>CM077810.1:88554969-89244469 GCA_039764185.1 Tamarix austromongolica
AAAGTAATTTAATTAAATTTATAAAATCATAAAATATAATATTCTTGGTAAATTATTTAATTTAATAATTTAATTTATCATAATCTAATATATTAGTTTAAAAATGATAAAGTTGGTAAAATATTAGTTTGGAAAATTATTCAAATAAAATAATATGATAAATAGCAAAATATTTATTTTTAATTTATTAAATACTCTTATCCAAATTTACATACTCCAAAATCCATAAAATAATTACAATAAATAATCTTAAAGCAATTTTATTCCAAATAAAAGTAATTTATTAAAATATAGGTTTTCGAAATTTTTGGGGGATTACATCACAACCCCCTTAAAGAAAAACTTCGTCCCCGAAGTTTGGGTCTTAGCACTAGGGTTACAAAAAGAGGTCCTAAGTTACTTGGGATAACTACCCCCTTAAATAAAAACTTACTTAACTAAGGAAAACAACTACGCACAGAGTTAATAATACAACTAATCACGCGAGACTCGACAGCCAGCTTGAAGAGGTTACATCATGATCGATTGCTTGTTCTTCTTCTTCGGCTAACGAGACTGAACGGATTAATCCAAGCGCTTGATTCTGTCGACCCGATGTTTGCCCTGGCCTCGGGATTCTTTCAAGGGGTGCACTGTAGCATTCGAAACTTCTATGACCAAGTTGTCCACAGTCATGGCACTGAATCAGCTTTCCCATGCAATCCTTGCGCGGATGGTCTCTTTTGCAACGTCGGAAGTGGTAGTGTCGATCCGGTCTCTTGTTAGACGTTGATTTGGAAGTACTTTGATTCCTCTTACGTTGAGCTTTAGTTTGAAGTTGAGGCTGGTTCCGCAAAACTTTGCTACTAGGGCGATGACTCTTTGCTTCGGTCTCGGTCTCTTCGTTCTTTCTCTTGCCTAGGATGGAGGCTTGTTCTTGGATCAAGGCATCGGCGTTACATGCTCGCTCATACAGCGTACTCAGGTCATGAAAAATTTTAGCGCCCATCATGCTTCGGATGTTGAATCGAAGTCCTTGCTCGAATTGAAAGATTGTCGTTGCCTTGCTAGCTGCTATTCCGGGGGCGAATCTCAGCAACTCCGTAAATCGTGCGTAGTACTCTCGGACCGATAGGTTTTCTTGCGTCAACTCCATAAATTCCTTGAGTTTGGCCCTCTTGAGACTTTCCGTGTAGAAACGCGCACGGATGACGGTCTTGAAGTCTCCCCATGACGTCGGTCGTCCTCCTTGAGTTTGAAGATCTTCCCACCAAGTATCGGCTGGTCCTCGAAGGAAATACGCCGCGATGCTTGTCCTTCGTTCCTCAGGGCAGTTGAGTGCCTCGAAGGTCCTATCAAAGTCTCGTAGCCAGTTCTCTAAGACCACGGGGTCTTCTTTTCCATCGTATGTCGGAGGTCGATGACGTGAAACTCTATCGAGCCAATCTTCTCCGATACTTGTCGAAGGTAAAGTAGCTTGAGGTTGAGGCAACGAGGGACGTTGAGCCATTTCTATGAGTACTTCGAACGCCCTCTCTAGATTGTTGATTCGTTCGTCTCGGTCCATCTTGGGTTAGCTGTAAAGTAGAATTCTGTTAGGGAAGGTGCTATTTCTCAAGCTAGGTGATCTAAACCTAGGTCACTCAATCTACCCATACCCAGCTCTCAGGACTAATCCGGTTTTCTCGAAACAAAAGAGAGAATTGGGGAAAACTCTAGAAGAATCATTTACCATCAATAATTTAGTGAAAATATTTGATACTTACTAGTAGTATCAACTCAAAACGTTTGAAGCTAGGAAAGGTTTTATGGAAATATTTGATACCAACTTGTGGTACCAGCTTAAAAGATTAAAACCGAGAGCGTGGTCAAAACCAGTTCTGATACCAACTTATTATTATAATAATAATAATTATTATTATTTTATTTAAAATGGTACATATAATTAAATATTATTCAATAATTCCTTATTTTATTCTTTAAGCCTAAAATAAAGGTTTGAGGTATTACATCACTACCCCTTTAAAGAAAGACTTCGTCCTCAAGGTCACTTACTTAATTATGTGAGTAGGAAGGAAGGAATGAGAGGCAAGGAGGTTCTGGGCATCTCAATAAACGAGAGCATAAAATATGATAAAGCACTACCCCCTTAAAGAAAATAGGTTTTACCAGGAATTGCTATACCTAAGGTGAAGGGTTCTAGATGAGCCTCGCGTATGTCCTTCTTGGCTTCCTAAGTGGCTTCCTGTATCTTATGGTGGCTCTAGAGAATATTCATGAGTGGGACTACACCTGTACGTGCCTTCTGGAGCTTAGTATCGAGGATCCGCATAAGTCTCTCTTCATAGGTTAGAGAATCATCAAACTCAACCTTATTAAGATGGATCATGTGGGAAGGATCAACCACGTACTTCCATAGCTACGAGACATGGAACACATTGTGGACACGTGCTAACTCTGGCAAGAATGAAAACCGATAAGCAACCTCCTCGATTCGCTCTAGAACCTTGTAGGGTCTGATGTATCTCGGGCTCAACTTGACCTTCTTACCGAACCTCTACACACCTTTGGTGGAGGAGACCCTCAACAACACCTTATCTCCAAGATCAAAGTTGCCACTCCAGTGCTTTCGATCAACGTAACTCTTTTGTTGGCTCTAAATAGCTCTCATTCAGTCTTGAATCTAATGGATCTATCGGTTCATTTCCCTAATCATCTCAGGCCCTAATACCACCATCTCACTAAGTCACTCTAGTATAAGGGGGTCCTACACTTTCATCCTTACAATGCTTTAAAGGGAGCCATCCCCTATGCTAGTTTGTGAGAGAACTCTATCAGGTGCAGACGATCTTCCCAACAACCTTGGAAGTCTAAAACATAGGCTCACAACATGTCTTCTAGGGTTTGAATAGTCCTCTCGATCTTCGCATCTATGGCAGGATGGAAAGCTATATTCATTTTCAATTTTGTTCCCAAGACCTCTTGCATATTCCCACAAAAGTGAGAGAGGACCCTTGAGTCCTTATCCAAGACATTATCCTTAAGCACCCTGTGCCAACTAACTACAAACTTCATGTAGGCATTGGCTAACTGATCCATGCTCTAGGTCAACTCTATGGGAACAAACACTATCGACTTGGTCAATTTGTCCATGATGACCCAGATAGTGTCACAACCACTTATTATCCTAGGTAACCCACTAACAAAGTCTATATAGATTGAATCTCACTTCTATCTTGGCACTTCTAGAGGCTAAAGTAGGCCTGCAGATCTGTGGTGCTCAATTTTAACCTTATGATAGGTCAAGCATCTTGACACAAATTTAGCTACCTCACACTTCAAATGGGGCCACCCGTATGTCTTCTTGAGATCCTCGTATAGCTTATTCCCTCTTGGGTGGACAGAGTATGGAGTCTAGTGTCCCTCTTCTAAGATTCGGCGCTTCAACTCTACGAAACCCTGTAGTACACACCAATGGCCCTTGTAGCAAAGGCTATCATCCTGGTATATCTGAAACCTTTCAGCCCAGCCTTCGCATATCTTCTAACATATCCTCTCAATATTAGCATATCTGGGTAGGCCGAAATAGATCTCCTGAAACACTATGAGGGTAATCGTTAAGGCACTCATGCGAAGCTCAAGGTTACCCTGTGAGATTAGTTCAATTCCTATGTCACACAGCTCTTCCAGCATTTGGTTAGCTACCACACAACAATTCATAGAGCGTGTGGTTTTTCTACTTAGTAGATCTACAACCACGTTGGCCTTACCCTCATGGTAGGTCAACTCGATATCATAATCCTTAATTAGTTCTAGCCACTTTCTTTGCCTCATGTTCAAATCCTTCTGTGTGAATATGTATTTGAGGATTTTATGATCAGTGAAGAACTTACACTTAGTCCTATATAGATAGTGCCTCTAGATCTTCAATACAAAAAACTATTGCAACTAACTCTAGGTTATAAATCAGATAGTTCTACTAAAGATGTGCTAATATGATGATTGCCATGATGAGTTATATTTTGTTGATGAGTATAAAATATGGGAGAGTAATATGAGCCTAATGAAGTAAGATAAGTAGGAAAAAAGTATGTTTAAGATGATAAATGAAGGTTTTTTAAATAATGCTATTGAAGATATAAGACTTTTATAAAATAAGGGCTATCGGTTATCTTTAAGGGAATTTTTGGTCAATATGGGCTAATATGGGAATTTATATATTTTATCAAGTTAAGAAGATTTAAAATATACTAATAATATCATGTGGAGTGTTTAGAGTGATTATGAATGTCATAAATTCCTCAAAATGAGAAAATGTCCTAATTTGAAAATAGTAACCTTAAAATGGTAATGTTATTATCACATGTGTAAATTGTTAAATATTGACCTTGAATTTTTGATATGTCATTAATATTGGTATTTTAAGGAGGTATATTGAATTTGGTAATTATATAACCCTTTTTGGAAAAGTTATAAATTACTTGTTAAATTAGGGTTTTGGAAGCTTTTTAAATAGTAATATTTGATGTAGGGTTATTATCGCATGTGTAAGACATAGGATTTAGACTTTGAATTTTAGATATGTTAAATATAATAATATTTGAGTAATATATACAAAATTTGGTGGATAAAATATCAATATGAGAGAAGTTATACCTATATTGTGAATTCAGGGTCTTGTTATGTATATGTTGCTTTATTTTTTATTTTAATTATTTTTTGTACTCATCAAGCCAATAATTAATAAGATATGATTATTTAAAGTAAAATAGCATGTGCTTGGGAATGAGGTGTTTATGGGTTCGTTCCACCAGACTATAATAGTAGCTTAGGTGTATTATTCTTGAGAGGTATTTCAAATCGTTCCACTAGTTTAATAAAAGTGGTTTAGGAGCATTTTGTCCTAAGAGATGTTAGGTCCATTACACCATACGATAATAGCGGCTTGGGTGTGTTGTCTTAAAGAGGTTCTTTAGTCTATTAAATCGGATTAAGAATAGTGAGACCCTATACTCAACATGAATAAGAATATGATATGGGATAAGTAACTCAAGGGTAATACATTCATTATTTAAAGTGGAAGATAATATGAGTCAGAACCGAGGTGTGAGATCCATTCCACTAAATGATAATAGTGGCTCAAGAGTGTTGTCCTTGAGAGATGCTTTAGCCCGTTCCACCATTTTAAGAAAAGTAATACAAGAGCATTTTACCCTAAGAGGTGTTATTAACTTTGTGTGTAGCTGTTTTTCCTTAGTTAAGTAAGTTCCTCTTTAAGGGGGTAGCTACCCCAAGTAGCCTAGAATCCCTAGTACTAAGGCGTAAACCTCATGGACGAGGTTTTTCTTTAAGGGGGTAGTGATGTAATCCCCCAAATTTTTAAAAAGCTTATATTTTAATAAATAAATTTTATTTGGAATAAATTAGCCTTTAAATTCATTTAATTTAATTACTTTATAGATTTTTGAGTAAATAAAATTGGGTATAAATATTTAATAAATTAAAATAAATATTTTGTTATTTTATTATACTCTTATTATTTAAATAAAATTTTAAACCCTTACAGCCCGTTTGGTAAATGGGAATGAGAGTTTGGGAATTAAAGAGTGGGAATGTGTAACACCCCCAAAATTCACTACTGAAAAATTTCGTTAAATAAAAGGAAGATTAGCGGAAGCGGATAAATAAAACGTGAACTTTGGGAGTATTACCGCCACACTTAGTACCAGACCGGTTCACTCATACCGTTCCAGTACTAAGTGCTAAGGCTAAGAAAATGAAATACAATTCGAAAGACATTCAATATGCATAAATCAGAGTAAATTGCAAGAACTTCAACATATTTAAAACAGAGTAGCACATCAAATCGTTTTCAGGAATAAAATCCACCGATGGTGGTTAAAGTACCAATATAACATCAAAACCAGGGAATTAAACGAAGAAGGAGGGAAAACCCTAACGATACCGGATAACTCCTTACTCTCTTTCCCGTAGCCCACTTGAGTAGTACCTGAAAAACCTGCAAGGGCACTGCCCATTGAATAGGCAGGGGCCCCATAAAGGGAATCCCTTCAGTACTACGGTACTGAGTAACCCTTTAATACCACACTTAAAGATAGGCCCGCATACGACATATAATGCAAACTACACACATGAATAATATGAGGTGCATGCATAACAATAACATACATAATAATTTATAGGTCACGATCGATACTTTGGGCCTTAAGCCATGTCATAGTGTGAGATCAATACATTCGGGCCTTAAGCCATTATTCCGTCATTAATCCATCAATATCATATTTTATATCCATGTGAGTAGGAGAACCCCACTATTATAGCCGGTGGACCGGAAGGTATACACTCAGGGCAGAACGCCTCTGACCACTATTATTGCCGGTGGGCTGGAAGATAAACACACAGGGCAGAACGCACCTGACCACTATTATTTGCCGGTGGACCGGTCTGGCCCCGACTCACATGGTGTTCCACTATAAGTGATTAGTATTTTTTCATAATCTTATTCACATACATAACCGATTTTATTGAGCTCGGGACCCCCACTATTATTGTCGGTGGACCGGAATACAGATAACTCATCATCCAGGGCACAACGCTCCTGGCCACTATTATAACCGGTGGACCGGGATACAGATAATGTAACACCCCAAAATTCACTAAAATTTTTTTTTTCTTAAAAACGGAAGCAATTAAATTAGAAGCACTGAAAACCTGTGAATTCTGGAAGTGTTACCGCCACACTTAGTACCAGACCGGTTCTCTCCGACCGTCCCAGTACCAAGTGCTAAGGCTAAGAAAAGAAATAATCAATACAATTCAATTTCCAAATAAGTATTAAACGGTTGTAAAACAAAATCAGAGTACGCATCAAGAAATGTAATTCATTTCCAAAAGAGAATTAAACTTACAACCGATAAAAGATTAACAAAAAGAATTAGAGTCATATAAAGACTATAATATGGCCACAACTCTCTTGAATCTCGAGCCAAACATGCTCAACACTCAGCCCCAACTGATATCTCGCCCACCTGCACAAATCAGAAGGGCATACTACCCGTGGGAATGAGCAGCACCCATAAAAAGGGTGATCAGTACGCTACGTACTGAGTAAGGTAACCGAGCACTAAGGCCAACACACAAGCGCATAATCCATGCAGAATAATAACAGGCATAATCCAACATAACAATATAAAGGTATATGAACAATTCAGGTAAAAGTACAAAGGTCCAATCATAGTCCAGATTAATTATTTAATTAATCTCTTATCGGAATTCGATACACATCATGTCTTTTTATCAAATCCATGCGAAAACGGAAGCCCCCACTATTATAGCCGGTGGATCGGAGGCGCATAGGGTATCATACCCTAACCACTATTATAGCCGGTGGATCGGATACACATAGGACTACGCGTCCTAACCACTATTCCTAACCGGTGGATCGGTTGGCTTCGGCACGCATGGTGTTCCACTGTAAGTAATTAGTATCTTTTAGGCATTTTAGCAAAACTCTAGTTTGCGGTTGTTGAGCTCGGGAACCCCCACTATTATAACCGGTGGATCGGTTACGCATAGGACATCATGTCCTAACCACTATTATAGCCGGTGGATCGGTCTCACATAGGGTAATAACCCTAACCACTTGCACCAAACCCTAATTATCCACATGAACCCTAGCTCGGTTTCCTACGTACCCATATAATGCTCCACGCACTATTTTCCCTTCAAATGTTCAATCACCCAAACAACACTTACATTAATTCCTCAAATCCCAAATCTGCGTTCTATACGTAAACTTCACTCTCATACAAACTTTACACATCCCGTGCAATTATTAACTTCCATGCAAACCCTAATACCACCATACAACCATTAACCATTATGCAAAACCCAAAATCTCATCATACAAAACCCGAAATTCAGTCCACATAACCCAAAGATCCATTCATACCAAACCCTAGATTCAAACCATATAAAACCCAAAGATTTTTTCCACATAATACAATTGATTAGATTCTCTCCTTTCATAACCACAAATTAGATTCTACCATCCAAGACCATAAGTTAGATTCTTCCCCATAAAATCATAAATTAGAATCTCCCAAGCAAAACCATAGATTGGATTCTCCCAAACAAATCATAAATTATATTCTCCCAATCAAATCATAAATTAAATTCTTCCATACAAACCATATATTAATTTCTCTCACATAAAATCATACCAAACCATAAATTAAACTTCCCCATATAAAACCATAAATTGGATTTTACCAGACAAATCATAAATTAGATTCTCCCAATTAAACAATAATCCGATTCTCCCATATAACATCATAGATTACATTCTTCCAAATAAAACCATGCAATAGATTATTCCTCATAAATTCATAAAATTAGGTCAACTCACTTCCCTTAGTCAACTTCTTTCCCCATCCTCCTTTTTCATCCTTTCTCCCACATAAAATCATATCAACATCCTCACATGCATGTCTTACAGGGTCATACACAAATAATACACATGTCATACGAAAGCATACTTCAACTCCATGTCATATCATATACGGCATAATTAATAATCATAAACATAGAATGCATAGAATACGAGGCACACAATGCACATTAGCACATAAAAGGCCTTAGCACCCCTTACCTGAAACGACACCGGTCTTGGAGCACATTCCTACGCCTCCTTAGGGCTTTGACCAAGTAATAACATATTAATAAAATAACTTTAACAAAATTCTAACTTTGCTAAAAATAATAGAGATATTATAAACCTTGATAATATAGGGTTAAAGATTTTACCCTAATGATAATAATGATACTAAATATAATAATATCAAAATTAATAAAGTTACTATCAATGAGAATATAAATAATAATAATAAGCTTTAAAATTTAAAGTGGGGTTTTCAACCCTACTTATAACTAATGACTTACCACTTATTTAATATAAATAATAAAATTACTAACATATATAATAATATTAAAAATAATAAAGATACTGATAATATTATCATCAATAGTTATAAGAACAATAGAAACAATAATACTAAAATAAATAAGTGCAAATGTTAATACAAAATTAGGGCCTAATATTTTCCAGAATAATTAGTAAAATGATAATAATAAATATTTATTCTAATAATTATAATATTAATAATAATAAGAAGAAGAATGATAATAATCCCATAATAATTCAATTAATAACTTAAAATTCGAAACTATCAATAATATTGTTTTATTACCACTCTCCACCCTGCAAGTAAAATTCAGAATAAAATTTCTCATCAAATAATAATAAAACATATTAAGAATAATAATAATGGTAATTATATGCAAATAATTGAAATAAATTAAATCAAGGCATATACTAATATGGAAAATGGTTGAGAGGGTCTAGGGTTCAACCTTAAGCTGGTGGGGATAGGTGGCACCGGCGGTGGTGCACGGCGGCAGCGACGGTGGCCGGAAAAACAGAAGAAAAGAGGGAAAGATGGATGTTGGGAAAAAGATAGGGAGAATTGAGGTGATATAAGAGGTGTTTATTGTTGCCCAGGAGGAGAGGGACAAAAATGATGGTGTTGGTGCAGCCAAAGGTGGCGGCGCACGGCGGCGGAAGGCGGTTTAATGCTTTCTGGGTAAAATTTCAGGCGAGACAAGAAGCCAACTTGGCACGGCTATGTAAGCCAGTACAAGAAGAATCGAGGAATTTGAGAAACGTAGTTAGCTAGAGGAAAATGCAGGGAAGAAAATGAAAGGTTTCGGTGGCGCTGAAATTGGCTAACGGAGGCGGAAGAGGCGTCTAAAGTCTCGATGATGGCAGCCCTCGCCGAGGGTTTCGGGGAAGAAAAAATCTTCCACAACTCCTACAATCCAGCTATTTATAGATGTTGGAATGGATAATGAGGAGCTGGAGGTCGACATGGAAGTTTTAAATGCAAGAATTTGGGCAGCCGGCGTCGGAAAACGGTCGGTCGACGTTTGGGTTGGTTCGAAGATTCGCGACGTTGGGGAGAAGAAACGGGCGAGATTTAAGGCACGAAAATTATGCCAATTTATTCCTGGAGTTAATAGGAAGGCAATGAGACAAGAAACGGCCGGTATTAATTACCCTAGCCGGAGAAGCCATTGACGGGGTCGAAAGGTGCAGCAGCGTCGACGGAGGAGGAAGGAGGAAGAAGGAAGAAGAGAGGGAGGCGGTCGGGTCGGCCGGGAAAGAAAAGAAAAAGGAAGAACCGGGCGGTCGGGCGCGGGTTAAGGATTCATTAAATGGAACGACGAGGTTCAGGCATAAAACGGGAAAAACGCAGCGCTCCGAGGACGGAAGAAGGGCGACGGCGCGGGCTGGGCCGCGCGAAGAAAAGGAAGAAAAGAAAAAGAAGAACTGGGCCGCGGCTGGCCCAGTCGGGGAAAAGAAGAGGAAAAAGAAAAAGAAAGAAAAAGGTAAGGAAAAAGGAAGAAAGAAAAAGAAAAAGGGAAAAAGGAAAGGGGAAAAATAATTAGTTTAGGGTCAATTAAATTAATATGAATATTTAGGATATTTAAAAATAATAATATTTAAATCCCTTTTTAGGCTAAATTAGGATTTTTAATAGATTTTCCATAACTTCTATTTTAATTAGCAAAAACCCTAATTTTCTTCCAATTAAATTATTTATAAAATTAATATTAATTTGAAACTATTTTCTCCTCATTATTTTAAATAAAATAATTTATTTAGTTAATTTCTAAAATACAAATCCTTAATTAGCTAAAATACCCAATTTCTCTTAATTAACATACTTATAAATTTATTCTTGATTTTCCCTAATTAATTTTCTTTATTTTAATCAAAATAATTTATTTAATTAATATTTATGATAAAATCTCATTTAAATATAATATTTAAGATTAGAATTTTTCGGGGCATTTCAGATAACTCATCATCCAAGGCACAACGCTCCTGGCCACTATTATAACCGGTAGACCGGTACTCAATATCATAATCATCTGGGCCCGGCTCATTAATATTTCACTTTCAATAATAGTATCTTTCCTTTCTTTAATCAGCACATCAATCATATTTATTTGCCTCGAATGGGAGATCGATAACCCGGGACACAAAGGTACACTGGTCGTACCGGTGCATATCAGCTACTCAGTACCCTTTAACCATGAACCCAAGGATGCAAAGGTACCCTGGTCGTACTGGTGCATACAACTAACTCAGTACCCTACCGACAAGGACACCTAATCCATAAGTATGCATACCCCCTAACTAGGTCCGTAGAGCTAGAAAGAGTAAGATATAGGGCCTGGCTGGGGCAGAAAGGCACACCAGCAAATACCAGAATAATCGTGGACTAAACCACGTCCTTAGGATAGCGACCCCTAATGAGTCACCATTCCCGATCTCGAGGTCTTTCACTTTAAGTAATAGTGTCTTAATTAATGTGATCACGAAAAGCACGATAATCCGATACTTATTCACTTTCGATCGTTCCGATATCATTAATCGTTTCTTATTCAAATGATTATCCAGGATATCACAGAGAAACCATTAAGGCCATACCAATTATCAAGTACTCTTGCTTGGCTAAGCGACATTATTTGAATCATATTATAATGTTCCACAATCTCAAAGACATGTTAGGTATAAAATTACTCATTTGCCCTTTACTTATATAATTGCTAAGTATCCATTCCTCACTTGATAAATTACCACATTACCCTTAAGGTTGCATAATTACCAAATTACCCATTGTCCACTTTAGATTACCAAATTGTCTCCTACACTTTTTAGATCACCATTCACCCCTCATAATTACTACGCTTATCATATTTCCCTTTTGGTTGGTTATATTACCAAATCGCCCTTCTCCTTTGTTATAATTACTAAATTGCCCTTGAGTTGGATAAATTACCAAATTGCCCTTCTCCTTATCGTAATTACCATTTTACCTCTCTCAATTATTTTTAATTGCCATTTACCCTTTTCAATTATCATAAATTCCAAATTAACCTTCCTCATAATTAATTTACCCCTCTTCATAATTCCAATTACCAATTTTACCCTTGTCCATATTTAAAATTACCATAATGCCCTTTAATTGGTTAATTTACCAAATTACCCTTCTATAGCATCATACATATCCAATTGCCCTTCTGCAATCATAATTTAATTTCTAAATTATCGTTTGTCGTTATCATAATTACCACGTTACCCCTTACTCCCAAGTTTACCATAATATCCTTTTATTTACAAAATTACCATTTTACCCCTTACATCCAATTTTACCATAATATCATTTTATTTATGAAAATTACCACCATACATCTTTTACTTTACAAATTACTATTTTACCCCTTCACATCCAAGATTACCATCTTTATCTTTCCTTACATAATTACCATTTTTCCCTTCTTTTCCAAATTACCATATTACCCCTTTACTTATAAATTACCACTTCACCATTCACTTATAACATTTACCATATTACCCTTTACTTATGAAATTACGATTTTGCCCCTCTACCTCCAAAATTACCATAATGCCCTTTTACTTGAAAAATTACCATAATGCCCTCCTTCATCCAAAATTACTATTTTACCCCTACTTCCAAATTTACCATTTTACCCTTTTTTCTCACAACTTACAATTTTATCATTTACTTGTAAATTATCAGTTGACCATTTAATCATGAAATTTCTATATTATTCTTTTATCTCAAAAATTACCGAAATACCCTTTCCACTTATAAAATTTCCACTCAACCCCTTTATTCACCATTTTTATGAATTTGCTAACACTACATAAAATAATGATATTAATACTTCATTTTTATCATCTAAGTCCACCAACTTGTCATTTTTTAACATAATACTCATTAGCAACTACACACATTGATTTATATACCTCATAAGCATAATTACTAAAATACCCTTAAACAATAACATCATTCATGCACTAGCAACATGATACATCATAAACAAGTATTTAACATTTCCATCCATAATCAAACTCCTTCCTTAATTAACGTACCTACATGTGGCACAAAAGTTATCATGCTCTTTATTTTTAACAAATAATATAAGAAACCATAAACATATCATGCTAAGCAGACAAAACATGCATAAAATCATACTAAACCCTAAATGTGCTAGTATGCGTTTTTCCATATATTTAAGGGAGGATTAACGGTTACCTTAATCCCGCAAAATATCAAATCTTACCAAGAATAATTAGCAACTCAACACCTAAAAATAATATCCATCATATTTGTTAGAAATAAGAAGTTAAAAATGATAAAACTTTATAAAACAAATTTATTTAATAATAATACACTTTAATTAAATATGGATATACCTCAAAACTTTTCCAAATTAAATCCAAAACAAGGGGGAGCTCACGCTGCATGGGCAGCGTGAGTTTCATGCAAAAACCATGGGGGAAAAAGGCTGAAAGAGGGTGAAGGGAGCAAAATACATTATTTTCGGGTTAGGGTATTTAGGCTAGAAAAGAAGGTGGTTGGGGGAGGTTCTAAGGCAAGTGACTGGTGCAGAAGTGAAGAGGGGGTGTAGGTGGAGGCTAAGGGTGGTTTCACGGCGGCATAGGGCGGCGGAGACGGCGGCGGCAAGGCAGCGAAGGTGGCTGCCGAAGTGGGTCGAGGTGGAAGGGTATTGAAGGAAGGAAAAGTGGAGGGAAAAATGGAGGGGTGTAAGGGTTGGTTTCGGCCAACTAAGACATGGCGGTTGTAGAGGGGGTTGCAGGGTGTCATACGGTGGGTTGGGTGGCGGCAGAGGTGGCCGGACGGCGACGGAAGCGGCGGTTGCAGGTGGCTCGGCGGTAAGGGGAAAAGCTGGGAAGAAAAAGGAAGAGGAGGAGAAGGGAGGAAGTGTAGGGCTCGAGGGGCGGCGTGGTGGTGCAGGGTGGTAGTAGACAGTGGCAGGAGGTGGCGCAGGGGTTGGGCTTGGTGGTTCAAGCGGCGGAGGGTGGTGGTGAGAAGAAAACATGGAGGAGAATGGAGGGAGAAGGAAGGAGAGAAAAGGGTGATAGGCTCGAAAAAATGTGCGAATGAGGGGCTTGGGAGATGAAGAAAAAGAATAGGGAGAAGAGAGGGGCAGGGATGGCCGGCGATCAGTGCTGCAGGTGGCAGGTGGTGGTCAGGTGGCAGGGGAGAAAGAGGGAAGAAGAAGGAAAGGGAGAGAGCATGCGAGGCGGTGGTCCAGGGCTGGTTTGGCTCGAAAAGGGAAGGAAAACGACGGGGGAAGAGAGAGAGGGAGAGGGAGCAGGTGGTGGTGGCAGGGGGCCGCAGTTGCAGGCTGGCATGGCGACGGGACCAGGTCAGGCGTGGGAGAAGGAAGAAGAAAGGGATGGCGGGCGGCTGGACCGGCGCAGGAAAGGAGGGAGCCGGCCGGTCCAGGGGAAAAATAAAGGAAGGAGGCGGGCATGCGCAAGGGAGGAGCAGGGCTGGGGGAGCGGGCCTGGCCCAATCGTGCGGGGGAGAGGGCTGGCCTGGCAAGGCAGCCCGAGGGAGGAAGGAAAAAAAGAAAAAAGAAAAGAAGAAAGAGGAAAAAGGGAAAAATGGTAAAAAGGGGAATGGAAAATAGGAAAAATAATTTAATTTAATTTATAAAATCATAAAATATAATATTATTGGTAAATTATTTAATTTAATAATTTAATTCATTATAATCTAAAATATTTTAGTTTAAAAAGGATAAAGTTGGTAAAATATTAGTTTTGGAAAATTATTTAAATAAAATAATATGATAAATAGCAAAATATTTATTTTTAATTTATTAAATACTTTTATCCAAATTTACATACTCTAAAATCTATAAAATAATTAAAATAAATAATTTTACAGGATAATTTTATTTCAAATAAAGTTGTTTATTAAAATATAGGTTTTCGAAATTTTTGGGGGATTACATCACTACCCCCTTACAGAAAAACTTCGTCCCCGAAGTTTGGGTCTTAACACTAGGGTTACAACAAGAGGTCCTAAGTTACTTGGGGTAACTACTCCCTTAAAGAGAAGCTTACTTAACTATGGAAAATAATTATGCACATAACTCGACCATACATCAATCACGCAAATAACCTAAGTTGAGGTTACTTAATCTACCCATACCCAACTCTCAGGACTAATCCGGTTGCTGAAATAAGAGAGAGAATCAGGGAAGAACTTCAAAAGAATCATTTACCCTTCAAAACTTCTATGAAATACTTTAATACTTATTTATATAATCAACTCAAAACATTTAAAAAAAACCAGGAAGGGTTTTATGAAAGTATTTGATACCAACTTGTGGTACCAGCTTAAAAAGCTTGAAATTACAAAAGTGGTCGAAAACTAACGTTAACACCAATTGAGGTATCTGTGTAAAACATTTAAAATCGAAAGAGGTGTAACTTGTCGTATCAACTCGATATTCGAAATTGGAAGGGATTTTGGAATCAATTCCGAATGTAAATGTTTTTGAAACGAAGAAAACTTTGTCAAATTAAAAATTTTCAAACTACAGCGTGGTTATTGGGACCAACGCCCTGATACCAACTTGTGGTATCGGCTTAAAAGATTAAAACCGAGAACGTGGTCAAAACCAGTTCTGATACCAACTTGTGGTATCAGCTTGAAAGGATTAAAACCAAGAACATGGCCGAAACATGCTTCAAAATCAAATACAAATTTCAAAAAAAAAATTTATATTCGAAACGAGCGTGGCCAAAGGACCAACCGCTCTGATACCAACTTGTGGTATCAGCTTAAAAAGATTAAAACAGAGAGCGTGGTCGAAACCAGCTCTGATACCATATTGTAACACCCCCAAAATTTACTACTTAACATTTGAATTTTCTTCTCTTTTTAATCAAAGGCAAACATATTATATATCATATTTTAGTATTTACAATATTAACCATACATCCCTGGGATATGGTAATATATAAAGTTACATCAAAAATCAGTAATCAAGCTACTACTACATCTGAGTGGCACTTTAAGTTCTTGCTTGCGACTAACATCTACTTCACAAACGTAACCTGACCCTCCCTAGTCCAAAAAAAAAATACTAGGTGAATATTACAAGAACAACCACATTCTTAATTATAAATTCAACCCCCGTCAAATTAGTTGTTCCCGTTGATTGTAACTAACAAAAAAAATCAATAGACATCATAACCACCCATAGTGGTAGCAAGCACAAGTGAATATTTCCCATTTCATTAGTGTCTGTCACTAAGAACCCCTTTCCAAAATAAACTAATTCAAATTATCGATCATTTGGCGAGCAATTGAGGCTTTAAAGTCATCAGGTGCATTGACAAAGAGGTCTAGTTTTGTAACATCTTGACCAATAAGACAAATAGCTTTAACAACTTCCTCATGAGTAAGACCAGGTAGTGTGCTTAGAACTTGGAACAGTTGCTTTCTCTTAGACTCATTTTCTTTTTCGCATCTCTCGTGTTGGAAGCTGATTCTCTCTTGTTCAAATTTAAATTTCTCCTATTCAAATTTCAACCTTTTCTGTTCAACTTCTAACAAGCTTGTAATTGATTTGGATACTTGAACAAACTCTAGCTCCAGAGAATCCACTTCCGTATATTTTCTTTTTTTAGATTGCTTGGAAGAACTAGGAGTAGTGTCGATACCTTGATCTTGAAAAGGTGGTTCATCCGTAGGTTAGCTAGTAGCGCGAGTTTCGTTCATGGTAGATTGATCATCATTCATCTCTAATTGTTCACCGGGACCTTTAGCGTTTGCTCCTTTCGCCAAATCATTTGCATATATCTCACAAAGCTTATCATAGTGCACCATAGGCTTCATATATAATGGAGCAGATCCATCACGACTCTATATAAAAATAAGAATACTCATTAATTATTGTAACAAAAATATAACACAAAGAATCAAAACTTTATTATTGATTCTTATACCTTTGCCCATTCGTTGAATACTTCTTTGTTTCCTGTCACCATCTTCTTCTCATCATCCCAACCAAAGCCGCTACCAAATTGTTGGATCTCCAAAATATATGAAAGTTGCTTTTTGAGAATCTTCACTTTTGATTTAATATGTGGGTCAGCTTTCAACCCAACATTAGGCATTTGCTTTTCAATCTCCTTCTCAATGTATGTTAAGTAACCAGACTTATGACCTATATCTACTTTCCAACCAGAATGATTCATTTTATATAAAATGTCAATGAGTAATGCTTCCTCCTTTGCTGTCCATACTCTTCTTTCTCTTTTCTTTTGTATTCTTATATTCTCATTTGTCTTATCCACATCCTTAATACATAATAACATAAAGAATGTAAATATTATTGAAACATAAATTCACACATAAGTATTAATGCATATTAATTTATAAACAATGTCAAACAAATATTGAATAATATAATTAAGTAGTGGAAATAAAAGTGCAATTTCAAACAACATTTTAATGCATAGTTTGACAAAAATAATACAAGAAATTGAAGCACTTAACAATTTCAAGGAGGGAGGGGGTAAAACAAAGACATCACTCAGTACGTCTTTTAGATCTCCAATCATCCCACATATCTTGAGCTAGCTTGTCCCTCCATTGAGTCCATTGTTGTGATGGTTTTGTAGAATCAATTACATCTTCATTTGACTCTTGTTGTTCTATAAAATCATCTAGTTGATGTTCATATGGGTCAAAACTCATTTGTTGTCAGATGAGATTATGTAGATAGCAACATGCTAAAATAATCTCAATATGTGTATCAATAGGGTAATAAGAAGGATTCCTAAGTATGCCCCAACGTATCTTCAATAATCCAAAAGTCCTCTCAATCACATTTCTTGCTGATGAGTGCTTCATATTAAATAGTTCTTCTTTTTTAGTTGGTGGATTACGCCATTCTTGTAGATGGTAACGTTGACCTCTATATGGAGCGAGAAATCCCTCACAATTCTTGTATCCAGCATCAATAAGGTAATAACAGCCTATTACAAATTCCATATTTATATATCATCATTGGTAAATATTCTTTGAAATATTTAAAACATCTAACCATATGGAATATCTTACCACGCGGAACCTTAATGCCATTTGGTGTTGATAAAGCATCTCGAAGTATCCTTCCATCCGCTGCAGATCCTTCCCAACCAGGTAATACATAAATGAATTGCATGTCTGGTGTACAAATACCGAGAACGTTTGTTGCTATATCATTTTTTCTTGATCGATAACGTGGCTTATCAACGGAAGGCACGTTAACTTTTATATAGGTTCCATCCAAAGCACCTAAACAATTCTATAATACAAATTGTATGTTTATTAAAAAATTACAAGTTTATAATAAGTCAAAACTTCTATGTCACAAACTATACAATTTGAAAATTTACCTTAAACCACTTCCACCTTTAATCCGCACAGTCATCATTGATTGGTTGTGGGCTCTTAAGTAGCACTTGCCAAAGCTTTAAAATTGCTCTTAAAACATCATGAAAATGTCTACTTAATATCTCTTGGGATTGTTGAAAATCAAACTTTGCTTCTCTATTTTTCTCATCATATGCAACTATGTGCAGAAATATTGCAACCATTTCCTCCACACTCATATTTCTAGTATCTCTTAAACCACCAATTTGTCGGACCAAATAGCAAAAAATCCCAAAACAACGTCTATCCATCCGAAGTTGCTCAATACAGAAGGTGTCACTCCTACCTATCATGTTATGTAAATGTTTCTCCCGAATATTTGGATCATACCAAGAAGGCTCCCTGACAATCCTACGCCTACGCCACCTAATCAAAATCATCAACATAGCCATATGGACATATAATATTAACAATATTTTCATCCTATGCCGTCTCAAGATTGAAAAGTTCGATGTTTGTTGGTAGACAAGCCATGGATGTGAATAAAATTAAAATAAATTCTATATCATTTTCCATGTGTGTGTGTGTATGTATAAAGCAAATATAGAATATAGACACATAATTCACATATACAACAACAACAACAAAAACAAAAATGATTAGCATCCACAATACATCAACACTAAAGCATATAATGAGGAAAAAAAAAATACAAACATTAAAGAATATACACGCAACATATATTCGTTAGTATGATTTTTTTAAAAGTAAATTTTTTTACCTCATCCATATTGATATCTTGAATGGCCATATCACTTCTTGTATGACCACTGATACCATGTTCATTAATATGTTGAATATAAATATCCAGAAAGATGTCAGACTTGACATACTTCAACATTCGTAACATCGATTGATCATCATAGACTTGATCTATACCAACATCAAGACTATAGCCAGGGATGGTATAGTATAGTTTGTCACCATCATTAAAACCTACATTTCTGGCCATGTCTACTATTTCAAAGTATGACATTCTATCGGTGTCATTATTTCGGAAGAAAGAGACCTGCCCTCCAACATAAGTTAATATACCGTTTTCCGAAAAAGTGCCCCCATGATGCATTCTGATAGTGAACAACCCTCCATCCATCTTATATACATCTGTTATTAAAATGAACCAAATCAATATATACTTAAAATAATCCACACACGCATGCTTTGAATATGCATAATTATTTTAAGCATAGTAGTTAACAATAAGAAGATACTATGTCAAATAATAAAACTACCATATGAATAAATCACATGAGACGGAACCAAGAAAACTACTATAATTATTTTAATATCAACGATGTCATCATTGATTCCAGGAAGTCCCACCAGCCTTCCCAATGTGTGATTCAATTATTGTATTTATGAAAATAAAGCTCAGCTAATCAGAGTTTTATTCTCTACGGGAAATATCTTTCTTTCCTTTTCCATTCAAAATATTTGTCCCTCCCTTGAAATTCCCCTAGCTCCCTTTCTATTCTATTTGTGGTTCCATGGGTCAAGATAGTTGTGGTTCTAGATGAGCCTTGGTTGGAGCAACATGAGGTCCTATTTTTGTGCGATCTTGAGGAGGAACATGTGCTGCTGCACCCTGATCAGACCAATGCAAATTAAATCATCTGTGGTGAAGTTGAACTATTAGTTGAATATCATAATTCAGGATTGCCAGACTTGAATAATGGGGTTCACTTTCATCCACTTTGAAGCGAAATCCTACTTCAAGCTTGGGCTTAAGCTTGATAAGAAGGAGGGGTGTGATGACACGATTCAACCTGTCAAGAGGGCCAACAAATCTTTCACTTATTATATATTTTCTTATATTTTATATTTTGCAGAATGTTTTAATGATATTAGTAGAATTTTAGTACTTAAGGAAGTATTCAAGGGATATTAAGAAGATATGATTAATGTAATATTAGGAGATATATAAGTGATATTATATCTAACTATTTAGGGAATTAGATAGTAGAAATATTCCTTTTAAGAGTGTGTGAGTATATTTACCATAAGAAAGCAAGGCTTAGTTCACTAGCTTTTATTAGTATCAGTAAGCCCTTGAGCCATATCTGAGCCCCAAGTTGAAGAATTAACAAAGCTAATTCCCTGACTCTTCAAGATCAGTAAATAATTATAATAGTATTGATCATCTTCTAATTAAAATACGCTAGATCTTTCTCCCCAGCATTGCTTGGTCGAACGAAGCTAGGTCCCGGAATTCCATATGTTATACGATAAATTTCTGAAAATAGAAAAATTAAAGAATAAAATAATATTTTATTAATTTTGAAAATTGATTATAGATATATGTTTCGTATGAACTCGTGACAAGACTTAATATCATCTTATCTAATTTTTAAAGTAGTCAACGACATTGTTAAGAAACATCGTAATTTATATAGTTGAATTTAGAATTGAGATTGTGATTTATTTTGAGTTTGATGAGCTTCATTTGATACCTCTTAATAAAAGTTTGAATTTATATTATTTTAGATTAGACTAATGATTAAATAAAATTTAATCATATAAAATATTATTTTAGAAATATTACCGAGCTAACCTAAATTTATATCAACTATATATCTAGGTAACAATATATATGTATATATCTATATCCAGGTAACAATACATATATTATATATATATATGTGTGTATATATATATATGTGTGTGTGTATATATATATATATATATATATATATATGTGTGTGTGTGTGTGTGTGTGTGTGTGTGTGTGTGTGTGTGTGTGTGTGTGTGTGTGTATATATATGTATATATGCAAACACCATTCCGGTTTTCTCCATTCTTACCGACCCACAAATATCTTGTTGCCAATATGTTCTGATTTTCAAAACGCAAATTGGACTATGCAAACACCATTCTGGTTTTCTCCATTATATATATATATATATATGTAAACACCATTCCGATTTTCTCCATTCTTACCGACCCACACCAATATCTTGTTGCCAATATGTTCTGATTTTCAAAACGCAAAATGGACTATGCAAACATCATTCCGGTTTTCTCCATTCTTACCGACCCACACCAATATGTTCTGATTTACATGACGCGGGTACAGAATTTTTCAACGTTTCTCAACCAACTCAAGAGATAAATAAATACATATATATAAATTACCAAAATTTAATTCAGAAAACAGAGAAAAAATTGAATGGAAGAAGAAGATGAAGAAATTTACCTGATTCAAAAAAGTACCGGAAGGAAGAGATGAAGAGCCAATCAACAAAAAAAAGCTTGTATGAGTATGGAAGTTGGCCTATGATGAAGAAGAAATGGAGAAGAAAAAGGGCTGGAAGTTTTGTGCAGTCTCAGCTTCTCCGAACGAAAGTTTTGTAGAAAGGGCTGGAAGTTTGTAGAAATAAAGCAAGGTAAATCTTTTATACTACAAGGTTATTTTGGTAATTTTGATTTTTAAGCTCAATTCCCACCATCATAATACCAGCCCCCTCCCGGAATAAATATGTGGGAATTGGCTCTGCTAATTCCCATTCCCAATCCCCACTTAATTTTTATTCCCTAAAAAAAACAGTGTAGTATTTTAATATCTGTTTTAATTCCCATTCCCAAACCCCTAATCCCTCTAACCAAACATGTTGTTATTTTACAAAAAACTATCCTTTTAACCCTTCTATTTTAATTATCTTAAATTAAAATATTAAATCAATTTATTACCCAAAATTATTCTATTTTATTATTTTATCAATTAAACTTTTTTTATTTGCCCCACTTTCCCTCTTCTTTTTCCTTTTCCCCTTTTCCTTCTCATTTTTCTCCTTTTTCTCATTTCTTTCTTCTTTCTTTTTTCCTTGGGCTGCCAGTCGGCCTGGTTCTCTTCCCCCCCTCCTGCGATTGGGCCTGGCCCATTCTCCCCTGCCTTTCCCATGTC
Source organism: Tamarix austromongolica (assembly GCA_039764185.1). Classification (NCBI taxonomy): domain Eukaryota; kingdom Viridiplantae; phylum Streptophyta; class Magnoliopsida; order Caryophyllales; family Tamaricaceae; genus Tamarix; species Tamarix austromongolica. The sequence continues at coordinate 88,577,269 of CM077810.1, forward strand.
GCCCGACCGCCTCTCCTTCTTTCTTTTCTTTCTTCCTCGACCAGCTTGCTCTTTTTTCTTTCTTTCGGCCGGTCCGCTCGTCTTGCACACCCAGCACCCTCCCCCGACACTTTCTTCTTCTTCTTTCTTTCTTCTTCCACCATCACTGGTGATAATCTCGGCCTTCCTGCACCATTTTCGCCACACGATCTGCAGCTCCCTCTCCCCCGTTGACCTCCCCTATCTCCCTCCCTCTCCTTCTCGTCGTTTTCTGGCCATACCGGTCCCACCATCCCTATCTCCCTCTCCCTCTCCTCGCCGTCACCTTCCCCTCCCTCTCCCCGCAACTCCATTCCCCTACCACCCTAACACCATCCCTTAGCTCCCTATCTCCTCCTCTCTCTCCTTATCCTTTTTCTTCTTCCTTTCCTGATCTATTTGGGCATTTTTTGAGCCAAAAATTCCTTCCCCCGATCATCTCTTCTTTCCTTTCTTCTCCTCCCCTCTCTCCCCTGTTTTTGTTTCGCTGCCAATATTCGCCACTGCCTCCACCTGAACCACCACCTGAACCACCTCCTACCACCCTCTACCTCACCCTCGAGCCACCACATCCCCCATCAAGCCGCCCCACATCCCCATTCCTCCTCCTCCCTTCTTTTTCTCTTCTTTACCCTCTTATCGGCAACCGCCCTGCATCGCCTCATTCCGGCGCCGTCCTGCCGCTTCCGCCGCCACCTGAGCCACCTTATTAATCCCTACAAACCCCTCTACCACCCTTAATACTCCTTCGGCCGAAAACACCACCTGCAAGCCCTTGTTTTCCCCCTCCATTTTCCTTCCTCACCAACCTTCCATTTTAACCCCTCCTTGGCCGCCACCTTTGCAGCCCCACTGTCGCCGCCTTCGCCGCCTTTAGCCACCTTCAACCCATCTCCGACCACCACCTACACCCCCTCTACACTTCTACACCACCCCTTGCCCCAAATCCTTCCCCACCATGCCCTTTTCTTAGCCCCAAACCACCAACCCAAAAATACCCATTTTCCCTATTTCCACCACCTTTGAGCCCCCTCCTTTTCATTCCTTTGCATGCAACACATGTTGCATTAGCAGCATGAGTTTCTGCATCTCTTAATCTAATTGTTTAATAATTTTAAGGTATAATTATATTTTAAGTTAATTATTCTATTAATTATTATAAAGCCTTATGTCTTGATTTTTATGATTTCTAACATAATAAACCTTGATATTATTTTTAGGTGTTGGTTTTGATAATCAAATCTTGAACCTCAAACCGGAATATCGTTAAGGTTCGTTTTTACGGAAACCGAGGTAATCGTTAAATTCCACTTAAATGCATGGATTAACGCATGTTAGCACATTAGGCATTTTTAATGTGTATTATGCTTGATATATGTTGTTTAGTATATTATATGTGGTTATTGTGTTGGTTAATAAAAGGAAGCATGATATGTTATATGATATGTATGGAAATAATATTTAAGGTAATAATTTGGTTGTTAAGGAAAATGTTAAGTATTATCCATACTGTCTTATGCTATTGTAATATTTAATACATGTTTGATATTTTGTGAGCCTTAGGGAATTTTATTAATGTACATTGTACATGAATATGGCCTAATATATATATGGGTGTTAATGAGTATTGTATTAACTATAAAAGTTGTGGATGATGCATTAATATTAATATTTTATGTAGTAGTAATAATAATTTAATATAAGTGGTGTGCTAAGGGGTATAATGGTAAATTTTAGTAAAAAGGGGTATTATGGTAATTTTAGAGGCAAGGGAAAAATAGTAAATTTGTTAATAAAAGGATAAAATGGTAATTTTAGAAGTAAGGGATAAATTGGTCATTTTGCAAGTAAGGAGGGTAAAATAGTAATTTTGTAATAAAAGGGCAATTTGGTAATTTTGAAATAAAATGGGCAATTTGGAAATTTTGTAATAAAAGGGGTAATTTGGTAATTTGTAATAAAAGGGCAATTTGGTAAGTTTGTAATAAAAGGGCAATTTGGTAATTTTGTAATAAAAGGGGCAATTTGGTAATTTGTAATAAAAGGACAATTTGGTAATTTTGTAATCAAAGGGTAAATTTGTAATTTTATAATTAAAGGGTAAAATAGTAATTTTGTGATTAACAGGTAGAATGGTAATTTGGAAATTAAAAGAGGTAGGATAGTAATTTCTTAATTAAGGGTAAATGAAAATTTTATAAGTAAAAGGGCGATGTGGTAATTTTTAGGAGTTAAAGGGTAAAATGGTAAATATGATAAATGTGAGGGGTAAATTGGTAATTTAACCGACTAAAGGGTGTTTTCGTAATTTTGATAATGGAGTAGGGTAGTTTGGTAATTGATAATAAAGGACGGTAATTTGGTAATTAACCGAATAAAGGATTAATTTGGTAATTAGGATAAGGAGGAAGGGTAATTTGGTAATTTGACCAACTCAAGGATAATTTATTAGTTATAATAAGGGAAAAAGGGTAAAACGGTAACCTAACCAACTAAATGGAAAGTATATTAAGTGCAATAATTATGAAGGGGGATTAGTGACCTAATAAGTATGAGAAATAATTTAGTAACCTAAATCGAGTAAGGGTAACTTGGTGATTTTGTAACAAAGAGGGTAATATGGTAATTTATCAAATAAGGAAGGGATGACGTAGTGATTTTATAAGTAAGGGGTAAATGAGTAATTTGTATCTAATACGTCATTGTGATTGTGGAATTTGTGATATGACTGAAATAACGCTAATTAGTGAGATAGGAGTATTTGATGATTAGTAAGAATCACGAGAACGAATTCTAATTTGAAATTAGATGAGACTAGGATGACCTTACCGAGTCTTCTGTGTTACCTTGTACGACCTTTTGAATAAGAAAATTTTGATGATATCTGAACGATTAAAATTGGATAATTACTTGATTGTTGTGTTTTTGTGATCACCATTAATTAAGACATTAATACTTAAAGTGAAAGACCTCGAGATATGGAATGGTGGCTCTTTAGGGGTCGCTACCCTAAAGACGTGGTTTAGCCCACGATTATTTGGTATTTGCTGGTGTGCCTTTGTGCCCCAGCCAGGCCCTATATCCACTCTATCTAGTTCTACAGACCTAGTTAGGGGGTATGCATACTTAAGGATTAGGTGTCCTTGTCGGTAGGGTACTGAGTTAGCTTTATGCACCAGTACGACCAGGGTACCTTTGCGTCCCTGGGTTACTAGTTAAAGCGTACTGAGTAGCTTTTATGCACCAGTGCGACCGGTGTACCTTTGTGTCCCGGGTTTTTGATCTCCCTATCGAGGCAAATAAATGGAATTGTTGTGCTGAATAAAAAGGAAAAATAATAATTGTGAAAGTGAAAGATTAATAAGCCGGGACCAGTTGAATTATTTGATGAGTACCGATCCACCGAACATAATAGTGGCCCAGGATGTTTTGCCCTGGATGATGTTTATGAGTATCGATCCACCAGATATAATGGTGACTCAGGATGTTTTTACCTTGGATGATATATATATATATATATGTATGTATTACGATCCACCGACTAGAATAGTGGGGGTCCCGAGCTCAATTAAATTTTATTTGGATGTGAATAAGTTATGGAAAAATACTAATCATTGAGATGATTGATTAATGATGGACCAATGACCTTAAGGCTCGAAATATATCGATTACTTATTACGACCCATTAATACTTGGTTGACTTGTGAAGTATGAGAATGTAAGAAAGTGAATGTTACATACGCTATTAATATCGGATTGAATTGTTGGATGTGCGAATAAATGGATTCGAATATCATGTTTATACCTATGGTTATATATGAATGTAGTAATATTTCATGTGTTACATTACGTGCCTGTTTTTAAGTGCATTTTTAAAGGGTTACTCAGTACCGTAGTACTGAAGGGTTCCCTTCCTGGGGCCCCTGCCTATTTAATGGGCAGTATCCCTTGCAAGTTGTATTCAGGTGCTATTCAAGTGGACTCTCGGGAAAGAGCGTAATGTACTGTCCGAAAATTTTAGGGTTTTAATTTGTCTCTTTTAAATTCAATGTTTTTGTTATTTTGTAACCACTATTGTTGAATTTTTCTCTTATAAAGTGTTTACTACACTTCTCTAATTTTTAATGCTTAAGTTTATCGTAAAATGGTATTTGACTCTTTTAGCCTTAGCACTTAGTATTGGAACGGTATGAGTGAATAAGTGTGGCGGTAATACTCCCAAAATTCACGGTTTATTAACTTGCTTTTGCAAATTTTATTTTAATTAAACGAAATTTTTTAGTAGTGAAATTTTGGGGTGTTAAAACAATAGTTGCTCATGTGTGTCATCCTTGAGAGATGTTTTAGACCATTCGACCAGTTTAAGAATATTGGGGTCCATAAAATCACCAGAAATAAAAGAATGGATTACATTATAATAATACGAATCCGGACTAATAATTACTTTGTATTGCTTTATGTACATCGCATATATTCTACTTTCAAATTTGTATGCATGTGATTATATGATTTTCCTATTTTAAGTGTATTGTTACCTTCTTAGTACGTAGCGTACTGATCATCCTTTTCACGGGTGGTGCTCATCATGGGCAAATGACCTAGATGCTTTTGTGTAGGTTTTTGAGAACCAGCTGGATGATTTTGTTTTCTTTGATGGGTTTTATGAGGAGGAGTGATTTTTCCTATATTGGGTATTTGGGAGAAGAGTCATGTTATCTGGATGATGTTTTTATCCAAGTACCTTTTAGACTCTTTGATCCATGGTATCTCTTTTGGTTGTATTTTGTTATTGTACCACAAAGTTAATCTCCAAACTCATGTTTACATTTATAAATCTTCTGTCATTTCTATTTAATGTATTTTACTTTTAATGGTTTTAACATTGTGATTGATGTGAAGATGATATGGTAAACTAAACTTGCATCAAATACAGTAGTAACACCTAGTATTTTGGTCATAAGCTTTCGTTGTAAAATGAAATTTTTTAGTAGTAAATTTTAGAGTGTTAGATTGGTCATCAACCATTAAAGTACCTTCTTGAACAAAGGCTTACCACTCCTTTCTAACATATTTGGTCGACTAAACTGCTATCCTTTAACTATGAAAGTTCTTATAAAAAAGGATAGGAGAATATAGTGGTTGATTCCCTATCTAGGGCACAATGGTCCGAACTATTTGCTATGAACATATTGAGTGTTCATCGTGCGTTATTGGATGAGATCAAAGCTAGTTGGGAATCTGACCCTCACCTAAAGAAAGTTATTGAAGAGTTACGATAGAAATACTCAATTATTTTTCCCAAGTATACTCATTCACATCACTTGTTGAGGAGAAAATGGAAGTTAGTTGTTGGAAAAGTCATTGACTTGAGGCACAGACTCATTAAGTTGTATTATAACATGCCAACTAGGAGACATTCAGGGTTGTATGCTACATACAAGTGACTAGCATCTCGGTTGTGATGCTAGTTGCGTTGGAAGAGAATGAAGAAAGATGTTAGGGAGTAGTTAGAAGTTGTGATGTGTGTGAGAAGAAAAAATATGATATACAAGCTCAACCAGGGTTATTGCAACCCCTCCTAATTGCTATAGTAGTTTGGGCAGATATCAAAATGGATTTTGTAGAAGGTTTGCCTAAGTTATACGAAAAGAATTTCATCTCGATGGTTATTAATAGGCTTGGCAAATATGCTCATTTCATCTCTCTAAACCACCCATACAGAACTGTTGGAGTGGCTTAGAATTTCTTTGATACAATTTTCAAGCTGCATGGGTTACCTCAAAACATCACTAGTGATTGGGACCCCATCTTTATAAGTACCTTCTAGAAAGAATTGTTTAAATAACAATTAATTCAATTCAAGCTCTTATCTTTTTACCACCCTCAAATAATTGACCAAACCGAGGTTCTAAACAGGTGTCTAAAGAGATACCTGAGGTGTAGGATAGGTAACCTCCCAAAGGAGTGGAACAAGTGGCTTCCTATAGCGAAATACTGGTACAACACTACTTTTTATATTGCAGCAGATGCCACTACTTATGAATTTTTATAGGTCCAACCTCCTCCAATACATTTACCTTACTTTCCTAGAGATTTAGTGGTTTTTTTGTTGATAGATCTCTCATAACTAGGGAGAATTTTCTCACACTCCTCAAAGCTCATCTTATGAAGGCACAAGCTTGGATGAAACAACAAACCAAAAAAACATCATTTTGTTAAGGTTTTTAGCAGTGGTGAGTCGGTGTATGTCAAAACTTCAACCATATTGGCAGCATTGCCTAGCCCATTATGTTATCCACAAGTTGTCCCTAAGGTACTATGGGCCCCATAAAGTGGTTGATAGGATTAGTAAAGTTGCTTACAAGCTTTCCTTATCTTCCCAAGTTTCTATTCATCCAGTCTTTCACATTGCTCTGCTCAAGAAAAAGCATGAAAGCTAGAAATTTCATACCTCACTACCCACCTACCACACCACCCTCGACTTGTTGTATGAACCTGAAGTAATGCTTGATCAACATTTTGTTAAGGGTGGAAATGTTGTTGCTACACAAGTTTTAATCAAGTAAACTGATGAAATATAGGTTGATGCTACCTGGAAGTTCTATGAAGACCTCATGGCTAAGTTTCTTGAGTTTGGTCATTGAGAACAAGGATCCTTTCAAAGGGAGTGTTGATATGAACTCTTCATTTAAGCTGGTCTAGCCCAAGACTAGGCCATCAATGCCATATTAGTTAATTATGTTTTTATTTAGATTTACTTCTACATTTCCGGCTTCCTTGTGGTGATACCTATGTAGCTAGTTTCATCTCTATAATAGCTTGAGGGTTGGCATATATATGATGTGGTGAATGAATGAAAGAGTGAATATCATTTGGAAACTCTTCTCTCTCAAATACTCTTTGTGTATGTCTAACCTTCTACACTCTCAAGACCCATTCTTCAACTTGGTTCACCTGAATAGGAAAATTACCAATTCTATCATAGAAGGATTAAATAAAGAATATTGAAACAAGAAGGCAACGATAATAATGAATGGTGGTTTTCAAACCATGCTACAAAGACGCAAAACCTCTTTGAACAGAGGAAATGGAAAATGACATGCAAAACCGAATTCATTAAAAAGGACGATGGTAAAAATTGAGTTGTTATTTTTTATGCACTATTTTTCATTTAAAAGCTTCCAAATAAATAATGAAGCCCGCATTTTATTTTAACTTTTGAAATCCGATTAGTAGAAAGTGGAAACTGCTTTTGGATTTTGGTAAACAACTGACTTCTTGTTGTTAGGGATGCACGGAGATGGGGACATGGAAATGGGGATGGAGAGAAATATAGAAAATTTACTATTTAAAAGATTAGGAAATGGGAATGGGTGCGGGAACGGGAGGAAATGGAAATATATGTGTGTATCAAAATATATATATACTAAATTCAAAGTTTACATAACCAAAATTCAATTCTCAGACTCATATTAAATTACTAACAACCATAAACTCAAATGAATTAAATACAATGTTTATTTTATTTAATGGCATCAAATACTTCTACTTCTTCATCTTGAAGCCTTGTTTTAGTAAAAAATATCACCTCTAACTTGGGTTCATCAAGAGAAAGAGAAGCAATATTAAGAAATTCAATATCTTCAAAATAATCAAAGTCATCACCTATACAAAAAGAAAAAAAGAAATTAGTTTTGTCATTTAATATTTTCCACAGCTTACGATGAAATATGGAATTAGTAAACAACAAGAAAATATCATCATATATGTCCCACATCATTGATTTTTGTTCCTTATATTATAGAAGTCTTCTTACTAAGAGATGATGATTGTTACAAACAAACACCAAGTCTTCGGCATGCTTACAAAGAAATCTATTCATCTTCGTAGAATGAATAAAACCATATGTACTCCGATTTTGTTCACTGCATGAAGAAGAAGATACTAAACCAAATAATTTGAGGCAAATATGTTGAAGAAATGATGCACTTAAGCCATGAAATCCCCATCAATAACATCTCTATCATAAAGAGAATTAAATTCTCAAAATGGAACATATTTAAGTGCAAAATTTATAAAAATCCATATTAACTTTGGATCAAGAATCATGATTAGGTAAAAGTATTGTTGCTTTCAATGCAGACCTCGTCATCTATAAAAGGAGAAACTCTAGGTGACTTAGCATATAACCATACATTAGTATAATACCTTCACTCATAGGAAGAAATAAAAAAGATTATATATACTATTATTAATTGTTTAATTAAAGAAATAAAATAAATAACACTTTAATAAATAAATAAAAAAGGTTTCCTTAGGTTCAATGAGTATGCCAAACAATGAAGGGGTGTATTACTTTTGGTACGAGTTGCGAATATGGTATATAACACTTAAAAGAAAGAAGACACTTCTCCAAACTCTTTACATTCATGCTTATAAATGACATTTCTCACTTCATCAATCATTGTATTCCATGTTTCATAAATAAGGTAAAGGGTTGGTTTATTGACATCACATTCTCTAATCATATGGTAAATAGGCCGTGTAAACTCAAGAATATAATCAACCTTCTCCCACCATAAATCATCAAGAAATTTTTCCTTCACAAAAATTTCTTTCCCAATATTATCAGCTTTATAAGAAAACCATTCTTCACTAATCACCATTGCTTGAAGGCTATATTTTAAAAGCTTCATTATCTTCAATGTAGCAACAACTTGAGAAAAATGAGTATCAACAAGTGCAAGCAACTTTAGAGAAGAAAACCTATTGAAGATGGAGAATCTCATGGAATGCATCATTATAAAATTCTTGATTTGAATAGCATTTTCATGATTCTCATTTATCCAATGACACTACTCATAGGTTTCAACATTATTGTCCACATTTCTTGTAGTACAAATATTTTTCAAAGTAAGGTTAAAAGTATGAACAACACATGGAGTCCAATAAATATGAGGGTAAATTTATTTAATGATCTCATTGGCCGCTTTACAATTTGAGACATTATCAATGATAACTTGTATAACATTCTGATGACCTGCCTCATCAATAACTTCTTTTAATAGTTTAGAAATAAAGTGTTTATCTTTGATCTCATCCAAAGTATCAATTGCCTTTAAAAACATAAGACTCGCATCACAGATTGTAATAAAATTTATTAATGGTCTTCTTTGTGTGTCACTCCAACTATCAGACACAATAGTAACACACTTTTCCCTCCATGTCTTCTTGATTGGTTCCAATAATCTCTCTCTGTTCGATTTTTCTTATTAAAGTAGAATTGTTCTCAAATGATTATAACCTAGTGGACTATAACCAAGTACATTGTGGCTAGTAACAGAAGCAAAAGCTTCCATAAAAAAAGGATGTCTTGCCACATTAAATGAAACACCGCTAGTGTAAAATATTTTAGCAATCAATGCATCTAATTGAGAGCACATTTGATTTCTAAAAACTTTCTCTATAGGATTCATCTTAATCATTCATCTCTTCTTCAATAAAGGCATATCCATTCTCAAATTAGACATGCTTGAATTAGGTAAAGACACATTTTTTGGTAGCATTTCTTCAACTATTTTCAAAGCTTATTTTTCTAAATTTACCATCTCAATCTTGTCCTCCACCCTCACTTTCTTACAAGTTGCAATATCTTTACCAGAAATATTCAACAAATGAGCTCTCACCCTTGTATAGCTTCCTTACTTTGTTTGATTACAAAAATTACAAGTCCAATAAATAGTTCCTCCTCCACTAGTTTTATCTCCTTTAGTAATATAATTCCAACGAGGATTATCATTTACATCTGTAGAAGATACACTAGCACTCGTAAACCAATATTACTATTACTACCACCATAACCATAATACACTTCAACCACAACACAAAATGCACAAACCGAACAAGCTTCAATCGGCCATAACAAGAACCGAACGGTGCTTCTATCAACTAAGACACAAACTGCAGAAATCAAACATATATTCAGTCAATCACTACACAAACCATACAACATTCAATCAGGCACAACACAAACCATACAAACCGCACAAATCGAATGAGCTTCAATTAATCACAAGAAGAACCGAACAAAGCTTCTATCAACTAATACGCAAACAACAGAAACCGAATACAAGTTTAATCAATCACAACACAAGCCATGCAACATTTAATCGGGCACAAAACAAACCATACAAACCGCACAAACTGAACGAACTACAATCAGCCATAATAAAAACCAAACAGAGCTTCTATCAACTAATATATAAACTATAAGAAACAAATACGGATTTAGTCAATCACAACACAAACCATACAACATTCATTCAGGCATACTGCAACATCAAGTTCCCTACTTAAACATCAGCAACACAAATGGCACAAACCAACGACGTTTTCAATGGGCACATCACAACCCAAGCAAAGTTTCAATCAATAATGACAACACAAATTTTTATTGCTGTAAATCATAGCAACAAAATGAAATTAAACAAATCAAACAATCGTTGTTGGGGAAGAATTTTTCTTACCAACTGTCGATCTCCAGGCTTCACACTTCATGTAATACCCCATATTTGTAAATTCAGTTTTATTAAGTTTAATTATTTTATTATCGTAATTTGTTGTAAACATTTAATTATTTTAATTTTGATTTGTTTTATGGATTTATCGACGATTTTGAGTTTATATTTTGAATTTAATTAATTATTGTCGTTACGGATCATTTTAGATAAATTCGTTCACAATTATGATTTTATTATATGATTTTGATTTTCGGTTAAAAATTTGTATTTCCATTCGTGTAAAGTATTAGACATTTCGTCAATTATTTCTCTCGTGTGCATAAAATACATTTATTGCAATTCTTTCGATTTCTCTGTTTTTACTCTTTTTGATCCCTTAAAAATTTATGAATCAATCTAAATATATTTTTGATTTCATCCATTCATTCTATTCATTCATGTTTCACCCTTTCCTTCCGAATCACCAAATTACGGAAAAATTCATTTACTCGATTAGACAATTTTAGCCATTTTTGCTATTTTTAATCCGTTGGTCATCAGATAAGTTCCGGTGCCAAATATTTTCATATATTTGATTTTATAAAAAACATTCCGCATCAATATGTGATAACTTGAACCCCTATTATTCATTTTATGAATTTACGGAAAAACGCGTTTCCGCAACTTACTCGTTTTTGCCGTTTTTGATCATTTTCCATCCGTCAAGGATCAAACCTACTCTGATACTTAATATTTTTATATATTTGAGTTTCTAAGATTTTTCCGAATATTTTCATAAATTTTTATAATTTTTGAAATTCAAGTGATATTTTTCCTAATGAGTGCCCATTATTAGGCTTTCTTGTAATTTAATTAATCAAAATAAATTGTAACCAATCCTCTAACTAATATTCAAATCCTAACTAGTCTCCTAACTAAAACAAACCAGATTTGTAACTTGGTTACATGTCTCCCAATCAAAAAGTGCAACTAGTACCATAATCATGATTTTATGACATTTCTCTTACACACTCAACCATAGCCTATCATCTCTCTTAAACCCCTAATCCTAGCACTCAAGTGAGGCCAAGGTCAAATCAAAAACTCAATCCACACTCCACCATATCAGATTCTACTCTATCTTTACCAAATCGTGCGTTCCTATCTCAAAACGCACATAAAATCATAGATTGTAGCAGAGTGCAAAGTTGATTACTTTCCAACTTTGAGCAACTCGTTATCTCTCTCTGGTTATCCTTTTCCTTTGGTTTTTGTTTCTTTAGAAATTATGCATTTCATACTATGAATTCATATACTTTAAATCCCTGAAGTCGAAATCTCTCATGCTTATTCATTGCCAAACTTTTGCTTCCCGACCAACCTTACAAAATCAGCAAAGCTAATTTTTTTGGTGAATTCGAGCATCTTTTATGCATTGAACTTGATTCATCTACCCTATATTCTTGTTTGGTATTTTTCCTTGCATGTTATTCCTCATCTACAGACCCTTCTTACCAAGGAAATCATTCCCCTACCCTCTCTTTTTTCCTCTCCTATCTGCCTTGCCGAGCAACATTGAAGTTTTTTTGCTGCAGTGGTTAAGTGGCTTGCAGCAAAGATTTCGTGCCTTTGATGCCTTCTTTTCTCCTTTTTTTCCTCCCCTTTAATCCTCCAAAACCTTAATCCATCATTCCTTTGTGGTTATTGGTTGTTTTGTGGTGGTTTTCAAGCCTCCCTATTCAAGAGTAATATTTTATATTTCACTTCTTCCATTCCAATTCCTTTCTTTCCCATTTTTGTTATTTATTGAAATTGGTTTATCTAACTCATTTACCTTATATTCTTGAAGGTGAAAAAGTGGTTTAGAGAAGGAATTGCTAGATTCCTTATTTTAGCTTTGCTAAGGAGCTTAGGAGTTTTGGTAACAAAACTAACCTTTAGAAATAGGATTTTGTGCTAGGTGTATTATATGTTATCTTATGTTTGGATAGATTTATTTTAATTATAAGCATGAAATAATATCTTGAAAAATATTGTATGACATGTTTATATTTCTATCTTATGTGCTTAAGCATGAATATCTAATGAGAAGATGGTTTTTGTGATTCTTTTGATATGTTTATACCTGCTGGAAAGGTGATGAATATTTAGTGAAGAAGTGATGAATTTTCAGTAGAGTGGTGATGCATTTACAGCATAGTCATGATGAATATGCCTGGATCCGAGTAGTTTAGCTCTCTCCCTTGCTATTTTATGTGTTCTTTTGTTGTTTTAAAATTATCTAAGTATTTCCCTATATGTATAATAGTGTATAGAAGCTAGATTATGAGTTTTGGATCATTTAGAGTTGAAATAAAATTTTATAAGGCTTTCACATATTCAACCATGGGTACATTGGCAATAAAGATTGTTTTTGAAAGTTTTAAGTGCACCATTTTCTTCATTGGGTCTTTTACCTAAAATTTGGTATATGATATGTTAGGATTTGATGTTGTCTAGAGTAAGTGATGAATTTTAGAAGCTTAAGGTAATTTTTGGTTTATAAAGACATTTTCGTCATTTCATGTAAATTTCTAGAAATTTGGAGACCTAATTGAATATTGTGATAATACAAGAATTTAGAATTTATAATTCTAATACTTGGGTAACATTGATGAGTAGACTTAGAGACCTTAATTAAAATGATTCATTAAGTAAGAAAAAGAAAAAGAGAAAGAGACATTGTGGGTGTATTGAGGAATCTCAATATTTTATCCTATTTTCCTATTGATATTTCACCCTAAGAAAATAATTGGCTAAGTGTAATATATTTTAGCATAAATTACACCTCTCTTTCTCAATTTGCTTAGGTAGCTTCGGATTTAGATAAGCCATTACTTACCTTTACTTACGACGGATTTTCAATGTATGTCTGCTTGAAGTGGAAGGTGATGAGTATGCTTATTGATTATTTAATTATGTCAAGCATATGTTGTATTCTTTTGTGGTAATTGTGTGTATGTATGAGTTATAGATTTAATACAAACGCATGTTTGTATGCCTCTTGAATATTGTATGTGTGTAAGTGTGCGAAGGGTTGAATATTGATTGAAGTTACATGATACCTTATGCTGTATTTTATGCCATGGACTCATTCGGCTTTAATGCTCCTAAAGATATTCAGCTTTAATGCCTCATGAATTGGATCGACTTTAATGCCTTTGGAATCGATCGGCTTTAATGCCACTTAAATTGGTTCGGCCTTAATGCCACTAGAATTGATCAGCTTTAATGCCATTTGGATTGATTCGGCTTTAACACCGCTTGGATTGGTTCGGCTTTAATGCCGCTTGGCTTTAATGTCATTTAAAATTGATATAATAATGGATATTCATTATATTGGTAGATGTGAGCTAAGTGCTGTTATGTGGGCCTTATTTATGATTGGCTAAATCCTTGAATAAAATATTAATCACTTAAAGTGAAAGATCTTAAATTGGGACTTGTATCACTTGGGGTAGCTATCCGAGTTAGGTTTGGTATTCACTTGGTACCATTCCGGTGTTTTTATATTCTGTGATCCCGGGTGCCTTACGAGGTCCGGAGATGCCATCTTCTACTCTATAGGTGTCTCGATATATTTCGGCCCTATGGGGGGTATGCATACTTAAGTGATTAGGTATCCTATTTATTGGTGGTCTGGTTACGTTTCTGGGCGGGCTAGCTAGGGCTAGTACCGTTCGAGTATTAGATTAGTTGTTACGATCTCTTCGAGTCTCCATCCTCAAGTTAATATAATAAATTGATTGTGATCACGATGATAAAATATAATAACCAATGGAGCCCATCTACCATATATCCATATTACATTATTTTATGCTTGAAGGTTGAGTTTCGTGTTCTCAATTAACATATATATGTAAGCATGATATTATCTTGTTATTATATACTCTATTACTTTCTTCGCATGGACCTCGCACTCAATGCTATCTCTTTAGAATAGTGATGTTGCTCAGTACATGATGTGTACTGATACTACACATTTGTAGACGTTGTGTCACAGATACATGATGATGATCCTGCGGACTTTAAGGAGGTTCCTCATGCGGAGTGATGCGGGTTTATACCCTCGAGGTTAGGGCGTAGAGTCATTTCTATCTAATGTCGCACATGTTATGTGCCCTAAATTTTGGATATCGTTTTTGGACTCTTCATCTCTTTTAACCCACTTATCGCTTTTTTAATATATATTGTATTATTTGGAGCATGTACTCCGTACTCTATTATTATGACTAAATTATTCAAGTCTTTTGTTATTTATATCTATTTCCATCAGTTTTGATTTATTTGATGTAAATTTTTAGCCTTGCACATTGTACGAGAAAGGTATGGACTAGACTTGTACTATGTGTGGCGGTAACACCTGCTATATTATGTTATTACTTCCGCTTAAAAATGAAAATTTTTTTAGTAGTAAATTTTGGGGTATTACACATCACTAATCTTTAACGCTATAACGGAGCAGTAATGTATCCCTAAGCAGCATCAATGGGCCTATATCAATTTCGTTCAACCTCGCCCTTCAACCCCGCTCTTCAACGCAAAATCAATTTAGTTGGTCTTTAATACAGACCGATGAGAAGATAATTCTGAAAACAGAGACGAAGATGGACGGAGATGAGGGAGGATGGAATCTCAAGGTTAGCAACGGATTGAGCTGGGATGAGATGGGAGGTATTGAGTTGAGATGCGCATAGGAAGCCTGAGAACTAAGAAATGAAGAAGAAGGAAGACGAAGTATGGCGGCAGGTCAAACAAACATTCTAAAATGACATTATTTTAATTTTTTAAAAATCAAAATAAAAATACGGACATACCGTCCCTAGAAACATTATGAGAATGCAAAATAACATATTTCCAACGTTCCCGTACTTAATTGTTTGTACAAAGCAAGAAAGAAAGTTCAGCACGCCCTCTAATTCACCGAACATGTTCCCGTTTCAAGAATCCCTTTTGAAACCGAAAGCACAAGAACTAAACTTGTAACCAACAAGGCCTTAACTTTCGTCTTTGGGCTTGCGCTTGACTTTTCAGTAAACATACCTGGAATCGGGCCATGCATCATATCAAGTAGGTTTACAGAGCATATGGACTCGGCCAGTGAGCAAGCCCCATGGAATATTGGGTTACGCATGCAACTGGGAAATGGAGGGTGACTAGGGCTCGCTACGAGGAATATTTCAGTTCCGAAGTCAGGACCCCCCGCAGGAATGGCGCTGCAGCTACGTCTCCGCCTCTGCTCTACACTTGCGGGCACCAAGACCTCTGTGAAACCCTTCCCGCTATGCTCTTACAAGTGGTTCTGCTCCGTTTCCGCCACCGAACCGGAGCTTAACTCTGATCACAACAACCCCCAACCGGCAGCTTCCACCACCAACAGCAATGACAAATTTGAGGAACCAGGTAGTTCAAAGGAGCGTAATCGCGAAGAACATATGCGAAAGCTCCGAATTTTACTTCTACAAAGCCGCTTCGAGGCAGCTAAAAGGTCGATTAAATTTCTCATTGTTTCTCGCTCTCCCTTTTCTTCACCTGCCGACCTCTATACTAACTTCTCCATTTCTAATCCGTCCCTAAAACGAAATTTCTGCGACACACTATTATCAGTTTGTGCTGAGTCGAAATTAGTTGATGATGCTTTGGAATTGCTTGAGATTACAAAGAAAGATGGGGGCTTTACTTCACCTCTTGCTGTTAATTCTTTGCTTGAATCCTTAGTTTCCGTTAAACAGTTTGATAGGGGACTTAAATTGTTTGATGACGCTATTGATCACGGTATTCGGCTTGATAAATTTGCGTACAGTAAAGCCGTTCAATGTGCTGTGAAATTGGGTGATTTGAAGAGAGGTTTAGAATTGTTAGAGATTATGAAGGCAAGAAGGATGGGAATCAACGTGTTTGTCTATAATGTGCTAATTAATGGCTTTTGTAAAGAGCGGAGGATGGGTGATGCACATAAGCTGTTTGATGAAATGATGGAGAGAAAAATTGTCCCTACTCAGGTTACTTATAATACGTTGATTGATGGATACTGTAAAGCTGGGAATTTAGAGGAGGCTTTCAATGTAAGTGGAAGGATGAAATTGGATAGTGTTTCGCCCACTCTTGTCACATACAATTCGCTACTTAATGGACTTTGTAAGGCACAGAGGATGGAGGATGCTGATAGGATTTTGGAAGAGATGAATATGCATGGTATTCTGCCTGATGGATTTACTTATAGCATATTGTTTGATGGGCATTTGAAATGTGGCAATACGAATGAAATGTTAACTAGTTTTAAAGAAGCGATTGATAAAGGGGTTCAAATCAACGAGTACACTTGTGCCGTATTGTTGAATGGGTTGTGTAATGAAGGGATGGTGGATAAAGCTGAGGAGATTCTGAAGAAACTGATGGAAAACGATCATGCTCCTAAAGAGGTCTTTTATAATACTCTTCTGAAGGGCTATTGTCTAACTAATGACATGGAGAAAGCCCTTGGTGTCATGGAACAGATGGAAAAGGTTGGGTTGAGACCAACCTGTGTCACATATAATTGTTTGATTAACAAGTTCTGTCAAATGGGAAACATGGATGTTGCAGAAGAATGGGTGACAAGGATGAGGGAAAAGAGAGCTGTCCCCACTGTAGAGACATATAATTCTCTCGTTGGTGGCTATGGAAGGAAGTGCAGTTTTAGTCGGTGTTTTGAGATCCTTGAAGAGATGGAGAATAATGGGGTGCAACCAAATGTTATAACGTATGGATCTATTGTAAATAGTTTATGCAAAGGCGGAAAGCTGCTTGAGGCTGAAATTGTACTACAGGATATGGTAGGCAGAGGTGTTCTCCCCAGTGCGCAGATATACAATATGCTTATTGATCGTTGCTGCACAGATGGGAACCTAAACGAAGCATTCAGGTTTTTTGACAGCATGCCGAAGCATGAGGTTGCCCCAACAATAGTAACTTATAATGCTCTTATTAATGGATTATGTAAGAAGGGAAAATTAGATGAAGCTGTAGACCTTTATTCACAGATTACCAGTAGAGATTTGAGACCTGATGTAATTACCTACAATTCGCTGATCCATGGATACTGTTCTTCTGGACAACCGTCAAAGTCTCTGGATCTTTATGAAGCAATGCAGAAGATGGGTATCAAACCGACCTTGAGCACATATCATTCACTAATTAGTGGATGCTACATGTTGGGCTCGTCAATAGTGGATAAATTATATGAAGAGATGTTACAGCTGAATATAACTCCTGATAGACTTGTATATAATGCTCTCATTCATTCCTGTGTAGAGCATGGAGATCTCGAGAAGGCAATCTCACTCTGGGACCTGATGATAGATCAGGAAGTTGAACCTGATAAGATGACATATAATAACCTGATATCAGGCCACCTCAAAGGAGGAAACTTGGAGAAAGCAACGGTCCTTGTTAATAATATGAAGGCCAGGGGGCTGCCTTTGAAAGCTGATACTTACACTGTGCTGGTCGATGGACACTGTAAGCTGCAAAACTATAGCGCAGCATATGCCTGGTACAGAGAAATGTTTGCTAATGGTTTCCTCCTTAGTGCTACTATCTGCAATGAGCTTGTGAGTGGCTTGAGACAAGAGGGTAAAGTACTGGAGGTACAAACTATATGCTCTGAGATGAGTGTGAAAGGCTTGGATGATTGGAACATGAGTGAAGATATCTCAGCTGCTGGCAAATAGTATGCTTCAGCTGGCCATTCTCATGGAATTATAGAGCTGCTTGTTATAGGTGTTATTGATGCTTGTTAATTAAATTACCTGTACTATTCATAGTGAGTAGGTATGTATACAATTCAGACATACGATACTATTTACTTCTTTGGTAGGTTATATATTATATACTCAAATTCTTTGGTAGGATCGCTAGCGGCATTATTTACCAACTTGGAAATTTGCAGAATGTTGCACATCCATTGAATCCGCATATGGAACTCAGTAAGAGTGAGGTTCGATCTGGGAAAGAGTTTGTCCCAAACAGTAGTTTTTCAAGCCAGCTTTTAGATGTTACATTGATCATGATATATATTATAAATTTAAGCCAACTTTAACGAACCATGGCTGAATTTGAGCTGTCAAGTTCCACAAAGCTTGATATCTTTCATTTGATTACGACTTTGTACCTTTGAAACTCGGTCTTTGTTTTCTCCTGTTTATTTTATCATTTTGGATTTGTTGACAGCATTATTATATTTAATGTAAACTCAAGTGACAAAAAAATGTAACCTTGATGGTCAAGAGGCGGGTCTTAAGCCTTTTCAAACATTAAGAAAAATGATGGTCGTAAATAGATTATGAGTGGTACCTCACGTAAGTTTATTATGGACATTCGTAATGCTTCCTCTTTAATTATTGAGAATTTGGATAAAACCCAGACTGATTGTACCCTTAATGAATTGAGCGTTGTTAATATGAGCCCTATAGAGTAACTGAGAGAAGCTATGAATATTAATGAAACCCATCTGATTGCCTTTCTGCCTGGGGCAAACCTTAATAAAGATGTTATGGAACTTAATGGAGGTGTGCTTGTTAATAATGATGGAAATGTTGATCTCAAAGCTAACGAGAGTTGGAAGGACATTTTATTCAATAATTTCAGGAAGGATAGTGTGTTAAGTCTGAAGTATGATCCACGTGTGATTGTTAATGGAGAAACCCAATCGCAACTGTTGAAGGAGGAGATTGAAGAAGAGGATAAATGTTGGGCATACCCTATAGTGGGTATGGTAGCTAGATTTCAACCAACTCGACCTTAGATGGTTTGATATGTAAAGGAACATTAGACTAATATCTTTGCTACTCCTCATATTTTACTCAATGACCAAGGATATTTCCTCTATAAATTGACAATGAATTTAATTTTTTTTAACAATTTTAAGAAAACCCTATTGGTGTCTTGGAATCCGATCATTATTTTTCAAGAAATGGAACCTTAATGAGCCCTTTAACAATGCTGAATGGAAAAAGATGCCTCTTTAGGTTACCCTACCTAGACTCCCATTGACTCAATAGTTTGCTAATTCATTAAGCTGTATAAGAAGCTGCATTGGTATTCCTATATGTGTGGATATGGTCGCAGTTACTAAAGCTCAAGTGTCTTATCCCAAATTGCTTGTAAAGGTGGATGTTTCTCTCCAGGTTATAGAAAAAATTCATGTGACATTACCAAATGGTAAGGTGAGAAAGAAAATAGTAGACTATGATTGGAGGCCAAGGTTCTGTCCTAAATGTGATAAGGTGGGTCATGATTTGAATGCCCACCTACCAAAGCCTATACTTAGAAGGGAGAAACCCAACCAAAAAGTATGGCAAGCTAAAAAGCCAATGCTAGATCCAGCTCAAAAAAGAATGTCGGTTGTTCAAAAGGTAGCACCAGTTTTAGTTCAAAAAATAATATCAGATTTAGTGCATCCCAACATTTCAGACCCATGTCCAAGTACTTGTATAACTAAGGATGAGTTATTGCCACTGCTAGACCCTATTAATCTTGAGGATTATATGGAACTAACTACAAGGGGAGAAGGTAAAGAGGTATATGTTGAGCTTGGTAAAGGTATACTACATAGTGGTAGCATACCAATGTCTATAATACAATGATATTTACCACTTGGAGTGTTAGGGGAATTCATAAGCTCTTGAAACAAAAACTAATTATTAGATCTATTTGGTATAATAACTTAGATATTATTTTATCTTACAGAAACTAGAGTAAAAGAGAGCAAGATCAATGGTGTTTTAAGGATAATTGGGGGGGGGGGGAATGTCATTTAACGCATAACTATTCTACTCACTATAATGGCAGGATTTGGGTTCTATTGAGTTGGTTGATGGATAAAAATTTTATGTCTCTATTGTGTACGCACATAATGATATTGTTGCTCGAAGAACCTTATGGCACATATGGTGACTTTGCATACACTCCATAAGGGTAGTGTAACACCCCTTAAATCTACTACTAAAAATGTTTTGTTTTAATAAAAAGTGTATTATCAAATAACTAGGTGTTACCACTATAATTGACCTAATCATACCATCCTTACATCAGTCATAAGACAAAACAATTAGAAAGTGAAACGTGATAAATAGAAATTGCAAAAACTTTTATACATATTAGATAAAAGTTTGGAAGTTTAATCTGAGTACAATAATCTAAAATACAAAAAGAGATACCATGGATCTAAGAGTCTAAGAAGGCATCCAACCGTAACTAACATCTAGATAACATGACTCTACACATAAACCTCTGATACAAAAATCACTCCTCCACATAATATGCATCAAATGATGCAAATTCATCCACTAAATCATCCTCAACCTGCACAAAGACATTTGGTTTGTCTGCTCATAGGAAGGAACGACCCCTATGAAATGGATGATTAATATTCTACATACTGAATAAAGTAAAAGTATAGTCGTAGCGGGATTACACATAGTACACATGTTCACATCAAAGAGTAAACATATGTAGGATAATATAAAACAGTGCCAAGTAAATACTAATTTCGAGTCTCACTATATAGATATATCATATTCTAGTTTTTTATTTTTATTTTTTATGTTGAGTTCAAGGACCCCACTATTCTTAAATCAGTGGAATGGTCTGAAACATCTATCAGGGATAACACACCTGAGCTATTATTATTGTCCGATGGAATGAACTCAACATCTCTTAGAGTAAAATGCTCATGAATCACTATTGTTAAACCGATGGAACGGTCTGAAGTACCTCTTGGGGACAACACACCTAAGCCACTATTATTATCTGGTGGAAAGGACTCAACACCTCGATCCTGACTCACGTAGCCTTTCATTTTAAATGATTAGTATTTTTTCCATTAATACTTTATCTCTTAATTGTATATTTATTCACATTGAGTATGGGGGCCACTATTCTTAATACGGTGGAATAGACTAAAGCACATCATAGGAACAACACACCTGAGCCACTATTATTGTCTAGTGGACCAGACCCATATAAACACCTCGGCCTGACTCACATGATCTTTCACTTTAAATGATTAGTATCTTATTAGAGTTTATTGTGTTTTCAAGATTATCATCCGGGACTCATATAGGTATACAAGATATATAATTGAATAACATGATTACGAACACATAATTATCCTCAAATGACCATCATACACTTAGGTAGTTTAAAATGCTCATATTCTCCCAGGACCTTATAAATCTCAATACCAATACATATAAATCTCTAATATTTACTCACAACATATATCCTTAATTGTTTACATAGATACCACATCCAACATTATTCCCCAAATACATACTTCCAATTTTTTTTACTATCAAGATATCATATCACATAATTTTTATAAATACATTATTCATGTGACATGTCCAGTATAAAAGCACATACATATACACATAAAATCCTAGCTACAACATGTGACCTTACTGACAAAGAAACCGGGCTCTATGCACGTCAATCCTAAACTTTCTTCTCTAAGATCGTCAGAAAATCACCTATGAAAATAAGATAATACACGATTAGGCTCAGAGATTATAATTAAGGTAAAGAAGGATAAAAATGGAAATAATAGAAGTTAAAGGGAAGCTTGAGTTGCGTGGAAGTTTGGTGGAAGGTATGGTGGTGTTTGGATGAGATTTGGGTGTAAAAAAGGGATGCATGGCCATAAAGAAGGAGATACATGGGTAGGTGGTAGGCCGTGCTCACTCGAATCGTGAGTTGGGATTCTACAGAGGCAGGCTGCATGAAGAGGTATAGTCTTGCTCATGTAATGCACGCATAGGTAATAGCGAACAGGGACACAGGAGAATGTCAAGGTGGTGCTTGAGCCATGTGAGTATATATAGGCAAGATTTACTTACTAATCCTGAAAATAATGCTCTAGAAATGAAAGAAGTTATCCTCAAAAATTAGTGGTGGAAGAAGGCTCAGTTGAAGGAACATCATCTTAAACAAAAGGCTCAATACAACAAAATAAGTTGGGTAATAGAAACAATAGGTATTTTCAAGCAAAGCTCAATAAAAGAAGAAGATGCAATGTTATTTATGTCTTGTATGACAGTAATGGTAAGAAGCTCACTTCTCATCAGGATATTAGTAATGAAATTTAGAGTTTCTTTTCACAAATTCTGGGCTCTACTACAAGTGTTTTGGAAGTGGTGCAACCTAAGATTATGAAAAATAGGCCTCTTCTTCGAGGTATCACTAAGGATGAGATTAAAGATGTTGTGTTCAGTATGGCTAATAGCAAGGCTTTTGGACATGATGGGTTTAATGTCCATTTTTATAAGAAAGCTTGGTCGATTGTGGGTAAACATGTCATTGAAGTAGTTAAGTAGGTATTCATGTTACCTCTTAAAAACTTTAATAACACCTCTATTCACCTAATCCTAAAGACCCCCCATAGAAAACCTAAGGATATTCATGTTATCGAATATTTTATGATCCAATCCAATATCCTAATTGATCAAATCTAATGTCTAAATCGATTCGACCTTAAAAATTAAATAATTGATCCAATATTTTTTTCAAATCAAATAATTGATCCAATAAATAAAAGAAAATATAAATTAGATATCCGATCAGATAAATGCAAATAATATATGATCTGATAAATTATATATATGTACACTCTAAATACTATTTACTTTTCATAAAATGTTATTTTATATGATCATGTATAAATGTGTATGTGTGTATAGTTTGAAATGAGTGTTTATTGTAAGTAAATTTTATTTTTTTAATTGTTATTTTGATTAATTATTTAATTATTATCCATAATTTAGAATTACTAATTGAATATAAAGTAATTTAATAATCAAATTAAATCATTATATCATATTTATTTAAATTGGATTAATTTATATCTTTTAATTGATCGAATAATTTTTATCCTATATTTATCATTTAGCCTCTCCATTACTTATCATAACTAGAATATAAGCTTATTTCAATTCAAACCTGAGCTGCAACCCTGAAAAGTTGAGTTAGGTGAGAAACAAATGCCAATGTGAAGTACGACAAGCAATATATTTTATCTACAACGACCTTCACATTGTGTGCAAGTAATCAAAGCGTCAGGACTGAGTAGCCATTACTAGATACATATGCTGCTACTAGCTAGAATCCATTTGCCCTGTATTCATGAACCTTTTGCATTTCTTCCTCTTGGATTGTGCACACATACACAAAACTACTCGCTCAAGCCACCGGATACAATCTGAGCTCTCCTCTCACTTACCCAAACAAAATTTGAAACTGCATGTTCTATGTACATGGCAGCTGGTAAAGAAAAGCAGGCCCCGTAGATCAATAGCCGGCCGGGCAGGCAACTCGCACTGGCTAGCTACACATATAACCCATCATGCATATATCCTAGTAATTAAGATGGAACGAAGGTGCCGACGTATCCGAATCCAACGACGAAGAAAGCAAATGCTTGGAGGAATAGGTAGATGAAGAAGTGGCTGTTCCCAAAGGCAAGATCATAGCAAGAGCAAAACAAGAGGTATGCACCAACACCAAGCTCTAATGTATATATCCTGGTCCAATGAAATTAAACACCAAGCATCATATGTTAGTAATAATTTCCTACATACGCACGCATAAACTAGCTAGTCTATTATTATTGTTATTATTATTTTTTTTTAAAAAGAAGAAGATTAGCTAGGTTTGGGTAGATCATGTACGTACCTTTCTCCTAACCTAAACCGAGGTCTCTTGGATGCTTTACGAGCGGACATGAACTTGACTGCATCGCCTAATTTCTCAGTCACAACCCACTCGTTAACCCTAACTCCTTCGAGCAAACCTATGAAGGTAGCTTTAGTCCGATGCAAGGACATAACGTTTTCAAATAGAATCCAACAAACAACCAAATGAAACGACCTATCATGTACAGAGTCAATGAACATAAAACAAAAAAAGAATCCTTAGTTAGTAGAAGTAATTATTGAAGATAATTACTTGTAATAATTAAGTAGCTCCCAAAATTATAAGAGGGAGGGAAAAAATGGATACCGCACGTACCTAGGTGTGCCGACTGCATTGAGAAGGGTAATAATGGAAGGGATGTAGATTGCACCCCACTTTGGGACCTCAACTTGAGGTGCAAATACAGTTGCGGGAAGGACGAGGCAGTAAAATACGAAGGTAACAACATGAGCTATGATCTTTCGTACAAAGAAGAAGCTATAAATCAGGTGTACTTTCTTCAGCAACGAGACTTTCTGCATGTATAGCCAAAAGAAGCGAGGGGGCATTAATGAATCATGATTATTCTAGCTATGTTATGGGCCGGGTTAGATCAAAAGGAGGGGCTCATGAATTGGAGCTGGAGAAGAATTAATGGAAGGACGCGGAACCGGGGGAAGAAGCTAGAGATGAAATTAATAATGTTGGACGCAGTGATGAATGACCTTGTTTGTAATGATCTCCACGATCATCTTCCTGAACAAATGAGCAGGACCGCAGGACCACCTGTGCTGTTGGTATCGGTAGGCCCGGAAGGTACTCGGCAATTCATTCTTCACCTAACAAGATATGCAATGGTACCATCCACAGCCAATTTAATTGTGCTTTGAAATCGATCGCAGAATCTATATATATATATAATAGTTATAGCATGATGAGCAGCTATAGTGGGAGGAGGTAGATGAGGAAGCAAGTAATTAGAGGGTAGGTACTTGAACAGAGCCGAGGTACAAGAATTTCCAGCCCCTAAGGCTTGCACGCACGGCAAGGTCCATGTCCTCAACGGTCGTATGATCTTTCCATCCTCCTGCTTCGTTGATGGCAGAGATTCTCCATACGCCAGCCGTGCCTGGTTGCATGGCACCACACGTAAAATGAAATTATGTTGTCGGACGTCGGTTGACGAAGCTTATAAAGCTGTAGAAGGGAATGAAATTTACCGTTGAAGCCGAAGAAAGAGTAGGTAGAAGACCCGACTTCTTGCTCTACTACAAAGTGATAGTCCAATGACATCTCTTGCATTCTAGTCATCAGGCAGTCGTCGGCATTCACTGCAATGTATTCGTTTAAAAAAAAAAAACGAAAGATTTTGGTCAGAACCTGTCAATTAATATGCATGCGTCTCTCACTTATTGAACTTACAAGTACCACGATTGTATTGTTACATGAATTAGACCGAAGCAGGTAAAAGGAGGAGGCATGCACATATAGCAAGTACAAGGGAACCGACGTTACCAGAGCAGTAGCACGAACGACTGCATGCATGTATTGCTACTTAAACAGGCTTAGTTAATATTTCCGGAGGCAGAAGGCAGATGGGATTTGTACAGCCACAACAACTTTAATTTCCTTGTAATAATGGAGATACTAGTACTTTTAATTTCACATTTCCAGCCAGGTTCTCTTGCTTGAAAAAAAAAAGAAAAAGAAAAAGAAATAGAAAAAAAAGGCTTACGGATGGATACCCATGGCATTAAAATGCTACCTACTAGTACTTGCTAACCACGTTCGACGAAGCAAATAACGTGTGGGGACTAAGGGAGACCGATGTTGCCAGATTTACATCTCATGCTTGGAATGCTATTTAGACCACCAAAAAAAAGGGAAGCTGATAAATAAATTCTGGGACAATGATACTTAGGCTTTGTTTGGTTACTAGATTTCTTATCAGACTAAAAAAAAAAAGAAAGAACTTCTCAGTATATATATATATATAAATCATTAAATAGTTAATTAATTTACCAAGCAAATAAAGCCTTAACACCAAGCTAGCTAGCGAACCAGCGGGGCTGCTTTCATTCATTCAGAATAACAAGAACGTGAAGCCTTCCCCCAATAAAGATGAAGTAGGTGGCGATCACGAAATGCTTCTACTTTTTCGGTGTGCTTTTTCCCCCTTTTACTACTTGCTACTTGCGGAAGCCTAGACCACATGGAATTTGGCGACCTTAACACTTCCCCCCCCCCCCTCTTCCGTCTGTAATAGAAGGAGAGGAAGTAGTAGCGCCTTTTAATTTCACACTTCCTTCCGGCCGGCCGGCCGGCCAGGCAGGTTGTCCTCTGGTTCTAGGTGACTGAACCAGACAAGCTGAAAAATTCCGCTTGTAAGACACAAGCTTATCAAGAAAAAAATACTACTCATCTGATCAAGCTGAGCTGTGACTGAGTCGGAATAAACTTGACTCACCTCATTTAATAAACGAGTTTACAAATAAAATTCAAACTCGATTTATTAATAAATGAGTCAAAATTTTAAGAAGCCGAATACAACTTTTAATAAATCAACTCTCGAGTATTTTAATAAACGAATTGAACTTATAAATTTTTACACTTTAAATGACCACGGATCCTAATATTTTATA
Source organism: Tamarix austromongolica (assembly GCA_039764185.1). Classification (NCBI taxonomy): domain Eukaryota; kingdom Viridiplantae; phylum Streptophyta; class Magnoliopsida; order Caryophyllales; family Tamaricaceae; genus Tamarix; species Tamarix austromongolica. Next base: position 88,604,177 of record CM077810.1, read on the forward strand.
TTCAAATTCAACTTATTTATTAAATAAATTAAATTTAAATCTTATTTTTAAATTTATTTAATTAAATAAATAAGTCTAATAGAATTTTTACTACACTAAAAAAAGTTATTTTTAGTAATTTATATATTTTAAATTCAAGACCTGGCCACTGCTAGAAGTTCGCTATCGTACCCTTCCGCTGACCAAAAGTCCAGCTACACATCCACTGGGACCCTTAATCCTATGGAAAATCACCAAGCCATCATTTTTTTTGGTTGAGAGGGACGACCCTTTCACCGAGCCATCATTGAAGGAGGAAAAGAACATTTTTTGGTTGTTTGTTTGTTTGTTTCAGAGCACAGTTTCCCCCGCCGACACTTTCAAGTTCAACCCCCTCCCCCTCCCCAAAAAAAGAAAAAGAAAGGGGAAAAAAAAATAGAACAGAACAATATGATCGTCAAGTACTTTCCAAAACTTTAAAAATAAAGCTCATCGATATAAGGGTAGTAATTATTAACGGAAAAGAACAAATAACAATTGCGTTCAGTACGGTACGGTACGGACGTGCTACATTAACATAAACATACCAAACTTCCAACGAGCCTGGACGAGGGCAATATCGGAATTATGCGTCAAGAACGGCACCGTCCGCCACAAAAAATCCGGGTCGGGCTGGAAATCGGCATCAAATATGGCTACATAATCACAGTGCTGGACGTAGCCATGCTTCATTCCTTCCTTCAACGCTCCAGCTTTATACCCGTTTCTATTGCCTCGGACCTCGTACTTTATGTTAATCCCTTTGCTCCTCCACCTCCTGCATTCTATTTCCACCAACTCCTGTTTCATCAAGCACTCCATAATTAAAACAGTTGGCAGGAATAAGCCCTGAAATAACGCCTGTGCTCCTTCCGACCCAACCGCGCCTCAAATTAAAAACCCTTGTGAGGACACATGTCAGAGGACCTTTAAACCAACCCCGACGGATAATATGCAAGACGGACATCTTACTCGGCCGCTGTTTGTTTGCTTAGGACTTGGACTCATCTCATGGTTAAAACGGTAATTTCTATTTAGAATCACTCAAAATATTAGCACAATTTATAATTGCATAGGCTAATTTTTTTTTAAAAAAAATATACATATATTAATTTTAATTGGCACACCCTTAGTATAACTTATTTGATAGTATCTCACCGTTTTTTTTTCCTTTCTTTCTAATTACAAGTGTTTGATAACACTTACTAAAATAGAAAGAAAATAAACATTTATTAATATCTTTCTAATATTTCGTGTAATTTTAAAAAGGGAAGAAAGAAAAAGAAAAAGAAAAAAAAAACCATTACGCAGGTAGTAGCATGGGAATGAATGACTGAAGTAGCCAAGGATGACCAAGCGGAAAGAGCAGAAGCTTCATCAACTAATCAAATTTCTTTCCTTACTGTATACTAGCAGCATATGTTTTTACTAGTTAGGGAATCATATATAGTATTAGGCATTAGCTATAGCTAGTTCAGGCAGCAGCCGCGTACGTACGTACCTTGGTAGTTGGGTCGGTGGAATCATCTAAAACTTGAATGATGATACGATCAGAAGGCCATGAAAGGCCACAAGCCGCACCGATCGATAATTGATAGACCTGCACATGCAAACCCACCACCACCACCACCACCCGCGGGATGGCCAGCCAGAAAAATAGTAAAAGAAAACGGAGAGATTAATTATTATCCGACCAAACCGCGGAGAAGCTAATATAGTGAGCCGTAGCGGAGCGATCGAGGATATCCCTCACCTCTCTTTCGTTGTACATTGGGATTTGGACGAGCACCATCGGGCAACCAGAAGTATTCCCCGATTCTAGATCCTCTTTATCAATACTCTCCCATTTACGCCGTTTTTCGGGTGTATATTTACGACCGAATAATTTGATGAGAAGTATGACAGCCCCCATGTAAATCCTCTCAATGAAAAGCATTACTGACATAATTAAGCACAGATATATTGAAATTTGTAGTAGAGGAATAAGCAATGGCGTTTTTATTTGTTCCCAAACGAAACCAATCCGACTTGTTATGTCATCCGCCGACGAAGCCCAGCCGTCCTGAAATGCTTCGGGGAGAAGAGGCGTCGTTCTTGTCGTGGAAATTCCGTCCATCTTTATTTTTATTATTTATTTATTTATTTAAAATAATAATTATAATAAATAATAATGTTTGGGAGGAGGCAGGGGTGGGCGGGGAAGGAAGAAGCGGAGACGGAGGAGGAAGAAGATGGAGTGAATGGAGAGGAATTTGCAATGGCGTCAGACCCGCATCAAATTTAAAGACGAGGGAGGAAAGCGGATTAGGATTTATTTATTTATTTATTTATACGATTTTTCTGCGGGATTTTGCTTCTGAGTCAAGCAAAATGACAGGATACAGCCGATGAATGTCGGTCGGATAATAGGATTTGAGAGAAAGGGAGAAAATAAAGAGAGACAAGAACACGAGCATCCAGCGTTACACAGAAGCAAAAGAAATGAAGAAGATGAAGATGGACCGAATTTGTTCAACAATTATGAATAATTGCTGCGAGTTTCTACAAAATTTCTGTTCTTTTCTTTTTTCCTCTGCTTCTGTAATCAACAGAAAACAGAAGGAGAAGAACGCATTTGGAATCCAGATGAACCGGAAGTACAGAAAGGAAAGGAAAATGGAGAAAGGTGTCGATCAAGATTAGAGGTTGTGTTTGGAACGATGATAAATAATCAGAGGGTTTCAATTTTTATGCCCTCTGGTTTAGCGAGGTTCTGTTTCGGTGTTTGGAACGATGTAGGGGATGAAATATATATGTATATCTATATATATTAAAAAAAAAGAAAAAGTGACGAATCCAGGATTAATATGTCGAAGGAGGTGTAGGTAGTGTAGGTCGAAATGTCGGCGGACTAATGACGTCTGACTCCTGCAGTCCGCAATTTATTGGCTTTTCCGATTTTATGTATCCCAGATTATTTAGCATCGCTGCTACAATTTACCTTCGTCCCTGATTTTGTTTTATTAATTTTTTGAGAAAAGTATAAAATATAATTTATTTATTTTTATTTACTTTCCTAATTATAGTTCTTTGACGAGGAAAATATAGCTAAATATACCTTTTTTATATTTAAAAAAAAATATAAATTAATACCGGTGCATAAATGAGAGAGAGAGAGAGACAGATATTGATCACTTGAATAAGACTTGCTGTAAACCCTTTCACGCGGATATAAAATCATAAATTTAATACTCTCAAAAGAATCTTCACAAATTTTGGTGGGTACTCTTTTAATGACATTACTTATCATTACTGTACGTATGTGAGCTTATTTCTCATGTTATAAAAATAGTTTGTTATTGTCTACTAATTTTTGATGAGTTACACCATTTGACTTTTCACGTAAACTTTGCACATCTCACTCTTGAGGCTTGCTAATAGTCAGTCTTTATAATACCAAAGGAAACTTAGCTGCATTATGATGCATAGTTTTAACAGCCGATTGGTTTTTTTTTTCAGGAAATTCTTTAATAGGATCGTCAAGCCACCATAAGTGTATGTTACTTATTGATGGTTATAGATATTCTTAAAACTGAATGTATGGTGACATTTTAATCAGATAGATTGATCTTTCATTTTATATTTTGGTCTTTGAAATAAAAAAATTATTATGTCTCAACTATCAAATTACTTATCAAAAGAGAAATATCCGGCTATGAAAGCGTATACTAGCCAAGTAAAAGTATTACATCTTACCCATATAAACGTTTTATCTATAAGCAAGTAAAGCAATGTCAATTATAAAATAATTAATAGATTGTTTGAAGCCGCTTATAAATAAATTATACTAAATACAAGTAATTATCGAAGAAGGGGTTAATTGTAAACAACTAACATGATATGCATACAAAGTTGTTTTACAAATATTCTCCATACAAAAATTGAGACCTTTAAAAATACATACCATGATAATATAGGAAACTAGTTGCACAACTGTAATACTCCGTATTTTTAAAATTTAATTTTATTAAGTTTAATAATTTTATTAGCGTAATTTCATGTAAATATTTAATTATTTTAATTTCGATTCGTTTTATAGATTTATTGATGATTTCGATTTCATATTTGAATTTAATTAATAGTTGTCATTGCGGACCATCCTAGATAAATTCGTTCACGACTATGATTTCATTATATTCTTATGATTTCGATTTTCAATTAAAAATATGTACTCCCGTTCTTTATGGTATTTTAATTTTTAATATTTTAGATTCGTTTTTGATTATAACTTTATCGTGTGATTACGGCTTTATTTTGGGGTTATATTTCGTTAACGAAATATATTATTTAAATTGGAGAATTTCTGTTTAAAATAGTTAAAGTTTATTGTAATGATTTCATCCGTAAACAATATTTTTGACTTTAAATTTATTCGTTTTCGTAATCGTTAAATTTTTTGGAAAGTTTTAAATTAAAAAGATTTTTGGAGCTTATTTATGAATTTCTTTCCAAAATTAATTTTCTTCTGTTTTACCTTTTTTGGTTTGGGGAAAACCGGTTTCAAAAATTATTTAAATTAGTCTCGGTTTATTAGAATTTGACTTAAATATTTTCTTATATGTTTTTAAATATTATTTTGGGGTCTTATAATGTATTTTCGTAAACAATATCGATATTTGCGTTCGTTGGTAAATTCTTCCGAAAATATTTTCGAAATTCTGTATATAGCTTTTTATCGATCTCAAGCTTTCGGATTCTTACGAAATGATTTTCATTGAATAAATTTTAGATAAAATCTTCCAATAACAATTTTTGATATTTAGTATTTTATTTTATACTTGTATTTGTAAAAAAAAAACAGCCCCTGCCCCGACTGACCCCCCTCTTCCTTTTCCTTTTTTTCTCTTCTTTTCTTTCTCTTCTCTTCTCTTTCTCTTTCCCGTGCATGTTGTTCTCTACACCCAAGCCCCATCTACCTCCTTCTCCCCAACTCCTCCTTACTCTGCCTCGCCAGCCACCGCCGACCACGACCGCCCTTAGCGACGTAGCTAGCTCGACCGCAGCAAGCAGCAGCCGCAACAGTAGCCGAAGCCAGCACAGCAGCAGCCGAGAGGAGCAGCGACGAGCCGTGTAGGTCGTGCCGCCGTCCGGCGACGATGAGCCTCGCTGGCTACCGGCGAGCTGCCCCCGACCTCCGGCGGAGCTTCTTCGGCCTCCACCTGTCCCAATTTGCTAATTTTTGTTCGGTATAGTTTCTAAAAACCCTAATATTTGATTTAATTAATTGAGTATGATTTAGCTTATGATAAGCTAAATTGATTGTTTGGTTATGTATATATGTGTTGTAAGATCGATTTGGATAGGTTACTTGTATGGATTATGTTGGAATTTTGGATAATTGGATTTTTGGCCGGGTTATGCCCGAATTTTTTGGATTCGCCCAATTTGGCGATTTTGGATAAATTGATTATACAATACGTTTTAAAATGTATATAATTTTATGTCGGAACCGTTAATTTGAGAAATTTATGCAGAAATAATCTGAACCTGATTCCTTGGTCAAAATTCGTGTGTAACGAAATTGGGTCACATAATTGAGTCGTTTCGCTCAATTGATTTTATAATATCGTTTGAAATATATTTAAGTTCATATTAGAAGTGTTGATTTGGGAAAATCGTGCGCAATTAATAGGAATTGAATTTTTAGGTCAAAACTCTTGCGGGTCTATATTGGATTGTGTAATCGGGTTGTTTTATTCAATTGACTATATAATTTACATTAGAATACCCTAATTTAATTACATTTCCGAACCATCAATTTATATATTTTAGCAAGAATTGATTGGATTTGTATTATGGGCTCGAAAACCCTAATTATGCTAAATTAGGTATTTCTTTTATTGGTTTTGAGCAATTGATTATATGATATGTTATAAAATATATCTAATTGCATTTCTAAACATTTAATTTAAATAAATTAATAGAATTCAACCGAATTACATATTCGTGCCTAAAACCCTAGATTTCAAGTGAGATTATGAAATTGATCATTTGTATAATTGTTTTTCTAAAATTAAATTTATAGATATAGTTGAAATGATCCAAATTGCATTTAAATACCTTCAATTGGAATTAATTGATTTAAATTACCTGAGTTTGTGTCATGGACTTTAAAACCCTAATTTTGAAAACGGATCATCTTGAATTGGCTAATCGGAAGATTATTTTATTGAAATTGATTATTTAGATTTATTTAAAATTTGTTTAATTGTACTATTAAGCTATCAATTTGAGATAATAAAAGTTAATTAGTCGGTTCGTAGCTCGAGCATTAAAAATCATGATTTGTCGGATATGGTTTTATAAAATAGATTGTGTTATGTGTCTTTTATCTAATCGATTTTAGGCTTTGGGTTTTAAATCATTTAAATTATGTTTTAATCTAATCAGTTTGGATTTGGTTCTACGCCAATGGTTGGTTTAGCTAGTTAGTTGTAAAACCTAATGAATAAGTCATTTTCGGTCAATTAACTTATAATTGATTATTCTTTCCCCGGCTTTCTAAATTAATTTGAAATGTCCCAAGTGATGTGTGTTAATCTGATTTGATTTATATTTAATCTTAAATCTTAATAGAGCTATGCTCTTGAGTCCTAGGTTATGGACACATTTTCCAAGAAAGATTGTTTGTGTCCCATTATATGGATTTAATTATAATATGTGAATTATTGATCAATAAGATAGCTTCTAACCTAGTTTTCAATTTCTATCAGCGATCTAGGAAAACTTTATCGTGGATTGTCAAGCTCTCGATTTCTCTCTCTCATTCTCAATTTACTTAGCTAGCTTTGGATTTAGGTAAGTCACTACTTACCTTTACTTATGGTGGAATTTGGATGTATGTCTACTTGAAGTAGTAGGTGACGAGTATGGTTATTGATTAATTAATTATGTCAAGCCTATTATGTATTATGTGTGGTAATTATATGTATGTACAAATTTATAGCCTCAACACAAATGCGTGTTAATATGAAACTAGAGTATGGTATATATTTGAGTATGTGAAGGGTTGAGTAGGGATTGAAATTATATGATACCCTATGTTGTATCTTTATGTCATGGAATTATTCATGTGGGCTTGATTTATGGTCGGTTAAAATCCTTGAATAAGATACAAATAATTCAAAGTGGAAGATCACGTGAGTTGGGCCGAGGTGTAGGGTCCTTCCACCGAACGATAATAGTGGCTCAGGTGTCCTGTTCCTGAGAGGCGATTCAAGTCGTTATACCGGTTAAGAATAGTGGCTCAGGAGCGTTTTGCCCCTGAGAGGTGTAGAGTTCGTTCTACCGGACGATAATAGTGGCTCAGGTGTCCTGTCCCTGAGAGGTGTTTCAGTCCGTTCCACTGGATTAAGAATAGTGGGGCCCTATACTCAACGTGAATAAAAGTATGATATGAGTTAAGTAATGAATAAGACACTAATAATTTAAAGTGGAAGATTACATGAGTCAGGATCAGGTGTAGGGTCCATTCCATCGGACAATAATAGTGGCTCGGGTGTGTTGTCCCTGAGAGGTGATTCAAATCGTTCCACCGGTTAAGAATAGTGGCTCAGGAGCGTTTTACCCTGAGAGGTGTAGGATCCATTCCATCAGACGATAATAGTGGTTCGGGTGTGTTGTCCCCGAGAGGTGCTTTAGACCGTTCCACCGGTTTAAGAATAGTGGGGTCCCTGAACTCATCGTAAATAAATACAATTGGATGTGATAACGATTATTATCAGATTGTTGGATTGGTGTTACTTAGCATGCGATCGTAATTTCTTGTACACTTGTATCTTATGTGCTGTCATGTCTAGTCATGTACTCATAAGTATGAATCTGTGACCTTATGTTTTATTACATGTAATACTCGTATAATTGACACTGAATTATTGTATGGATGGAATGGTGCATATATCATATATATAATTGAGTATGGGAATTGTGAGCTAGAGTCTTTCTGTAACACCCCCAAATTTACTACTGAAAAATTTCGTTTAAATTAAAGGTTTTAGCGGAAGCGAAAGAATTAAAACCATAAACTTGGGGGTATTACCGCCACACTTAGTACCAGACCGGTTTGCTCCTACCGTTCCGATACTAAGTGCTAAGGCTAAACCAAACCATCATCAAGTAAGAGTCATCAAAACATAGGTCCATAGTTAACATAGACCATTCACGAAAACCACGAATCAACAACAGTTAAAATATCGTTTAGGAATGCAACCTCGAGTACGGTTTCAAAACAATAAGCGTAGTACAAAATATAGCCAAATAAAACAGATCCCAAGGGACCCATATCCGGACCGCCTACATCACTCAAGCCAAGCCTTCCACCCCACAATTGTAACCGATCAAACCTGCATAGGAGGTCTGCTCCCCACCATTGGTGGATCATCACAGGACCCATTTAATCAAGGTAGTATCAGTATGGGTCCAATACTGAGTAAGGGCGCAGATGCGCTAAGGCCAAGCATATTCTCATACAACATGACACACACAACACAATCACATAAGTAAAACATAATATTATGGATGATACAGGTCGGTTATGGTCCATCCCAACTTCTTCTTTTCATAACTCTAATAGTTATAGTCGATTCACATCATAATCGCTATGAACCCATGAGAATGCGGGAACCCCACTATTATAGCCGGTGGATCGGTCACTTATAGGGCAGAACGCACCTAACCACTATTTTATGCCGGTGGATCGGTCTCCAGGGCAGAACGCTCCTGGCCACTATTATGCCGGTGGATCGGTCTGGCCCCGATTCTCATGGTGTCTCACTGTGATTATAACGTACCTTTCCATAATTTGTTTATAAGTCATTTCACACCATAATCTTTGTTAATCCATGCGAGTACGGGAACCCCACTATTATAGCCGGTGGATCGGTCACTTATAGGGCAGAACGCACCTAACCACTATTATATGCCGGTGGATCGGTCTCCAGGGCACGACGCTCCTAGCCACTATTATGCCGGTGGATCGGTCTGGCCCCGACTCTCATGGTGTTCCACTGTAAGTATATAGTATCTTTCCCGTGATTTAATTACAACATACTGTTTGGTTTGTTGAGCTCGGGATCCCCCACTATTATAGCCGGTGGATCGGTCTCCAGGGCACCCCGGCACCTGACCACTATTATGCCGGTGGATCGGTCTGGGCCCGGCTCAACAATCTTACTCTTTAAGTAATTAATATCTTATTCATGTCTTATTGAATAAGGTTCCACCCTTGACATGCATATCACTACCCTCTACTCCTTCCCCTCGAGGAGGCCCGTCCCATATCTTGAGACTGTTATCCCTTCCTCACGCCCGATATCCATCCCCTCTCACTCTCATACATAAGGGAGCGTAGTAAGGGTATACCCTCCCGAGAATGCGGGCTAATCCTAACACAACAATATCGGTCCCGCAGGTCCTCACCTCTCTAGGGCTCCTCCTTGGAAAACCCAAATTTTGGGCCTACATGACCCAACTCTTTCTTACTCATCCTGACTTTACTTTGTTTCTTGCCTCGCATCTCGTTTCTACGAAGAAATTCCCAAAATGTATCTCTTTGTTCCCCAACTCCGCATGTGACCGCCAAACCCTAATTGGCCACACCAACCCTAGCACTTTACTTCCTCTTCAAGTAACCTCCCTTCTTTCACCCCAAATATCTCTCTCCTTTAGAAGACCCATACTCATCCTTTATATAAGTGAATTCTCACTCTCAACCCCATACTCCATCCCTCCTTGATCATTTTTACCCTTGTACTCTTCAAATTGCTCATTTCCTCCCAAAACTCTATTTGGAACCCTTAGACATCCTTACACCGACCCACGTAAAAATTTGCACCCAAGCCTCCAACGGGTCCATAACTTTGACATTATTTTACTCACTTCCTCAATCAACTTTCCTCACGTAAGATCCATTCCCATGCATAATTTAAACACTCCATGCAGGCTCTCCCACACCTACCTACACACAAACCCTAATTCTCATACAATCATTTACTCCCATGTAGAACCCTAACTCCACCATGCAAACCCCAATACCACCATGCGAACCATAATACCACCATACCAACCATAATATCACCATACAACCATTAATACCACCATACAACATTAATACCACCATGAAATCACTAATACCACCATACAACATTAATACCACCATAAAATCACTAATACCACCATACAACATCAATACCACCATAAAATCACTAATACCACCATACAACATTAATACCACCATAAAATCACTAATACCACCATACAACATTAATACCACCATAAAATCACTAATACCACCATACAACATTAATACCACCATAAAATCACTAATACCACCATACAAACCCTAATACCACCATGCGAACCCTAATACCACCATTCCAACCATAATACCACCATGCAACCATTAGTACCGCCATAGAACATTAATACGATCATACAAACCTCAAGACTCCCATGATGGTTACCACTCATACTACCATTTATCCTAGCATGCATGTCCTAGCGGGCCATAACATAATACATCATAAACATCATACATATAATGTCCTGCTCATGTCATGGAAGCACAACAGCATACCTCAATCTCCAAGCTGCGCTACACATAAAACAAGTTATCCACAAATCATATAATACATGGCATAGCATGGCATACACAACATTCAACACATCCATGTCACACATAGCACAAGGCCATTAGCTTCGTCCTTACCTAGGTAGGCACCGGGCTTGGAGCACGCTCCTCTAACTCCTTAGGGCTTTGGTCGGGGTTACCTATAAAAAGGAAAAATGCTAAGTATTAGTTTCCCTTATAATTACTATCAACCCTCATTATAGTTTGAGGTTAGGGTTTTTATTACTAAAAAGGATTTTATACAAAAATTAGGGTTTTTACCTTAGAATTAGTATACTAAATATTAGTAGTCAAAATATGCTTATTTTTAATACCTATTGTTACACTTATATTATTAGCCCCGATAGCCCTATTCTTATAATAATAATGTTCATGTTAACTATAGAAAAATAATGATAATAATAATAATAATAAAACTAATACTCATGACACTAATATTTATAGTAAGAGAAACCCTAGCATTTTTAAGGCTAAGTCTATTAATGGTGTCATATTCAAAATAATATAATTATAAGGTCACAATATTACAAGTAACTATTCCTAAGGGTGATAATGACAATAGTTGTATATTCTTGAATAATAAAAGGGTTTAAATGCTTTCGATTACAACAATAAGGTAGTGATAGTAGTAATAATAATAATAGCTAATAATAGTGTCATAGTAATGGGGTTAGGGTTAATGTTAAATGGTATGGTAATAAGGTTCAAGTACTCTTCTTAGTTAACAACCAAATGATATTTACTAGGTTGAGTTAAGTAACATGGGTAAGACAAGGTAGTATTATTATTAACAATAGTGGTAAATGTGGTAAGTATAATAATAGTAGTAGTAATAATAATAATAATAATAATAATAATAATAATAATAATCACAATAGTGCAACCAATTAAGGCTAAGCAATACTAATAATAACCATAGTAAGGATGATAGAATAATAATAATAAAAATGTTAATACTAATACTTATAAAAATAAGACCAAAGTTAAGTATAATATACTTTAGGGTTTAAAAGAGATGTTAGTATTAGTAAGAAAACAAGAACATTAATAATAATAAGGACAATAATAATGGTAATAATAATAATACTAATAATAATAATAATAATAATAATAAAAGTAATAATAATAATAAAAGTAATAATAATAATAGTAATAATAAGTATATTAGTATTAATATTAGTAGAAAATAGTAGCAGCTATATAAAAAGGGGGTTAGGGTTTGGATGGGTGGAGAACCACCTAGGGTCGGTGGTGGTCCGGCGGCGGCGCGTGGCGGCAACGGCGGCGGCGGTGGAGGAGGAAGAGAAGGGAAAAGATCAAGGTGGTGGTTAGATGGGAGGAGAAGAGAGGAAGTTTGAGGTGGGGGAAGAATCAGCAGGTGAAGGGGAGTGGAATGAGGGTGGTGGCGTGGCAAGGGGCGGCGGCGACGGCGGCGGCCGAGGGTGGTGGAGAGAGGTGGGAGATGGGGGAGGAAGGAGGAGAGGGAGGCAAGGGAAATCGAAGGCAGGGGAGGGTAGAGGGAGGTCTGCTGGGAATTTTGGAGGGTGGAAGAGTGGCTGGTAGCGGCGGAGGAGGCGGCAGAAGGCGGCGCAAGGCGGCGACGGGCTGGAAGTGGATGTTCGGGGTGGCGATTTTGCACGGCCTGGGGTGGCTCGTGCAAGGTAAATCGAGGGCTGAGGAAGGCTTGGTTGGATGGAGGGTGGTGCAAGGTGGGATTCTGGGCGGCGCTCGACTGGCGGCGTTGGGGGAGGGCGGCGGTCGACGCGTCTGATGGGGCGGCGGCGAGAGGGAGAAAACCCAGGGTTTCGGGGTTCCAAATCCCGAATCCAGGTGATCAATGGGGATATTTATAGGCAGGGTGGTCGGGCAAGGCCAAGGGGAAGAAGACAAGGGGGAGTGCAGGCGCCAGGCTGGCCGGCAGGCGGCAGGTCCTGCCATGGCAGGCCAGGTCGGGGAAGGGGAGAAGAAAAGGGAAAGAGAGGGGCACGCGGGAAGGGGAGAGAGGGACTCGGTCGGGGTCGAAAAGAGGAAGAAAACGACGGGAGAGAGGCAGGGAAGGACGGTCGGCGCTGGTGGCTGCCGGCGAGGATCGCGCTGCGGCGTCGACGTGCAGGTTGCGGTGCAGGTCGGGGGAGGAAGAAGACAGGCAGGGTGGACCGGCGGTCCAGGGAAAAAGAAAGGAGAGGGAGGGAATCGGCCGGTTCAGCGTGGTTGATTAAATCCGCAAGTAAAACGCGGCGTTTCGACGTTATGGGGGACAAGGTGCCGCGTCGCGTTGCCCGTTTGGCAACGGTTATAAGGCCATTAATTGAGGCGCGGCGTTTCGACAGTTATGAGGGTAAAACGCGGCGTATGGGGCGCGCAACGGTTGGCGTCGCGCGACGCTGGGCCGCGGGCGGGAAGAAGGAAGGAGAGGCTAGGGGCCTGGCTCGTGCGCGAGACGGGGGAGAGGAGAGGGGTTTGGGCCGGTGGGCTGGCCCAGCCGGGGGGAGAAGAAAGAAAAAAAGGAAGAGGAGGGAGAAAAAGGGAAAAAAAGAGGGGAAAATAGGTAATAAATAGGATGGGAAAATTAAATAAAATAACTTATGGGTAAATTGGGGTATTTTTGGGTTGTTTATTAATTTTAATATTTATGAAATATTAAATAAATTCCTTTTTGCTTATTTTAGACTATTTTAGATAAATTCCCTTAACCTTCATGCTAATTAGAGAAACACCCAAATTTTCTTCCAATTAAATTCTTTATTATTTTCCTCTTAATATACCTTAATTAACTCTCTAAATTTTAATAAATAAATTTATATAATTAATTTTCCTAATAATTCCTTATTTGGCCATAATTTCGGAAATTAGGATTTTGGGATATTACACTTTCATATCTTATGTATTTCATATTTCCTTCCATGAGTTGGATAGTCTTGATTTACTCAGCACCGGACCCGCACTGATGCTACCTTGGTTGAATGGAATCTGTGATGATCCACTAATGGTGAGGAGCAGACCTCTTGTGCAGGTTTGAGATCGGATATTGTATTTAGGTGGAAGGTTTGGCTTGAGAGAGTAAGTAATCCAAAATTTGATCCGTTGGGATTTGTCTTATTTAACCGTATTTATTTTTGGAAGTTTCAAATGTTGTATTTAAAATATCAAGGGCATTGTAATTGACTTTTTATTTCTCACACTCTGATAAGCTTTTAAAATCCAAGTTTGTTTTACAAGTTCCACCGATTCATTCAGTGATGATTTTATTTAGTAAAATTATTCACTTGCCATCTATTTGTGGATATCTCCTTGTGAGAGTTTATCCTCACGACATAGATTTTGTTTGGAATTTTATTTGGCAGGTTTTAGCCTTGCATCTAGCATGAGATAGATGGTGGATATTTATCTTGTGTTAGATGTGGTGGTAACATTCCCCAAATTCTATTTTATCTTTTGCTTTATTCTTTCAATTTTTTTTAGGAATGAATTTTGGGGGCGTTACAACAACCTACCAAATTATCCCAAAAAAATATAAAGTAGACAATCTTGTATAGATAACATTCATGTGAACAAGGGTATTTTGATCCTCATGGATCTCTTCTTCCATTTACTATGCCTTAATTTTCATCCTTTTACTTCAAACAAGTGACATAAGTTATCAATTTATGAATGTTATGAGATTATCCTACCGATAATGTAAATTATATTGCAAATTCAAATTAAAAAAATATAAGATTAGATAGAGAGGAAAATATGAGATAGTCTTATATGTTCATCGATCATTTTACTAGTCTCTTATACATCCCATATATATAGTACTATAGGAGTTGGGGGTTTTCGGAGATGGAGAGTTAAAAATGTTAAATTAGATTAGAATACAAAGAGATGTAACATTCATATTACTAATAGGGTATTTACAACAAAAAGGATAATAGATAGAGGAGGTGTCAGTGAAATGTTGGTGGTGTTACACACCAAAATTTCAAGCCAAAAGTTTTTGTTTAAAACAATGGATTTTCGAAAGTGAAAACCAAAATATGGGTATTACTACTGCTCTCAACAAAAGTCTAGTCACTATACCATTTTCATGCGAAGGGTAAAACTAAAATAATTTACAACTAAGCCATATAATAGAGATAACAATGGAAAGCAATATGCATGTATCTCAAGATAAATGTTAGTCGAGATTAACTCCTAGCATATAAAAATAGGGGGTAAGGGACCTAAGAGTCAAAAATATTTTGAATAAAAAAATAATCAAAGGCACTATCGGCTATCTCTTGCTCTAAGATTCTAACCATATATAAGATATCAATCCTTCCCATGCACGCCATAATATAAAGTAACATCATCCTTGTGTGGTACCTATATCAAATTGCCTACAAAGTGCAGTATCAATACTCTAATGTACTGAGTAAATAAAGTCTCTCTTATAGAGGCAACATGCAACACATAAGGCATGGTATAAAAGTAGTAAATCATGCTATATATATAGACATGCTATCACAAATTACTCATAATCAACACATAGAAAAATCCCATTCACACTCGTAGTTTCCACAATCTATACTCATAATAATTTTATTAGTGCAATTTGATCATGATGTTTAATTATTTTTATTTTAATTTATTTTGTGGTTTTATCAATGATTTTGAATTTATATTAGAATTTAGTTAATTATTATCGTTGTGGATCATTTTTGATAAATTTGCTCGCAACCATGATTTTTTTATCTTCATATGATTTCAATTTTCATTTAAAAAAATATATTTTTTCTTTGGCATGTATTAATTTTTCATATTTTAAATTCATTCGATTATAACTTCTTCGTGTGTTTATGAATTTATTTTGAAATTATATTTCGTTAACAAAATAAGTTGTTTACTTTATAAAATACCTTTTATAATAGTTAAATTATTTTAATGATTTTTATCCATAGAAAATATTTATGTCTTTAAATATATCTATTTATACGAGATCTTTAAGATCATTAAAAAATTTTAAATTAAAAAGATTTTTACAAATTATATGACTTTCTTTGTGAAAATAGTTTTCTTCTGTTTTACCCTTTTTTGTTTATAGAAGACCTTTTTTTGGAAATTATTTAAACTAATCCCACATTCTTAGAATTTGATTTATAAATTTTTTCAAATAGTTTTTAATATTTTTTGAGGCCGTATTATGTATTTTTGTAAATAATATGAATCATTATGCTCGTTGGTAACCTTTAAGTAACTTTTATATCTATTTTATATCTTCGATTACAAAATGATTTCCTTTAAGTTGGTTTCAGATAATCATCCTTTAATACTTTTTTAAAGATATTTTTCACTCTTTTATGTATATGTGTATTAGTAAAAAATAATAATAAACAAACTAGTCAAAGCCCTAAATTTCTCTCTCTCTCTCTCTCTCTCTCTCTCTCTCTCTCTCTCTCTCTATTCTCTTCATTTCCCATTTCCTTTATGCACTTGAAACTAAAAACCCCAACTCCTGACCTTCCTACTCTTCCTGCTTCTTGCTACCCTATGTTCACCTCTAGCACCACATCACCATGCCACTCTCTATCTTTGTGGATACCATCCTCCAACACAACAATTAGTGCGAGTAGCAGCAACATTGACCAATGCTAGTAGGTCGTGCCGCCAACCACGACCACTTGTAGTGTCATTGGCTACTGACGAATGTTCCTACACCTCCGTCAAAGCTCCACGGCCCTTTACCCACTCTATATTAGCTTATTTCATTTGGTGTAAATTACCTTAAACTCTAACTTTATTTTCATTAATTTTGAATGAATTAACTTATGATAAGCTAAAATGGTTGTTAAATTATATATATGTATGTTGTCTGAGGGATTTGGAGTGGTTAATTATAGTGTATGTGGTTGATTTGTGAAAAATAGATTTTAACCTAGTTATGTCTAGATTATTTGGATCCGTCCAATTAAGCTATTTTGGATAAATTAATTTTACAAAATGTTTTAAAATGTATCTAGTTTCACATCGGAACTATCAATTTGAGAAATTTGTGTGGAATTAATTAGAATTATATTTCTACATCAAAACCCTTACATATTAAAATTGAATTACATAATTGAGTCCTTTCATTCAATTAATTTTATAATATACTTTGAAATACATTTAATTTCATGTTAGAAGTGTCAATTTGGGAAAATTGTATGAAATCTATTGGAATTGGATTTTTAGGGCAACACTCTTGTGGATTTAAATTATATTGATCTGTGCATAATTTTATTAAATTGATTATACAATTTGTATTAAAATATATTTAATTTCAATTCTGCACTATCACTTCAAATATTTTAGTGAAATTCAATCGAATTTGAAAAATCCTAATTGTATTAAATTGGATCTTTATTTTAATTTTTTTTATCAATTGATTATATAACATGTTATAAAATATATCTAATTGCATTTCTAAACATTCAATTTCAATAAATTAATAAGATTTAATTGAATTACAATTTGCACCTAGAAACCCTAAATTTTTAAGATAATTTTATGACATTGATTTGCGTCTGCTTCTTTTACCTAGTTGATCACCACCTTTGATGTAAAATCATTTAAATTATATTATTGTTTTATCGGTTTGGATTAGTTCTCTGAAATTAGTTGGTTTATTCTTTTGGTTGCAAAACCTAGTTAGTAAGTCATTTTTGATAAAATTAACTTATCATCTATAGTCCTTCCTTTTGTTCATTAAATTGATTTGGAAAACCCTATGTGATCATTGTCGAACTCAATTTCATTAATAATCAATTTTAAATCTTAATGGAGCTACGCTATTGAGTCTTAGATTTTGGACATATTTTTCAAGAAAGTCTGTTTGTGATTTTCCTTGGTGATTAAATTATAATAATTGAATTATTGATTGATAAGGTAGTTTCTAACCTATTCCTATAATATATTATAAATCTAGGAAATAATTATTGTGGATTCTCGAGCTATCAATCTCTCTTTCTCTTTCTTATTTTCCTTAGCTAGCTTCTGACCCAGGTAAGTCTTTACTTAACTTTGTTTATAGCTGAATCATGGGACATATGTCTTCTTGAAGTTGAAGGTGATGAGTATGCTTTATGTGATTTAAGTATGTCAAGCGTATGCCATATCTTGTATGGTACTTTTATGTATTTATGAGCTTATACTTTTTAATGCAAACACATGTTAGCATGCCTTAGAATCATTTGTATGAGTTTAAGTATGTGAAAGGTCGAATATGATTTTGCCATAATTTATGAAATGTTTGATGATTTTAGGGCATGTTCTGATGTGTCTCAATTATAATCAGTTTTGGAAAATTGTAAAATTGGTCAAATATGGATTGAAATTGTGACATACCTTATGCTCGGCTTTTATGCCATGGAATTATTAGGCTTTAATGCCACTTGGAATTACTTGGCTTTAATGCCACTTGAAATTGTTCGGATTTAATGCCACTTGGATTGTTTGGCTCCAACACCACTTGGATTGTTCAACTTTAATGCCACTTGAAATTGATCAACTTTAAGGCCACTTAGAATGAATATAATAATGGAATTGCATTATATTGATAGAAGTGGTTTAATTGCTATAATGTGGGACTTATTTATGCTTGGTTAAATCCATAAAAAATATTAATCACTTAAAGTAAAAGATATTGAGTCAAGACTTGTACCATTCTAGGAAGCTATCCAATTTAGGGTTGGTCTTCACTTGGTGACATTTTGGTATTTTTCTCTTTTGTGATCTCGGATGCCTTACGATGTTCGAAGATGCTTTCTTCTACTCTATAGATGTCTTCATATATTTCTGCCTTATAGGGGGTATGCATACTTAAGTGATTAGGTGTCTTATTTATCGGCGATTTGGTTACGTTTCTAAACGAGCTAGCTGAGGCTAGTACCATTCAAGTACTAGATTAGTTGTTATGGTTTATTTGAGTCTCCATCTTCAAGTTACAATAATTAAATGGTTGTTATCACAATAATGAAATATAATAATCGATTATTCTTATTTATTCATGGACTTTATATTTTATTATCATATACATGATTTATTATTTTAATCACATGTGGACCTTATGTATAGAATGCTATCTCCTAAGATAGTTTTTTTATTCAACGTGATTTCTTATTTTGTTTTACACTCATATCTGAGTGTCGTCATGTGTAGTCATGTGTTTATAAGCATGATTTTATGATCACATGTTCTATTGTATGTTATCACATGTACTCATGTATACCTTTGTTAATCATAACTATGATATTCCATGTTAACATGCCCTACTAAAGTCATTGCATGCGTATCTTGCTACACTCATTTCATATATGAATTTTATTGATACCTATTGGGATAATGATTAATGTTTATAGTTTTCCTAAAACTAGTCAATTGGTTTGGGAAAACCAGATGATTATTTATAGATCATTCGATCGGTTCTACCCAACTAGTCGATGCGTTTAAGTAGAGAGTAAGATCAAGGTCTTTGTAGGCTTTCCGGTTAATGGGTTGGATCAACTAGTCAACTGTTTTAGGAACTAGTCGATTGGTTTAACCTAATCAGTTGATCATTTTGCCCTTACACAACACCAAACTATTAAATTGCATACATATTCTTATATATGTATCATCGTTAACTACATTAAAACATGTATCAACATAGTCTAGCATATTTTAAACCAGATTAACATCCATTTCACAACATGGAATCATCATATCCTATTTTTACCAAATTTCATGCTTTTTACTCAAATCATGCCATTTCACCATCCAACCCATTTATGCAAGTTATATTCATTCATGCTAACATTTATAATGAACTTATAGGAACATAAAACAAGCAGTAATACTCACTAAACATTTTAGAAGCAAGAATCTCTTACTTGATGTAGGCAAAATCCTCTTTTAAACCAGAATTTCCAACTATAAAATTCTCAGCTTTTAAAACCTTAAAAACCACAATCTCAACTTAGAAATTACACTAAAACCTTATTAAATTTTCAAACTTAAAAATATAAGAAAAAATAACATACCATCTTAAGGATAGATTCTAGAGGAATTAGATTATGGACACCAAGATGAGAGAGATACATACAAAGACTGTTCCCTTAGTGAAAGTCTTTTGCTCACGGTATGGTGGAGAGGAAGCTACTTGGGAGGCCAATGACGAAATTTGATTTAAGCATCCAGAGTTGTTTTCTTAGTTGTTATAATAAGTGTAAACCTTTTCTTTAATGGGGTAGTATCCTTTTTACTTAACTGTGAACATGGTATGTGTATGACCCTGTGTGTAATGTATGACTTGATTGTTATAGGCTTTGGGATGCAAACTATTTAAGGGGGTAGTGTTATAATACTCCACACTTTTTGGTAATGGACGAATGATAAATTTTGACAAATTTTAGGTCTTCAAGTTAATTCAATGTTATGATTTGATTTGGAATAAAAATTGATTTGAAATCATGTTGGAAAATGAGGTTTATTGAGTTTTATAGGCAAATCCATTGTCTGTTTCCGTGAATCGATCGGCTAGTTTATCATTTTAGCCAAATTGGGTTACTCAACCATACCGATCAATTTGTTGGGGGAAGTTGATCGATTGGTGGACAAATAGTCGACTAGTAAACCTAAACCGATCGACTAGTTTTTCAAGCTGGTCATATTTTTTGAGTTGGATTTTTTTGAAAAATCTCTTACACTAACATAGAACCCTACCAATATATATTGATTATTTCTAAGAGATTCCTAACTATTTTCATGATGCTTTTAACCCAAATTATTGCCTCGCTTAGTTCTGGAGGCCGATGGAGACACATGAGGGAGAGAGATGACCTCAGCTAATTGTCTTCTTCCTCTTCTCTCTTCTGCCCGAATATGATATTGATTACTTTGACCTCATGCATGCTTCTGGGTAGCTGCAAGATTTCTTCCACGCAAACCCTCCATTTCTTCTTCCATGTATGCTAATTCTACTCTAATTGACTTGAGTTCCTTAGAGTCACAAATTGAGCTCAAGAGAATAGGTCAAAAAATTTAAGGCAAATCCATTTGTTCTGATCAAATTCAAATGGTCATAAGTAGGGTTTTGAGTTTCCTTCTTAGCCATCTGTGTTTCCTCCAATTGGTTGGCTATAAATAGCTTCAATCCTCCATGCATTGCACTTTCTTTTACCCACTGAAACTCCCCTGAGTTTTGCATCCTCTTCTTTTCTTCCAAACTTTGAGCACTTGCCAATTTATTTGCACACTCTCTAGATCCTACCTCCATCTCTATCTTGTTTTAATTATTAAGCAAGATAAAGTTAGATTTTGAAAAAATATTGGGTGGTCTAGTTGAGCTTTTTCCTATTTTTATATTAATAATATGTCCTTATACCTTTCTATTTTCTTGTTCAAAATTTTATGAAGTTTTGGTATAATACATGAGTTAAGATTTTGGTTTTTAAGGTTTTAAGAGGTGAGGTTTTCATAGACTTGGAAATTCTATTTTTAAGGGGATTTAGCCTGCATCAAGTAAGTAATTCTTACTTCTAAAATGTTAGCATGTGTTCCTACATGAAAGGTGATGCCTTTTATTTGATTATTCATGTTGATATGAAGATGTTTGTGCATGATTTACATGTTTAAATTATATAAATTGAGGAAAGATCATGAAAATGGAGAAAATAGGCTATGATAATGTTATGATAATCTTGTTAGAAATATGTAGGTTGATCTTGATACATGTTCTAATGTGAGTAGAAATGATTTTTACGCAAGAATCTACACGAAGTTTTTGAATTGATGTTGTGTTAGGTAAAATCGATCGATTGGTTCCTAGAACAGTTGACTGGTTCACCTGCAGAGACGTTTCTCTTGCTCACTACTTAAATCCATCAATTGATTTGGCGATCGACTAGTCTGTGAACAGTTGACTAGTTTATCCAAACCAATCAACCAGTTTGAAGGAAGCACGGTTTAGTTGAAATGAATAAATCAACTGATCAACCCAAACCGATCGATTAGTTAGGCCAAACCGATCGATTGGTTCGGCTGGTTTGTATGATTTGTTGCTTTGTTGTTTGGTCATGTTTAGGAACATATCATGATTATTAAAGGGATGAAATACATATTTTAATATGGATTATTAACTTAATTAAGGGATTGAAATGGATCATAACTTATGGCATACATTTTGAGTAATGTAAAGGTTAAAGATGTAATTCACTTGTAATTAGTTATAAAATGGAAATAAAAGTAATGGAAATTAGTAAGGGCTTGGATTAAACCCTATAATGAATATGAATCTTATTGGTCAAACATAAATGGTAAACCCACATGATTGGGAAAAATAAAAATAAAAAGGACCAATACAATTTAGTATGAGATTCATCTTGTTTGCTTTTATGGGTCATGTATGATCACCCATCCTTATGAATAAAATACTAATCACTTAAAGTGAATGAAAGTCAAGTTGAGTATGGGTCTGGGTTACTCGATCCTCGATTAACTACTAGGGGTTAGTCTGTCTTTGAGAGTTTTTGGTGCCTTTGGGCAGGATTTTGAGAGGTCTTGATGCCTTACCTACTCTAAAAATAGATGATGTGCTAGGAGTATCAATACTAAAGAGTCTGGTTACCTAGGACCTAGGTAATTGTCTTTGGCCTAGACTTATGTCCATATTAGTTGGCTTCGGCTTGGACTTATGTCCATTACGGTGATTGGCTTCAACCTAGACTTATGTCCACTTGGTGATTAGCTTCGGCCTAGACGTTATGTCCCTTTTTGGATAGGCTTCCAATGTATATGAGACCATAGGGTGGCGAACAATTCATCGCACGATGATAATAAAGTATGGTTAATAAGTAAGTAATTGATCAAATATAAATGATGATTAAGAGAATGGCTAATATTTGGTAAGAATGAAAGTAATGATATGATTGGTCGAAAATAAGTAAAGCTGGTTATTACACTTGGGTAATGGCTAACTTGTCTACTTAATTATGAATTGGAAATTAATGGATTGGCTCACTTATCTCTTACATGGATGAACTAATTGTATAAACTGAAGATTTGGTTAGTTGGGATCAACCATAGAGGTTGCTTAGTTCTCCTTGCCATTAAGTATGTACATGCTTATGTGAGAAGGTTATGAGTCTATGCATTAAGTATGCTACTTGTTGGACTCTATGTACTTCTATCTTTATATATATGGCCTTATCATGATGTATACTATAATTTGTATTTATGTGTGATAAACTAGTATGCTTGTGTACATTGAGAGAGTAACTTGGTGATGTAGGAGCATCTGATGATTCTCATATTTTATTGATTCTCAAGGTAAGGAAGAATTAGCTTTCTTAATATTGGAGCCAATCATTTTAAATATTCTTAATAATATGTCTATGCTTGGTATTGAAAACGATTCAAGATATTTTTGCAGGTATATTACATATTTGCAAGGAGAAGATGTTAACACACCAAATGAGACCTAAAGTGTAAAAGCATTCAAAGCATGCAAGACTATGACATACATAGGATAACACTACAACAAGATATAGTGATGTTATCATTAGTTATATTAAACTTGTTGTAAACCCTAAGTGTATTTTATGTAAGCTAGGATTTTGTTGTAATTTCATGTATGTACCATAATTGATTGTGTGGATTTGTAATGTTAGTCATTAGTATCATTTAGATGATGATATTGTGATTAAGATTAGGCATTATATGGGCTTAATTCAAGTAAGGCAATTTAGCTTGAATTAAGAGGGGAGACCAGGTGGTTTAAAACCTTAATGTTGACTCCTTCACCTATATATACCTTATATTGTACACGCATAAGAGGAGAATAAGAAGAAGAAATCATTTGAACAAAAAACTCAAGCCTAGCACTTGTTTACTCTCTCTTTTTGGAGAATTATCTGCATAGGTAATGCCCGGGGCATTCCTTTATCATTCGAAGCTTTGAATGTGCATCAACATTCATAGACTTCCCCCCATCCGATCCATTATCGTATGTGACACTTCCTAAAGTTTTTGAAGCTTATCTTCCATTAAGCCACAGTTTGTTCATGAATTTGTATTTGCTGGATTCTGGTCTCAAGAAGTAATCGGTCCAACATTTCCCTCCATCTTGATCCACATCACTTGGCTTACTTAGTATGTATCGTACTGATGTATCCATTTGCTCGGTCACTTGCTCATTTCCACGAGCAAAGGACCTTGTGTAGGTTTTTAGGGATGACCAGTAAAGGTCCTACCTTAGTTGCTTAGGGGTTGTGAGCGAAAACATCTGGAAAGTATTGATGTGGTTCGTAGAGGACCACGGCATTGTTTTGGGCCTTGTGTCCCAACCCATGTTTTGTAATTGTGTACTTTAATGTGTATTCTATAATGATTTGAATATAACCAGTTAAGGTCATTTGTTGTAAACATTTTGGAATCATTTCAATCAAATTATTATTTGCGCACTATACTATTTTAGTATTTTGTTGGTTTAGCCTTGTATCTGATATAGGATAAGAGCAGATGTCTAACCTGTGTTAGATACGGCAACAATTATACTTCCGCAACATATTTTTAACAAATTTTTTAGTAGTGAAAAATGGAGGTTTTACACCCATACAGATAATGCCTTTAAATCTTCAGCTCAAAGATGACTGAGACCAACTTTAGATCATATGTCGGGTAGTTCTGCTCATGCTGCTTCAATTGACAAAAGATGTAACCCACTACCTTGATATGATGGATCAACACAGAACCCAATCCGTGCTTTGACACATCGCTATAGCCCTTAAAAACATCTAATCCCGATGACAAAGTCAAAATCGATGTTGTAGTAATACGCTAGTTCAAATCCTAAAATGCTCCTTCACATGCATTATCCCACTAAAATCCGGTGATCTTCTTCAAAAGATGTGTCAAGGGATGGGCTACCTTCAAGAAGTCTTAAAGAAAGCTCCTGTAGTACTTGGCCAAACCTAGGAAACTACGAACCTCGAAGACACTAGTGGGTGCCCTGCTAGATCCATAGCAAATCCTTTTGCTGACACCACATGACCCAAAAATGCAGCATCACGAAGCCAAAACTCGCATTTAGAGAGTTTGACATATAACATGTGTTTTATAAGGAATAACAACATCGTATAAAGGTGTTTCTTATGCTCCTCGCAACTCTGAGATTATACCAAAATATTGCCTATGAAAACTACCATAAATTGATCGAGGAACAACTAAAAAATTATTGTCATCAAATCTATAAATATGGTGGGTGCATTGGTAAGTTCAAAAGGCATCAACATGAACTCATAGCGTTCATACTGTATTCTAAAGGTTGCCTTCATGATATCCACCTCAATGATGTGTAGTTGATGATTGTTGCAGAATAGTGTGGATTGAAAAGGATCCAAACCGAAAGCTAAAATTAACAAGATTATGACCAATTGAGGATTAAATCACAAAACATAACAATTGAGGGAAAAATAGAGATATTTATTTATACTCTTATGTAATTATAAGATGATTAAACTATTCAATCAATTAAATACATAGATTTATAATTATCTAATCCATGGAGAATTCTATGGAAGAGAAGAAGAAGTTGGGTTGTATGATTTTATGGCTAGGGTTATCTCATATCTTTTTTATACTAGGAAAAAATCATATGGGGCAAAACAATATATTTCGGAAATAAGAAAAAGGGTCCATGTTTAGGAAACACAAGTCTCCTGTGTTAATTTCTTCACCCTCGGTTTTTTATCTAAAAACACATCCAAATAGTTTGTTAAAAAAGACAAAGCTATGTGCACAAATAAATATGAGACTCCTATGTATATCCCATATCTCATATATTAATCACAAACTTTTCAACTATGTGCACAAACCAACACAACACTATATTATACTTTAAATATCCAATCAAAGCTCACAATGATAAATCGACCTTAAATCAATCTTTGAAAAAATGGGGTTCCAAGCAACCAAGGATCCGTTGCTTTTCTTCCCCAAACCAGTCCAAAAGAATGTTGCGCATATAGCCTCTAAATAGTTTATTTATAATTGGTGCTTTCAAAAAGGCCTCACTTAAGCTGCGAAGAAAACTGCAACTCCACCACATGTATCATTGTCGGCTCTTTAAATTCTAGAGAGTGAGAGAGGCCTCACTTTAGATGCTAAGAAAACTGCAACTCCAGCACATGTATTATTGTCGGTTCTTTTAAATTCAGAATTTTTTTTCCCTTCATTCCGACTCCAGCACAAGGTAAACATTATTCACAGTTGTATGTATCATCAACATTGGTTCCCTTTATTCCAACTTTTAGCTTATGCTCTAACTCTATATGCGGACCTTTGATCGTATGTTCCATCAATCACCAGCAGGATAAACAATTTGGTGTTTGAGTATTTGGTTTGAGCTCTCTCCTAACTTTAAGAGGCTACAAAAGAATTTGAAATCGATCATTTTAATTAAATTATCAGCGTATCTGACGGATGCCCATTTGCTAATTAATTTTTTTTAATATAGTATGATTAGTAAATAATTATAAATACATATGTAGTAAATAATCACTATAGTGATTCCCCCCCCCCACTACTACTTTAGTGAGATTAACAGATGTCCTTAAGCACCCATCAAAATTTCGTAAATTTACTGTAGCATGCACGAGATGCGGTGCTTAGCTTACTTGCCTGTGGATTAATTTTGGTCCTACTGATGAACCATGCAGGATGCGGGAAAGCATTTGAGACTGAGAGGGACACTTCTCCTGCCAACCAAGCCAAATAAGGGCATTCAATTTCTATGCTTTCGCTGCCTAATACAACCCAGCTACCAACCCACTGAATCATTAATGTCTGCCGAAAATTAGTTGGGTCCTGCAGCGATACATGCAAACCACACTAGTATAATTTGAGGCTTAAGAAG
Organism: Tamarix austromongolica; assembly: GCA_039764185.1. NCBI lineage: Eukaryota > Viridiplantae > Streptophyta > Magnoliopsida > Caryophyllales > Tamaricaceae > Tamarix > Tamarix austromongolica. The sequence continues at coordinate 88,630,750 of CM077810.1, forward strand.
TTACATGTAAAGGCCCTGACCTTCAATTGAAACTTGCCATAATTATAATTTTAGGGGCCCTGCACAGATATTAAAAATTGGACCCTTAACAATTACTATACTGTAAAATAGTTATTTAAATACAAAATATATATATATTAAAATAACTATACTAACCCTAAGTTCCTTGATGTATTTTTTTTTCTAACGTTCTAATGCAACATGTTATTACTCATTCATATAATTTGTGCAATAAAAAATAGGAAAAAACTATTTGTCATATTAAAAGTTGAATCCAAACAATAGAACAAAATAAAGCAGTAATCGGATGCCTTTGACTTAACATAATATAAACCTTCCATTCTTCCAAGTCCAAAGTTATCAAAATATATATTAAGCTTAATCAGACGAAGGTGGATTGATCCGCCAAATAGGAATAATGATGTCGATAAGAAAAGTAAAACGCACCTCGCTCTAATAAATAAATGCAAGTCACGAAAAGGTTTAAACAATCTTGTGATTACAATTTGACAACACACAAACCTATTTACCGTAATACAAATAATTAAGGGCCTTTTAGATGTGCAATAACTCTTGCTGCACTTGTACTTCAACCACCGTGTCGTTAGGGACGTTAACGAGGAAATTAGAAATTCCCTCAAATAATTAGTTGATATAGAGAGATATTTAGGTAAACATAAGTCAATATCATTAATTATTAATGACTAAGAACCTGTTTGGTTTTACTTCTAAAAAGTAGTTTTTTATAAAAGTAATTATAAAAAATAATTATAGATTAAAAATTTTGTTTGGTTTTACTTTTAAAAAATAATTATGAAAAAGTAATTAATAAAAACTACTTTCTGAAAGTAGTAAATTAAAAGTAAGTTTTACTTACTTTTTATAATCACTTATATCTAATACACGGCACGATGATCATTGCCAATTAATTGCAGAAGAACTACCGTTTTGAATGATTTTGGTCCTACGATTTCCATGCCGAGATATAGGTGTGCTGTGAGAGAAACCGGCCGCAGTAGAACTCTATCACACCGTACGCATTAGACTTTACCATGAAAAGACGCGCAGTGCATCCATTAACACATGTCTGTAATGAGAGGTATTATCTGTACTGTCAAAAGAAAATACTGCTAGCTAGTATTAGGGCTGTAAACGAGCCGAGCAGAGCCAAATACCCCTAGGTTTGGGTTCGGCTCGTTTAACTAAACGAGCCTAAAATGTTATTTGGGCTCGGCTCGTTTAACTAAACAAACGAGCCGAACCAAGCCGAGCTCACGAGCCAAAGCCAAAAAATGAACCGAGCCGGGCTTTTTTGAGTTTGAACTCGGCTCGTTTAATAAACGAGTCAAGCCCGAGCCTCACTTTGAGGCTCGTTTAATTAAACGAACGAGCCGAACCGAGCTTTTAACGAGCCGAGCCGAGCCGAGCCGAATACCGAACTGGCTCAGCTCATTTACAACCCTAACTAGTATCAACGTTATGCTCACGACCGACCTGGGTAAAGAGCTCATCTAAAGGAACTCAAAATATATGCGCGCACGTCATCTGAAGTAATCAGAATAGGCTATTTCGGTAAACTTCGAGTAACATCATCTTAATGCTTCTTCCTGCTGAACGATAACATGAAACTGTAAGGGATGACATTACAATTATGGGGTGTTCAAATAGATTTTGTGGGTTAACCCAACCCATAGTTACCTTAATCCATGGTTCCAAACAGCGATTATGCCAGGTTTTTCCATATCATATCATGGTGTCACTGCATGTTTGGTCTTTCCAAGTTCCACCTTCGCTAGTTAATAGGTGAGGATGGGGTGTGGAGATGCACTAATATATTTGTTGCATGTGTAGTTTATAATAGATGAATAAAAAACCTCTAAGGTGATGAAAATTATTGTTTTTATGCTTATGAATGTCAATCTTTGATCTAATGAATATTATCATTTTAAGATAATGAATAATTAGTCTTGCAGCAGATGAATAATGTATTTGAATGGATAAATATTCCATATTATAATTTTTAACATTAGAAGTAAAAGCGTTACAAATCACCACCATCGGTACGGTTTATAGTTTTCCGATTTCTGGGCAGCCTAGTCCTTCTGTACTCAGCGGGTCTTAGGTGAGGGATCTACAATAAAATGTCGTAGTCAAAATGCAGATTCTAAACCAAAGCTTTAAACACTATAAAAGTGTGACAAATCACCACCATACGAATGTTTGACGATGAGGCCGGGGGGTGGGGGGAGAACATATTCAAATGAACATAATTTATATAGTAATACGGTGCTTCAAAAGATAGAAACCAAGGAGATTTATGAGTCGTTGGAAGCAATGGTAGACCAAGGAGAGTTATGGTGGGTTGGAATTTGGCGCAAGCTCCTGAAGATAAAGGAGAAGGAAGAACCCTATCACTCTGAGATATAATGGAAAAGAATGTTTATTGCATAATATAAACTTTGATCATTGTCACTATTTGAGTTTTAGATGTTTGTGAATTTTATAAAGTTTGTTTAGTGGATGTTCATAATTTTTTTTAATAAGTTTATAATTTTCGTTTTATAATTTTTAGTACTTTGTAATATCTTTATATTTTTTTTATACTTGTTCATGTTTCATATGCTTTTTAATATTTAATATTACATAATTTATATAGTAATTATTACTAAAAGATATATATAGGAAGATAAAAACTAAAGATGGAAAATAAAAAGTAATTTTGTAGGAAAATTAAAACCAAACACTAATAAGGTACAATAAGTAGTTTTTTAGCATTAATCACTTATATAATAAAAGTTAAAACAAACATACATTTTACTTATAAAAGTACTTTTTTAAAAGTAGATTTATAAAAGTATTTTTTATCTAAAAGTAATTATTAATAATAAGTAATACCAAACGACACCTTATTTAGAGTTATTTATTAAAAGTAGTTATTTAAAATAATTATTTATTTGAAAAAATTTAAGCTATTTTTTTTAAATAAATAATTATTTTTAATTACTACTTTTGATAAGTAATTTCAGACAAATATATATATCTCAAAACAAAATTCTTGGTGAGATGATGGGAAAGTGAACTATTTTTAATGGTGTACATATTATCAAAGTATCATAATCTACGGACTTGGTGGTACGAGGGAGTCAAAAGTTTTGCTCCGCCCCCATCTATACCTTACCTTTGTTCTCAAATGTTACCTAAGACTAAGATATTGCAATTGAGTTTCAAAATTGCTAACTTTACGACTTAAATAATTAAAACTTATTTACAAATTAAAACCCAAACAAATTGTGGCCCATACAATTTATAAATCACTTATAAACTGTGATCCGCCCAATTTACACCATACTTTTTGAGTTGTATATACATATATGATAAATAAATAAAAAATAGTCATCGTTGATTTAAACCTCTAATAATTCCCCCACTTAGAGTCCCCACATCGATACCTCAAATTTGGAGTACTCATTTGTACTACCCAATCCTTTCCTCTTTCATATTTTCTATTTTTATCAATTTACTTCAAATTTAATTATCTACTCTACTTCAACTTTTATTAATCACACCACCAATCATTTACACTTTATATTATTTAAATTTGTATTTAAACTAATTTATACATACCAATTGATAATTTTATATAATCAACTTTAATTAAATGTAATTTTGCAAATAATTTTAAAGACCATTTTTAGTTACAATTTTTAAGATGGTAAAAAATATTTATGATTTGAATAGTTTTAAAAACAATCAAATATAATTTATTTTAGTATTTATAAGTTGGTGGGGTGAAATACAATGTGTTACTTAGGAAATTCTTTGAAGATATAAATTTGTTTATGCTATTAGGTCACAATTAACCATAAAAGATGGAACATTATTATTGTTGTTATGGAAAATATCTAGTAAAAAATCACTTATATATGTATCTCTTTCATTATTAATAATTATATTATGTATTATGCAGCATGCATACAATATTTACTTTATTGTCACCATGTCCTATATGGATGATGGACCACAAACAATTACAAAACATCCATTTAACACTCCAAATGCATGCTCAACCTCTTTTCTAGGAGATTACTAACTCTTCAAGAACAAATTTCTATTTGATCCTTATGAAAGTGGTATGGTTTTAACAAATGTTGGCTAATCTGGATATATATCATCTACTAGATAATATCAAAGATAATATTTTGTGACGTTCATTGTATAATGAACTTCTAACATGTGCCTTTCATAAATGTCATTGAATACTAGTGAATGAGTAAAAACATCAAAGTTATTATTTGATCTAAAACATCTAAAAAAATTCAAGTCGTATCTAAATATCTTGGGATGCGGTAACCTCTAGCATCATTGTCAGGACATTATGGATACAATGACAAAACTGACTTTTTCATAAAATGGGGCGATTCTTATACTCCCAATGTATATAATTGATACTTCCCATCATACTAGGAAAGTCAAGTATTTTACCCATTTAAAAGTAAACATCTTTAGTATTGGTCCTTCTTAAGTATTGTTTAGTAAATAACTCATTCACAACCCCAACAATCTACCTTGTGCATTTGAGACTTATTGATTCTCTAAAGTGCACATATTCGTCTATGCAATCAATAGTTGTTCTATATGTTAACATATGTATCGTTGTTGTGCATTTCTACAATAGAGAAAGCATGTTTCTACCACTTGCATCACACCTCATTTAAAAATATAGATAATAATTAGAAACATATTCGATAACTCGAAGAAAGATTGATCTTTTCATTCTAAACCTATGGTAAAACTAAGTTTTGTTGTATGTTGGATTATAAAAAAATTAATGTATAATCACTAATGAAATTCTTCACAACCTCATTTAATGTATACTTGTCATTTTATTCTACTTAGGTTATCCTTTTTAATTTCGACAATAGCGTCTTTAAATGTAGTAACTATTGCATCAACAACTAATATCTCTTCAAGAGTCATAGAGTCATCGGATGATAAATTAGCTGACATTGTTGGTTGAGAAGTATGGAAACCTATTTTAAGAAGAAGTGAGGAGAGTGATTATTTATTTTATTATGTTTTAAGAGGAATGTAGTTTTTGGATGCATATGGGAGAAAACTCTTTAGTAGATTATGTTTGTTGAGGCGATAATATAATAATAGATATGTGTAAGAGAATCAAGTAGTATAATATCACATGAGTTTTATTCAACTTTTGTTTGCTAAGGCAATAATATAGTGATAAATATGTGTGAGGTAATGAACTAGTATATCATAACGTGTGTTTTAGTCGATTTATATCTGCTAAAGTGATCATTTAATGATAGATATGTGTAAGAAAATCAAATAGTACATTGTTACATGGGATTTATTTGATTTATATATGTTGCGGCAATAATTAAATGATAAATATTACAAAGGAATCAAATAATACGTTATCACATTAGATTTGTTGGATTTATGTTTGTTGAGGTGATAATACAATGACAAATATGTGTATAGCAATCAAATGATACATTGTTACATGGGATTTAATCAATTTATATCTACCGAGGCAACAATATGATGACAAATAAGTTTCCATAAAAAGAGTCATTGTAAAATGAAGAAGAAAGGTAAACATTCACAGATAAAAATATATATTCCAATTTACGACACTTTAGCATCAATATTGTGCTACCAAATAAATTAGTTGAAAAATGCATTAAAAAAATATTACATAATTGAAAATTAGAGATACACAACTAAATACGACAATTGACATAATTGAATTAAGTATTCTTAATCATCATTCTTATATTTGTTGTATATAAGATATGTATATAATATATGATGATCCGCTTTCTCTTTTTTGATCATATTAAATGTGTCACAATAAATTACAACCTCCATCAACCACCTTTGATCAACCCTGTACCATTTTTGTTTAACATTGCTATTCTCCTTATCCATAACCATTTTCTCTTATATCACATTCCTCTTTGATGTGATTTCCAAAATATTGTCGATATTTGAACCTCCATATTCAAATTAGCTACTCATTTTTACATTTTACTTTGCTATTTTTGACCCATTGGTTGAACCAATAAAACTTAAATCTTTGAAGCATCAATGGTAGATGAATTAGTGTATTCACCTAAATCTGAAATATGTGCTCGCTTGGATGCAAAACCTTAGCCAATACCCTCATTCATTAGCATCTATTTTGGATGGTTTCTCATAATCCCCATGCTTGCCCTCTACTAAACATGCAATTATGCCTCGTTATGTATCATTTATGTGTGTTCTTGATTGCATATATCTTATTGGTACATTTTTGATTATGTTGGAAAATATGATTATAACAACTAGAAAAATGATTAACATTTTTATTAACAAAATTAAACTAATTCACCACCGTCATCATAATTTTTTCTAGTCCTCGACCACAATATTTTTCAAATTAGGTATCCCTTTATTTTCTTTTATTTTGAAATTCTTTAAATATATACCCATCACTAAATATAACTTATTCTTCCTTATCTGTTCATTTACCACAAGCACGACTTCTAACCTCACTTGAAGGTTCAACTTATGTTTCATCTTCAACCTCATTTTGGATACAATATTATGGAAGTTTAGATTCACTCATAGATATGAAAGTTGGAGAATTGAAATCATATTGCTCTGATACCTCCAAATGTTGTAGATAATTTTGAATATTTGTAAGTGGTGCATATAGAAATATGATATTTCAATTTTGGGAGAATTGAAGACTTGGACTTAATGAGTTAGAATAATATGTATCATTTGATAAAGATGGATTTTAGAAAAATTGATAATATTGTATACTTTGAGAATAAGAATTTATTGATATTGGGAATTTTGGATCTTTGAAGATTTTTGGATTTAGAGGATAACTATAATTTTGGACATTCTGAGAATTTGAATTTTTTGAATTATGGATATATATGTTAGGAATCTCACTTAAATTATTTAGATTATCCAAAATAATTAAAATTTTAAGTTAAGTAGGATCCATTTTTATAAAATGAAAAATAAAGAGGAAAATATAGATGATGAATATATTTAGAGAAAATTTAATAATTTGATGTTGATATAGATAAAGAAGATGATATGAAAATTATTGTGTAAAATGATAGTAATTTAAAGTTTTTTTTTATAGTTGTTGTAATTTAATTATTAAAATTTTTTTTGCACATATAAATTTATTGGTTGAGTATTTAGGAAAGACAAAATAAAGAAATAATGAGTCTTTGCTTTTTGGTAGAAAAGTGTCAGGTTTCTCTACTATGAAAGCCAATAGAATAAAAAAGTTAGGCTCATGTGTGAAAAAGGTCAATAGACAATATGTCCGACATGTGCATCACACATGTTGTATGGTGTATCTCCTCACCTGATTGTTGCTCGTTTTCCCACCCGATATAATAGCTTTTCTTCCCACTTTTTCCAATGGGGTTTGCCCCATTTTTTTGAGGCAGTCCAACTGAAATTGCTACATTACTTTACCTCATACTTAAGGTACCTCAAATTTGATATTGGGTTCATATTTTAACATAAATATGGATGCTATTAGAATTAAGCAAAACTAGGTTGATCCACATGGTATTTCTAAGCTAACTCAATCCAAGAGGGCTATGGATATATTTTTTTTTAGTTCCCGCCAAATATGCGATGCTCCAAAAAATTCTCATGGGTATCCATGTGCCCTCACTGATATGATAATTCCTTATTTTAGTATTAAATAATATATTAATTTAAAAATAATACTCTCACTATATAATTTCTAAGAAGATTATTTGGATCTACATATTTAAAAAGTGATGTTTACAAATATCTACTTATTCTTTAGATTGTTGTTTTGTTTTCCCTTTCATATAAATATTGTCTCACCATTTAATGTATTTTATTAATAAAAATCAAATCACATCAAACTCATCTAGAGTCATAAATATTTTTAAATAAAAAATGACGTTAAAAGAAAATAACAACATAATAGATTTTGCTAAGAACCCTCTAGAAAGTTAAAAATAGTTAAAGAATAAAATAGTTGACTAGAAAGATAGATTGTAATAACCCATTATTTTGGGTAACCTTAGGTTTTTTAGGATTGACCCTAGTCAAGATTAAATTGGTTATTTATCACATCTTTTTAGAGTTTTGAAACCCTAGTTGTGTTTTTAAAATAATTCATTTAGGATTCATTATATTTTCTCATAATTTTGTGTTCCATGAGACTTCCAAACTACTTTTGGTCTCTGAACTATTTTAAGACTTTTATTTCATGTATATATTTGATATCCTCATATTATTATATATCTCTCATTTAAAAAAAATAAACCAATTTATTGGAAAAAAATATTATTTATCATTATGATAGGCCTTAATTATGTATTTGGAACCCGTTTAACCCTTTCTGGTTATGTGAATTTCATGAAACTTTAAGAATCATATTATTTTAGTATTATTAAGATAAATATGATCCAAAAATATTCCATTAGTTTTCAAATCAATTTTAGACTATTTCATATATTATTAGACATATAGACGTTCTTAAATATATATTTTCTTCATTCGTTCACACTACCAACTTTTGGTGAGAATGATTTATGGCCATTAATTATTGATAAGGAGGTATGTGAGCCACCCATTTTGATCCCTTGGAATGTCTCCACCTCCACTTGTTGTGGAAAATGTGGTGTTTGCCTCTTTAAGCACCATTTTACCATTTTACTCTTTATACACTACATTGAGTTTCATAAACTCTATCTTATTCTCCTCCACTTATTTTTTTTATCATTAAATAAATCTTGGGATCCCTCTTGGAAGCCCAATTTCTTATCTTCCATCCTCTCCTTTTAACCTTAGATATTTTACAAAAATATCTTATGAAAACTTAAGCTTTAAGTCTTTGTAACCTATCTTACCTCTACAGACTTCTACCCTTATCCTCACGGGTCATTCTTTCTCTCCTTTCTCCTCCTCTTTTCCACCATCCTCCTCCATCCAAATTTTTGGACTCCATGGAAATATTCCTTTATGGTTGAAGGTTGATCATGCTTCGAACTTTAAGGATACGTTTCTTAATCCTTTGTCCTTTGTTATGTTTTTATGAGTTTAATTTCCCTAATAATTTATATGGTATTTTTAGTATACACCTTGTTATTTTCTTAGTGATAAATATTTTTATAACACCCCCAAATTTACTATTGAAAAATTTCGTTTAATTTAAAGAGGTTTAGCGGAAACAAACAGATAAAACTATAAATTCGGGGGTGTTACCGCCATACTCAGTACCAGATCGATTCATTCCTAGCGACCCAATACTAAGTGCTTAGGCTAAATAAGAATAACACCAAAAACAAGTTATTAGTAAAGCATAAGTTTGAAGGAATTAGAGAGCGAAAGTCAAAAGTTACAATCCGAAGTACAATTTAAAAGTACCAAATGTCAAGAGGACACAAAATAACGGAATAAAACAAATTACGATAATACAGAGAAACAAGACGGGGGATGCTCTTCGGCCACGTCACTCTCGGCCCCCAAGCTAGGTCCAGACTCAACTCTCAGCCCCGTAGGCATCAAAGACATCGCCCCTACCTGCAAAACTCAGATGGTCTTTTGCTCATGGGAGTGAGCAGCACCCATGAAATAGGTGATCAGTACGCTACGTACTGAGTAAGGTAACAGACGCACTAAGGCCCACATACACAGAGATACATGACATAGCAGACATAGCACACTTACGTAAATAATACGCAATAACACAGATAAACAATGTCGGTTATGAACCAAATAACTTCTCATTAGATCTCTGATAATTATAATCGATTCACATCATAGTCTTTATCAATCCATGTGAGTGCGGGAATCCTACTATTATAGCCGGTGGAACGGCCACGAGGGCCATGCCCTGTCACTATTATAGTCGGTGGACCGGTCACGAGGGTAACATACCCTGCCACTATTATTTGCCGGTGGACCAGTCTGGCCCCGACTCACAAGGTGTTCCACTGTAAATATTAGTATTTTTTCATGTCTTATCACTTTTGCATTTGGTTTGTTGAGCACGGAATCCCCCACTATTATAGCCGGTGGAACGGTCGCGAGGGTAAAATACCCTGCCACAATTATAGCTGGTGGATCGGTCTGGGTCCGGCTCAACATATTCCTCTTTAAGAGATTAGTGTCTCAACACATTTTTTTCTCCACCTCCTCAAATTAGGGTTTCCTCCCCAAACCCTAGTTGGTCCCTAGGTACCCTTATATTACCCTACGTACTATTTTTTCACCTCGAGCCTCCAAACTCCCAAACAGACTTTCCATTACTTTCCCTACGTCCCAAAGTAACTTTTCATACATAAGGTTTGCCCCCATGTGGACCTTAACCTCCCCATGCAAACCCCTCGATCTCTACCATGCCAAACCCTAAGATTTCCATGAAAACCCTAGTTCTCCCATATAACCTTAGTTTCTCCCACTCTTCCATTTTATTCAATTCCCCCTTTTCTCGTCCATTTACGGATCACAGATTGCCTAGGTCATTTTTACCTACGTTAGCCAACGTAGTTCCCTTTGGTTATCTTAATCTCTCATTTTTCTCTTTCATGCCCCCATTCCACATGACCTCATCAAATAACCTAGCATGCATGTCCTAAGGGTCACATCACATCACATCACATCATATTTGCATCGTATCCATATTAGCACATACAGACAAAAGCACGAGAATATACCTCGGTTCCATGCTGCGCTACACATTGAAACAGATAACATGCATAATACAACATATAAACTGTACAAGGCATCCAAGACAAGTAAAACATGTAATACACACAGGTGGCCTTAGTTACGTCCTTACCTAAATCGGCGCCGGGCTTGGAGCACGCTCCTACGCCTCCTGGGGGCTTTGACCCAGTTCACCTATAAGAGGAAAATACTAAGGGTTAATCTCCCTCTACCGGAATTACCATTAATTTCCCCTCCTTTCTTTTTTTTTTCTTTTCTCCTTTTTTTCTTTTTCTTTCCCTTCTTTCTCTTCTTTTTCCTCGGCTTGGGCCGGCCTGCTAGACCCAGCACCCCCTCTCGCGGCCCAGCCCCTCGCACGCCCTTCTTTCTTAGCTCATTCCCATGAGCAGAAGGCCCCACTAATCTAGTGCAGGTAGGTGACTCTATATTTGATGCCTACGACGCTTATGAGGCATCGGGCGGGACCGAGAGCTGAGTCCGGACCTAGCTTAGGGATCGAGAGTGGCGTGGCCGGAGTCTGTTGTCACTTCACCTTTCTTATGTATTTAAGTTTATTTATTTTAAGTGTATGACGTTTCAACTTTCGAAAACCTTAAAACCGTATCTTTGAATTGTACTTTGACCTTCCACACTCTGATTCTGTATTACTCGGGTTTTACCTGTGACCGTGTGTTGCTATCAACTCGTATTTGATGCTTAATCAGATTTAGTCTTAGCACTTAGTACCGGGACGGTAGAAGTGAACCGATCTGGTATTAAGTGTGGCGGTAACGCCCCCGAATTTACAAGTGTTATCTCTTATTTCCGATAAACTTTTGAAATTAAACGAAATTTTTCGGTAGTAAATTTGGGGGTGTTACAATTATAGATTAAAGATAAACCTCACAACCCTAAGTAAATAGAATTGATGTATGTTATGTGTTTTTGTTTCAAGTTTAAGCATGTTTGTGTATTATAGTGGTAGTTCAACCTTTTGACCACACTTTATAATTTATAGGCTTTTACTTAAATATAATTATATCATGATATAATTTGATGTTTATAGGATTATTTTGTTATATAACATGTTATGATTTGGGTTTGTTTATTATTTTTTATAAATGATTAAAGATTATCGTATTTTAGGCCTTTTGGTTTGGTATGTATGTTGTGGGATGATTTTTGGAATATATTGTTGTTTTTATTTAAATCATCTAATAACACCATTTTAATCTTGGACATATTAGTGATATTTATGATATATAATATGTCTTGATTTGGTAATGTTGGGTATGTTTTAATTTAACACTATTAAAAAATGCTTCTTTAGTGATGTCGCTATTACTTTTTAGCGATGATAAGTTGTTACAAAAATATCATCTTTTATATTTTGTAGCCAGAAGATGATATTAGGATGATAAAACAGCGGTCACCAATTTGACTTTTAGTAACAACAATATTGTTTAAATTTTGGCCGACTAATTTAAATTTTTTAAAATTTGTAGAATGATAATTTTGTCCTTAATATCATTTTTAGCGATGATAGTTTTAAAATAAATTATCTTGTAAAAAAATTTAAGTCATAGCTGATATTTTTTTTAAATATGAATTTTTTCCACAATATTTGTCGTTAATATCCTTATCAGTAATGATATTTTCTACTTTTTTAGGAAAATTTAAACCTTGGTTGGAAAAATTTGGAAAATAGCCACAACATGTCATCCCTAATACTCTTTTTAGGGACAACTTTTGAAATTTTAAGCATCTATAAAAATTAAAATTCTATCAATTTTTTTTTAAAATTTCATAAAATATATTATTATATAAAATAACAATAATAAAATATTATAAATTATTTGCAGTCAAAACATTAATACTAGAACTATTTATAATAATAAAATATAAATATTCATAATATAAGAAATTGTTTGAATTAAATACAAATGAAAATGTCCAAAATGAAAATTGTTTATAATAAATCATCATCTTCATCTTTTTGTGTTGGAGACTTTAGGAAGGTTGACTTTGGTGTTGGGATAACTAATGAAGGATAAACATGGTGTTGGGGCTAAGTATAGGGAGTTTGAACGTGGATTAATGACTGACGCGCAAACGTGGATCCTTGTGACTATGTCACCATCATATTAAAAAGGGTTGTAGCAGTGGTTGATGAGGTACTAGTCTCTCATGGTGGAGGGTGACTATCAATAGAAGACAATGAATATCCACTTGGTAATATGTGTCAAACACTCTTCCTGAAGCCATGCTAATGACCAATAACCATGTCCACTATCCCAATCTGATCGATTATTGATGGGTCTATAGAACTAGTAGAGGGCCCCTCAATCATCATAACGTTAGTCCCCTATAGTGTTACCCTAGCCTTATCATATAGCCTCACCATCTCATCCTACAAATATAAAAATATTATGTTAACACAAAAATTCACAAATATTATTTTATAAAACAAAAGATAATGTCTGTAATCATACATAATTTTCTCTCACATTATAAGTGATCTACTAGTCAACCCTTATGTGTAGATCCTTATAGGTCTCAATTGGCGATAACAATTGTTGGTATGTTGATCAACTTGTCATATTTGGTTAAATTAATACGTTAATAACATTAAATAGAACTAATTATATATATATATATATATATATATATATCTTTGTATGTCGATAGGGTGAAATAGATCTACACCCATGGAGACTATAATTTGTTAGATTAGACCTATTTTTCTTAGACTAGGATTTATCATATTGTATATTTTATTTCATTTTAAGTTATTCATAAATCTTACAATAACTCAATCTCTCATGAATTGGTTTTGGTAAACTATTAACAAATGACTGGCTTAATTCTAAGGTTTAGAAAACTATGTTATATGCTTCCAAATGCTTAAATTTACATATTTCCTTGAGCAATAATTAAAAAATCAAACTGATTCCAACTGGAAAAAAAAATTAGGTTGGACCAATTGAACCACATACAACTTAAATATCATTGTTTTAGTTAGTGGGGGAGGGTGATTCAAGGTTGAATAAACTGATAGACTAGGTTAAACTAATTAAGCCAGGATCAAACAAATACTGAACAATTTTTTTTTGGATAAAATCAATTATTATTATAATTGTTATACCTTATTAATAATAATTTATTTAATCACAACAACTACATTTAATAATAATAATAATATGATATACAATTACCATCATAGTCATTATACCATATACATAATAAATGATATAAGCACAATTATCAACATATACAATTACCATCACAATTGTTATACCACATACATAATCAATTATTGAATCACAATTACCAACATACATATAGAATTATCACTACAATTTTTTTATACATTTCTAATGATAAATTATTTAATCACCATACATACATTTAATCACAATTACCAGCATATATATACAAATTATATTCACATTTAACATATATATATATATATACACACTATCATTTATATAATAATTAATACACACACACACACTCTACTACTACGACTACTACTACAACAAAATTCTATAATATCAGAAAGAAACATACAATTTTCAACAGCAATTGGGGGTAATGGTGATGGAGGCTATGGGGCTGAGCGATTTCTCTAGGGATCTTAAATTTTCTAAAAATTCATAAATTATCCATTAACTAATTATCCCAAACAAAATAACCATATTAAATATCAACAATTAGGTGAAACTGGTGGTGGAGGGAATAGGGGTAGTGGTGGAAGTTGATATAAGCACAAAATCCATAAATAAAACTAAATCAGTATCAACTAATAAGGTTAATACATATCATAAACACAATAAATTAACAACAAACTAAACTTTAATTATTTTATATTAGATAAAAAATGGTGAGTATAGAATGATAATTAGAGGGAAAAATCACAGTGAAGGAAGAAAAGAGAGAGACATTAAAGGAAAATGAGACATGCCGAGGTTTTATAAAATTTTTAGCTATGACAACTGTCATCACTAATAATGCGACATTGGTAAAAAAATTCAGTGTGCAAAGCACGTGACCCATTAGGGTTATAAGCGACAACATATGGTCCCTGATAATGCGACATTGGTTGGAAAAAAATTTCTCCAAATAGCCCACCAATTTTTTCACTAGCTATGTCATCACTAATGATATATGAGCAAAACAAATTCAAGGAATGGTAAATTTGGGGGGGGGGAGGATTTTCCCGCCACTTATATAGCAATGACATTGTTGTCACTAATATTCTTTTGGGACAAAATTTTTCTAGCAAATTTCAGGTCTCCAAAATTACTTTTAGTGATAACTATGTATCGTTGCTAAATTCGTCATCGCTAATTTATATTTAAATTTTGTCATGTTTTAGGTTTATTTAACATGTTTTTGTGTGTTCTTGATATATTCAATGTATTCTTGTATATGGTATTCGTGTTTTTGGTCAATATTCTTATGTGGTTTTTGTTCATGATTTAAAATTTTTTAAATGATTTTAAAGAGTAATAGTTTTCTAAGGAGAATAATATTTTAGCATTAATATTATTTTTTGTCAATAATATTTTAAAGATTTTTAGTGAATAATAATTTTTGACTATAAAATATTTTGATTTATGGATTTAAGTTTTTTGGTATTAAATGGTGTTTTCTTTCATCCATGAATAATATTCTTAGAGAAAAACTCCTATCTAATTTATTTTTGCATTCTAAGTTATTTTTAATTATTGGGTTGGTCTTTTATTGCCTCAAATGTGATTATACTAAAATACCCTTCTTACTTATTAAATTACCGAATTACCCATTTCTCATGCAAAATTACCAAACTAACCTTATTAAGTTACCAAAATTACCCTTTTCTCATATAATTTTACCAAACTACTCTTCTTACTTATTAAATTACCAAATTACCCTTTTCCCATGCATAATTAACAAACTACCCCTCACACATAAAATATTAACACCCATGGCTCATATGCCTCATTTAACACCACAACTCTCATTATTCATTAATAATACCCATTATCACCTACCATGCACATTTATTTAGGTTACTTCCTATGTACAAGTAAAGTTACTAAAATATTCCTAGGGCTCATATTAGCATTATTTCTACTACAAATGGCTATATTTTCTTATCATGACATGTACATGTATCTAATATTATTATTAACAACAAGGCCCCTTTCTTAACCACCATTTCTACAATATCACATTTCATACAATATAGCATACTTTTCAGTCCATCTTCCAACATACATTACAAATCATAATATGCTTAACAACACAATATGCACACAAACACATACCAAAACCCTAATATGCTAGCATACGTAAATCCACACATTTTAGTAGGGTATAATGGTTACCTTATTTTCAACAATAACTAAACTTTACCGGTACTCAAGTTAAAAGCTTAAGCTTGATTAGTAAAAAATTATACCTAGAAATAATATCAAAATTAGCATATTAGTAGTAAAAAATTAAAAGAATAATTTTTTATCAAAATGCTTATTAAATACAAACTATTACTAACTTTATCATACCTAAAGAATTGGGTGAAATAAACTTAAATATGCAACAACACTCATGTTGCATGAGCAACGTGGGTTGCATGCATGAAGGGGGAAAGAATGGGTTAAGGAAGGGTTGTACAAAGGTGGAAGGGTGGTCTCGGGTAATGGAGTTTGAGGGAGTGGTAGAGGGGAGATAGGGTAGTGGCTTGGTGCAGAAAGAGTGGCAGAGTGTAGGTGGTGGCGAAGAGTCGGAAAGTGGCAGCTTAGGGTAGCAGAGATGGTGACAACAGGGGTTGGAAAGGAGGTGCAAGGAAGGGAGAAAAAGAGGAAGAAAAGGAAAAAGAAGATGAGAAAGGAAGGGGTTGTAGGGGGGTTTTAGGCAAGGTGAGGTAGGGAGGTGGTAGGGGATGTTAGGTGGTTGAGGGGCAGCTTCGGCGGTGGCAGAAGAGGGGAGACGGTAGTGCAAGGTGGCGGTGTAGGGTGGGGGTCAAAAGGAGAAGAAAAGAAAATGAAGGAGAAAATTTGGTTGTAGGGGTGTGTGGTGGTTGCTAGGTAGTGTAGGGAGGAAGTAGTGGAGGAAGGGGAGTTAGTTGGGTGGTGGAGACAGTGGTTAGGGGTGGCAAGAAAAAATAAGGGAGGAGAAGAAGAAGGAAAGAAAGGAGAAAATAGGGATCGACATGGGAGAGGAAGGCTCGTGGAGGGGAGAAATGAGGCAAATGAGAATAAGAAAAGGAGAGAAAAAGAAGAGGAAAAAGAGGGCATGCTCAGTCAGGTTAGGTGGGTGCAGGGGAGGGTTGCAGGTCGGCGTAGGTGGTATTGTGCATGGTGGAAAATGGAAGGGAAAGGGATGGAAGAGAAAGGCAAGTGCAGGGCTACAATGTCAAGTGCAGGGGGAAGAGTTGCAGGCAGGTGTAGGCATGGAGGAAGGGGGTGTTTGGTTCATCAACAGGTGAAGAAGGAAGAAGAAGAAGAAAGGGAAGGGGAAGTTAGGTCGGGCAAGGGAGAAAAGAAAAGGCAGTCGGCCCGCGCAAGGTAGAAGAGAAAAAAAAAAAAGAGGGAGAGTTAGGCTAGCCCAACTAAGGCAGAAAGAAAGAAGGATAAGGCATTTGGACTAGGGGTGTGAAAAACCGGATATCCGTATCCGTTCAGATATTTTTTTTCGGATATCCGCTCCGTATTTTTTAGACCGGATATCCGGGATGCGGATATCCAAAAAATACTGACCGGATATGGACCGGATTTGGATATATCCAATATCCATATGAAAATACTATTTTATCAACTTTAATACCTTTTGCTAGAATATTTTTAAAAATAAAGATCGTATATCAATTAATATTCATATCTATATTCATATAAATATCTTATTTTATCTAAAAGAAGTATTAAAATATTATTATAAATATTTAAAATATAAAAATAAATAAAATTTTAAAACTTAAAACTATAAAAATACAATAATATGATGTATTGTTGAAATAATCAACAAAATATCGTGTATTTTTTCGGATCGGATAATCCAAAAAAAGATCGGATATCCGAATGTCGGATATCCTCTTGGACTAAAATCGAATTGGATATCCAAAATGTCGAATCAAATTTTTAAATATCGAATCGGATTTTCGAATCCCGAATTTGTTGCACAACCCTAATTTGGACGGCAATGAGGAAGGAAGTAGGTAGGGTGGCCTAGTGGTGGAGGAAGGAAAAAGGAAATAAGAGGGTTGATTAGCCTAAGGAAAGGAGAAAAGAAGGAAATGAGGGAAATAAAATAATTTTTGTAATTATGATTAGAAATTATTTAGATGGAGAAATTATTTTAATAAATTAATTTATTTAAAATTTAAGGTATTAATTTAAGAGGATAATTTTAGTAAAATATGGGTTTGGAAATTTATTTAAATAAAAAGAGTATGATAAAATAATAAATATTTATTTTAATTTATTAAACAATTATATTTGTTTTTATAAATCAAAGGTCCACAAAATAATTAAATTAGTAATTTAAGATTAAATTATTTCATTTAAGGGTTAATTATTAAATTCTAGGTTTTAAAATTTTGAGGTATTACAGTTTTCTTGAATGCCTTCATTTTTTGACTAAGGCTCTATATTTACTCTTCTTATTCCTTTATATTTTTAGGGGGTTCGTGTATTAAAAATTAAGTGACCTAGAGATTGGGTGGATATTATGTTGCTTAGTGAACGCAGATATGACTAAGGCTACGTAAGTCCTTAGGTTACATGTTTGGAAGGATATTGTGTTTAGGTACGTTAGTGTCCTCGAGTTTGTCTTAGTGTCCCCTCAAGTAATAATGAATGGAAATGTATGTGTGTTATTATTCTGGTTGTTGTATTAAGTGCATTGCCCATGTTGTGTAGATGTTGGCAATTACCACCGTGCACTACCATTGTTATTGTTTTAGTAGTTGCATTATGTGAAATAACTATGTTGTGGAGATATCAGTAGTTACCACTATGTACTACCATTATTATTTTTTTTGGTAGTTGCATTATGTACATTACTCGTGTTGTGGATATGTCGATAGTTACTGTTAGGTACTACCGTTGTTATTGTTTTGGTAGTTGGATTATGTACACTACCTTTGTTGTTGAGTTATTTTGGTACTTATGCATCGCCTTTGTTGTTGCATTGTCGGTTGGTAGGTGTATTTTATGCACCATTCTTGGTTATGACATGGTTGCTTAAGATGATTAGGAGTATTGCATTGTAGTATATGTATTATTTAAAGTTTATGCATAACTTAATGTTATTATATGTGAATTTTTAGTGATGCATGATTTTACACATTTGTGTGTTATAATATTGTTAAGTGTGCTAAGGGTTTAAGTATATTAATTTACCTTTGAAAGCATGAGTATCATGATAATATGTTTTACGAATTATTACCTATTATGGTGATTATATGTCCTATTAGTGTATCATGCTAGATTCTTCGATATTGTTATTGCATGTAAGTATGTTTTGGTGAGCATGTTATTTGTTCAAGGTTAGGAGTGTTTACTCAATACTTTTGTACTGAACAAGTTATTTTTTAGTGGTTATGGTGGGTGCAGGTAATCTAGAAATTGTTGTAGCATGAGCTAGAGTTAGAGTGTAGGACATCCATGTTTTGTTTCATGCTGAGATTTTCTAGGTTTTGGTTCTAATTAGTATGATTCAACTTTGTAATCATATGTTAATATTTTGAAATATAAAAAGTTTTACCCTATAGTGTTATTTCTCTTTATTATTATTATTATTATTATTATTATTATTATTATTATTAGTATTATTATTATTACCCAATCTTTCATTCGTCAAGGGATGGGTAAATATATACTCCTCTCCTACTGATAGATGTGTCGATAACATAATTTAATTTTAGCTTTTACATTATATATATATTTTAAAAAAAATTAAAGTTAAGAAAAATATAGCTTTTACATAGATAAAATATATACATAAAAAAAAATTTCAAACTGCATGGGCCAACCCAGCCTAATCCAACTTAGGATTGGTACTACCTCGTTAAAGCCTACAAAAAAATATTTGGGTGGGCCATGACCCAAACTCAAACTAAGTCCGGCATCAACTTATTTTTAAGTTTGCCCATTGACCGAGGCTTACCCTACTATATTTTTCATAACTCGAAAGTCCTAGAACTCAGTAATGTCAACGCGAACTTCCGAACAACTCTCATTGGAGTTGGGCCATCATACTAAATCTTACTCACATTAAAGAAAAGTTTACGGTGAGATTCAAGCATTTATGTAGAAGGCCTTACCATATGTATAAGCCCAGGCAAGAATTTGACCCAACTTCCAGCCTATAGCTTGTCGTTGAGTGTATAAGGTCTCGCCTTTAATTATAGACAGAGGGATGTCAATCTAATATCTGAAAAAAGAATGATAGGAGAGGAGACAATATTCTTATGATTCACGACTCAGACGCCATAGTAGAAGGCATATCCTTCCTCAGTGCATGCCGAAGATTTACTCTTTCCTCTTGCTTGTGTATATACTGTTAAGCCTTCCATTGCTCTCAATGGTGCTTTCTTCCCCCATTATTTTAAAGAGTCAGACGACATTGGGTACGCTGAAGACCTTTTGACCCCTCATCTTTTTATAGAAGACCATATGGATAGATAATAATTTCTATGGAACTTCTATATGAAAGAGGCGTCAACTTATTCTTTGCTAATGATATTTTGATAATCTGCAGGAGTCTGCTTCAATTTACACTGTGCATCAGGTGTTTTCCTTATTTTTCTGGTTCAGGGCTCCTATTCAATCCAGCAAAATTTGATGTCCATGGTAGCTGACAAAATAAACACCGACCCTCTTTATTTCATTCAACAGAGAAACGCTATTGATGATTGTTTGCGGTTCTTGATGAGAACTGTGGCTATGCGGTCCTTTTTTTTTTTGAGTTTTGGAAGATCGTCCACGAAAACAAGACTACTGTACATATAGACATCAATTACAACAAAATTAGTATAATGAGAGAAAATAATGAAAATTTAAACCTCAAACTTAGTATCTAAAAACTAGTAGTATTTAACTACTAGATTAAACATCACCAATTAGTTGTCCTCACCGGATGTTTGTGCTGGTGGAGAAAATAATTGCAAAGAGAGTGCAGACATGGGGCACCAAGCTGTTGTCTGATGCGATACAGCCTCATTAGATCTGTAGTCTTTAGAATACAAATGTATTGGTGCCTTCTTCAGTGTACAGACTCAAGGATCACCAGTTGTCTGCAAGGACTTTACCTCGACACCAAGAAAACATGCAACGGTGACTTGGGTAGAGTTCGTTCGACTAGAAAGGAAGGTGGATTAGCATCCTGCAGAGTCTTAAATGTGAAAATTTTGAACGTGGCTGCAGTGGGTAAGCCAGTATGGAACAACGAACATGAACGTCAAACAGTTGCACAATACTATTCCCTCTTTAGTAAGAGGAGAGCAATATATGTGGCAAATTTGATTGCGCACTTACTGTCTCATGGAACATCAAGCACACACCGTCTACCGAAGCTCGTACTTGCTGTCATCTCTAAGCAATGGCACCATTCACAAAGAGAAAGGAGAAGCGCCTCGGCCGATAGCCATTTGGCACAACACCATGACTTTCGAGATCACAAGTAGTTTTTGAGTCGCCAACACAGGAGAGAACAGTTACGAAGAATAGTTTGTCCATTCATACGCCAACACTAAATTCTTACGACTAGCGGAACATGGGGTAGCTGATAAAAGCCTATCTCAATTACACTGAACCACAGAGAAGTTGGGGGAAAAAGGAGGATAGATTAATGGTTGACTTATTTTATATTAATCAAACCAGTGGCTTATTGTGGTTTAACAAATATAAGCATAGCTAATTTTATTTGTAAATCAGAGAGGTAGTAAGAGAGGTCAAATAAATAAATAAAAAGGCAAAAAACAAGTAGTGAAAATGCCTATGAACTGTTACAGACTTTCATGCAGCAAAATGTGAAAACATTATCTTTTAAAAAATTATGAAATGGGAACGGATGGAAACATTGGAAAAGAAATTATATGTATATATGTATGTATATATATCAGAAAAAATACTTATAATTGTCTGCCACTGCTACTCAGCCGCAACCCCTTCCTACTTCTCTTCCTAATGTGTCCCCTTGGGTTAGAAATTTAGAATTTAACAAAAAACTCAATTCTTCACGGGGATTATTCTTCCCTTACTTTTATGATTTCCGTCCGACCATCCCTCCGAACTTCCCCTCCTTCATTCTCTTCTTATCCATAAACCATTGGTGTACCAGCATTTTACGCCACGCCTCCGAACGTCGGGGTTTCTGAAAGGTGAACTTGTTGTATCGTGAAAAGATTACTATCATAAAAGTGAATTAGACCCGACTATAGTGCAATCATTTAAGACTGTTCACTTCCCAAAGGTTTATATAACTTTTCTTAAACTCGTGCACTTAAGGTTAAAAGGAATAAAGAATTGCATAATTCAATGAACCAAGAATTTGTGGAAAAAAGAAGAATGCAGCTTATAAGGATGGAGTTTGATAATGTGTTGTAAGTCTAAGCTACTATGGGTATTTACAAGTAATTTCTGAAATAATCACACTCCTTCCACTTCTACCACTCCCCCATTAACAAGTAGCGAAAAGGTGGACAACATGTGGAGAATACGGATCATTAAATGGATAAATGAGAAGAGTGGGTGATCATTGAGAAAATGGAGAACATGGGTATTTTTGTTATAGTTACCCAACAGCCCCCCATTAACTACAAGACAACTCATAATAAACAAGAAAAGAATAGCTTGGGAAAATGACAAGCTTCATACATGCATATCAATATCTTTTGATGGAATTGAAACATAGAGAAATGAGGTTACAACATAGTCTAAGTAGTGAATTTCTCTTCAACTACTTACATTTGAATTGCTTCTTCATAAAATGTATTATACATTTAAATTCTGTAATATCTCCACACAAAAAAATGCACATTAAATAGCCCTATGCACACCTTGGGTACTCTTGAGTGATTTAGAGAGATAATAAAATACCCCAAAATCCTAATTTAGGAAATTATGGTAAAATAAGGATTTATTAGGAAAATGAATTAAATAAATTATTTTATTAAAATAAGAGGGAGTAATTAAGGCAAAATCAAGAGGAAAATAATGAATAATTTAATTAAGAAAAATTAGGGTATTTTAAAATGGAATTAAGGAGAAATTATTCAAAATATCCTAAATTAATCTAAAACGGGAATTTATTTATTATTTTATTTAAATATTATTATTTTAAATATTCAAAAATACCAAAATGTTCTAAATACCCCGACCCATCTATTTTTCCTTTTTCCATTTTTCTCCTTTTTCCTTTTTCCCTTCTTTTCCTTTTTTTCTTATCTTCCTCTCCTTTCTTCTTTTCTTTTTCCCTTCCTCCCCGAATTTGGGCCAGCCTACCCCCGTGGCCCAAACCAACCTCCTTCCTTTCTCTTCCTCCGCGTGGCCCAAAGCCTGCCTTTCTTTCTTTTTTCCTCGCCAGTCACCAAGTCTGGCTCCCTCTTCTCTTTCTTCCTTTCTTTTTCTCCTGGGCCAGTCAGTCCACTTCTTTCCCCTTTCTTCTTCCCCGACCCTTCTTCTTCCCCATGTAGGCATGCGGCCTCTAAAACACTGCACGCTGGCCTGCCACCTTCCCTCTCTTCTCCGTCGATTCCTCTCCCTGCTCGACCCAATCATCTCTTCTCTATCCTCACGCGTACCCCTCTCCCCCTTCCTTTCTCCTTTCTCGAACAGACAAGATCTGCAACTTTGCAGGCCTGTACAGGTTGTGGGCCACCGGCTGACGACCTTCCACGTATGCCACTCTTTCCCCCTTTTCCCCCTTCGTCATTTTCCCCTTCAATAGCCTATAAAGTCCCTTAACCGACCCCATTAGGTCTTTTTTCCCTACCCAAAATTTCCTCCTTTTGTTGCACCATCGCCTATTCAGATGTCTACCCCGTCACCGCCACCCAAACCACCTCCCAAACCACTCCCTGCACTATCCTTCACCAAACTACACCACTCACCACCCTTGATTCTCCTTGCACGAGCCGCCTTAGCTGTAAAAAGTTAGCTCATCGATCAACCCCTTCTCACCCACCGTCGCCGTTTGCTGCCGTTCCTGCCGCAACCACCATTCCCCCTACCCCTCAAAACCACCAGCAAAACCTCATCTACCTCCCCCTACCTTCCTTTTCCCTTACCTTCCTCTCCTTCTCCCTTCCTCCCTCTCCACCACCTTCGGCCACCACACCTGCCGCCGCCCTGTTAGCTGCACCACCACCATCATTCCAACCCTCTCAACCTAAGGCATCCACCACCACCTCAATCATCGTCTTATTCCTCCTCTTCTATCCTAACCAACCACCTTTCCACCCCCTCTTCTCCCTCCACCGTCGCCGCTTGGTCACCACCATCCCTAGGTGGTACCCTAACCCCACAACCCTTAAACCCTATTTATGCAAATGTTATCTTTTCTTATTTGTAGTAATAATAATAATAATAATAATAATAATATTATTATTATTATTATTATTATTATTATTCATATTATTATTATTGTTAAATATAACCTCGGAGTGTTAATACTATTATTATTATGAAGGGTTGAAACCTTATTATTATTATTATTATTATTATTATTATTATTATTATTATTATTATTATTATTATTATTATTATCATTATTTTTATTATCATTAATATCATTATTACTATTGTTGTTGTTGTTGTTGTTATTAATGCTAACTTTAGCATATTATCACTTTTATTATTATTGTAAATATTCGAACCCTATTATTATTATTATTATTTACCATTCGACTATTGTTATTATTATTATTATTATTCTTAAAACCTTTATTACTATTGTTACTATTACTACTACTACTACTACTATTACTTTGTCATTATTGTTAATATTACCTATACCACTAATATTACTATTACTACTAGCATTATTATTATTAGTAGTAGTATCATTTTTGTCACTACTTTAGTATTACTGATATTATTTTTTTTAATAAGATTTGGGTTGTTATTAGTATTATTATTACAACTATTATTATTATTATTATTATTATTATTATTATTATTATTATTATTATTATTATTATTATTATTATTAGTAATATTAAAGCTATTATCTTTAATAATATAAATATTGTTATAAATACTTTAACATGAACCTATGTACCTCCTAAGACCTATTTTGACTAGTAATAACATAGTTATCTACCTTAAGAATAATAACCCTACTTTTACTTATAAAATTGCTATTAATAATAGTAACCATAATATTAGGCTATGATAAGGGTAAGGTAGGAAATAATGGTAATTTTGGTAAGAGAGAAGTTAACCCTTAGTTTTTTCCTCTTATAGGTGAATCAAGTCAAAACCCTAAGGAGGCGTAGGAGCGTGCTCCAAGACCGGTGTCGTGCTAGGTAAGGATGTAATTAAGACCAACTATGTGTGTGTTATGTGCCTTGTATGTCATGTGCTATGTTATGTTTTGTTCTTTATGATTATTATGACTATTTACGTGTAGCTCAACTTGGTGATGAGGTATGCTTATGTGACTTTCTTATGGCAAGTGTATAATGATATGTATGTTGTGCTAATGATGTTATATGATGTGACCCTTTAGGACATACATGCTAAGGTGTTTAATAATATGATATGGGGTGAAAGGATGAAAAGGAAAAATGGGGGAAGTGAGTTGACAAAAGGGATATAGGATTGACCTAATTATCTCATGATCCATGAGGGGGCAAATAAAAGGGAATTATGAACAAAATAAAAGAGTGGGATGGAAGGAGTTTGCATGGGAATTTCTAAGGTTTACATGGGATGGAAGGAGTTTCATGGGAATTTCTAAGGTTTGTATGGGATGAAAGGAGTTTGCATGGGAATTTCTAGGGTTTGCATGGGATAGAAGGAGTTTGCATGGAATTTCTAAGGTTTGCATGGGATGGATGGAGTCTGCATGGGAATGATCTTTACGTGAGAAAAGTTATCTTAGGGTGTAAGTAAAGTAAGGAAAGAGTTGTTGGGGTGATTGGAGTCCTTGGGGGAAAAATAGTACGTGCATTGATATAAGGGTGCATAGGAGACCTGGCTAGGGTTTGGGGAGGAAAGTCCTAATTGGAGGAGGTTGTGAAAATAAAAATAATTGAGGGTGAGTGGAATATGGGATAAGAGTAGAGGAATATCGTATGTAGGGTGAGTATGGGTGTCATGGGAAAGAAAGGATGGCAAGCGAGGAATGGACAGGTGACATATAGGAAGGAAAAGTGCTTGGGTTTGGAGTGGCTAACTAGGGTTTCATGGTCACAGGTGTATTTGGGGAGTAAAGTGAAATGATTGGGGTTGAATCTAAGTGAGATGATGTGTTGGATGATAAAGGGACTTTGGTTGGGTGAGACAAAGGAATGATGAGCCACATAGGTCTAGTTAGGGTTTTAGGGGAAAACCCTAGGGGAGGATAGTGAGTGAACTTGGATGGCATAAGGTGGTAGGCCTTAACCCACACACTTAGGAGTTGGGATTCCAATGTGAGTAAGTGGAAGAAGGAAAAGATGTTGGGGTGTGTTAGGAGGTGTAGGAGTCCCAAGATATGGGACGGACCCTCTCGGGAGAATAAGAGTAGACGGTTTGTGACATGCATGTCTAGGGTGAAAACTTGTCGAATAAAACACTGACTATTTAAAGAGGAAGATTGTTGAGTCGGGCCTAGACCAGTCCACCGGCAAATAATCGTGGCCAGGAACCGGGGTGCCCTAGAGACCGATCCACTGGAAAATAATAGTGACAAGGAGCATTTTGTCCTACATGTTTTCAATCCATTGGCTATAATAGTAGGGGATTTCATGTTCTACAAACCAAACATAATTATGATAAGGCATAGGAAAGACACTAAGTATTTACTGTCTGTGAAACACCATGAGGGTCGGGGCCAGACCGGTCCACCGACAAGTAATAGTGGCCAGCAGCACTTTGCCTTAGAGACCGATCCACGGACAATAATAGTAGTCAAGAGCATTCTGCCATGTATGTTTTAGGACCACCGACTATAATAGTGGGGTTCCCGCACTTGCATGGATTGATAATAAACATATTGTGAAATGAGTATTGATAAGAGAATTAAAGAATCAGTTTATCCGGATTATAACTCAACCTTTATTATCTGTATTGTTTGTATGTTGTCTATATGATCATGCTTGTGTTATATGTCTTTGCGTGTTTGGCCTTAGATATATGGTTACCTTACTCAGTACATAGCGTACTGACCACCAATTTCATGGTTATTGCTCATTCTCATGAGCAAAGGGCCCTTCTGAATTGGTGCAGGTAGGAGATGTCATCTTCAATGTGTATGAGGCATCGGGAGGGGCTAAGAGTTGAGCTTGGACTTGGCCTGGGGACCGAGAGGGACTTGGCCGGATTTCCTTTTATTGTTCATTTACCTTTTATTGGTTTATTTCAATGCTATTTTATCATACTATACCCTTTATCCCTTTGAGAACTTTAATTATACACTATTTTGGATTTTAAACTCATTTACGCGTACTCTAATTTCTGTATTATGAACAATTTAGTTCTTCTATGAGATCTTGTTTTAAGTTTGACTCATGTTTGATGGTAATTTTTATTTATCCTTGTGGTTAGTACGAGACTTGCCGAGGGCCGAGCTTGCACTGATCACGGCGGTAATATCTCTAAAATTCACAGTTTTATTTTCCTTACTTCTATTGTATCTGTTAATAAAACAAAAAATTTCAGTAGTAAATTTTGGGGGTATTACGGATAACCCAACTCTCATGGAAGGCGACTCGCCTTCAAACCCAATTAGGTGAGTCTATCAAGTGCATCTCTATAGCACCACCACATATGGTTATGTACTCATAAAGAGCTTTAAACTCACCCTCAAAATAATCAATAGAATCCATCAAATGTGTATCAAAGCATCATTAATACTGGTTATGGATTCAAAATGAGCATACGACTCAAACTTAGCAGTACCACACATGTGAATCCATCAAATGCGTCTCAATAACATCTCCAAAACTAGTAATGGATTCAAAAGAGTGTTTTATAATTCATGTTACAAGGATGGGATTATAGTGCTTTAAAGAGTAATCATATGACTTGATTTAACCTCATTAAATCTGTAGTATCATATTAGGCTTGACCTTAGTGAATCTATCAAAATTGGGTATCCACCATACATTCCTCTACCTTGGGTTTAAGGCCCATCCCTCTTGAAGATTCAAGGACCACTTTCCTTGATAATCCTTTCATGAGAAGATCTACCAAATTTCTCTCCAAACACACATATTATAAGGAGATCACTCCTTTCAACAAATTCTTGAGCACTTTATGTCTGACACAAATATGTCTCCTCTTCCTATTGTACACGCTATTTTTAGTATTTCTAATGGCGGCCTATGAATCATAGTAAAGCAAAACTAGAACACTAGATTTCCCCCACAATGGTACTCTGCTAATAAGTCCCTCAACCATTTGGCTTCCTGGCCTGCTAACTCAAGAGTAATAGATTCATATTCCATAGTGGAATATGCTATACATGTCTGCTTTAAGGACTTCGTGATATAACACCTCCACCTAATGTGAATACATAACCACTAGTAGAGCTAACTTCATCATTATTAGTTACCCAATTTGCATCATAGTAACCTTCTACCATAGAAGAGAATTTTTGAAAATGAAAACATCAATAGGTTGTAGCCTTAAGGTACCTAAGTAAATGATGAAGAGCACTCTAATGATCATTACTAGGGTTGTGATTGTAACGACTCAAGTGGCTCACACCATAAGTTATGTTAGGTCTGGTATAGTTTATAAGGAACATCATACTTCCTATAATATTAGCATATATATCCTCAGCAACACTAGGACCCTTGTTCTTCTTAAGGTGTATACTAGGATCATAGGAATTTTTCAAAGGTGCGACATAATTATAACCAAACTTTTTAAGGGTTTTATCAATGTAGTGATTTTTACTTAGGGAGAAACCATTTTCAATCTTTCTTAAGTTAATACCAAATATTACATTAACCTCACCTAAGTCCTTCATCTTAAATTAGGAAGATAAAAAATCTTAGTCTCACCAACCACCTCCATGGTTGTACCAAAGATAAGCATGTTATCAGCATAGAAACATATAATCACACAATTAGATCCAAACATCTTATATAAAACATAGGTATCTGAGGTATGCACTATATAGCCATTATTCACTAAGGTTTGGTTAAGTTTTTCATACCATTTTTTTGTGGCTTATATAAGACTAGAAAGGGATTTCCTTAGCTTACAAACCTTATCCTCTTAACTAAGCACGACTCTACTAATAAAGTTGTTCTAAATAGATTTCTTCCTCTAAGTCACCATTAAGACAAGTTGTCTTTACATCCATTTGATGTACCACAAGAGCATAGATAACAACTAAAGCAACTAGAGTCCTGATTGTGCCCACCTTGATTTTAGGGAAATAAGTATTAAAGTAGTCAATGTCCTTCTTCTAAGTGTATCCCACGGCTACTAATCTAGCCTTATATTTATCTACATACCCATTTGTCTTCAAATTCTTTCCAAATACCCACTTACTCTTGATTGGTTTACAACCCCTAAGTAAGACAACTAGGTCCTAAGTATGGTTAGAAGTTATAGAATTAAGATCACTTCTAATAGCTTCTTTCCAAAGACTGGCATCACTAGAATTAACTGCCTTTTCATATGTTTTAGGATCTTCCTCTATTAAGAAAACTAATTTAATAGTATCACTAATCTTATCAATGTTAGGAATTTCGAACAAGTAGATATTAATGAAGTATGGTCCAAAAAATCTCTCCATATGTTGTATTTTACATCTTTTAGGTTCAACATTACTTTCATTTACAATAGAAGCAAGATTAGGCAAATAAGAGAATACATCACCAACAACAAAATAAACAATATTATGCACATTGTCACACATTTTCAAGGGAAAATAGTCTCAAAGAATTAAGCATATTTGGATTCACATATAGTATGATCAATCAAACTCATGAACCTATAAGCAACATTAGTAGCAACATAGCCAATGAGCACACAATCTAATATTTTAGGCCTAATATTTGATTTTTTAAAGTGTGGCAGTCCCACCTTGGCTAAACACCCCGACACTTTTAATAATTTTAGGAAAGGAAAATACCCTTTCTATAATTCATAAGTGGTTGTATCTAACTTTTTGTGGGAAACCCTATTAAGAATATAATAAGCAGAAAGAATAGCTTACCCACACATATAGTTGGACATACCAGAGTCTTTCTTTTTCCTGCAATGTTATTCTATTGGGGTGTATAAGGAGCACTAGTCTCATGAATAATTCTAGTTTTCTCACAAAATTCCCAAAGGAAATCAATGTTATACTCACCACCCCTCTCAGATCTAAGCCTCTTAAATTTTTTTCTGTTGTTGATTTTCAACCTTGTCCTTGTATTTTAAGAATATGTCAAGTGTCTCATCTTTTATCTTAAGAAAGTAAACTATAGTGTATCTCAAAAAGTCATTAATGAAGGTAACATAATATCTTTTACTTCCTTTACTAGCTATGGTTTTAAAATCTGCGAGGTCTGAGTTAATAATTTTGAAAATTTTAGTTCTTCTATTTGAGACTAATTTAAAGGGTTTTTTGTATACTTGGCATCCACACAGATTGAACAATGAGAAACATTTTCATCATCTCTGGTTTTAATAAGGTTTAATTTTATCAGTCGCTTTATTAAGGTCATGTTTACATAACCTATCCTATTATGCCATAAATTAATGGATTCAACTATGTAAGCATAAACACCAGAAACACTTGCATTAATAGACTCAAAAATAGAGTTCAATACAAATAGACATTATCCAAGTAACTCCTTCCCACAAACACCTCGTTCCTAATGATCACAACTTTATCGAATTCCATCACAATTTTCATGCCAGCATTGTTAAGTAAACCACCAGACACGATATTCCTATGCATGGAAGGTATATAGAGAACATAATTTAATGCCAAAGTTTTCTAAAGGTAATTCTAAGGAGGACCTTTCCTTTGTCGAGTACACCTATTGTTGTAGAGTTGCCCATGAACACATGTTTACCTTTTCCATCATCTTTAAAATTGTAGAAGAGTTCTTTATTAGCACAAAAATTTCTGGAAGCTCTAGTGTTCAATACCCAGTCTATGTTATTGCCCACTAGATTGGCTTCGACAATGACAACAAGAATTTCCTCTTCATCTTCAACAATACTGGCTTAAGAACTGGTAGGAGACTTCTGACTTTTTTTATCTTTTTTATTGGAAGCACTAAAGCGCCTCATGTCCCTATTTTCCATAGGCAAAGCATAAAATCTTTTTCTTCTAAATTTTTTTATTGCTGACCATCATCTGACCTTTGTGTTGGCCTTATTTTTGCACTTTCTTCCCTTTACCTTTGAATATGTCTACATGACCACCAGATTCTACGAGGTTAGCATTATTAATATTAAGGGAAAGAAAGTCTAGCTTATCTTGCAAGCGGTTTGCTTCCTTGATTTGCATGTGGTCAATTAGCTCTTAGAGATTGAAGACCTACTTCTTATACTTGATATGGTTTCTAAAATCAAACCGTGATGGACAAAATTTCTCAAGTAGCACACCCGCGTGCAGTATTTCACACATCTTTATTATTTCACTAAGTATAGTAGCCACCAAATCTTCATACTCATAAATTTGTTCCATTAATTGTTTGTCATCCACCATTCAAAATTTCAACCAATTGCCTATCATGTATTTTTTTTCTTGCCTACTTCATCACTATCTTACTTGTTCTACAACGCCTCCCATATCTTTTTTGTTGAATTTTTTCAAACAAAAATATCAAACAACTTGGTCCGCATGTAGGTTGAACAAATGCCCTCTTACACAATTATTGTCCCCCTAGTATTTCATCCTGGCTTCTTATTTACTTTATTAGCTTTATCTGGCCAAGTGGTGAGAACTGTGTCAAAAGTAGTTGTTGCAAATATGTAACTTTTTGAATTTTCAACTATGGAAGGATTGTTAGATAATACATAGTCGACCTCCATTTGTAGGAACATAATTAACAACTTCTAAGACCATATCTTGTAGTTGGTTATGTCAAGTGGCTCTAATCTAGATGGATCAAGAAGGATGACGTTGATTAACTATGATGTGGTTCTATACTACAACTCGCTTTTAGATTGTTGGTGGTAAGTATGGGAAAAACGAAGATTAAAAGATAAAATTGTTGTGTAATGAAATGATTACTGCCTTGAAAATAAATTAGACTTGACTATGATGCAATCACTCAAGATCATTCATTCCCCAAGAGTTTACATAATTTTCCTCAAACTTGTGTGCTTAAGGTTAAAGGAATGGAGAATTGTAAAATTCACTTACCCAAGAATTTATGTGAAAGATAGGAATATAGCTTGTGAGGATGGAGTTTGATAATGTGTTACAATTCCAAGCTACTATAGAAATTTATAAATGATTTTCAAAGTAATCTCACTCCTACCACTTACCCCACTCTCCCATCAACAAGTAGTGGAAAAATTAGAGAATATGAATTATTTAATGGATATATGGAGAGAAAAGATGATTATTGAAAAAATAAAAAATATGAATAGTTTTATTATAGTTACTCAACATCATGATCTCCTCCCACTTGGCAAACCAAAATTCAAAAGTTAATATTGTGGCCTTTTACATGCAATATCGTCGACATCATCCCCTTTGCCCCTCCTCTCATTTTTCTTTAATTTTACCTAAGCTTTGGCCAATGCCACCACAATCTTCTCTTTTTAAGCATCTTCCTCTTAATTTGTTTGTCTTTGTCTCTAACTCCCTCTTCTCCTATATGGTCTCTTTGTTTGTTTTTCAAATCTTGTTGTCAACCAGTGCTAGGTATTCATTTATTATGAAAATTTAGGATTATAACGAGATAAATTAGATTATAGATGACAGTCTGTTTGCAATAGTAATAGATGTTGATACAAAAATAGGTTGTTGGCTGTTGTTTTTATTATTATTGCTAGATGATGAGGACTTAAGACTTCACAACATATGGTTGAAGAAAATAGAGGTGCCATTAAAAAATAAAGTAGCATACATTTGATCTTTTTAATTAATCGATCAAATCCAATTTTTAATACTATAATAACTACTACTTAATATATAAAGAGAGACACACACACGCTCTATAAAATTCATTTAGTGTAACACCGAATTAGTAAATTAAATTAATTATCTCACTTTCCATTTTTATTATGATAGAAATTGGTGTACATATATACGTAAGGATAAAGGTATCGTATGTACACTATACAAACGGAAAGAATTGGTGGGCTTGAGGTTTGAATTTTAAGTGTATAAGGAGGGAAGATGGAGAACTAGGCCCATGGCGTGTTTCTCATTTTTGAAAACAAACTCCTCTCATTTTTTATTTTGGATACATCGAAGGGAGCATATTCCTAAAGTAAACGAAGCCCGTAAAAACCTAAGGATACATCTGGAACTCACTCCTCCAACTTAGTCGAACATAAGTCTATCTCTAATGGAAGAGACAGGATCATCATAGAAGACAACCCCGAGCTGCAAGTGGTATCCCCGCGTAGCAAACCCATCCGCCACCTGAATCACTTCCCTATAATTATGCTGCATTAGGCAGAAATAAAATCCTCTAAATGGTGGTTGCAGGCCCCAATAAGAGCAGCTGCGGAAGTTATTCATAGCATTCGTTAGTAAGTGGACTGAAAAGGACATGACAATGAATCGGTTGCCCTCTTTCTCCCTCCCGCAAGTGTCCATACACATACATACGTACATACATACATACATGAAGAACAAGGAGAAGACAATTCATGTTTCGAGTCCCCACATGATTCACGCAGCGTGGTAAAAGAGATTATACAGAATCTCTACTCCCGTCTTTTTCGTAATGGGAAGGACCAACCAGACGTATATGGCTTGTTTGGCAGGCTACTCACCAAGAAACCAATCAGACGAATGCGTACATCCTTTTCCAAGAGGTTCACCTTGTTTCTTTCTACTCGATCTAGATCACAATAAACAGTACGCCGCCCGCTCTATAAGTTCTAAGACCCCGTCTAATCGCAAAAGGACGGAGGTGAGCAGAGGTAATTAAATAAGGACGATTGAACAAATATTAACCAGTGTCTCATTGCTTGCTAACAAACCTCACATACATCATGCTGTAAGTTAAAAACCAAAGAGTACAGCAGCTTCGTATTATTAGTACAAGCTAGGAAATTAAGAGAAAAAAGTAACACAAAACGATGTATATTCAAACATTAGCATTCAAAGGAGGAGCAACATCTACTCTACCCACACCTTTAGTACTCTCCACCGCCTTAGCCACTTCTACTTCCCCAACTACCCTCTCCTTCAGTTCCTCATCCTCTTTCACTTTCTCCTCCTCCACCCAATTAGGATCCTTCTCATCAATCGCAGCCGGCGCATTTAACTCGTTCTCAACATAATCATCTGGTCCTTCCCATGTGTACTTGCCTCCGCGCCCTGATTTCGGTGCTGGCTTCCCTATTCCGCCCAGTCCATCTACAGGATGTCGATCCATTCGTTGTACCCCTTTATCTATTAGCTTCTTCTCCAAGTGCTTCAATGATTCTTCGTGATGGCTTCTGAATTTTGTCCTTCCGCCTTCTTTTCGATATTCGCCTTCCTGGATTATCACGTTCTTGTCGCCGATTGGGTTCATTGTGACTCGGACTGATGGGGTTGGGTTGCTGGTTATAGGAACGCTAATTTTATAGGTTCAGTGATTGGTCAAGATAACAACTAAATTTAGAACTATAAGACTGGGAAACTTGCAGAGATGAGAGATCGGCCCTGGGAAACGGGATATAAATACAGTTTACTAGCACTTTGGCTAGTCCAACCAGAACGTGCTGGAAGAAACCATGGAGGTGTGCGATTTCCGCGCGACGGACGGGAGCGAGCTAGAAGGTTCTAACTACTGACACGTCTCGTATGTGTTAGAAGTTTCTATTCTTATCCACTTTTCTTCTTCGAAAACGGGCTAAATGTAAGAGGGGCAGGTCCTTTATTTCTCCCTACTTTGGAGCCGTGTGGGCCCAAACGGACAACGGATAACGGCCTGGCTCTGGCTATGGGTCAAATTTGATTGTTGGAGTGATTTTCCCATCATCTGCTGCCTTGGATAATTTATTTATTTTTATTTTTTTTACGGTCGCTTTGATTCGTTGTTCAGCGTAGATAGGACCTCTCTCTAAGGTTAGGGACACTCCTAGCAAAGTATGGACTCTGGACCAAGGGGACGAGGTTATTCGTTGAGTGGCGGGGTATTGTTAAATGAAAAATAAAATCAACTTTATGCATAAAATAAATGACTCAGGCCTATTTTCAAAAATATCCATCTTACTAGCTCACTGCCTCTCATCGTATTTCTTTTTCCCTTCTCTGTTCTCTCTTAAACCTATAGTCTATGCTGTCATGTTTTATCGTTGGACGACGATGGCGGCGGTTATGATAGAGCAAGCCAATTTTAATAATATTAACACGAAAAATAATAAACCTAATAATGTTGGCCATATATGTTGATCCCAAATATTTAATTACCATAGTATAAGTCATGTGATTAGTGCATTCTACAACCTAATTTTATAGTGTTAATTTTCATAGTTTACATTATTTTTTCTTTAAAAACATCATTTTAATGTCTCTTAAATTATATGTGCTTATTTGTGATCAATTAAGAAGAAAGTAAGCAGAAATGATAAAGCAAAAAGGTCAACCTAGTCATTCATTTGAAATAATGAAAACAACATTTGGTATATTAAGCTTAAACTTTTTATTCGAGTTCCAATTGAGATGATTCAAGTTGTATTGGAAAGTTAAGATCAAGAGCTACAACTTTTATGTATACTATTTTTGTTAATCATACCGATGCATAATCAAAAATGCGTAGAAAGTCAAAGTTGTCAATCGAAAGATATGAAATTTAGCCCATGGACGTAAGGTCATCCAAAATAGCTGAATTAGCTATGGTGGTCTCAACCTTTGCACAAATATTTCCTAACTTTTATCTTATCTTCCCATCAACCTAATACACGAGTTTTAACTCTTAACGCCTATATAAACACCATTAAGTCATATCCCAAATCAAAATTCATGAACTATTACCCTATCTTTAAGATTCATAGTTAGGGTTTTATCCTTTATATTCTTTAACCTCTGCCTCCGTTATTCTCCATTAATGCTCTCAATTCGTGCTTCAAATCCATTAATTCATTTATATTTCATTCAATTCTTCCATCATCTACCCGTAATTCATGATTCTCTTCTATCATTTTAGCCTCTGTCATAGAACATTCAATTTAAGGTTCCACTATATTCAAACATTCGTTCATATTCATAAATCCTTAAATTAGCAGTTTAATTATCCCAATTGATCCATGAAATCATTATTTCCATATCCACAAACCCTTAATTTGGTAATTACCTATCTCAATTTACAAAAAGAAACATCCAAGTAAAGCAAATTTTCAAATGTAGAAGAAAGCCTATTCGTGCGAGCAAGAAGATAGAGTATAACACCAGTAGTAGATCGGGGGTTGCCTGCCCACCCTAATTCACTTTGGTTTTGATCTTTTCTTTTCCTACCCTTATATATACCTTGTGCCATCAATTCATACATGATATGAGGTTAATTTTCTTGTTGTTAGGGATGGGATTGAAACCTTATACTATAATTTGACATACTAGAAATGGTATCCACGTTTCCCTATATGTCATGATATTATCTTTTGAGTATATTTTAATTACTATAGTTTATATATGTGTTATTTTATCAAGTTTGATTCATATGGTGCATTCTTCATCCTAGGTTCTGTATAGTGACAGTGTGTAAGATTATATGCTTGATAAGTAACTATATAAACACGCTAGAATTCATGTGTATAAATTACAGCTAAGTTATATTAAAATTTACCTAATAGCTTTGTGATTCCAAACCAAAATAGTAGAATGATTAGATATGTATAAGTTAAATAAGGAGAATACAACTAGACACACTGGTTGTACTATTTTGGATACTAAGATTGACATCATTCTATGTGTGATTAATGTTTTAAATCTAGTTAAATATAGAAACACTAGTGCATCTACTGATAGAGTTCAATAGGGATTAATATTGATGTTGATTTGTATTAATTATTTTAGAGAAGTAGTATAAGGTATATAGACCTACTGGTAGCTTAAAACTTGATCAATCTCTTTCTTATGACTAATAGGTAACATAAGAACTATTTGTTATTTTTTTTACCTAATCTAGTAGTGGATATTTGCTCTCTTAACATCTTCATATCTACTACCATCAACTATATTAGATATTTGATTTTATTTGATTTTTGATTTTTTTTCCTATTTTAAAATCCCCATGATCATATTTTTCTTATTATTTGTATTTTTATGTGGTTAGAGTATTTTATTTGATTAATTGTGTGTTAGCTAGACATTAGGTGAGTTATCTCAATCCATGGCATAAAATAATACAATTCTTACTAATACTATAGTTATGTAATATGAGGATTTAAGTTATGTGTTAGATATGACCACACCACCATGCACACAATAAATATGCATGAAATTTAGGTATGCACATAATGTATTCACTATGCACACATGTAACAAGTCCAAGTAACTACATGCATACATATATCACATAGGCATATACCATATTAGTGAAGCACATGTTCACAATATCTATGTTTCGCATACATGTACGCAACATCTATGCTTTTTATATATATGCAAAAAATATTGAGATTGATGGCTAAGGCTTATGCATAGAGCCACAAGCCAAGCAAACCATGAACACAGACCACAAACAAACCATCTTCAATTTTTGTTTGATGCTTCCTTACTTCAGCTATGTTGATATCTTTCATGAGTGTTGAAATATTTATAGAAT
Source organism: Tamarix austromongolica (assembly GCA_039764185.1). Taxonomy (NCBI): domain Eukaryota; kingdom Viridiplantae; phylum Streptophyta; class Magnoliopsida; order Caryophyllales; family Tamaricaceae; genus Tamarix; species Tamarix austromongolica. The sequence continues at coordinate 88,668,563 of CM077810.1, forward strand.
TACACCACTTAGAATAGAGGATGATTAAGATGAATTATACACTTCAAGAAGGAAAATGAATATCAAAATAGTAACAAAAAAAAATCTACAAGATTACAATAGGGAGGGGTCATTGGTATTTTGAGTGAAAAATGGAATGCCCAAGGATAGTGTCTAGGGTAAATTGAGAATGAGGTTCTAATTTATTAATTTATGTATAAAATTTATTTCAAATGGAAGACATGAAACAAAAGTGCATATAAAGGTATAAACATTTTGAATTTGTTTCTATAAAGGTATCGACATTTTTAAATTTTCAATAAGACATAAATATTTTGAATTTATTTCTATTAAGACATAATATTTTAAAAAATTAAAATTTTGAAAACACAAACACTTAGACAATGTTCCAATAAGGATATAAATGTTTAGACTTTTTTTTCATTAAGATAAATTTATTTATGTTTTAGTGAAAACAAAGTGTAGATGATTATACTTTTTTATTAAAAAAATCTAAAAAATTTTATGATTTTAAAGGAACAAACCTAAAACATATATGTCTTTAACCATACTTCTAACTTATTATTATTATTATTATTAGTAGTAGTAGTAGTAGTAGTAGTAGTAAAAACTTATTAACAATTTTAAGTTTCAGCAAAAATAAGTCAATGAAGCATATGCCCTAAGTATATCTCTTTAAAATTCTTATTATTATTTTTTAGTAAACATATAAAGATTATATTACTAATATGAAACTTTTAAGTACATCCTCCACAAAACACAAGGTAAGATCTCTAACCTAATGCATTTACATGAGCAACCAACTTTTCTATGATCTATAATGACAAATAGTTTCTATTCTAGTGGTTAACTCCTTTACTACAATTATCACAAGTTATTTTGAAGTTCTTACTTTATATGGGAACGTGTGCAAGTTTCTCTCTTCCCAAATGTGATACGATGCTGCAACAAAGATGAATCTAAGTGCAAATATTTGGCTTTGTGGACCTTGCCCACTTTTTTGCGTCTAATGTATGACTGCCTACATATCCTATTCTAGGTGCAAACATCCAAAACCCTATAATAATGGCTTACACATCTCATTAGCATACTCACATTGAAAGTAAAGATACTTGATAGTTTCATTTTGGTTGTTGCATAACATGCAACTTTGATTTACATTGAACCCCATTGCCTCATCTTATCTTTTGTTAAGAGCCTACGATCAAGAACAAGCCATAGGTGAAGACTATTTTTTAGTATTGTAATTAGGTTTTATAGTATCTAATGATAGGGAAAAAGGGCTCCTTTAGGTATAATCATATCATAGCATCGACCTATGTTGTAAGTATCCTTGGTTAAGAATTTGTTTAAAGCATTTTCACTATCCATAATACCCCTTAGGACTGAGTGTGTATTTAAGATTTTTTTTTAAAGCAAAGAATATATGATGGGGAACAACTTGATGTTTCTACCATTGAGGAAGTAAATATGTATTCACTTCACCCGCAATACATCTTTTTCCATGTGGATATTCCTCTAAAGCACTCATTTGTGATTATATATATATATGGCATGTATTTAGAAAGAACCAAGTATCTAAGTAAGAATTGAGAACTCGCTTTCTCAACCATGGGATCAAGAACATACGACCATGATTAATAATATCTAAACCAATTTTCTCTTTCTTAAAAAAACTGAACACCATTTCTTCCTCCCATCCAACATTACCACACCCCTCTACCTCTAAGATTCACCATCGTCATCAACACACCAGTTCCACAGACAGCAATAGACTCACCATTGCAGCCACAATAGTCATTGCCAACAAAATTAAACAACAAAACCATGCACACTAGAACCAAATTGAACAAAGGAAAAAAATCAAAAAAAATTAACAAATCAAATGAAATCAAATAAATCATGGCATAGATAAATGGATTTAAGCAAATATGAATAAATAAGCACAAACAAGAGCAAATCAAAGTGAAAAGGAAAAGAAGAAGAAGAAGAAGAAGAAGAAGAAGAAGAAGAAGAAGAAGAAGAAGAAGAAGAAGAAGAAGAAGAAGAAGAAGAAGAAGAAGAAGAAGGGACCAAATTCGAACTACAACATCATTTAAAGCACGTCTTTGGGTAGTTGAGAATGGAATCATTGGAAATCAAAGCACGAACTCAGTTAAAAGTAAAAAAAAAATCAAGATCTAGTTTACAATGAAAAACTACCAATAAGAGAAATGAAATCAAGCCAGGCCGAGAATATTGGAGTGGAAGGGAGTAGGAGGGGAATATTGCCAAAATGATTCGATTGAATTTCAAATTATCAAAATAGAATGTTGGGTTCAAAATATTCAAAATAGTATGTGGACTATACCCGCATAGGTGCTAGAGGGAAAGCACCCTTTCTAGGGACCCATTTGGAGAAAAATTAAATTTGTGGTGAAATTTACACTAGAAGCCCTTTTGGTTAAACAATGTATTTTTTGGATATTTTGAAACCTGACGTCCTATTTAAGTAGTTCTAAAGCTCAACTATGCCATTTTAGTAATTTACCTAAGTAGGAGAACGTTGGTGTTGATCATTGCTGGTGATCACCTTTCGTTGTTGCTAAGTAGCTAGGTATTGGCGATAGCGAATAGGCAAGGGAAATGTTGGAGTTGAGAGGAGGGTGGAAGGTTGTTGCCTACTAGGTTGGCATAATCTAATCAGTTGGATAAATCTGACAAAAATCAACATGACCTCCCAAAAATATTTCCCAATTTAAGTCTCAAACGTTATAACCCACTTTTTTTTACTTGATTTAATACTTCTATGACACATCCCAAAAATTAATTATGTCAAAATTTATCTAACCTAATCCAACACTTATCTAAGGTTAATATAATCTAAGATAATATAAATCTAATATATATTTAACCTAATTTAATAATATTCTGAGATCCAATACTTATCCGAAATATAATAATATTATTATTGTTACAATTATCATTTTTATTGTTGTTTAGTATTGTTATTAGTATTATAACTACTACTTCTATTATTATTACTATCAAAAACGTTATTATTGTTACTGCTATTGCAACAACTACTACTATTATTATTGTTATTAATGTCATTATTACCTTTATTATTATTACAATTATTATTCTTCTAATTTATAGTATTATTCATATTATTATTATTACAAGTATTTTTTATTTTAATTTATAATATTTTTTATATTATTACTATGGTTATGACTACTATGTTTAGTTTTTTCACCAATACCATTACTATTATTATCATATGGAGAACATAGTTATTATTGTAACATCTCTAAAATTTGCTACTATTTTCTTTTTTACTGTAGAGGCATACACATAAACTAATGGGATGTTACCATCATACTTAATATAAGTCGAGTAACCATACAATTCTCATACTAGATATAGAGCTAAAGGATTTGAACTTTAAACAATGATAAATAGATAATACGATGAGTTATATAAGTTGTAAACATAAGAGTTTAGGAGATAAAATCTAAATACATAAGCAATATAAAATAAACAAAAGGGATACATAAATCTAAGAGTCTAAAAGGGTATTCAGGCACAAAACTAATCAATTACTGACTAACTATGACTCTACACCCAAACCCAAAGATACATCACTAATCCAACGTTATTGAATGATTAGAGGTAGGCACGAAATTTGAAATGAGGCACTATTTTTTTATGTATTATTAAAGTTTTTATCAAATTATACCTTTAATTTCATGACTTATATATATATATATATATATATATATATATATATATATGACAACAAAAACAACAATAAAAAATCATAGTTTGCATGCTTTAGAAGACCAAAAATTGGCATACTCATTGTCAAGTGCTACAGTCCTTCCTTAGAATCTTCAATATTAAATATATTGATGACAACAAATTATATAATGATCAACATAAACCTAATTAATAGAGAAGAAATCATATAATAAGTAAGGATAAAAGTATATATAATAGTAATTTTTACCTGAAAATGCACTACACAACTTTCATGGGTCTTTATCCAAATTGATACCAATACTAAACATTTACCAAACATTACAGTTCATATCAGACAATCAAATAACCATATGGCTTAAATTCTTTTATATTATGAAAGATTTTTAAAATAAAAAACTAGAAATACTTACAGTTTTTATTCATAGATTCAAATTGAAATTTTGTAGATGATGAAAAAAATTTGAGGCTTGAATTGGATTAATACCAAAAGATAATTTTTTTTAAATTATTTCTCTTGATTCTTGGATGATGAATTAAAAAAAAAAGTATATAGTTGTGAGAATTGAAAATTGAAAATTGATTTTAATAATAATTGGAAATTGAATCGACAATCATATTAAAATTAAGGACACTTTTAGTTTATTTATGTCTAGCATATATTGTTTGGTGATTGATGAAATATATAAAGGTTGTGGGATTGCCTTCCTTTTGTGAGTCCATGATGTTTAAATTTAGATTTGATAAAAAAAAAATGAGAAAAAATATGATGGAAAAGCTAACCGCTTACTTGTGGTCTTGTGTTGGTTTATAAAGAAAGTTATTCATAACTAGTGTCATGCTCCAAAATATGTTGGGATTAAGACGTAAATCCATGCCATCCTATGATAGAAAAAGGGAAATATCCTCATGTGTTACTTTAGTAGTTTGTATGTACATACATTTTTCTTATATTTTACCTAAATTAGCAAATACAGAAAAAAAAAATCTAATGTAATATCCCCATTTCTAGCAATTGAAAATTTTGTTTAAAGGAGTTATTTGTGAAAAGTAAAGCTTTAAAATACAAGGTGATACTACCACAAATATTATAAGCTCAGTTTCCCCTACCATTATTACACTAAATTTTAAGGCAAAATGTTACGTTGCTTAAATTCAAAACAACAATCATAAGATGTGAATAAGAGATTACATTAAAGGTTACCATTTTTCTAATAAATAATGATTGTACAATATTACAACAACCAAAAGAAAAGAAATACATAAAAGGGACAAAAGAATACAATGGATATCCTGATCAAAAGATGTTGAGGTGGACACCGAATAACTCTAACTCTCAACCCTAGCTACTATCCATCAATTCATACCCTCCAAGTAATCTTACAAAGTTATAACAGTCCATTAAATAGGAAGGGGGCCATAAAATAAAACACATCAGTACAAGAACATTGAATTAAGCCCTACACTACATTGAGCATGTAAATATCATATAAAGTACATAGAAGGTATCACAATAAAAAAATGGCATGAACCCATAAAAGATTATATATGATAATGAGATATTATAAAACATGCTAGAACATAAATAGCACTAAGACCACATGCTCATGATACCATTAAATTTAACCATATAACAAATTGAATAAACCAATTCATGCAAAGGGTGTTCCATGAAGGGAATAAACCTAAACATGTTTAACCATTTCCCAAAATAATCATTGATATCTCATAACCACAAGAATAATGCATTAAGGCAGCTATCAACCAACCATACCAACAAATTCCCAAAAAAAACACAAGTAGGACACAAAGGCAACTATAGAGCCAACAATCCAAGTATACCGAAGGCCACACACAAGGTTAATTTCTTTTTTAATTACTCGAGGGGATATAAGAGACAATGCGGAGATGTATAAAATACTATGGTTATACTGACTCACATAACCAACACATTACCCTTCCAACAATACAATGTGTACACCGGCCATACTAGCTCACTAAGGCAATACCCTCCTACCTAGGTGACCTAATCCTTAAGTATGCATACTTTCTAAGAATTCTTGAGAATAATTAGAGTAAACTAGGGACATAGTTGAATGTTGAGACCTCCATCGAAACAATTAAACCAAATCGAGGGCTCATAACTCATCTTCAGGGTAATTAACCCTAAAGGGTAAATGATTTTTTATGTTGAGGTCTTTCACTTTAATTATTAGTATTTTATTTTATGATCAAAAAAATATTATGATATACATACACTATCAAGTTCCATACTTAACCACTTTTTCTTTAATTATGATTATTCGTGTTGACCCTAAGGTTAGGGATCATACCTAAAGTCAAGAGAAAATACTAAGTTCAATCTAATAATCTAATAAGGTCACCCTATGTCCAAATTTTCATACTTAGACGCATCTTAGTCACAAATGATCAAAATGCCTTTACGCCCTAATTATCTCAATATTAACCATTTTAATACAATTTTTTGTTAAATTACACATTTCTCATGAAAAGGATAAAAGAAATTAATAAATATATATTTGCATAATTTATAACTTCTATGATTTCTAACATTGTAAAAAAGGCTATTTTGCCACTACTCGTGATTTAAGCATATTAAACTCATAAAACCTAAACATGCATACCTAGCTTATCATAACACATTTGCTTTCATAGTAAACATCATATAACACATGATAAGCATGCTTGTTGGAAAATAGAGGCATGACACACTTAAAATGATAAAGTTATCTTAGAGCATACAAATATTTGATCATCTAAAAATAAGCCTAAAGATATTCAACTCTATCATCTTATATCTTAGCTTTCAAATAAATCATGAAAGGAACATAATAAAAAGCGTACTTACATAGTTAATTTATAATACTAAACTCTATTCTAGTATGTTATAATACATATAATAACATACATAATTAAGTTATGCTCACACATATCAGTTCATGCTAGAAACTTAAGGAAAGATTACAATATGTTATGCCACATTCATATATTTTGAAAAAACAAAAAGCATAATAACACTCAGGCACGTAATCAGACCCTAATATGTAATCTTGTAAGTTTCACATATTTGATATAGCATATGTTTTCCTTCTCTTAAAAATAGAAAAAATAAAATCCATAATCACCGAACCCTAGCCTCCTCTAACATTTTTCTTTACCTTAAATAAAATCCAGCAAAAAAAATAGAATCTAACACACGAAATTGTCTACTATAACAACAAATAAACAAATACCATAATTCATGCTCAATTATGCTAATGAGGACTTTAGTTTAGTGAGAATGGACGGTGCAAAAGGAGACCTGTGTGTGGAAGTCACACTGAAGAGGAGGTACAATGTGACCTTCTCGCATAGAAGTGGGCCCTAAACTGTGAGTTATTCATGCAACACAAAGGGAGAAAAGTGAGGGGTTCATGCTGAGGAACCTTGATGGCATGAAGTTTTGTTGTTGGTAGGGGTTGTTTTTGCGAGTTTCTACTAAAAGTGATGAGGGTGCAATGTTAGAGGTTAACGCGGCCAGGGGTGTAGTTGTGTGAGGCTCTAGTGTGGGTGCTTGGTAGTTGCATTGGGGTTGGTCACAATTAGGGAAAGTCTATGTGAGGATGGTGGCTGGAAGGCGGTGCTACACTACGAAAATGGTGGTGCACAAGTTAAGAAAATGCATCAACTCGGGGAGGAAGAAAAGGGAGAGGAGAGAGTTTGACCGGGTATAAAGGGACAATAAAGAAAGGGTTGTAGGACTATAAAGAAAGGATAAAGGTATGAAGGGATTGCCTGAACGAATTAGAAGGGTAGGGATGGAGTGTGAGGGAGGTTATGGTTGGGTTTTTATTTGATTAACCAAACCAATGAAACAATAGGTTGGAAAGAGGGGTAAGGTAGGGTCACATGAGAGAGGGTGTGGTGAGAGAAAAAGGAAAAAAGGAGAAATGACATTTTAGGGTTAGGATAACATGTTTAAGTAATGGACAAAGTTAAAAGTTAAATATGATGGGGTTTGGGGTTAAATCTCAAATAAAATAGTAAATACTTGAAAAATAAGGTTAATTTTTTTAGGATGCTACATTTGAGACCCACCTAAATTAGAGGACCTATATTAGGGCTTCACCACACCGACTTAAGGCTAACACTACAAGGAAGTCATCTAAGTAATCATCATACACAAGTGAATCAACAAAAGAGTTGTCTACTCATTAAATGAGCAATAATCATAAGAAGGTTGTTGGTACGATGATGTACCAAGTAACTATAATACCCCTAAAATTCACTATAAAAAAATTTCTTTTTATTTAAAAGAGTTAGCAGAAGCGAAATAACAAGACTATGAATTATGGGGATATTACTGCCACACTTAGTACCAGACCGATTCACTCATACCGTTCCAATACCAAGTGCCAAGGCTAAAAGAATAAAATACAGATTGCTAGAAATTCAAACCATATTGAAATCAGAGTAGCGCAAATAATATTTCACAAGAATGGAATCCACCAATGGTTGTTACAAGAACACAAGTTACATTTAAACCAAGGTTAAAAGAGAGAAAGAGGTGAGACCCTAAACTTTTGGATAATTCCTTACGCTATTTCCCGTTGTCCACTTGAATAACACCTGAAATGAACCTGCAAGGGACACAATCCATTGAATAGGCAAGGGCCCCACAAATGGAACCCTTAAGTACTATGGTATTGAGTAGCCCTTTAAAACACAATAAAATACCAGAATAACTATAGGCTAAACTACATCTTTAGGATAGTGACCCCTAAAGAGCTACCATTTTTTATTTCGAGGTCTTTCACTTTAATTAGTAGTGTCTTAATTAAGGTGATCATGAAAAAGCACAACGATCAGATACTTATTCACTTTCAATCGTCAGTATTTCTTATTCATATGGTTATCTAAGATAACATAGAGGAATCATTAAGGCCATCATAATCTCATCCAATTTTGATTTAGGATTCGTTCTCGTGATATTTACTAATTGTCAAATACCATTATCTTACTATTCAGTGTTACTTGAGCCTTATTACGAAACTCTGTTATCACAACGACATATTTGATACAGGTTACTGATTTACCCCTTACTTGAATAATTATTAAGTCATCCATTCTCTACTTGCCAATTTACCATATTATCCTTCATATTGCATAATTACTTAATTGCCCCTTACTTGGTTTAGGTTACCAAGTTATCTCCTACACATATTAGATCACCAATCACCCTTTATAATTGTTGCACTTATTATATTTCCCATTTGGTTGGTTAAATTACCAAATTACCCTTCTTCATTATCACAATTACCAAATTACCTTTTTCTATTATCATAATTACCAAATTACCCTTCTCCATTATCATAATTACCAAATTGCCCTTTAGTTGGTTTAATTACCAAATTGCCTTCTCCATTATCATAATTACCAAATTACCCTTCTCCATTACCATAATTACCAAATTACCCTTCTCCATTACCATAATTACCAAATTACCCTTCTCCATTACCATAATTACCAAATTGCCCTTTTCCATTACCATAATTACCAATCTACCCTACTCCATTATGATAATTACCATTTTACCCTTCTCCATTATTATAATCACCATTTTACCCTTCTCTATTATTATACTTACTAATTACCCTTTTCCATTATTATAATTACTAATTTACCATTCTCTTCCAAAATTACCCTAATACCCTTTTACTTATAAAATTATCATTTTGCCATTTTCTTCCAAAATTACTGCCCTTTACTTTCAAAATTACCATAACACCCTTTTATTTACAAAATTACCATTTTACCCTTTACTTCCAAAATTACCATTTTACCCTTTTCTTCCAAAATTACCATTTTATCCTTTACTTTCAAAATTACCATAATACCCTTCTACTTACAAAATTACCATTTTGCCCCTTACTTCTAAAATTACCATTTTTCGCTTTACGTTTGAAATTACCATAATACCCTTTTACTTACAAAATTACCATTTTGCCCTTTACTTCTAAAATTACCATAATACCCTTTTACTTACAAAATTACCAATTTTCCCCTTACTTTCAAAATTATCATTTTACCCTTTACTTTCAAAATTACCATAATACTCTTTTACTTCTAAAATTACCATTTTTCACTTTACTTTCAAAATTACCATTTTACCCTTTACTTTCAAAATTACCATGCTACCCTTTTACTTACAAAATTACCATTTTGCCCTTTACTACACCACTTTTATTAAATTATCATCACTACATGAATATTAATATTAATACTCCATTCTTATCATCTAATTCCACTAATTATTATATTTCAACATAATACTCATTAACACCCACACATATTAGGCCAGGTTCATGCATAAGACATATTATTAAAATGCCCCTAGGGCTCACAATAATATTATTCAAGCATCAATAGTCACAATAATATAATATATCATGGATAAATACTTAACATTTTCTAAATAAAAAAAATCCTTCCTTAAGCATTATTTCCACACATAGCACATAAACTAGCATGCTTTCCTTTTTATCAATCAATTTAAGTAACTACATATATTATATTAAACAACATATATCATGCAAAATAACATATTAAAACCCTAATGTGCTAGCATACATTTATCCATACATTTAAGTGGGGTTTAATCATTACCTTAATTTTTGTAAAAATCGAACCTTATCGGTAACTCCATTAAAGATTCAAGCTTTGATTAGCAAAACCAATACCTAAAAATAATAGCAATACTTATCATATTATAAATGAGAAAACTAAAGCATAAGACTTTATAAAACTTAATTAATGAAATACTTAACTTAAATGTTATTATACCTTAAAACTTATTAACCAAATTAGACCAAGGCATGTAGTAACTCATACCTTAACTTAAAACTTAATTCAAGATGCATGCAAAGTAAGGGGGGAAAAGATAAAAAATGGAATGAAGGGAAGGAGGGGGATCCAATTTTGGGTTAGGGTTTTGGGGCTAGGAAAGATGGTAGGTGGGGGAGGATTTAAGTCAAGGGAAGGGTGTAGGGGTGGAGAGGGGGTGTATGTAATGGTTAGGGATAAGTTTTAAACGGCCGAGGGTGGCTGCGAATGTGGTTGCTGAGTGGAGGTGGCCGAGAAGGAAGGGAAAGGGAGGAGGAAAATGAGGGAGTGAGGGGATTTGTGGCCAAGGAAGGTGTGGGGATGGTAGGGGAGATCGCTGGCTGCTAAGAAGGAAGAAAAAGAATAGGAGAGGAACAAAGTGTGTTGTAGGGTGGCTCAAGGAGTGGTGTGGTGGTGTAGGGATGAAGTAGGGGCTGGCAGAAGGTGGCATAGGTGGTTGGTGCGGCGGAGTTGCGAGGCGGTGCAAAATAGGGGGAAAGGATGAAAGGAGAAGAAAGAGAGATAAAGGAATCGGGAGAGGGAAGGAGGGCTTGAAAATGGGTAAGGAAGAGGCTGATGAGGAGGAGAAAAAGGAGAGGGAGGAGAGGGGAGCAGGTAGCTTAGTCGGGGCATGCTATAGGGTGGCAGGGAGGTGGTCAAGTGGTAAGGAGAGGGAAGGGAAGAAGAGGGAAATAAAGGGGGTATACGTGCGGAGAGAGAAGGGTTGGTTGGGTTAAAAAGGGATAGGAAAACGGTGGGGGGAGAGGGAGGTAAGAGAGTAGCAGGGAGGCAGGTGATTGTAGGGAGGTGGCGGCTGTACATGGTCGAGTGGTCGGGCAAAGCGAAAGAAGAATGAAAGAAGAAGAAAGGAGAAGGAAAGGGGCAGGCCGGGTGAAGGGAAAAAGGAAGGAGTGGGCCGGCCTGATTGAGGGGGAAAGGAAAGAAAGAAAAATGGCTAGGTTGGGCTGGTCGTAGGGAGAGGGAAGGAAAAGAAAAGAAGGGGTGGGCTGCGTGCGCGGGAGAAGGAGAGGAGGGAAGGGGAGTGGGCTGGAGGCCCAGGTGCGAGGAGAGGGAGAGAGCAGGCCAGGGTCTAGCAGTCGGAAGGAAGGAAAAAGGAAAGAGAAATAAAGGAAGAAAAAGGAGAAAAGGGGGAAAGAAAAGGAAAAGGGGGGAAAGGAAAGGGAAAAATATGAAAAAAAAATAATTTAGTTTATAAAATAATAGAATGCAATATTTTTAGGAGATAAACTTATTTAATAATTTAATATATGGGTTTAAAAAGGTTAATTTTAGGAAAAATATTGATTTGGGAATTTATTCAAATAAAATGAGTATAGTAAAATAACAAAATATTTATTTTAATTTATTAAATATTCTTATCCAATTTTATATACTCAAAGATCCATAAAATAATTAAACTAAAAAATTTTAAAAGCTAATTTATCCCCAAAAAAGCTATTTATTAAATTATAGGTTTTTTAAAAATTTTGAGGGATTATAGTAACATAATCACTTAAAGGAAAATTATGTTGTACATGAATAATAAGTTATAGTATAACACATAAAATCATGCGTATGGTACACAAATATACAACATGAAATAACAAGTACTATACATATTACTACTATTCACGATACAAGAAACAAGTTAAGAGAAAACTGTATTACAAACTTCACTTAGTCATCACATAATTTTGATTACTCATTCACTTTGAGAATAGATACCCCACTATTATATTTTTAGTGGATCGGATTCTCAAAGCATAGAGCACTAGAATCAGTATTATAACCTGTAAAAAGGATTGCTCTCATGTAGGGCAACACGCAGCTAGAGACCACAATTAGACACTTTTCGGGAGTGTAAAAAGTTATTCAATTTTCCAAAAGTTACTCAAATTCATTTTTACTTCAAACCTAATTATAATTCCAAATTGAGATTAAACATTATTATTTTTATTTTTATTAAACACCATAATTTTTCATTTTATAAATCTACAAAACTATGGGGTATTATATATAAAATATCCTACTTCATTCTTATTCTAAGCACAAGACCCCATACTTCAATAAGAACATTAACACAAATTAGGAATAACAACAACAATACATACACATACACACCCACACAAACATTGTTCAAAAGTGATATATAATCTGAATACAATGTAACCAAAAATAGTATGATTGACATAGAATACAAAGGGATATAAGAGTCTAAAATATCTGAAGTTACAAAAGGGCACTGACATAATGTGACCACTAAATAAGGTTTTTTTATGGATTTGATATTCGGTGTTGTGGATAATCTATAAAAGATCTAGATATTCTTATCTCAGATCTTAGATGAGCTTCATATAATGACACATATGATACTCAAATATTATACAAACAATGAGTGAGTATGTAACACATATGGTAGCATGGTGGCATAAGATCAGTTTACAGTTACCATACTCACTCATCTACACTTTGTCACTTATAAATAAGGCAGTCGTATGAATTAAATAAGACTAAAGATATATTATAAGACTTCATTAATGATCACATAATTAGGATTAATTAATAACTTAGAGAACAAGAACATATATATCTCTATCTAAGATAAAATCTCATTAAGAAACCCACTATAATGATATAATATCCGAGACAAAGCTTACCAAGAACACAATAATGTTACTTCCAATGTATGCCACATAATCCTTAAGTACATATGCCTCTAATAGGTATATAAACTCCTAATAGAGAAGATGTAGGAATTCTTATTCTCCTAAAGGCAGCTGGGCCAATACTACTAAAATATTGGGAAGGCATAACAGTACAACCCTACCTTGGAGGATATTTGGAGGAAAATAAAATTCTAATCCCAACTAAACCATCTTTCACTTTAAATATTAATATTTTATTTGAAGGATCGTAGGCACACTTCACAAAATATCTACACTCAACCACTTGATATAGACCACAATTTCATAAACACATCATCACTTTCATTATGAATAGTACCACTTCACTTCAACACTTGATCATAAAAGATCATACGCTTAAATTATGCCAATAAGGCTCACTAAAAACATTTAACCATGTTTCCATCTTATTCCACCAAATCATCATATAACTAAGGTTAATACATAAAAAGGTCAATGGAAATTAAAGGTTAAATGCATGGTTAAACCTTAAGGTTAACCTCAAAAACATGAGTTCATCCCAAACAAACTAGTGGATTAGTTTGCCAAGCCACTGGATTGGTATGAGGATAATGACTAGATTTTTTTATAAAAATATATAAACTAATGGATTAGTATCTAATAAAATAATGAAATGCTTGTGTTAAACTAATTGAGTGATAGAAATAGAAAACGCTAGAAAAAGTCAAAAACTAGTTGACTAGTATGAACAAACTAGTATACTAGTTTGTGACACAAAAAGAAAAGATCCCAACACATCAAGGAAACCAATGGATTGGATTATCTAGTGCACATAAACATTGATTTTCACACTTAGCCAAGTTTACCAATGTATTCACACAAACATATAACACCTCAATTATTGTTATTAGGCCACCCAATTTTCTAAATACATTATTTAACATAAAATTCGTACTTTGAAACCAAATTAGAATTAGGACTCATGTGTTACTTACCACATTCTTCCCAATGGGATCACAAATGGACTATTATGCTCCAAAGCACATTTTTTTCGTATTATACTTCCACACATACTAGCATTTTATAAATGAAAGTTTATGTAAAACACCCATTGATAATCTAGGAATGCTAAATAATAATTGAAAATCATAGAGACACAAAAATCATGCTAAACGCTAAGAACATGAAATTGGGATCACAAATGGACTATTATACTCCAAAGCACATTTTTTTTCATATTATACTTCCACACATACCAGCATTTTATAAATGAAAGTTTATGTAAAACATCTATTTATAATCTAGGAACGCTAAATAATAATTGAAAATCATATAGACACAAAAATCATTCTAAAGGCTAAGAACATAAAATTTTCTACAACAACCGACCAATTTGATATCATACATGCTTATAAAAGTGCAATATAGAGAACATCACATAACACACAAGTTCTACCTCTTAGGGTCTAGCTAATTTACCTAGTTTCCAAGCTTCAAAGCACAAAATAAACTAGGAACCAACTCTGTAAAGCCTCCTCTAATCTTGATCATCTTTAGACCAAATAGCATAAATTAGTAAAAATCATTTTAACAAATGAAATAAGAAGGAAAACATAAAAACTCATTCATTTGAGTGAATAAGCCTAAGAAAAGGGTAAAATAATTACTTCCTTCACTTTTCTCTAAATTCCAATCATTTATTACTTAGGATAGCGATAAAGATCTAAGGTAAAGGATTAAGAAAGTGAAAAGGGGGCAATGTTGAAAATGAAACTCCAAGACCATGGCAGAAGAGGGAAAAGTAGAGAAAAATATCCTTGCATAGTAAGAAAAATTAAGAGAACAAAAGAGTTATGAAGTAAAGAGAGGGGAAATGAGCAAAAATAAAACAAGCCTCACAGTCTCCTCCATAAGTTTGTCAACAATGAGGAGAGACGAGGAGAAGATTTTTTTTGTCTCATGCTTGAATGAAAAGATGATGGGAAGTGGCATGGTATGAACAAACATTTTAATTAGTCTTACTATGATTAAAAACTTTAAACAACACAAACTAGTCCTCTATTAGGGTTGTAAATGAGTTGATTAAGAGCCTCACTTTAATGAGTTGAGCTTGAGCCTGAAAAATTTTGGCTTGGCTCAATTATAGCTTAGGCTTATGAATTGAGCTCGGTTATGCTCATTAAGAGCTTCGTTTAGCTCACTCATTTAGTTAAACGAGTTGAGCTCGAGCTTGAAAATGTTTGATTTGGTTTGGTTCATTTACAACCCTATCTAATACTATGTATATGAGTCGATTGTTTACCAATAAAACTTTTTTTCTCTCCTGAAATAATGTTCTTAACTTATTTATTGAAATATATCTAAGTAATTAATTTTTATACTTTCAAAATAATAATTGTGAGTCAGTTAAGGTTAAAAAAAAAGGTTATTACATTCACATACACAAGTAATTTCTTGATTGTATATTAAAGTGCTTACTACTTGGCTATCAAATACTCCTTCATTCTCTTGAAAGATCTCATATAACAACTTCTCGGATGTGTGCTTTGCTATATTATCTATTAGGACCGTCTAGCACTCACTTTGCACATGACACCCAAAACGTGAAAGGATCATATGTTAGAATGTATGTTGAAACCAAATATTAGAATCATTACAAAAAGTAAACGTTTCTTTGGGATGTTATAAAAATGCCTTCTTCTTTTTTCCTAAGCTTTATAGAGAATTGCATGCTTTATTTGTGAAAAAACAAATGTGATATGACTGTTTAGTAAAACGTACTTGATATTTTGGTAATTGAGTTTTTCTTAAATTTCTAAAGCCCTAATTTATTATTTTAAAATAGGATATCTAAAATATTTGATACATCCTTGTCGTCGATAAAAACGATTGAACTATAGTCGCCTCCTTATTCCTCCTCGATCTCCTCAGTCAGGAGTATGCCGCAATGGCCTACTTGTAGGGCATCGGAGGCAAGGGCTTCACCTCTTTCTTCTTCTTCTTTTTCTTTTTTTTTTTTTTGGGAGTATGCTAGGCTAGCTGTTTTCATGCCATTTCAATCGCAAGTATTTCTGCATCGAGTTACAATTGTAAATTGCTTAGTCAAAATTGACGATCGAGGAATATTTTGGGGTCATAAATTTCCAACCGAATTCGGTTGTGTTTAATTTTTAAATATAAATATGAAATTATATATGTTGGGACGGAATGCACGTTAAACCTACTAGTAGGTTGCAACGGAGAACAATTTGCTCAGATGGTTTAAGTGCCAGAGGCTCACTTAAATGACCTCAATTTAATTCCTGTTAAGGCTTATAGATAGACCTTCAAAATAAAACTAAAAAAAGATCTACCTGTTGATTGAATAGTTGTACACGTACATATGTCCTAATTAAAGGGTTTGGATGATGTAAATAATGATATCTGTAATTATAGATTGACCTTAAAAATATTAATTATAATGCTAAGAATAATAATAATAATGGAAGAACTTAATAGAGACACACTGCATGTGTAAATCAAATAAAGCAACTTGTACAGCTATTTACTATAAACGTGAGGAGATACTTCGACGTAGGCTTATTGATTATAGCCGCATGGGAGCCCGGAGGGCCGCTGCAGGCAACACGTGCATGTTGGGACGTCACGATCAAGTCATGGAACATGACGTTTACGGCATGCTTCAGAAGTCAGGACGCACGTAGAAAATTAACAAAGACCAATATCGCATTACCTCTGATCCGACTCATGGGGCACTGCTAGAAATGGGAACTCATTTAATTAACTTTCGACCGGATTTTGTGACGATGTTTAACCTTTTGGTGCGGGGATATTGAACTAATTAGCATAAGAAATGACTTGATATATACTTGGATGTTTAAAAACAAGGGTTTGTTTGATAAATATTTAAAATTATTTTTAGTAAGTAATTTCGAAGGAGGGATAAATTGGATTAGAAACGTGTACCTAACTTATCTCAACTCAACAATGATATTGGTAGAATCATTAATTGAGTCGTCCACGTACACGTATGTTACTCTTCGTAAACAACATCGTGAAAATATATTTAAACTCTTGAAATGACTGTGCATGGCGTCTGAATTAACTACTTAATATAAGAAATGACTTGATAATTCATATCGAAGATTAAAATAAATAAATAAAAATAACCAAACCATGCATACATCGAATTGAATGGATCGAGTAGAAAACATAATCTAACATTTTGGAAAGTACTGCAGTTAGGGTACATGTTGAATTACAATCAGACTTGCCAACGAGCAAGCTTGAGTTGATGTGGGCTAGATCCAAACGGCATCCCCTCGCCCCCTCCCTCCCTTATAATGAAAATTCCCTAGGGCATATATATATATATAGACACACCACACACACACTCTATATATATATATATATAGCATCATTAATATAATTAATTAATGGCTGAATCATGCATACATCAAATTTGATCTCTCCATGCTTAAGTATAGTACCTTAGCACAAACGTTAGACAATCAGAGCTCGTTTATATCTTGCATTGAATTAATTAATTAATTAAGATGTGCACACAGGTGTCACGGATTGCAACCAAGTCGAAGCTCCAAATCCAATGGTTCTCCACTACCATCATTTTTCATCTCATTGTGGTCACCGTCTTCAGTTTTCCTAGTCGACCCGACCCACAAGCTCAGATGGGCACTTCCATCATAATTGCTATAGCCATGGTGACAACCATGCGGATATGATGATCTGCTAATAAAATTAGGAACCGTAGGAGGGTCAGGACAGCTGTAATTGAAAACAGAAGGATAATTGGTTTGTGAGCCCAAATGGTTGCGTGATGACGGGAGCCTAATGCCGGTGTAGTTTGAGCTGTTGATATTGTTGTTGTTGTGGTGTCGGTGGTACGAATGCTGATCCTCGCGTGGCATGTAATTGTTACTAGGAAAAGAATAAGAAGAGGAAGATGTGTTGTAATTAGAGGGTTGTCCGGACTTGGCTAACTTGTCCTTTCGGTGAATGTTCATGTGGCCTCCTAAAGCTTGAGCATTGGTGAAGCCTCTCTTGCAGAAGCTGCATTCATACGATCGCCCGATGCCGTCGTTGTCCTCGTAGTCGTGGTTGAATGGCAGCATACTTGATCCATTGATGATCCCTTCATTTGTTGATTTCTCCCGAGCTTGAGGTATCCGCTTCTCCATCTCAATTAAATGTAAGTGGCTTCTATAGTTCCTAGTTAGGATGAGAAGTTTGATGAAGGTAATGACTGACTGAGGGTTGAACCTTTTCTTGGCAGGGGTTTATATATTTATGCTAGCGAGTAAGGGTGCATGGAAATGTGAGGGGGGAGGGGGTAGGGGTGTGTGTGTGTGTATTTAGTACTAGAGAGGTTTAAGAGAGAAACTAGCTAGGGCTCAAAAACGTATGTATGTATGCTTCATGGGAAGGGATCAGAGATGCACGTGTTCGTATGTGTAGTAGTCGCTTTCAGGCTACTACTATTCAATGCATAAGCAATATTTGGACTTGCCGAGCCAAATTTAAGCACCTACAAGGTTTATGATTGGGGGGGGGGGGCTTGTCTAGCTTTCTATAATATGTGTGTGTGTGTGTGTACATTAACCCAAAGAACTACTAATTTAAGCACCTATAGTTTTAGGGTGGATCAAACCCAAAGAGGGATGGAACTGTTGGTTGAAGTAGTACAATCTTTTTTTAGTTCCATTATATCACTATCTTCCATTTCAATAAACTGGAAAAAAAATTAAAAAACTACTTAATTAATTTAGAGTAGGGAATTTCATGCAACCTGAGTATTCGTTGACACATTTGATGCATAGCCAGGTGTGAACATGATCGTATCTTCCTCTCTTAGCATATTTGTTACCTGGTCATTCGCGAATCATACTATTATTGGTAAGCCGTAGTAAACATGTAAAATGAGGAATTCTACTCGCTGGACGAAAAAGTTGTATGCACCAAATCATCAAAGGTTGCCGGTCACCCTTTTCTGTCCGGTGCAACAGTGGTAAAGGTGCTGTGCCGTACGAACAGAACAACACCGTAGGAGCGGTGCTTCACCAACAACTTTAGGAAAGAGCAAAACAGAATGAAAAAGAAAATTGTTCAAAGATACATTAATGTTTCACTAACTTTTAATTATTATTTTTTTCACTAATACATCACCCCCAACTAAATTGGTCTATCACTGTATGATTATCCGGTAAATATTTCATCCTTTTAAAACCGATTCTTGACTTCGCAAGAAAAGATAGGTAATGTTTTACTCGCGTTTAATCATATTTTATCCGGTGAAGAACTTTTAATATAATATATAGTAAATATTTTGTCATCTTAAAACTAATCCTTTGTAAAATAAGGTAGTCAATATTAAATTAATCTTTTATTTATAAAATATATTAAATATTCTACCATTATTAAAAACCGACCACACTCGTTGTTAACATCCATTCAGACTTATAAATTTTGCTAATAACCTTCGTTGACACCATGTACATGGCATCATCCCCCACAACATACTCAGCTGATAATCAATTATAATTAAATTGATACCGATGTAGTTTTTGGCATAGAAATACAACATTGCCAAAACAAGTGGTGGTTGGGTTCTTGTATACATTAGTTGTCCTCTGAAGATAAGATCTTCTGTGGGGCTACCAATTTTTTCTGATCTAGTTGGCTTTCCTTTCTCAATGCCCTCTTTTGTTTTTCTCCTTCCACTAGTATTTCTCTTTACCTTTGACTTATGAACCTTTTTATTTTCCTATCTGTTAATTCATAATAATAAACACAACGTAATTTTCACACACACACACACATATTTTAATAAGGTATAAACAATGTGTGATGTGTTTGTATTAACATGGATGGAGGATGTCATTACCTCTTCAGTTGTAAGAAGAATCTTGTTTATGGGCCAAGGCGTGCAACAGTCATGAGCTTCCAACAATGTTGTTGCCTCATCGCCAAATTTTTAACAAGGCAAGGGTGCATCTTCAATTATTGAAATATCAATACATACGGACCTGCATTTTTATCGCCAAGATAGACCCATGGACCGTCATCATTTTAGTACCATAGGAGATGTGTACCCTTCCTTTTGCTAAAAGAATTGAGGGTTCATTATCTTCCAAGTCATATTTATGCAAATCCTATAAGATAAGTATATCATTATTGTTAATTATTGATTTGACACTTGATGCATTGTATATATATCAATTCATAGTAAAATATACTTACCTCGGGGAGAGAAGAAAAATGTGTATCAGCTTCACAACTGTCTCTAACACTATTTGCATTGGGTATGTGAAGCAAATCATGTGCATATGAATTGGATGGCTTAAGCCCTTGAGATTTTATGGATGCTAACTCTTTCTCCATTGTTACCATATGTTCAAATGCTTGATTTAACTTTTGTGTTAGGAGAACCACTTGGTCATGGGTGTTTCAGAGTCCACGGGATTAACCCCAAACGCTTGTTCTTGTAATCCCTAACCTAAGACCTCTGTGTCTTCCTAGGTGTTCTTCAATTCCCGTCACTTGAGACACGATGCTATATTGATCTAAACCCTCTATAGCATCTGATGTTTCAAGTTTATCCTAGAATATATAAGTAAACATAATATCATGATCTGTATGCTCTAAGAAAAATAACTACAGTTGGGGATAACTTCAAACTAACAATTCTTTTGGTAGCATTATGTACATCTTCATTAATATATCCTTCTTTTATTGCTTTAGCTTTCTTGCATAACGTACCATTATTGATGGATGAGATACATGGATCCTTGTTTTGGGCTAGGAGCTGTAATTCCAAAAGAATACACAATTATATTAGCAATATGATTATAACACTTTAAACATTATAATGTGAAAAAATTAATCAAAAGGTCACAACAACTCTTCTTCTAGGCCTACATAGCCTTTTAGAGCCATATTATAGCGGTAAATATTTTCCTTTGCAATTTCTTTATTCTTTTCACTTTTCTCCTATATTATAAGGCAAATATGTACACTCGGTTATTTAAATATCAATTTGTGTATTATTAATCAAAAATAGTAATTGTTAGTCAACAAATACCTTAAACGACAATACGCAATGAACTGGTCCCAAATTTCTTGATCATTAAACCCACACACACACACTCTATATATATAGCATCATTAATATAATTAATTAATTGTTAAATCATGCATACATCAAATTTGATCTCTCTATACTTAAGTATAGTACCTTAGCACAAGCGTTAGACGATCAAAGCTAGTTTATATCTTGCATCAAATTAGTTAAATAATTAAGATGTGAATGCATGTGTCATGGATTGCGACCAAGTCGGAGCTCCAAATCCATCAATTCTCCATTTTCATCATTTTTCATCTCATTATGGTCACCTTCTTCAGTTTTCCAAGTCGACCCGACCCATAATCTCAGATGGGCGCTTCCATCATAATTATTATAGCCATGGTGATAATCAAGCGGATATGATGATCTACTAATAAAATTAGAAATCATAGGAGACTCAGGGCAGCTATAATTGAAAGTAGTAGGATATTTGGTTTGTGGGCCCAAAGGGTTACATGGTGACGGGAGGTCAGTGTCGGTGTAGTTTGATCTATTGATATTATTAGTATTGTGGTGTCGATGGTACAAGTGATGATCCTCACATGGCATGTAATTGTTACTAGGAAAAGAATAAGAAGAGGAGAATGTGTTGTAATTAGAAGGTTGTCCAGACTTGGCTAATTTGTCCTTTCGGTGAATGTTCATATGGCCTCCTAAAGCTTGAGCATTAGTGAAGCCTCTCTTGCAGAATCTACATTCATAAGATCGCCTGACACCATCATTGTCGTCGTGGTTGTGGTTGAATGGCAACATACTTGATCCATTGATGATCCCTTCATTTGTTGATTTCTCCTGCGCTTGAGGTATCCACTTCTCCATCTTAGTTAAATATGAATGGCGTCTGTAGTTCCTAGTTAGGATGAGAAGTTTTATGAAGGTAATGACTGAGGATTGATTCTTTTGTTGGTAGGGGCTCTATATATTTATGCTAGCAAGGATGCATGGAAAGGAAGTGGGGGATGGTGTGTGTGTGTGTGTGTATTTAGTACTAGAGAGGTTTAAGAGAGAAACTAGCTAGGGCTCAAAAACATATGTACGTATGCGTTATGGGAAGGGATCAGAGATGCATGTGTTCGTATGTGTAGTAGTCGCTTTCAGGCTATTATTCAATGCATAGGCAATATTTGGACTTGCCGAGCCAGATTTAAGCACCTACAAGGTTTATAATGGGTGGTGGAGGGACTTGTCTAGCTTTCTATAATATATATATATGTGCGTGTGTGTGTGTGTACATTAACCCGAATAACTACTAATTTAAGCACCTGTAGGTTTACGGTGGATCAAACCCAAAGAGAGATGTAACAACTGGTTGAAGCAGTACAATCTTTTTATTAGTTCCATTATATCACTATCTTCCCTTTCAATAAACTGGAAAAAAAAAAGATTATTAAAAAACCTACTTAATTAATTTAGAGTACCGATTTTCATGCAACCTGGGCATTCGTTTACATTTTTGATGCATAACCCGGCGTGAACATGATCGTATCTTCCTTTCTGAGCATATTTGTTACCTGGTCATTCGCGAATCATACTATCAATGGTAAGCCGTAGTAAACAAGTAAAATAAGGAATTTCTACTTTACCGACGAAAAGTATGCACCAAATCATCGTTGGCTGCCGGTCCATCCATTTTTTGTACGGTGCAACAGTGGTAAAGGTGCTGTGAGGTACGAACAGAACAGTACCGAAGGAGCGGCGCTGCACCAACTTTAAGAAAGAAAAAACAGAATGAAAAGAAAAATGTTCTCTTCTTGAAGGGTAAGTTAACGTTTCAGCAGCGTTGAAGGATAAGGGTCAAGGGATGATTATTCTACTATTCTTAAAACCTGCTCTTCATAAAGATGGTGTATTTCACTAACATTGAACTACTCATTCATTAATATTAATCTTATCCTTTAATATTATTTCTTTGATCTTTTAATACTGTTATTTTTTTTGTTATTACAAAAACTAACGTTTCACATATAATATATAGTAAATGGTTGACTTTTATTCCAATTTAAGCCTACAAAAATCAATGAATTTTGGATCGTTTCAAAATTGAACCTATTTGTGTTCAATTCATTGATTTATGCATTTCCATGAAATGCATACGAAAACAAGGAGGATGAAGGCAATTGCAAGCTTTAGAGATATGGCATGCTTTGTTCGTCAACATCACTCTTGCTTATTATTTATTTTGGTTAAAATTACATATTTTTCAAGAACTTTAACAAACACATGGAAGAGGAAGAAGAAAAGGGCACACCTATGGCCAATGTTGCCCTTTGTTTTACATGAAGTGCACCAGTCACAATGTCTTGCATTGTGTGCCTAGACACACGGTATAGACTAACTCTATCACCTAACTAATGTTCCTTCAACTAATAAGAAAGCTACTATATTAATTGTGCTTATTGTAAGCACCAAGCTTATATATCAAAGGTTGCCGGTCACCTTGGCTATAGGTTCCTTCGAATAATAAAAAAGTTGCTACGTGAATTATGTTTAATTGATTTGGTTAATTAAAATGGTTATTTGTAGTTCCCATTAGATGCTATTTTAAAATGGTTGTATTTGTGTAAAGTAACGTATCCAATGAGACCTACCATTATAATGAGAATCGATAATCATCCCTAACCTTCTAAGCTATTTATAATAGTTTTATTCATCCACTAAAGGTAGTTTCTTTCACTCAATGTTGGTAGTTTCATAACCTGAAGTATAAATGCACAATATTTAATGAAAATGGCATGGCCCTTTTTTTACACACTCAAAAACTATATTGAAGTTATTTATAATACTTTTTTTTTTCAATCATTGAGGGCGGTTTATTAATCTAAAACATAAATACAAAATTTAAAACAATGCCAACACCTTTTTTTACACTCCAAAACTATAGTTTTACAAATTACTTACACGAGTTTCCTCTATCCACTAAGGCTAGTTTCCTCTATTTATTGAGGATAGTTTTTTTTCTCAACTGTAGTAGTGTTTTTTATTTTTATCTCAACCTTTCACATTTGATCTAACAATTCAAACTAAAAATTTTCAAGTTCTCACTAAAACGTGGTTCTAATTAGATGTCCCCTATAACTATATATACAATTGTGTTGACCTCTACCACTCTCATTTTCTCTCCTTTTTTATATGGATGTATTCCTTGACACTACACATTCATGTACACCTCCAAACGCCCTTATGTTCTTTGTTTCCACCATTTTTTTTGTTATACACAATAAAAGGAGTGGATAATACATTTCACGACTAAGAAATGGACTCAAGGGATGGTGCATAAATCCTAGCAATAATCCATATGATATGGCCTTCCTAATTAATTACATAACCATTTTAACTTTTGAATTTATTTTAGAAGTCATGAAATCAACTAGCAATGCTAGATATCAATTACCAAAGATGTGTATGCATAGACGCCTACCCCTAGTTGCATGGATATTATAGAGGTGCTAATGAAGGAGAAACACAAACCCAAGACATAAGTCCAGATGATGTTCTATTTCAACAATAATTGACAATAGAAGGATTAACCCACCAATTCTATATACTTTCTATAATGGTAATAACAGTAGTGGTGAAAAAACTATACTTTCCATTAACAAATTGAAGGTGACTTCAAGGAGCAATATGAGAGACTTTGGGACTATGTTGGTGTGATAAAAAATAAAAAGAAAAAGAAAAAGGCAAACACATATAACACTTGTTTCCTTAAGGTTAAAGAAGGAACTAATGTGTTTTAAAAAACCTTATATATGTTTTGATGCATTGAAAAAAGGGTGGAAGGATGGATGTAGACATGTTATATATTGGAGTTGATGGTTGCTATATATATATATATATTGTCATATGTTATTATGTTCTTTGATCGACATTTGAAATAGAATTTTATACGTCGTTTTCTTATATGCTACAACATTTTGTTATTCTATATATATATAATCAATGTATTATGTGTAAAATAATTAATATAATTTAGTGTAATGGATGTCCCTAGTATGAATATTAACTAACATTTGTTCTCTCCCTAAGCTTGTTGGAATTGATGTTTTTAGACTAACTATATTTGAAAAGAGGAGAAGAAGAAAATATGAACAATCTTATGCAAATAAAATTCAAGTAAATAAAACATATGAGAGGATGGTTGTGAGTCAAGTTTAGGTTTCTATAATTATCATTTAAGGGATGCGGAATTCGATATTCAATCAAGTTAAGAAAACACATGTCTATAGCTCAACAAAAATTTTGGTTGCTATGTGTTTGTAGCTTAATATGAATGCTTAATATGAGTTGGATTGTTATATTAGTAGCTTGATCCAGTTGTTTTGCAATCTACTGTACAATTTTTCATTATAACAGTACAAACTTTAAAGACTTACGACTACAAGTGGCAATTCACCATTATCCTCTCAAAGAAGTAGAGCTAGGGTGATGTGGTAAATATGTGATTACAATAATGCTATCGGCATATTTGTCTCGAAGACCCTAACAAATATATTTAAAAGGTTTTACATATGTCATATATATGGGAATATTTCTGGTTGTAAAGTATTTGGATGTATTGATAATCGTCCTCCACCCATGGTTAAGGGTGCAACAAGATGAGTGATTGAGAAAAATGAGGACCTAAGGAAACAAATAAGTTAGTTAGAAGTAGTGAACCACAAATATGCAAATATAGAAGGTGAATTGAAGGGGAAAATGCTATGTTAACTGTAATACCCCATATTTTTGTAAGATTTAATGAATAAAAAATTTTGGTGCTTAATAAAATTTGATAATGTTTGATCTCAATTTGGAACTATAATTGGATTTAGGGTAAAAATGAATTTGAGTAAAGATTGAAAAATTAGATAAAAAAAAAAATTTCATGCAAACTAAGTAACCGGTTCTATGAAACAATAAACTGATTCATCATTTCAACTAATGGATGTTGTTCAACCAAACTGATCGATTGTTCTGTGGAACAATTGACTGGTCGGTCAAGCTAATCAACTAATTTGTCGGGATGAGTGCGTTTTAAATCTCAATTTTGGGGTAAAATTCTTATATTAAAATGGAACTTCGATAATCTAACACTAAAATATTTTTAAGTGATTCTTAACCCTTTTAATCATTTATTCAACTTTATTTTTATTTTTTTTTGCCTCAAATAGATTCGAGGGATCAATTTTGATAGATCACAAAGAGGATGGCCTCACTCTTGTCTTCTTATTCTTCTCTCCTCTTCATATCTTTGGAAGTATATTTTGATTCTATACTATCCTTGCTAGAATAGGAGATTTCTTCCCACACCGGTCTTCCATTTTCCTTTTTATGTTCAATATTTTCTAGATGAACTCTACCTGCATTCTCTAGAAAATCACCACTTGAGCTCTAAGATAGAATTTAACCTATTCTTGATAAATCCACCCATTCAACTTAGATTTGAATGGTTGTTTTACATACCTAAATTAATTTTGTAACTTTATTTGTCTGGCATGTTTGTTTTGTATTTTTTTTATTCATAACGGGTATGTGATGGTAATTATAAAGCACCATACATGTAGTGTTACCATAAAGGTATTACAATATCAAGAGAAGTGAAGGAAATTTAAACCTGGGACCTTTGTACCTAATAATAATTATTTACCACCATATCAAACCTTATTCAGTTATTTCTTCTGTAATTAATATAACTTAATACCTCCAATGTACAGTTTCATGTTTTCCCTCAATTAACTTGTGCATGCCCCTAGTTTCATAATAAATTACTTGTTGGAAATTTTAATGAAGTAGTCAAGTAGGTTAGTTTTTAATGCTATAATAAAATAGGTTACTTTTTAATAAGCTAAGGATAGCCTACAATAGTAGACAACAAAAGAAAGAAGAGTTATTTGAGGGCTACATAGAAACTTATCGATAAACACGTTTGTGTTAAAGAGGAGCGAAGAATAAAGTCTATAGACTGAAAAGAAAGAAAAACACGAGGAAGGGACATGTTTATAAACATGGTTCATATTTTGTGGTTTTTATTTATGGTAGTTGCGTATGAGTCTATCTTCTTCTTGTTATATCTTTTAGTTATGAAATATATTTTGTGTTGTTTATAGATTGTCATTAACCTATGTAAAGAGGATATTTTATAGAGAAATAGACATATGACACAAGAGTTAGGAGAGATAATTCTTTTATTCTAGATCTAGAGAAAAACTTAAGTCAGGAGTAAGAGTTCTTATTTGAGCACGCAAATTAATAGACTTTTATTGATTAATCTTAGTGAGTAGAAACACAGGGATTGAGTATTCTTGAATTTGTATTTCTTGTAATTTACAATTCTTGGTTCATTGATTTGGTTTTAACCTTTGCATAATTCTTGTCATGTAGTTTCTTTATTTTATACGTAGTTGGGTGTTGCAAGACATAGATAAAGGACTTAATATGTTCTATTAAAGAGCATTCATGTAGGATGCATTATAACTACTACAAACACTTTTAAGATTTCACAACTCTACAATTTATCTAGTACATAAGATACAATATCTTTACACACATATTGGGCATAGTCAGTCACAATATTTTATTCCAGAATAAGGTCATGATAGAGAGGGTACAACTAGATTGCCCTTTCAGGCGGGAAAGTCGCATATTAGGTGGACTATATTATTATATGTATAATAATAATAATAATAATAATAATAATAATAATAATGTATAAACATAAAGATAAAGAAAAGGTAAAGGCAAATAAAAGATAAAGATTAAAGTTTAAATTAACAATGTTCTATTATGTTGGTACAATGTTATGCATCACAAAATTTATTTAAGTGACCTTGAAGTGTCCCAAATCAGTTACTCCGTTCGTACATGAAAATAAGTAATATTAGATACCCTCATATTTGTTTAGATATAGTCATTGTTGAAATAAGACATATATCAAGTGCATAACACATAATCATCATATTTTAACTTAATTCGTACATCTAGTTGGCTATAATAATATTTTTAAGTTTTGGTGCTTGATTGTATAACAACAAAATCTAAATATAAAACACAATTAAGCTCTATCACTTTTCATGGTTTAAAATACTTGCAAATTACAACTTTTAACTAATAATTTATATAGAAAAAAAAATCATATAACAAAGTTGCATGTGATTATTATACCCAACTTACAGGTTATTTAGTCATAGAGTGGTGACACCTTAGCGATTATTTTGTCATAAACTAATGAGTATTACAACAACAATTATATATATATAATTGTTGTTGTAATACTCATTATTATTATAATTGTAATCATAATCATATTTTGAGTGATTGATAGTGAAAATAAAAATGTAATACTAATAATTAGTTATTATTAATATAAATTTGGTGATTATCATAAAATAACTTGGTTATTGCCATTAATAGAATGGTGATTATAGCTAATAATAGAGTCAAGATATTAAATCCAAGGTGTTAGTACTTTTAATCAACTAGATGCAATAAATTATACGATAAAATCAAGTAACTTAAATAATTTTTAATATTTTAATATTTTTAATGGTAATATATACTAAAATTTAAGAAAATATTAAAAATTAAATGTTTTAAGAAAAACTATGGGTCATTAATCACTACAACACAAATAATAATTGTCACTACTCAATATTAGCTAGATTTTATAGCTTATACGATGAAATGAAATATCTTATCGTAATAATTTTTTGAATATTCTAATATTTTTTCAATAGAAATTTATGAGAAAATATGGAGGTATAAAAATATATATGTTTAAAAAATTATGGGTCACTGATCATTATTGTACAAAAATAATAACAAAAGAAAGTGCATTAATACACCTAGAAGTTTAACATATGAGATATTATAGGCCAAACAAATATAATATAGTGCCTGCAATTCGTATGTTTTTATAATTATTTGTGTTTTTTAATAGAAATTTAGGTGAAATTATGATAGGATACAAAATTTGTATTTATAAAAATTATGGATCACTTATTATTGTACTATAAAAATAATAATAAAACAAAGTGAAATAATACACCTAGAACACTAATCTATATTATATTATAGACCAACCTGCTACATGATATAGCGTATGTAATTTATTTTTTTATTAATATTTTTATTTAGGAAAAAGAAAGTATGTTAATATGATGGCCAAAAACCATATCTCATTAATTTTAATGTAGTAATAGATCCAAGGCATTAACCCATATTGCTTGTTGGTCTCTTTTCTAATGGATGAATTAGGGAGGGATGGGATGGTGAGGAGAAAGGGAATTCATAGCTAAAGCTGTAAATGAACATAGCCAACTTATGAATATTTTGGGCTCGCCTCATTAAGGGATCAACTCATTTATCTTCATTTTTCATATAAAAGGTTTGTTAGGTTCTTCATCTAGTCTTTAATCAACTTAAAATAATCATTAGTGTAACACCCCCAAATTTACTACTGAAAAATTTCGTTTAAATCAAAGTTTTAGCGGAAGCAAGAAAATTAAAACCGTAAATTCGGGGGCATTACCGCCACACTTAGTACCAGATCGATCCATAACTACCGACCGATACTAAGTGCTAAGGCTATAAAGAATAAAACTAGAAACGAATCATTCATAAAACACGAATTCTACAAATCAGAGTGCGAAGGTAAGAAGTTGCATTCCGAAATACAATTTAAAAGGTCCATATCTCAGAATACTTAAAATAGCGGAATAGCAAGATACGATAGAACCCTTGAAAAGTTAAATACGACATTTGTATCCTCTAAAGACAAATACGATTAAATCACGCGATTTTCGAAGGTAATTATCCGGACCACTTACTCACTCACATCCAGCCTTCCACCCCAACTTAGTAACTGATCAAGACCTGCATCAAAGGTCTGCTCCCCACCATCGGTGGATCATCACAGGACCCGGTCAATCAAGGCAGTATCAGTACGGGTCCAGTACTGAGTAAGGCGTAGGCGCTAAGGCCAAGCATACAATCACACACGATCATAACAGCAACATGCAATAATACACAAGATACATGCTCAATACGTCAGCCATACATCAGGATAAGTAAGCGGAAAGCTGAAACATGCTCATACAATGTCCGTTATTTCTTATTATGAGAATAATCTCTTTTCACACATTCTTCATTTAACCCTGTAAGCACGGGGACCCCACTATTATAGCCGGTGGACCGGAAATCAACACCCAGGGCTCAAAGCCTCTGGCCACTATTATAGCCGGTGGACCGGAAAACAACACCCAGGGCAAACGCCTCTGGCCACTATTCTAACCGGTGGAACGGACTGGCCCCGCACTTACATGGTGTTCCACTGTAAGTGATTAGTATCTTTCCCGTGGTTTAACTTATTCGTTTGAGTCTGTCGAGCCCGAATCCCCCACTATTATAGCCGGTGGACCGGAAATACACACCCAGGGCAGAACGCCTCTGGCCACTATTATAGCCGGTGGACCGGAAATCAACACCCAGGGCAAAACGCCTCTGGCCACTATTCTAACCGGTGGAACGGACTGGGTCGGGCTCATCAGTCTTTCACTTTACGTAATTAATGTCTTATTCGTATCTTATTGAATCATATCAGGTCCTTGACATGCATAAATCATTCATTACATTCTTACACATAATAACACACGGTAAAATTCCACATGCACAACTATACTTTTCTCAATAGTACACATAATACACCAAACAACTCTAAACAGTCACCCGAACCATGATTGTCCTCACCGAGCCGTGGTTAACCACTCTTAACCTTCCTTAATCGTAACAACCCTAATTCCATCATGAGGACCTAATACCACCATAATCATTAATACCACTAGGAAGTCATAAATACCACTCTATAAACCCCAATACCACCTTGCAACCCTAATACCACCATAAGCCATGAATACCACCAAGTAATCATTAATACAACTATATAAACCCTAACACCTCCTTTCAAACCCTAATACCACCATAAGTGTTTAATACCACCAAGTAATTATCAAAACAACTATATAAACCACAATACCATCTTCCAAACCCTAATGCCACAATGAGTCATTAATACCACCAAGAATTCATTAAACCACTATATAAGCCACAATACCATTTTGCAAACCCTAATACCGCAATAAGTCACTAATACCATCAAGAAATCATTAAAACCATTATCTAAACCACAATACCATCTTACAACCCTACTACCACAATAAGTCGTTAATACCACCAAGAAAACATTAAAACCACTATATATAAACTCCAATACTACCCATCATATCGCCAAGCAACAGACTTCCTCACGCAACCTTAATTTGTACCCACCTTTTTGTTTACTTAATTCCACTTCCCCCTCATTGTTTCCCAAATGGTGAACTACTTAGGTCGTCCATAGCTTGTTTAGCCAACATACTCCCCTTTGGTCATTCTAACCTCTTATTTTTCTTTTTCAAATCTCCCACTTCACCACACTCCCTCTCATAACCCAACCTACATGTCATAAGAATCACGTCACCTTACCACATCACAACACATCACACTTGCACCACAGCATATTAGTACACGAAGACTAGGATACGGGGACGTACCTCGGATCCATGCTGCGCTTCACAAATAAACACGTAAAATACAGGTTATAGCATACAACCATACAAAGCATATAAGGCACTTAACACATGCAGAGCACACAAGTGGCCTTAGTTACGTCCTTACTTAAATCGGCGCCGGGCTTGGAGCACGCTCCTACACTTCCTGGGGTTTGACCCGGTTACCTATAAGAGGGGAAATACTTAGGGTTAATTTCCCTCTTCCAGAATTATCAACATTCCTATCTTACCCCTATCATGGCCTAATACCAAGGCTACTATTAATAATGGGGTTTATAAATAAAAGGGTAGGTTATTACTACTCTTACGATAACTTAAACGGATTATCGCTACTTAAGTAGATTTTAGCAATCCAAATACTAAGGTGAGGGTTTTAACAACATTAATAATAATTACCAATAATACCTACCATAATAAGAATACCATTTATAATAATAGTGCTCCTAATAAAAATAATAATAGCTATAATGATGATAATGATGATAGTAATGATTGAAATCATATTAGCATTAGTGATAGTGTATTATCGATAATAATAATAATAATAAAGTACTAGTACAACCATAGTCATTTAGGTGACAAAATCAATAATAATGTTACTAACAATAATAGGGATAATAATAATAATGATAGGAATGAAGACAATAATAATACAAATAATAATAATAAATACAATGAAAATATTAGTAATAATATCAACGATTATAAGAATAATATTAATAAGGATAATAAGAATAACAGTAATAATCGATAAAATAATAGATGCGATAAACACAATAACGATAAAACAATGATAAGAATAATAATGATAATAATAATAACCATACTAATGATAGTAATGAAAGTCATAATAATAATATTACAATAATAATAGTAATATGGGTAATAATGGTAATGATAATAATGATAATAATAACGATACTAATAATAATAGTAATAATAATAATAAAAATAACCACAGCTTTAATAACGTTGATAAGAAAATAGTAAAGACAACAATAATAATAATGATATTAATAACACTACTACTAACAACAATAATAGTAATAGTGATAGCAATAATAATAATAATAGCCATGATAATAATAATAACAATAATAATGCTAACAATAATAATACTAAAAATAACAATAATAATAATAATAATACTAATAGTAAAATAATGACCATGATAATAATAATTGTAATATTAATAACAATAACACAACCCTAAGTATAATAGCAATAATAATAATAATATCAATAATAACAATAATAACAATAATAGTACTAACAATAACAATAGTAAAAATAACAATAATAATATTAATAATAACAATTATATTAGTAATAATAATAATCATACTAGTAATACTATTAATAGTAATAACCATCATAATATTAATATTAATAACGATAATAATACTAACCCTAATGGTAACGTTAGTAATAATAACACTTAATAATAATAATAATAGGGATAATAATAATAATAATAACAATAATAACAATAATAATAATAATAATAATAATAATAATAATAAAGATAATAACAATAATAATATCAATAATAATAATAGCAATAATAATAGTAATAATAATAAGGATAAAAATAATAATAATAATATGATAATAATAATAGTAATAATAATATCGATAATAGCAATAATAATAATAATAATAATAATATCAATAATAAGAATAACAACAATAATATTAATAATAATAATAATAATAATATCAATAATTATGTTAATATAATAATAATAAGATAATAATAATAATAATAGTAATGAGAATAATAATAATAATGATAATATTAATATAATAATGATAAAGATAATAATAATAATAACGATAATAATAATAACAATAATATAATAATAATGATAATTGAATGGGTGGTAGTATTAGTAGTAATAATGGTATTAGTAATAATAATGATAGTGTTAATATTAATAATAATAATACTCATAATATTAGTTAATAATATTAATCCCACTAATCACCTTTTATTTATTTATTCATTTAACCCTTATTATTATTTACTTATCTTATTTATTTATTTATTTTATTTCCTAGGAATTAGGGTTCAGGGGGGGTTGACAACCTGACTGGGGTGGTGGTGGCGGCGGCGGCGCGGCGGCAGCAGCGGCGGCGGCGGCGGTGGAGGAAAGGAAAGAGGGAAAAATGGTGGTGGAGGCTAGGGAAGGGAAACCAAAGGGAAAGGGAGGTGCGGGGTGGTAGGGCAGGAGTTGCTGGTCATTTTGGAGGGTGGTGGTGGCGCTGCAAGCGGCGGCGCGGCTGGCGGTGGCGGCGCGAAGGTGGCGCCAAGCTGGAGGGGTCGATTTCGGGGAGGGATTTTCGCACGGCCAAGGCGGCGCGTGCGGGGCAAGGCAGGGAGGCTAAGGAGGTTGGTTGCGTAGAGGGCGGTGCAGGGAGGATTTTGGTGGTAAGGGCAGGCGGCAACGGTGGCCGATGGCGGAGGAAACGGCGGTTGAAAGTGGGGCGGCGCGACGGGTTGGATTTCTGGGTTCCAAATCTCGAACCCGATTCAGGCCATTTCCGGGGCTATTTATAGAGGATCTGGAACGGGAAAACGACAAGGAGGCGAGGGAGAGTCAGAGGGTAGGTGGAGGCGTGTCCGGCGAGGCTGACCGGAGTATGTCTGCAATTTGCAGATCGTGACCCGCCGGAGAGGACGACAGGGCTTGCGTGCGGGGAAAACGCTGCCCGATTGGTCACATCTCAAGGTAAGGTCAAATCAGGGACGAAAAGACAAGAGAGAAGGACGGAGAAGGGACGGGACGCTCACCGCTGCGTTTTCCGGCGAGGTCGAGTTGCAGGCGGGGAGAAACGGCGTCGCGAGGAAGAAGAAGAAGGGGAGGGGCTGGACCGGCGGTCCAAGGGAAGAAAGGAGAGGGAGGAAACCGGCCGGACCGCGCGGTTTCTTTTCCCTTTAAATGAAACGGTGCGTTTTGGGCGGGATTTGGCGAAAATGCAGCGCTCGCGTCGTCAGGCAACGGTCGAAATTTCCTTTGTATCGCGACGCGGCGTTTCAGCGACTTCAGTGTCGAAACGCCGCGTTTTGGGTCACGGTCGGCCGGGCTCGCTGGGCCGCGGCGAGAAGAAGGAAAAGGGGAGGGGTTTGGGCCAGCAGGCCGGCCTAGGTCGGGGGAAAATAAGGGAGAGAAGGGGAAGGAAGAAAAAGGAAAAAGGAGGGAGGAAAAAGGAAAAAGGAAAAAGGAAAAAGGGGGAAAATTTGGGGTTGGTTTAATTAATATCATTTGGGTAATTTAGGGTATTTAATATAATTATCAAAACCATAATTAATTTCTACTTTTAGGTAAATTTTGGGATTTACGGAAAAATCTTCCTAAATTTATTTTAATTAACAAAACCCCTAAATTTTCCTCTAATTAAAATACTCATATATTTTATATTAATTTGAAACTATTTTATCCTCCCCATTTTATATAATTTAAGGCATTAAATAAATTTCAAAAATGAAAACTCTAATTAACTTAAATACCATAATCTCCCCTATTTACACTCTTATAATTTCCTTCTTGATCTATCCTATTAATTCCTTTTTATTTCACCAAAAGTAGTTTATTTTAATAAATTTCCTAATAATCTCCTATTCGGCCATGATTTTCTAAATTAGGGATTTTGGGGTATTTCAATTAGATGTAAAACTACGTTTACTACTATTGTCGGGCTTCACGGTGATTCATTTACATTAATTATCAAGTTTAGTTTAAAATTGGGTAGTTCTTAACTGAGTATATGATTATTGTTTTTAGGTAAATGATGCTAGTATTTTTAGTTTGAATTGAAGTTATTGTCTCCTAACAAATAATATTAAAAATGGAGACGAGGAGATGAAATAGAAGATGAGATATGCACGTTAAATAAAAAGAAAAAATTATAAATTTTAAAGTAAATAGAGATAAAAAAAATATTACTCCACGCAAGACGGTTCGCGTCCTGCTCCATTGTTTCGCACGGGGAAGGCCCCGAGGTAGGTGCCTAGGGTTCGACATATAATCTACCACAAAACGGCGTACGAAATGAAACTTAATGTTTCCAAGGATGACGGTTCGGGTACGTACCCAATGAGTGGTTGGGCAGGAGTAAATAGGAACGAAGGTAGGACATGCTCCACAAATAGAAGACGAATCGATCACAGGAGGTGATATATATATATAGCACTATTTTATATACAAACGTAGGAATAAATACTGACCATTGGATCTAAATTAGATCCAATGGTCTAAGGGATAAAAACAACTAAACGAGACATGTTTGTTTTTGCCTTCGCCGAGCCTCCACGCCCCTTTGCCCCACCCCCTTCTGTTTTGACTTTCTATTGAATGCAGAGCACCCGACCACCAGACCCCTTTGCACCTGTCTCTCCGTCTCCATCGCACCTCTCTCCCTCTCCATTGCACCCATTTCTCCATCTCTCCCTCGCCATTTCTGCTTCTGCATCTCTCCATCGACCTGCTCCTCCCATCTACTGACAGATCGAGCTAAGTACCCGACCTCCCTCAATTTTTGCTCCTCCTCTACTCTGACGAGCTTCGTAGACCAGTAGACGAGCCCAACCGCTGTTCTCTTCGACCTGACCTCAGCTCCTCCATTCTTCAACCGCCACTACACTGTCACACAGGAGACAAGGAGAAGCGGCGGCATCGCGACCTGAGCAGGAGCACATAGGTATTCTATTTTCTGTTCTGCGTTTATGGTCGGAGGTTCAATTGACATTTTCATAATTATAACAAAATTGAGTATTGTGTTATTCCTTGAGTTTGATTTGGTTGTTCCTCTCATTGATGTACATGCTGCTTTAGGATTAAATTCTTTCTTCTTCTTTTTTTCGCTTTCTTATTAATTTCTATTTTCAACAGATTCAACAGTCTTAGGCGGTTACTGGCAGCAGTATTCTGCTAGATAGCTGGGCTAATGAACATTCACAACGCCTATTTAATGTCCTGGTGGATTGTCCTCAGGACTTACAGTATCTTTGCTCTGAAAGATTTTCAGCTTTAGGGGAGGATGGACGTTTGGAATCTTTCATCGATGAGATAATTTCAAAACTAGGGCTAGACAATGTAGTCCAAGTGATCTCAAGTGATGCCTCTGAGTGCATGATCACCGTGGGAAATAATTTGATGCAGAAACATGCATCAATTTTCTGCATGACGAGTTGCACCTATTGCTTAAAACTCATGCTTGAAAAAATTTTCAATCAACCTTTAGTGAAAGAGACACGTCATAGCATTTGAAATGTTTTAAATGTTCTTGACTGATGTTAGGCTGCTAGCTTATGGTCAGAGGTTCAATTGGCATTTTCTGTTCTGTGTTTATGGTCGGAGGTTCAATTGGAATTTTGAATCATGGAAGATTTTTTTCCTTCTCATATTGTATAACTAAATGAATGTATATTTGATTAATATGTTTAGGGTTTACATGGTTTAGGGTTTAGAGTTTAGGGTTTGGGGTTTGGGGTTTAGGGTTTAGGGTTTGGGGTTTGGGGTTTAGAGGGTTTGAGGTTTGGGGTTTGGGGTTTGGGGTTTATAGGGTTTAGGGTTTGGGGTTTGGGGTTTGGGGTTTGGGGTTTTGGGTTTTGGGTTTTGGGTTTATGGATTTGGGTTTAGAGGGTTTAGGGTTTATGGGTTGGGATTTAGAGGGTTTAGTGTTTAGGGTGTGTGGTTTAGGGTTTAGGGTTTGGGGTTTAAAGGGTTAGGGTTTAGGGTTTAGAGGGTTTAGTGTTTAGTGTTTGGGGTTTAGAGGGTTTAGGGTTTATTGTTTAGAGGGTTTGGGGTTTAGAGGGTTTAGGGTTTATTGTTTAGAGGGTTTGGGATTTAGGGTTTGTATAATTTATGGTTTTAGAGGTTTAGATATTTGGTTTGGATTAGTTTTTTAGTTTGGTATTAATAAAATCTTGAATGTTAATTAAATTTTGATCTAATGGATGAGATTGGTTCTTATGTTTGTATATTAGTAAAAATTTGTAGGTGACCCTTCCCCAATATATATTATACAGCTACTATCCTATATACATATGGTGCAAATTAAAACGGACTAGTAACAACTTTTCCAATATTATCACTTAACTAATGTAATACGGCAGGCACCTCAAGGACGCTCAAGTACGACGCATTTAAAGACGAATATGGGGAACGTAGCGACATCGGCGAAGAATACACTAACGACGATCGTGGGGACAGTGATGAAGAAGAGGAAGACTAGGGCACTACTAAGAGCAACGACTCCGACAGCGCTGCTCTTGCTCTGCTTGAAAAACTGAATCTCGGACCGAAAATGAAGCTCGTTATCTTCAACTTGAATGGATTGTTAATCCACCGTGCTCATCTCAAGAGCACGATTGAGATTCCTAAGAATCGTTCTCCCGATGGCAAGTATTACACCCGATATGGTAAGCACGCACACATTCATTCATTTATGCCCTGTTCCTGTTGTGTGCTGCTTGCTAGTACAGTTCTGGTTGATTCTTCACGTCCTTCTCTGGGTAGCTAACGTGATTGTTGGTATCTCGTATGCGTTTATGGAAATGCATGCGACTGGCTAATTATAAGTAGTTTACAAGAGACCATTCCTGGAGGAATTTATGGAGTTATGTCTTCAGTGTTGGCTTAATAGACTAATAATACCAATTGCTCTTCTGAGAAGACTTGGATGAAAGACTAAGATGATAGTATAAGAAAAATAGAAATAGATAGAATTTTGGGAAGGATTTTTAAGAGGAGTATAATGCAACTTAATTCTACATTCATAGGACAAATGAAACAGTACAAAACTGCATCTTAAATACTCTACGACTCCACCTCATATTTATACACCCTGAGAGTGGATTTAATTAATTTCAGCAATAAATAAAACTCCTAAGAATGTGCGTTATGGACCATCACTTTAGGCCATAACCACACGTAACTCCATGCAATAATACAAACCACTAACATCCTCCTAATAACATGTAACTGACAGTAAATGCTCCTAAATCAATGCAACTAAACAAAAACTGAGATGTAATTAAGGCAAACAAGTTTAACGTCCACATTCACCCCCTTAAACTTGTTTATCCTTGATGATCTTCACACCCATCTTGTCTCTCAGCTCATAAAACTTCTGTCTTCCTATTGGCTTGGTTAGGATGTCAGCTAACTGAGTTTCTGTCTTAGTATACTCCAGTTTAACATCACCATTCTCTAAACATTCACGAATGAAATGGAACCTGGTGTCAATGTGTTTGCTTCTCTCATGATGAACTGGATTCTTAGCTAGAGTAATTGCAGACTTGTTGTCAATCTTCAATGTTGGCTTCACTTGATCATCACCTCTTAGACTTTCCATCAGTCTTGTGAGCCAAATCCCTTGACATGCTCCTCCTGTAGCTGCAATATACTCAGCTTCACATGATGAAAGTGCCACTATCCTTTGCTTCTATGACACCCAAGTGATAGGGTTATCTCCAAGAAAGAAAATAATTCCAGTCATGCTTCTCCTGTCATCAATATCTCCAGCAAGATCACTATCACTATACCCTACCAATTCCTCACTTGCTTGATTTCTTTTATACACACATCCCATGTCAAGCGTTCCTTTCACATATCTTAGGATCTGCTTGACAACACTCATGTGTGCAGTAGTTGGAGCCTCCATGTATCTACTATTTATACCAACTGAATAAGCAAGATCAGGACGAGTGTTTACCAAGTACCTTAGGCTTCTAATGATGCTCCTATACATAGTTGCATCCACCGGTGGCTCTCCATCATGCTTACTAAGTCTGCATCTTGGCTCCATTGGTAGATGACACTGATTGCAGTCTGTCATCCCTGCCTTCTCAAGGATTTTCTTTGCATAGCTGGACTGGCACAGAGTTATAGCTTCTTCATCTTGCTTCACCTCTATCCCCAAGTAGTAGCTAAGGAGCCCCAAGTCACTCATTTCAAATTTCTGCATCATCTCCAACTTGAATTTCTGGATGAGTTTAGTACTTGAGCTTGTGAGGATGAGATCATCTACATACACCCCCACAATTGTGACATCTTTTCCTGACTTCTTCATGTACACAGCATGCTCAAAAGGGCATCTCTCGAACCTGAGGGATTTTAAGCACTTGTCCAGTTTCTCATTCCAGGCTCTTGGCGCTTGTTTTAAGCCATATAAAGCTTTATGCAGCTTTAACACCTTGTTTGGATTGTTCTTATCAACGAAACATTCAGGCGACATGACATACACCTCTTCGGTAAGCTCTCAATTAAGAAAAGCTGTTTTGACATCCATGTGATGGACATTCCACTTCCTCTGTGCTGAGTATGCTAACAAAGTTCTCACAGTCTCCATCCTTGCTACAGAAGCAAACACTTCTTTGTAGTCGAATCCATACTGTTGCACATACCCCTTTGCAACTAATCTGGCCTTGTGCTTGATTATCTTCCCTTTTGGATCCTTTTTCAGCTTGAAGATCCATTTCAAACCAATGGACTTTTGATCCTTAGGCGGGTCTGACAGTTCCCAGGTCCCATTTTTCTGTATGGAACTTATCTCCAGTGTCATTGCTTGCCTCCAATTTTCATTCCCTACTGTTTCCACATAACTCGATGGCTCTTCAATGGACAGGAAACATAGACTTGCCTCCTCATCTACTTCTCTGGTTGCATCATAGATTTCTTGCAAGGATCTGAACCTGTGAGGTCCTCCACTCGAGCTTGAGTTGGTGCTTGATCTTAGTGTGCTCAGATGAGAGTTTTGAGGAGTTTGCAGGGGTGATGCACTTTCATCTCCCTCATTAGAGCTTGGTGTTGATGGTGCACCACCTTCTCCAGTTTCCCCTTCACTTATACTAAATGTGATTCTGTGAATGTCCCTCCACAGTTTGTCTCCTCTTTGTCCTGACCTTCTTGCCACAACCACTCCTTATTTTCTTCAAACACCACATCTCTGCTCACCACAACTCTTTCTCTGCTTGGATCCAAGAGCCTATAAGCCTTGAAACCTTCCTCATATCCAAGCAAAATAGTCTTGATGCTTCTGTCAGCCAGCTTGGTGAGGTGAGGTGACACCACTTTGGCATGAGCAAGGCACCCAAACACACGTAGGTGTTGCACATTTGGAGCCTTCCCATACCATGCTTGGTAAGGTGTCATCCCCTCCACACTCTTTGTTGGAGCTCTATTTAGTATATACACTGAGGTTTTCACTGCTTCTCCCCAAAACTTTGTTGGCACACTCTTGCTTTTCATCAGACTTCTGGCCATCTCCATCACAGTTTGGTTTCTCCTCTCAACAACACCATTTTGTTGAGGGGAGTATGCTGCAGTAAGGTGTCTCTTACCCCCTCATCATCACAAATCTTCTTAAAATCAAAGGAAGTAAATTCACCTCCTCGATCTGTTCTGAAGCACTTTATCTTATCTACAACCTCATTCTCAACCAGACTTTTGAATCTTTTGAATGCCTCAAAAGCTTCACTCTTACACTTCAACAGAAATATCCACATGAACCGTTAATAATCATCAACAAGAAGCATAAAATACTTGTTACCTCCTGGTGTAGATGGTGAGATAGGTCCACACAGATCTCCATGAACCAGTTCAAGCTTCTGTCTTGCTCTGAAAATTACTTTCTGAGGAAATGCGGTCTTGTGTTGCTTCCCCACCATACATCCATCACATACTTGATTTGTTTGAGCAATCTCTGGCATTCCTTCCACCATCTTCTGGCTTGTTAACCTTCTCAGAGCTTGAAAGTTCAGATATCCATACCTGGCATGCCATAACCAAGCCTTGTTTGTCATACTTGCCATTAGACAGACCTTTTGTGCAATCTACAGCTTTGCAATGAAGAGTCTGTTTTGTTGCCTCTGTACCTTGATTATGAGTCTATTTATGCTGTCATAGACCCTCAAGATTCCTTCTCCAATGATCACTCGACACCCACTATCATCAAGCTGTCCAAGGCTAATGATATTACTTCTCAGTTTAGGTATATAATACACATTGGATAGAATCAAGTTATCCCCGTCTTTGCATTAAAATAACACTGATCCTAACCCATGTATATTAATCACAGAGCCATCCCCAAACCTCACCTTTCCATTTATATAATGATTAATCTCAGTAAAGCAACTCTTGTCACTTGTCATGTGGTTGCTTGCACCAGTGTCCAGATACCAACCTTCTTCCTTAGTGTTTCCACTTGCAGTTGACAACTCTTCCTTGCTCTATGAGACCTGTGATTTGGTCAATTCACAAGTCTCAATCATCAGCAGTGCAGGCTGATCATACTCCTCCTTTTCTGTCAAGTTGGCTTGCTCTTCTTTCTCCTTTGATGGAAATTCAGAAGCAAAATGACCCATCTTCCCACAGCCATAGAACTTGATCTTTGTCTTGTCAAACTTCTTCTTATGTTGCGGCTCCTCTTCTTTCCTTTGAGAGCCACCATTTCCTCTTCCTCTTCCACGACCTCTGCCTCTTCCACCTCTATTGTTCCCTTGATCTCTGGAATACTTCTTTTGAGATTTGTTGTCTTCTCCTGCCTTCCACTCTGCTCGAGTGAGAAGCACGGTTTCATCTCTCCTTGCTCCATGTCCTTGCATCCTCTCTTCGTGAGCTTTAAGTGATCCAATAACCTCATCTGTGGTCTTGGTTTTCAGATCACAAAACTCCTCGATTGTGGATGCAATCTGCAAGAACTTTGGTGAAGTTGATCTCAGCAACTTCTTCACCACAAGCTCTTCTTCTACCTTGTTGCCTAGCCCTCTTAGCTTATTGACAACAATTTGGAGCTTTCCAGAAAACTCATCAACGCTGTCACCATCATTCATCTTCATTGCTTCAAATTCTCTCCAAAGTGATTGAGTTCTGACCTCTTTCACCTTCTCAACTCCGAGGTTCATGGTTTTGAGCATGTTCCATGCCTCCTTGACTATTTTCTTTGCCCCTAATTGAAGCAAAGTGTCTTCACTTATGCCTTGGTAAATGGCTGCCAAGGCCATCTTGTCCTTACGTGTCTCAACAGGCCCTTCAAACTCCACTGCATCCCAGACTCCTTGTGCCATCATGAACACCTCCATCTTGATGGCCCAGGTTGCATAATTACTTCGAGTCAGCATCGGATACTTGAGAGTGACAGATCCATCTTTCTCTTGGATCTGTGCATCATCCATGCCTGTGACTGAACCCTCCCCATGAGACATGGTATAATGAGTTTGATTTCCCAAGCTCTGATACCAGATGTTGGCTTAATAGAAAAATAATACCAATTGCTCTTCTGAGAAGACTTGGATGAATGACTAAGATGACAGTATAAGAAAAATAGAAACAGATAGAATTTTGGGAAGGATTTTTAAGAGGAGTACAATGCAACTTAATTCTACATTCATAGGACAAATGAAACAGTACAAAACTGCATCTTAAATACTCTACGACTCCACCTCATATTTATACACCCTGAGAGTGGATTTAATTAATTTCAGCAATAAATAAAACTCCTAAGAATGTGCGTTATGGACCATTACTTTAGGCCATAACCACACGTAACTCCATGCATTAATACAAACCACTAACATCCTCCTAATAACATGTAACTGACAGTAAATGCTCCTAAATCAATGCAACTAAACAGAAACTGAAATGTGATTAAGGCAAACAAGTTTAACGTCCACATTCAGATATTGGAAGTCGGAATATGGTCATCGGCGCAAGAGTAAAGCCTTCCTTCTTACTTACTCGCATATATGCTCCCTCCAATAATAACACTCATTCAAATATTTCCTCGTATTGAGGTGAGATTTGGATATGGTAGTGTTTTAAAACAGGCATAATATCGACGGAGTCCTTGGTTGTGCCTTCAAGGAGCTAAGGAGTAGGTTCTTATTTGTATGGGTGAATGGTGATTAATGAGGATAACTCAGTCATTTGGAAGTTTAAAATTGTTTATACGTACATTTATTTATAAATGTTATAAGGCTAATGTATATAACTAATAGTTTGTTTTTGGAAATAAAAAAATTATATATATATAGGAGCAGGACCGTTGCTCTGATTATGGGTTCAAGTCTCTGGAAAAGAAAGAGAAGCCGCTCTTCTTCAAGGAATTGAAGAAAGTTTGGGAGAGCTTTGAATCTAGCAACAGGGCACGGCGATTTTCGAAATCTAATACATTGGTGATCGATGACAGCCCTTACAAAGGGCTTCTTAATTCGGTAAAC
The DNA here is from genome assembly GCA_039764185.1 of Tamarix austromongolica. Classification (NCBI taxonomy): domain Eukaryota; kingdom Viridiplantae; phylum Streptophyta; class Magnoliopsida; order Caryophyllales; family Tamaricaceae; genus Tamarix; species Tamarix austromongolica. Next base: position 88,712,777 of record CM077810.1, read on the forward strand.
CTAATACAACTCTTATGTTTTCCTTTTGCTTAATTCTTTGATTTGATTCTAGATTACTATTAAGATGAATCCGCATGCAGGCTAATACATGTATATATCCTAAGACTTGTGAGTTGTAACCCCGAGGATCTAAACGACAATTTGCTTGGTAATAAAGCAATGATTTATTTATTTATTTTAAATATAGAGAGAGAGACACACACACACATACACAGGAATTTATTATTCCTTGATTTCTCATTGATTTTGGCGCTGCTAATTTCTGTGTTAAGATCCGAAGAAGGGTGTAGCTATCTGCTTGGATGGTTTAGCCAATGCGGTTGACGTTTCGTCGTATGTGAAAGCCCGTCGGTTTGGCCAGAAGGATATAGGACCTAATCACAGGAAGTGGAGCTTTCACTCTAGGGTTCTTCGACATATCGATCGTTAATCAATTTCTCTACGTTTCTCATTTGGATGCATAAGACTATCAAAATTAACTTATTATTATTATTATTATTGTTGTTGTTGTTGTTGTTATTGCTATTATTATTATTCCAAGTATTTGTTTTTTAAATGATTATTATTTCACGTCAATGATCATGGCACCCCAAGTATTTTATCCGTTTCGAGATTACTTTAAGGACTTTTATTTTATATCCATATCAATCCACTGGACAATTATGTGAGTATGTGACATCTTTCCCTTTTTTCTGTCTCTTTTTGTAACAGTTGATTTTACTATCAGACATTCAGACTAAGTAATCGGAAACTTTTATTCGATTATAAGTGGCCCAGTCCCCACATCATTATGGAAGCATCCCCGCCTCTAACAAAGGAATCACATACCTTAGCTGACACGTAAAGTAGGAAAGCCCGTATGCAACGACGGACGGGATAAGTAACCACGCTCCCTTAGCCAAGCCGGTAAGAAACTTCGTACACTCCCAGAGCTTTGCACGAGTGAAGTGATGACACTTACAGTAACCAGTCTTTGCAAAAAAAACATGATTTACCTATGGTTTAAAAGTATTTGATCCTAAATATAAAATATTATGTGATATATTAATTTATATATAATTATATATAAATTAAATATTATTAAAAATAATCTAAATATTAAATAAATTATTTAATTTTAAATAGTTTAAATTAATTAAATTTTAAAATATTTTTTTATGTTCTTAACTCTTATCAAAATTTTCCGGAGCAAAAATTCGCCGCGCTACATTATTTAATTTCCTAATTCATATTAATAACCTTTGTTAGCCATTACATTCATCTGATTCAGTATTGTTGGAAGAATAACAATATATTCTTTAGTTTTGTCTGAATAATGATCTAATTAAATGGAAAATACATCCTTTCATTTTAAATAAAATACAGAATATGTAAAATGTTAAGGATAACTTTTTCATCTTTTTACGCTTACCAAACAACGATCGATTCAGCGTGCGTTTGTTTGTTCGTCACTCTTCGTTCATCTTATCAATTCTTTCTTAAAAGGTTACTGTAAGATTATATTTTATTAAAATAAAAAATATTTAAAATTATTAATATATATTAATTTATTTTAATTAAAGGCATTATTAAATATTATTTTTAATTTAGATATAAATAAAAGCACGCCTATCAAATATTGAAAGAATTATTTAATTTTTTATCCTAAACTTTTATATTTTTTTTAAATTATAATATATTATAATATAAATATATAATAGTTTTATTCATCTTTGTAAATAAACGTTAAAAAAAATATTATCGTTTATCACCGACATCATAATGGATTTTCTTTTTAGAAAGCGTGGGGGGCCTGGGGGCAGATAGATCAAAATTGACCGCGAGAAAAAGAAGGGTGTCTTGGTCCTACGTCACTGCTGTTTGCCTTGACTACTAACGAGCTGAGTATATTATTATATGCAAAGTCCTCTATTTATTTGTAGGCTTGTAGTCCTGCTAGATTTACGGGTTGGTTGGAGGAAAGAAAATATCTGCACGCCTTCTGATCGACAGACCATCCATCTTGCTGGACTCCAACCCAAACGGTAACATCTACCTAAAATAATCCGTCAGAAGCACTGCTCGTCAAGTACTGCAGTAATTTCAAGCGCCCCGAGCCTAGTTTATTAATCGCATAAGCGATTCCCAGCAAAACTGTATCGACTCATATACCGGCCGCGCGCGTTTGGGCAGATATATAGTCCTCCTGTCGGATAAGTATGGCGGGTACGTCAAGGAGACCGACGCAGCGCTACCCAGTGCCGCCTAATGATCATGCCGGAGCCTTCGCGAGAGACAGCAAAAGATATCCTTATGGCGGTGGCCGCGACGGTACCGGTGAAGACGGCAAGGAAGGAGAGGGCGGCGACAAGGACTTTGGCTCCGTTCTCGTTCTGTGCGAAAAGCTGAGTCTTGAACCGAGCAAGAAGCTGCTGATATTCGACCTCAATGGATTGCTAATTTGCCGAGTCCACGTCGTCGACAGCGCTCTGCTTCCCAAGAATCGTGCTCCTGATGGAAAGTATGGAACCCGCTACGGTAATTAGCCCAGATTCCGCCTCTGTATACAAGTTCTGATGCCTGTATATTATGCGGATAGATAAAGTTCACTCACTGACTTTTTTCTTTTCAGTCTTCTCGGCCTAATTAGTATGCTTGTTCCCTCTCTCTCTCTCTCTCTACACACACACACACTCACACTGTGACACACACACACACACATATATATATGTACGTGTGTATGGATGAAAGCAGTTTATAAGAGGCCGTTCTTGGAGGAATTCATGAAGTTCTGTCTCGAAAGATTCGAGGTTGGAATCTGGTCGTCGGCACAGGAGTGAAGTTTTCTCACCCTCTCGTCGAATTCTCAATCGAAAATAGCTGATCACACTCTCACACACACACGACACGTACGCGCGTATTAATTATGATATGTATCCTTCTTCATTCAAACCTCATATTTGTGTCGGATCTCTTTGAAACAGGCGTAACGTGGATGGAGTCCTCGAGTGTGCTTTTAAAGGATTGAAGAGCAAGTTCTTGTTTGTGTGGGTGAGCGAGCTGTGAAAATTATTGGTACAAGTTTCATTTGGAACGGAAATGGAGAATTTGAAATCCATTTCCAATCGGACATGGGATTTATATCTTCTTAATAAAATATAAAAAAAATATATATATATATATATATATATATTAAGATTTGAATTTTGTTTCTTGTTTCCTCGGATATATCAAATCAGACAAGAGATTTCCCGGATGTGTCGATAGTATTTTGGACCGAGCTTACTAAAATAGTCCTTGGATTTATCGTGGAACTTGCGTAAAATTGCTTAAAACTTTTGGTTTCTTTCCTTCTTGCATGGATATCTCATTGATGATGCATGAACTTTGGAATCTGTATATGTATAGGACCAAGCCAATTGCTCTGACTATGGGTTCAAGTCTCCGAATAAGAAAGACAAGCCCCTTTTCTTTAAGGAGCTGAAGAAAGTTTGGCAGAGGTTTGATCAATCAGACAGCACCGGGAGTAACACGAGGCATCGTTTTTCTGCATCAAATACATTGTTGATTGACGACAGCCCTTACAAAGCCCTCCTTAATCCTGTAACTAGCTACCTTAATGTTATATAACGGTTGATTCTAATCTAGTACCAGTTTCTTACTCTGCTGCTTATTAATTCTGTTAAAAAGGTTCTGATCAAGAGACATGTGTTTGTATGATTGCAGCCTCATACGGCTATATTCCCCAACTCCTATGATCCTACAGATCTGGAGGACTGTGGCCTTGGTAATGCACATATTCGTACATTATTATAATAACTAGATTCCTGATCAAACTCTATGTTTACCGACCGTTTCTCTGGCGACTTATTTGATTAGATCCCAAGGAGAAGCTGGGTGCTTACTTGGATGGCTTAGCGGCTGCAGAGGACGTCCCGTCTTATGTCAAAGCGCATCCTTATGGCCAGAAACCCATTGGGCCTGATCACCAAGATTGGAGCTTTTACTCCACGGTTCTCCGCCAAGTCCGGCGTGGTTAAGCCAAATCTCTCTCCACTTAAAATCAAAATCAAAAAGTTTTGGTGGTTCTTTTTCTCTTCATTATTAGCTCGTTGCTTTCGTTTCCCAGCATTTGTAAATATTTTATCATTGAATTTCAGAAATTTCAATACCTTATAATCCATCCGTCTCAAAACATCTCAAGGGTACATCATCAATGAGTTTAACGGTGATCAGATATTTTGTTCTCATAAACATAATTCGCTGGAGCGGATAGTGCAAATGTGCAATTGTTCCCCAACCCAAGGATGCAGTGCGGAGATAAGTCAAACTTCCAAAAAATAATAATAAATAGATAGTTTAGTAAAAATCGTCTACGAAGAATTGCTGAAACCTACGATCATTAATTTACTTGAGCTGTCGCTCGAAACAGTCCGTCATAATGCAACCTCTCCTCAATCAGTAGGTGGAGGCATTGATAAAATACTACGTTTAGCGGCGATATAACATGAACCTTCATCTGTTTCTGCGTTTTCCTGTTTTTCTTGCGTCGGTGACGGTGGCTGGTACGTACAGACGGTTTGTTAGAATGATGCTCACAGCTTTTGCGATCCTACGTGAGAAGTCGATGTCGCAGATGAATCGCCTTCACTTCGGCAAGGGTCGTCTGACAAATGATACTGCTACTTTCTATTTGGTGTACTGGTAGTTTCCATTCGGCATGAATCTTCTGTTTAGAAAACAATAAACAATTTGGGGCTCCCAAGGTAAAAAATAAAAAAATACAATCAGGTATCCCGTCCCCTAATTTGTAAGTTAATCGTTTAGTGTGTGCTTTTGTGATATCCTTAAATTTTACTAATTAATATATATATATATATATATATATATATATATATATATTTTAAAAAGATTTACAAAAGTCAAAATATAAAATATAAGGGTATTGTAACATGTGTTAGATGGACTCCTATCGGAACTATATTGGATGTCAGCTAAAAGTATCCCATATTAAAATTCAAGTGTAAGAAATAATTGATTTAATGATATAAGATTATGAGAAGATAAAGCGATAAGATTAAATAGAATGTGTTGGAAAAAAAAAATTAGGAGTTGAAACTCTAAAACAGAACAACATAAATAATTGGATAACATTCTACAATCGTATTTAATAATCACTCACCGCAGTCAAAGTAACAAGTTGAGAGCAAAAATAATCAACAACTAACAAAGCATCATAGTTTGTTTCTTCAAAAATCAACGGGATCGATACAGTGTCACAAATGACGTTAATAAGCGATATATTAGTAATTATAGTTATTTAAAAGACATAACATATTGCACATTGATCATGTCATATATAAATTAAAGCATAAGGATTATGAACATAGACATACGATAAAACATAACTATACAACCAAACTATTTAATTTACTTTACTTACTGATCACAACATTACAATATTAATTAAATTTCTCATTAAAGAAAAAAATAAATTGGATATGGATATCAATTTCTAAGTTATACAAATTACCACATACAATGATAAAACAAACACAAAAACTTAGATCAACAATTGCATAATTAGTCAAGGTCCTAAATAAACCCTGATCCAATTATTAAATTAGACATATTACACTTGGTTACACTTAGAAATCTATTAGGGTCAACTTGAAATCAAACAAAGACTAAGGCAAAACATAATAAGAATGAAAAGACTAAATGCCCTTATTTAAACTAATTCTTTTATTAAGGGAATGAACCTACTAAATAACATCATCCTTAACTAAGACTTAAGGTAACACTTAATCATTATTGTCCACTTATCACTCATGTGAATTTATTCCAACAATTGAGTTATTAGCATAAATTTAGAACTACACTAAGGTCAATTAATGAAAACTCTCTAAAATAATAAATGAGGAATTCATGTAAATACTAAACAAGTACCTAATAATAATATAAATTAAAGAAACAAGCCACTTATTTCAAGGGTTTCACCTTGAAAGGCCCTTAAGATTAAACTAAAGCTAAACATGGTCTAAGAAGATTATATTAAGGGTAAAATGAAAAAAATTAGCCATATTAATCCTAAATCTTTTCTCAAGCCATTTAACTACAAACTAAATTCATTAGTTTACCAAAATCAAGAAAAAAAAAACTAAAAACATCATATTAATTATGATTAACCCCAAAATAGGAGTTAACCTCAAAATTAAGTACATAAAACAACAACTTCACCCTAAAAGTTTTCTATGTTTATTTTAAGCTCTTTTTAACTTAACCGATACTAACCAAGGACAAACATTCGACACTATAGCATCCTTATTATCCTAGGATAAAATTACACACTCCCAATGGACAAAAAAATGTAAAAAAAATATATCAAAATACCATTTGATTTACTTAAAGCATCTTAAAATTTGTGTTAATTAAACTTAAGTTATACAACTTACGACTTATAATGTGTGAAATTGTATGTAAAGGACATAACGAACATAGTGGTGACATCTAATTTTACAAAAACCCACTATTATGACCATTTTATTCATAGCAGTGCACAAATTTAAAATTGTCAGCCATGGACTTAACTCCATTTTAACCGAAAATCATGCCAACACAACTAAATACTAATACACATATATTAAGCTAAGACTTTAACAACATAATACCATGCATTAATATACACTTAACATTTTAACATGATCTTTACCTACCATTTTCACATAAAATAATAAAAAACACATGCACTATGAATACAAGCATAGAAGATAATATCATGCTAGAACATAAAATAGCATACCCAACATGGTAATAAAATATATCATAAATTATTACATGCTTAAACACGTTAAAATTTTAAACAAGTAACAACACTACAATTTCTATAATCTAAGAGTAAGTAAATCTTACGCAAATATTAATCTTCCAACAAGTAAAGTAATACTCTTAACCCCTTCTTATTTTACCACCCTTAAATCACCTACAAGACATAAAAATAAGTTAGAAGAATAAAGGAACTTATTAAGGATGGACAAGGAAGAGGGTAGGAAGAAATAAGAGTTGTAAATAAGGTTGAAAAGGAGGTGTTTGGGGAGGATTTCAAGCCATCTATAACCCACTTTTATGGTGACTTGGAGCTGTGAAACCTAGGGAAAATAGGAGAAACGAGAGCATTAGATGTTGGGAAAAACAAGAAAGAAGGGAGGAAAATGTAGAGAAAACAACAGGAATGAGGGAATATTAGTTGGGAATTAGGAGAGGGAGGTTAGGGGGAGTTAGGTAGGGAGAAAATGGATCAAGGGAGCTAGGAAAAAAGATTCCCAAATGATACATGTGGGTATGCAAAGAGGAAAGAAAATGAGGGTTGGTATCATTGGGACTAGTTCCCATGCAAGGAACAAATAAATTTGAGAGGCGCTTGATTTAAAGGGGTATGATTTAGAGGTTTAGTTCATAGGTATAGACTATCAAAAATAGAGGGGAAGGGGGTTGGTTAGGCATGAAAAGTATAATAGAAAAAGAAAGGGGAAAAGAGTTGCAAGAGGTGGGTTTTGTCTTACATGGGGAAGAAAAATGTGAGGATGTTTAGGGGCTTTAAGGCACAACTAAATTTAGGTTCTACACTATTGTGCGCAAAGGGGGAAAATGTTGGTTAGGAAATTATTAAAAACTAAGCACGTGATTAGAATTCGGGTGTGTAAAAAGGTGAAAGGGTATGGTAGATTAGTGTATTTTTAACACCCCCATTTTTAGGACTTAAAATTTTTATTTAAAAAATTAATTGCGAAAACTAAAACAATAAAAACACATGATGTTAGCGCCGCACTTGGTACAAGTTCGTTTTCATCTACCATTCTCATACCAAGTGATAAGGTTAAAATCATCACTCTCCTTAAATTATTAGCATAATTAATAGAACTAGAGTAGGGGAAAAAAGCAGATGATAATCATTCTAAATAAAAACAACATATGCAGTTACAAAACTCAAAAGAGGGAAAATAAAGGAGGAAATAAGAGTCCAAAAACAATTGGATCAAAGATACCAAAAAGGAAACCTTATAGTGCTATCTCTCAGGCCAAACTAGTAGCCTTCGACTAATCTCACAATCTCGCAAGTTAACTTGCAAAAACCACTACCCATTGAATAGGCAGGACCCCACAAAATGGAACCCTTCAATTCAACGGTATTGAATAATCTCTTATATAATACTAAAATAAAAGTCTTACACATAACACATAAAAGGCATCATAATAGTATATGATATAAATGTAACACCCCAAAATTTACTACCAATTTTTTTTTTTCAGCGGAAGTTTAAAACCAAAATACCGGGTGTTACCGCCGTAATTGGTGTAAGTCTGGCTTATAATACCATCCTCACACCAATCACAAGGCTAACCGTTACAGGTAAAACAAGGTAAGTAAACATAAGAGAACTTTAAAATGTAACTAAGAGTTTGGAGGTTATCTCCGAGTACAATATCCAACAAATACAAACAAAAGGGATACCATGGACCGAAGAGTCCAAAAAGGGTATCCGGGTAACATAGCATCCGGATAACATGACTCTTCGCCCAACACCTAGCAAAGATAGCGGTCACTCTTCCCCATATAATATATCAAAAGCAGCAAAGTCATCAACTGGGTCCTCAAAGACCTGCACAAAACCATCAGGGTCTTCTGCTCGTGGGAATGAGCAGCACCCGTAAAAAGGATTATCAGTACGCTACGTACTGAGTAAGGTAACAATACAGTCAAATAGGGAACACACAAGTACATGCTTTCATAGTAGAAAATAGTATACATGCGAGGTACAAGATTCAATACAAGCGATTATTAGTCTGGATTTGTATTATAAAAAAAATAACATGATCCAATATTTTATTTACGTTGAGTTCAGGGATCCCACTATTCTAAAACCAGTGGAACGGTCTGAAGCACCTCTCGGGGACAACACACCCGAGCCACTATTATCATCCGGTGGAACGGATCCTACACCTCTCAGGGCAAAACGCTCCTGAGCCACTATTCTTAACTGATGGAACGGTTTGAATCACCTCTCAGGGACAACACACCTGAGCCACTATTATCGTCAGGTGGAACGGACCCTACACCTGGTCCTGACTCACGTAATCTTCCACTTTAAATTATTAGTGTCTTATTCATTACTTATCTCATATCATATTCTTATTCACGTTGAGTATAGGGCCCCACTATTCTTAATCCGGTGGAACGGACTGAAGCACCTCTCAGGGACAGGACACCTGAGCCACTATTATCATCCGGTGGAACGGACTCTACACCTCTCAGGGCAAAACGCTCCTGAGCTACTATTCTGAACCGGTGGAACGACTTGAATCACCTCTCAGGGACAGGACACCTGAGCCACTATTATCGTCCGGTGGAACGGACCCTACACCTCGGCCCAACTCACGTGATCTTCCACTTTAAGTGATTAGTATCTTATTCATGATTTGTTTAAGAGTACAACACATTCTTAAGGTAATAAAGACATTAACATATAGATAACAATGCCTTTCCTCACAGGCTACAAGCTTATTTATCCTCAAAAATCCTAAGTTCACATTTTAGGCATAACTCGTCTTATATCAAAACATTTACCCACCATATTTAGTATATCCTCCTTAAATAATATTGTTATTAATATATCCGAAACCCAAAGTCTAACTCCCACATCTCGCTCATGAAATAATAGCTTGATATCAAAAGTTACTATATACAAGGTTCCCAAAACCCTAAATTCACATGTCATTCATAACTTTTCCTAGGATGCTCAAATAATTACCAAATTTAATATACAACCCCAAAATACCAATATTAGCAACATATCCAAAATTCGTAGCCTAACTATAATATTTTACACATGTGATAATGACATTATCGCTTTAGGGTTACTAATTCCCAAATTAGACCATTCTCCCGCCCGAAGAACTTATGACATTCACAATCATGCCCAAACACTTCACATGATATTTATTAGCATACTATAATCCTTCTAACCTATCTTAAAATAACAAAATTGTCATATTAACCCATATTGACCAAAATACCCCTAAGGATAGCCAATAGCCCTTATTTTCACAAAAGCTTATATTTTCTGTACCATCATTTCCCACTTGTCATGCTTATTAGGCCCATATTATTCTTCCACACATTATACTCTCCAATAAAATTTTGATATAGCATAACAATAACATACCGACACTACTTTTATCATTCAAACTCTCTTATAGCACATACTCCAAAATTACCACAACAGATCGTTAACAGCATAGAATTAACAATATAATAATGGTAACATAATAATACACATAGCCATTCAAAAATTTAACACAAGTCCCTAAACATTGACTAGTATCCTTACAGAAAAAGCTCCGGTCTCTAAGCACGCTTAGCCTATTCCGGCTCTTCCGATACCTCCGGTAATTCACCTAAGAAAGTTAGGAACACTATAATTACCAACTTAATATTGATAGGTGACATTATAATAATATTACTATTAATAATGATAATAGTAGTAGTAGTAGTAGTAGTATTAATGATAATAATAATAATGATAATATAATTAACTTTGAATTTACTAAAACACCCTTATATATATATATACATATACGTATATATACATTACGGGACTTACGACTTAAACACACACACTGGTAGCGTCTCACGTTGCGTGCATGCAGCGTGAGTGCACGACAAGAGGGGAGGGCTGGCTGGGAACTGCAGAGAGAGGGGAGGTGTTCGAAGGTGCTGGTGCTGCGGGGGAAGGCTAGGCAACGGTGGAACAAAGGAAAACAGGGCTGCTGGCTGGTTTGGGCGACGCGCAGGGCTGCGGTGGAAGCCGTCGAACCAAACAAGCCGAGAAAGACCAGGAAAAGGAGGGAGAAGGTAGAGGGCTGTAGCGGTGGAGTGGTGCAGGGGCAGCAATGCAGGCTGGTTGGCTTGGGCTGGGGGTCGAAGCTGCAGAAAACAGAGGCAGGGAAGGAGGAGGAAGGAAGGAAAGAGGGTCGGGGAGGAGAAGACGGTAGGGGCAGGTGGTGCAGGGGAGAGTTGTGGTTGGCGATGGCAGCGGTAGGCAGAGGTCATGGCGGCGACAGCGGTTGGCGGCTGCGAAGGTTGGAACCGGCAGGGATGGTAGGCAAAGAAGAGAGAAAATAAAGAAAATAAAGGGAGTGTAAATGGCAGGGCATTTATTGCTACGGGGAAGAGAAAGAAGAACAAACTACCTATAGCACATGACAATGTAACCGGGCGAGGGAAAGAGGAACGAAAAAGATAGAAAGAAAGAAAAAAAAAGAAAAAAAAATAAATAAACATCGGGAATGATGGATACGGATAGCAGAGGAAAAATATAAGGCGTGCACGCAAGTGTCTGAGAGAAAGAAAATGTGCACGCAAGGATAAGGAGCCGGAAGAAGAGGAAAGAGAAAAAGAAGAAGAAAAGAAAATAATTAATCAATTAAATAAATAAAATAAAATAAAAAGAAAGGAAAATATGGATTTAGATTAAAATAATTTAGGTTAAAGTATTATGATATATACTAAATAATTATTTCGAAAAGAGAATAAATCGGATAAAAATAGGTTTAATAAAACGGAAAAATGCACAATAATTCGAGATAAATTTTAGGATTTTATTTCGGATTATGGATCAAGGTTGAAATAAATAAAAATAATAATTAACTAAGGTTTAAGACTAGAGAGTAAAGGTAAAATTGAAAGGATAAATTTGTTTTTTTTTGTTGAGATTAGAATTAGGTTACAATATTAATTATTTGAAATTAAGGTTACCTTAAATTTCGGAGTATTACAATAAAACATTAAAAGATACACAAGGTTATCAAAATATAGTAATTAGATCAGATAAATAAATATCACTAAGCCACATACTACTCATACATATTCATTTAGAACATACTAGAACTTATCAATCAAACATCCAAGGGATGTTCTCTAAAGTAATGATTAGAACCAATCTTGGCATAATAATCATATTCTTCACCATATATCTCATATCTTAATGTCAAAGCCAATAATATCACTAATATCACAAGTGGGGCCCAAAGGCCTAATATCAATAAAAATTCATAATATCACAAGTAAGGATCAAAAGCTCAATACCAAACACGGGTAGACATGAAGTAGGGATGGTAACGGAGTAGGTCGAGGATGGAAACCTTTTCCTCATCCCCGAACTCAATAAGAAAATAATCCTCAAACCAGCCACGATCTTCGTGAGAATCAAATCCCCATACCATAATTAATCCCCCGAAACCCCAATACTTAATCATTTTTTCAATATACTTTTAATTTATTTTCTATAACAAAATTATAATATATATATATATATATATATATATATATATATATATATATATATATATATGTTATTTAGGGTGGATTTGAGGTTGGGGACCCCAAACTTGTCCCCACCCCGTCCCTAAAAAAATCATCGATAAGAATTTTCGAACCCTAACCTGATTATCAAATTCTCTCCTTGAACCCAAATAGGGATTCCATGACGGGGCCTCGAACCCGCAGAAAAAATTGTCTTCCCTAGCACGAAGACTGCTACCGAGCCAAAGATAGATATGAAGGCTATTACCGATTCACATGTAGGCACGAAGGCTTCTACCGATAGGTACAAAGGCTAATGCCTAACCAATCTAATAATCATTTCGATTCAACGATAATAATTTTTATTTTTATTTACTAGAGGAGAGATTATATCAACTTGGACATATTAAGGTACTCTGGTCATATCAGTGTACCAAGACAATATTGTACCCTTACTGACTATCAACTTAAGGACATTAAGGTACTCTAGTCGCACTGGTACACAAAGGTAGTATAGTAATGTGCCAACAAGGATACCTAATCCATAAGTATGTATACAATCTATAAGTCTGCAATGCTAAATAGAATAAGATATAAGGCCTGACTAGGGCACTAAGGTACACGATCAAAAGTCCATAATCAACCGTGAACTAAATTACATCTTTAGGGTAGTAACCCCTAAAGAGCCATCGTTTTTAATCTTGAGGTATTTCACTTTAAATATTAGTAGCTTATTAAGGAGATCAAAGATATCACATTATACATTAAGAATTCTCATTTCCATACTTAACCATTTTACTCACTTTCTAATTGTTTAGGACAATCATAATCAAAGATAATATCAAGGTCAGCATTAGAATTCTACTAAGGCCATCCTAAGTTCAATTATTCATATTTGGGTACATTGGGTCAAAAATGACCAAAATGCCCTAAGTCCATAATTACCATATTATCATCCGTTCTAAATACTAATTTTTATTTTATTTATTAATTTGTCATGAAAAAGGCTAAAACATAATAATTATATTATTTACCATGCAATTAAATTATTAGACATGTCCGATGACTATTTTACCCCTGCACATGATACAACACGTAAATCCCTCACATGTTCATCTAATTCATCAAAAATCACCTATTCTCATGATCAACAATAAATAATACAAATTAGGCATGCTTATACTTAAAAGACCAAATTTCCTTAGGGCACATACTAATAAGAATCATGTAAAAATACTCCTAAGAATGCTCAAGCTATCATATTACATGTTCATATCATACATAACTTATTTAGGATATTAAAACCATTTTAATATGCTTTGCACAAATTATACATCAAATCCCTAATACTCTATCATGTAATGTCTAAAATTTTAGTAAAGTATGAGAGTTATCATACAGTAAACATACTTAATATATTTTATACATCAAAACCAAATATGTTATCAAGCGATATGTGACATTTTAGTAGAATATAAGAGATACCCGATTTTCATGGAAAACACAAATTATAAGAAATCTAATAGAATTACTAGGCTCAACTAATCAATCTCTTGTACCTAAAAATAAAATCACATTAACCATATTAATATTTAATTAATAAAATAATAATTTATATTAAAATATTTATCCATCAAAATTACTAAAATACCCTTAAGTTGGAAAGGGGGTAAAATTTTCCAAACTCACGTTGTGTGAGCAACGTGAGCCTGTACATGAGGGATGGGGGCTGCAGAAGGCTTCGGTGGGGAGGTGCACGATGGTGGCCTGAGTGCTAGTGACGATTGTAGTGGTGATGGTTGGTGTTGGGGCATTAGTGGTCACAATCAAAGCCAAATAAAGTCACGGAAAGAAGAAGGAGAAATGAGAAGAGAAGAAAGGAAGGGTAAAGGCTGGCTCAGTTATGCAGGAAATATGAGGGTGGTGGAGGTAGTGGGTAGTGATTGTGCTAGTGGCATGAGGCACAACTAGGAGAGATTGGCAATGAGAGCATATTACGCTACATGGGGGGTTGCGGTTTGAGGATGCGAAGTTGTAAGGAGGGGTAATAGTGAAGGGTAACATTTCAAGGAGGGGGCACGGGCTTGGAGGAGATGGTTTTGGGCTTTGGTGGTGGTGATGGTTGTTGGCAGCAAGAGAGGATGGTAGGGCAGAAAGATGATGATAGAGAAGATAGAGGTGGCTAGGCTCGAGGTTGCAATGCAAAGGAAAGGGACACATGGGTGGGTCATGAGAAAGGGTATGAGTGTGCAAGGAAAAACTAGGGCATGACTAAGGCGTGCGATAAGGGCAAAACCTGTGCGAGGCTCACATGGTTGTGCCTGCGTTGGTGCACAATTGTGCGGAAAATAGAGAAACAAAACCAAGTTGTGAGAAAGAGGAAGGAGGAGGAAGAGAGACAGATCGAGCGATGGCAAATGAGAAGAGTGTAGGTGGTGATGGTGAATGGTGATGGTATCGTACGCTAAGGATCACGGTTAGGTTGAATGAAAAAAAAATAGGGAGGGTGAAGAAGAAGGAAGAGAGGAAGTGGGTCAAGTGTGAGTGGAGTCTAAACAAAATGGAAGGGGGTAGGATTTATGTAGTGGGTTGGGCTAATGAAGTTGTGTGCTCGGGGTGGTGATGGACGAGAGTGAGAATAAGAGGGAGATAGGGGGAGTGTTTGGAGGAGGGGATGGCAAGACAAGGTAGAAGAAGTTATGTGAGAGAGGGAGATAGCAGGGAAGGTAGGCTAAGGGTAGAATTAGTATTATTTTATTTTTATGTTAGGTCAAACCTTATTTAGGCTAGGGTGTTTGATTAAGAAAATAAAACACGGAAAAATGGTCAGTGTAGGATATGTTTAATAAAAAGAAAGTGACAAAAATATTTAAAAATTTTATTTAAGAGTATATCTAGGTAAAGGGTCAAATGTTAATAATAAAATAATTGGGCCATTGTTTAAGGGTTAGTTTCCGAATAAAAGGCTAAACACCAAAAAGTAAATGTTATAAAATTTTTGGGTGTTATAGTACTCTTAACCAAAATTTTGGCTAAACAAAGTCAACTAAGAGGGAAAAAAATTGGGATATATTTAAGATTTAGTTAAGATGCAAGGACAAAATTATGAAGTTGATTACATTAACTTAAAGATTAAAAATAGAAAGAAAGTTTAATAATAGGTGTTTGTGGAAATAAAATAGCAAATGGGCTCCGAATATTAAGAAAGTATAAGGGAAAGTGAAAAATAATTTTGGAAAACCAAATATATAAAACCATTGGGTATCATAGTTGGTTTGAAGGTTGATGGATGAAAAACGAGTGAAAATGACAAAATTAAATAATCTATAAAAGCACATTTTTATGTAAATTGGTGAAACAATTGCAAAGGATCCAAAATAGTAAGGATGGATGATGAATCATTTTATAAAGTAAAATATGTAAAAATATTTAATGTAGGAATTCATTCGGAGCTAAAATAGATTAAAAATGAAAAAATGGCAAAAATTGTCTATCGTGAAAAACAAAAATTTCTATGACTTTTTAGGAACAAATGAACTTAATAATTTATAATACTCTCGGTTAAGATTATAATATTTTTAAGAGTAAGAAAATTTTTTGGACAAGTCAAAAATGACTTAGAATAAAAAATCACAAAAAATAAAGAAATTTCACAAGTAAATAAATAATTAGCGTAAGGCTTGAAAATGATTTGGAAAATGTCAAAATTAGGGCTCTAAATGAGTCTATCCAAAGTGGGCTCACAATCTACTTATTTTTAAAGGAGTTGAGAGTTTAACAAGCCACACCAACTCTCAAGTTTTTGTGATAAACAATCTTAGCTCGTGAGTTCTTACACCATAACCGAACTTAAATCCAAATTATTCATGTCAGATTCAACTAATTTATTAAATGAATCTAAAAATAAAGCTCAAGCTCACCTTATTTAATTAAATGAATGGTCCAAGCCGAGCCTTTAATATATTGAGCTTAAAAAGATTATGAGCTGACTCCATTTGCTTATGGCCCTAATCAAAATGAAAAAATATGCTTGAAAATATTTTTAGAAATTAGTTACAAGATTAGAATAAATCAAAAGGAATGAAAATGACACAATTGGAGAATTTGCGTAAAAATATAATTTTTCTCACATGAACAAAATAAGTGTTAGAAAACTCAAATTTAAAATAAATGTCTTGAAAAACCTTGGTAGAAAATTTTTAAGTTAATTACGAGCCTAATTACGTAGCAATCATGTATAATAAAAATTTGGGGATATTATATAATTAATTATGAATATTGATAATAAATATTTAACTTTGTGGATACAATCGATTAAATTTAAGATATCATTTTTATATTTGTGTGTTGGATATGACATGTTAGTTTTAGATATATATATATATATATATATATATATATATATATATATATATTTTATGCCAATTATTATGTCTAATATGTTAGATATGCAAATCTTGGATTTTATGTTGAAGTATATAATTGTGTGAGCATACATGTTATTATGTTAACTTTTTGGTTACACGCAGTTCTTGATAATGTATATGTTTTATATGCTTGCATTATATACATAAGGTTAGTTTTATATTTTCAATTTTAAGTATGTTAGTTTATTATATTATTGGCCTGACAAATAATTCACTTTAAATAAAATTTAAAATAAAAACTATTTTATTAACTAAAAATAACAATAAGGTAATGTACATGCCTTGTATACTATAATCATAATATATTAGTTAATAATAATGTTTTATCAAGTAAATAATTCACATTAGAAAGTATTAACATTAAATAATTTTAATAATGTATTATTAATAGAGTTATAAGAAAAATATAATATTATATAAGTATACCAAAAGAAATTATATATATACATTATATATATGTCTTGTATAATATAATCATAAAATGTTATTTAATAGTAACCCTAAACGCAAACTTTATACTCCAAACCTTAACCGGGCATAAATGAACAAAATTCATAATTTTATACCAGGCCGATTCAAGCTCGAGAAAGCGGACGATCAATTCGGGCATTCTCTGCTACGGAAACGGAGACTCCGATCAATTCCACCAGTTCAAACTTCAAGCAGGACAAATTAGCTCCTCCACCACCATTCCAGTCCCGTTGAACGGTCACGGTGACAGTGTGTGCCTGTGAGAGAGATGTTAAGAGAAAGAGGGAAGCTAGTGTATAAAGTCTACCGTGAACTGACCTCCGCTCTCACGCCACTAATTCGCTTCCACCTCCGTTGGCGCAAATTCCAAGGACTTGAGCATCCTACTCGGTGGCGAGAACGCTTTGGTTGTCCTTCTCTCCCTCGCCCTCCTGGACCTCTCCTCTGGTTCCACGCCGTTTCTTTAGGTTATCTCTCCACCTTTCCGCTCACGTTTCGATTTTCAAGAAATAGCTGAGACGATTGTCTAGTAATTTGACTACAGCTGAAGGACGTTTATTTTGTTTTATCTTATTGTGATTGAGTTAGCGGAATGAATGATGGTTTTTGTGCGATGGTTAATCAGGTGAAGGAATGACCGCCATTCCATTGATCAGACACTGTATGATTGAGAGGCCTGACTTTAATATTTTAATGACAACAACGACCTTGTCTGCATTGTAAGCTGAACGCGTTTCTCCTATGCTAAATTGTACATTCTGATTGAAGTTGAGCTTCCTTAGGCTTTACTTAGTTTTTCTGGACTATGTAATTGTGTTATTTTGAGGTTGATGGCTTTCGATGCAAGTACTTGTATCACTCATCGCTTAAAACATGAAGTCTGAGTGTATTTAAATGGAGCTTCCTCTCGTGCAGTAATGTTTTGAGGACTCAGCTTCCATCTGGTGTCATATATCAGGTGATCCCTCTCTGTCGTTGCTTTTGTTGTCAATATATATATATATATATATATAGTCGATTCAAAATGCCTCACTGAAAAATATTTTATCAACAAGAGTTGCATATCCCTGGAGAAATTTATTTCTTGAATATTTTATGTTGCATTATCAGTCCAAATGTCCAATGCATTCTTTTTCTTGTTTTGTTGTGAGAATCACTGATTTACTAGAGTACGACTCACTACCGATGCACTTTAATTGACTGTTAAGAGCTTCAGCGTTTAGTTCAATCTATAGGCTGAGTTTATTGTTTTCAGTTTGATGAATTCATGTTTAAGTCCTTGATGAATTACATTGCTCAAAATATGCTTATACAGTTTTCTCCAGTTGACGTACCTGATGCTGTGGATTCATTTCTAGGCTATTGGAAGCCAAATGCCATTATCCTGATGGAGAATGAACTTTGGCCCAATCTTATAATGGGTGCTGCAAAAAATGATGTAAGTGAATTCATAGCTTCCTTATATTGTAGGTGAACTTGAATATTGTTTTTCTGTGGCAGGTCTAAACATTGCTTCCTTAAATTTTATTGTAAGCACAAATATCAGCTGCAAGAGATGATCTACCAGGCCGGAGATGTTTGGCATTTTCAATTCAGCTTTTTGATGCTGTACCTGCATTAACCTGGATGGGGTGTAGACTTGTAGTAGTTGTAGATCATTGTTTTTATTGAAAGTGTCTTGAGCTGGAAGTTAACCTGTCCAACAAAGTAATTGGCTTCCGAAAACAATTCTGTTCAGTGTAGCTCTAGAAGCTGCTGCAAATAAGTTGGATATATTTGAGTGCTTTTCTGGCGGATATGTTTAGTTTATGAATGGATAACAGCATTTTAGTTTATTGAGAAATTGAAAAGTGAATACAGTTAGGACATGATTTTTTTCTCCTTGTTCAAAGTTCTTTCATTTGATTAAGTGGCTGAAGAGAGTTTTGGGTGCATGCTGATAGCATCCATTCTATTTGTTTTATTCCATCCACTGAAGGGGAGTTTTTCGTTTTGTTTCTCCATGTTACTTATTTTCACAACATCATCATTAATGGAATCTTCTAAAACTTCCAAAATTAGCTTTAATTACAAAAATCAGCATGCTTATATATATATATATATATATATATATATATTTCACTATGTAATATTCATGTTTCATCTCAGATTCGACTTGCATTGATCAATGCTCGAATATCTGCAAGTTCTCTGGGGCGTTGGTCAACACCTATTGTTTTCCCTCTGATCAGTTTGATGCTCTCAAAGTTTGCCTTGATTGCCCCATTGGTATGTATTTTTGTTGGTAAGATAATGTGGTTTTCCCTCAAATTATTTCTCAAAAATTGTTGACAATTGTAAAGAGCACCAGGGAAGCAGTTCACTTTCAGCTACTGGAAGCTCCACCTTCGATCATCAGCTTTTCAGCTGACCTGAAATACTGTAAGGCTACATGTTTCTTTCTTGTCTTTTAACTATCTTTCATTCTTTTACAAGCAGGTTCTTGATAGTCCCATGTTCTGTTTCATAGTTATCTAGTTCCCAATTCAAGTGCATGTTTTAGGTGCTACAGCCGTCTACTATTACAGTCTTTTGTTATTTGTTTCATGGTATGATTATGACATGGCATAATAGCAATCATAAAGAAAGAACACATCCAGTAGGAACATATAGAGTGAATAGATGCATGGTAGATGGGTGCTTTTGATTGAAATCGTAAATGTTCAAGTCGGGTTATAGTACAATTATTTGCATGAGTTGAAGTGCGGCCAATAATATATGTCTAAAGAAAGTCAATCAATGAATCCCAAGAAAATTCTATGACGTTAAAATTAAAAGATCCAAAACAACTATCTTGTGTGAAATGAAAAAATATGTATGATCCTGAAGATATGTCTAACTAATTGGAATTAGCTGGGTCCCTCTTTATATTCTCATTGCTAGCTTGGTCTGTGGATTGCTTTGCCAAATGTATAATGTCACACTTCTTGTTTATCTTTTAGGCTCAAAAACCAGTGCCCAAAACAGTAATTAATTTTTTTTCACTTGAGTCTTGGTATGGATGTAGATCTTTCTTATTTGCTATATGTACTCTTCAAATCCTGACATATATTAAATGTCTTGTCATCAAAGCTTTAACAGAATACGGAATGCCAGAGACTTTATTGAGATTTATGGAGGATATGCAGGTAAAGCTTGCTCAAAGATCTGTTTGGATGGCTTCTTCAATACATGAAGGAGAAGAGAAAAGTATGTTGCTTGAGTTTCTGCTCAATCATGCTTTTAGTAATGTATCTTTTACTTGGACTCTGAATAAACGTTAGTTGTACCATGTTATGTATTTCCCTTCCTAGGACTGCTGTGCTTCAACCTACTAGGGAATTATCTCTTTCTTAACATCCTCCTGCCTCCTCTTACCAAGAATATTTTAATAACATTATCTCGTCTTATAGCGTTATCTTAACCCTCTAGCGCCTCTTCCTTTGTTGTCATGGATTAGGAAACATATATTTTATCATCTGCTGTCACAAAATGTTTTCTATGATTATTATTTGTATCTTCTTTCATATCCACTTTGTGCAAGCACTTCCAAGCAATGTAAAACCTGCCAAGATTTGGATTTGTGCTAGTAATCCCATGTGTTTGACCATATTTCACTTGTTTTCATCATCAATGAAACCCTTATGTATTTCTTCGTGCAGTTGCGATTCAGGCTCATAAAATGCTTGTTCAAAGTCATCCAAATCTGGTCACTATTATTGCACCTCGCCATCCATTGCATGGCCAGAAGATAGCCCAGGTATGATTATTATATGACTGAACATCATTTGCGTGTGGTTTATTTTTGCTGCACTGTTAATCCATTTAGTGGATTACTTCCTCTTTAGCTTGTATATCACTGTCTGTGTGCGTGTTTGTTCATGTATATGTCTTGAATGCTTCCATAGCATCTCTATGCACTATAGCACACATGTGAGCCATACTGCTATAGCTACCCGACCCAATTAATCCCACTTACTGCAGTGATTCCTATTTTATTGTCAGTATGACCCAACCTGAATAATCAGAACTTGACTTTGACCCGAAAATTAAAACCCAATCTCAACCCGAAAACTAACCCAATAGTGACCCACATCCGAACTGACCTAATCCGAAATGACTTTGCCTAAAAGAATCTGTGATGCATGTATGGGCTGGAATTAATGGGAATTAGATGGTGAGGGTTCAGTTGAGTAGAAACCAAATAGGGTTTGGGGCAATTGAGGTTGAAGATGACAATTGGGGTTAGGGTTCTTAGGGTTTTGGGTGGGATTGTTAATGGTGTGAGTTGTGAGATCAATTTGGGACATGAGAATTAAAGAAGAGAATACCTTGATTATGACTCACAAAGAGTACATAAGCAAGGGTTGTAATTCAAAGGTTGAAGAAGACTCGGACTTGATTGTTCATTGATTTTCATCGTCCATGGTTACACAATTTTAAAGAGTAATTAGCACCTCCTCAAGCTAAACCTCCTCCAAATAAGATAAGCTAAAAACAAAGGTAAAAAACACATAAAATAATAGAAGATCATACAGCAATTGTAAGATAACTTACACACCTTATAACTAACTAACAAGCTTCTTAACCCTTAAGCGAACAAATCAACTAATGATGTAATTATCCACTAATGAACAGCCTAATCAACACTATTAGCCCTCCTTAAGGGTCAT
Source organism: Tamarix austromongolica (assembly GCA_039764185.1). Taxonomy (NCBI): domain Eukaryota; kingdom Viridiplantae; phylum Streptophyta; class Magnoliopsida; order Caryophyllales; family Tamaricaceae; genus Tamarix; species Tamarix austromongolica. The sequence goes on from CM077810.1 coordinate 88,734,706, forward strand.
CCGTATGTTCAAGGTTGTCCGGTGAATTACTAAAAACTCATGGTTGTTTTATATATTCAAGGTTGTTTGGTGCATTATCCATTATTATTATTATTATTATTATTATTACTACTACTACTACTACTACTATAAACATAAAAGTTATATTTATATTTATATTTATTATAATATATATACATATATTCATTACTATTATAATAAAAATAAATTTATATTTCTAATAATAATTATTATTATATTTTTAAACATAATTATAATTATTATAAAAATCATAAAAATAATCATAATTATATTTATAATAATAGTTATAGCTATGTTTATAATAACATTATTAATTTGTGATTAATTTTACATATATTATGATAATAATTATTATAATAAGCATAACAATAATAACAAATCATAAAATTTAACTTATTTGCTATATTAAATTAATAACAAGCAATGTTAATTTAAATTCTGAATTGAATTTACGTGACCCAAATCCATTCAACCCAAAGTTCAAAATAAGCCCGAACCAAACTCGAATTGATTGGGAGTCTGTAAATCCAAGTCAAGCCCAAGTCTAAAGAATTTCAATGGGTCTGACCTTGGCCCGAGCCGATGTTCACTTGACTTGGCATAACTTGCCCCAACTTGAATGTAACTATTATCACAAACCTGACACAATCTTAAACCGAACCCAATCACATAGCAAACCCAATTTTAACCCTACATAAAATAACCTAACCCATATGACCTGTGTGCCACATGTAGACTACTTTGGCACTATCTAGGGTGGACAATGGGAGGAATGAAGAAGAGCATGGAGAGTGTTGTATAAATAGTCGTGTTTTGGCTATTTGCATTAGTGTCTTATAAAGAGCTTGAAATATTTAACCTTTGATATTGTTGGCAGCTTGATTATACTTCCAAACTATCTACGTTATCATATAACATGAAGATAGGATTACAATTTACTACTTCCATTCTATCTATGTTGGGTATACAACATGAAGATAGGTTACACTTCAGGATTTTGTGTTAGAGATTAAAGTCTGTGATGGCTTCATTAAGCTGTGTGATCAAAGTCTAAACTCATTTGCATTTGTCTTTCAAAAAAAGGAGAGATTTTGAGGAAAATATTTCCTTTAGCTAAAATACCTACTCCTTTGATGTGAAGGACAAAAGGAGGTCAAATATTCAAGTCTTAATTTTTAAATTTCATTGATGTTGTGGCATTAGACATGTGAGAGTTGGTCTTGTCATTTACCTTGTAGAAAATGAATCGCCTGTCCATCTGACATTCCCTTGCTTTCTGGCCTATATTGCAAAGTTATATTGAATGTTCTTGTGTGGTTTGTCAATGTCACTCATTTAAAATCCAATAACTATCATATAGTGGTGGTTGTTCTGCCTAGAAGGTTCCTTGTCTGAATTTCTTCCTTTTCTAATATGATTTGCAGACACTAAAGGATCAAGGCCTAGAGGTTGCTGTGAGGTCTCATGGTGATATACTAGTACCACGGACAAATATATACGTGGTGGATACTTTAGGTTTGTAACACCTTCATTTTTTACTACTGAAAATTTTTGTTTTGAAAACATTACCGAAGTGGAAATACATAATTACTCCTAAGGAAAAACGAGGCGTTACTACTGCAACTAATATAGGATAGATGTCCACCGTCCATCCCATATTAGATACTAGGCTAAGTATCCAACCAGCTAAACAGAACACAAGAAACAAAGTACCCAAAATTGGTAATATAAAGATAATAAGAGTTAGGTTTTACAAACAAAATCATGCCGGGTCCAAAATGATACAAAATACATAGGAGGACGAATTGAGAAATAGGGCAAAACTATGAAAGTTAGGCCCAAACACGTAAATAGGCCGACTACCAACCGCCCTCAAATACTTGCACAAAGTCCTCTGCTTGTGGGATTAAGTAATTGACCAAGCAAGTGGACACGTAAGTACGTTATGTACTGAGTAAGTCAAGTTACTTACTCATGGTAGTTAATGATACACATAAGGTTATGGGAGACATATATCATTTTAGCACACGTTCTCAAGCTCATACAACAACCTAACAACTTACATATTATACTAGCATGGAATTCTCATCATGGTAAACTAATCATGCACGTGGAAGAAGTTAGTATCGTATTCAACAATAAACATGGAATTCACGAAGCATCATGCTTTACACACCACGTATAGGAGATTCATAGTTCATTTTTCTTATCAAAATATTCACAAGTTAAACATATGATCATGCAAAATAACAAATCAATGGTGTGAGCTATTAGATAACCCTAAGCGCCATTCCACTTATCTAAGTATGAGATTTGAATCACAACATTATATGTTAGTTAAGGCATTTACTTATATTTATCTTCCTCTTTGAGCAATGGGTTGGATTATCCCTTTGGTCTTTCAATACCCATGGAAGTCAAACCAACAATCAAAAGGCATAAAGTCTGTATGAAGCCAAATAAACCTCATAGATGATGGATCTTTTAGTATCGATACCCCCTAGTACATCATCACTGTTTAGAGCAAAAAAGACATCGGGATCAATTAGGATCCCACTCAAAGGCAAAACAATACGCTTGAAAGTAGACTAACTCCCTAGTAGTTAATCGAGGATTAAATAATCTTAACCCGTATAATACTCTATGATCCACTTTAAGTGATTAATATTTTATTATCCAAGTCGTATACTAAGCAAGGCCCACATAGTATGCCAAGTCCACCAAAATCACATAATCATTTCAAATTATCCATCATAATTCTTCAAGGGTACTCAGTGATAATATTATCAATACACCAACACCTGAGTTAATAAATTCATGTGAAGAAGTAATTTTTCATCATTCAAGAATTATATTATAACATAATATCAAGTCACAAACCATTAAAAGGTCGAAGGAAACAAAATAAGCATTCCATCTGAAACCGATTGATCAGTTTGGCCTAGCCAAACCCAAGCATCCCTGTTGAAACCATTCAATCAGCTTGCCAAACCAGTTGATGGTTCAAACTGAGACTAAACCAAAATTACCACAAACAAACCATTCGATCGGCTCGGCTAACCATTCAACTATTTTAGAGACCTGTTGATCGGTTCGGTCAAATTAGTCAATTAATCTATACAAAAACAACATATCCATGCATTTCTACGTACGATTCAAACCAGTTGGCCTACTTTTTCTTTGGTGTTGTTATGGTCCTGAATTCAGCTGTTTCTTTATTTGGATGACTGATCTGTAATTGTACAGACTTTTATAAGCTTAATATATTTAACATATCACTTTAGGATGTCCACCTCATACATCATATATACAAGTACAGTTTGCACTTTTGGGCTATGTATGAATTGCAATTTTTCCAATCAGCTCAGATTAGCCTCTTTTTTCCTGCAATATTTCTTGCCATTGTCCCGGACAAAGTCTAATAAACTGGCATAAACGAGACTGTTGTACAAGATTTCCCTCCGTCAACTAGATTTTTGCATTATCCTGCTAACAGGTTTCTCAGCATCTCCAGTTGCTAATGAAGGTTCTGAAACATCTGAATGTCATTCGGCCTTTTTTTTGTTTTTTTTAGAAGTATTCCTGTGCCTACATTGGGCCTCTAATATGGTTCCGCAACTTCTGCCTGATGCTCTCCATGGTTCTGAAAGCCTGTAATTATAGGCCTTAATGGAGCTTAAAATTTGGCGAGATGTGAGAAGTGGGGAAAGTAGTCCAAAATAGACCCATCTTTAAGTGGAGGCATGCATGGATATGCCCACACTAATGTAAAAAATTCTAAGTCTTGTGCTGAACAAGAACTTGGACTTAGGAGGTTGATCTTCCAGGATGATATTAGCTGATTTAAATTTGTTGCCTCTAATATAGACGAAAATAATTTCTGCTTTATTTGCATGGTTTCTAGATTAGATGTTTGCCAGTGTTATATTATCTTCTCGCCGTTCCACTCTAAAGTTCAGCTTCATCTTTCAAGTTTGATTAACATAACATCATATAGTCTATGTGGTGTATTTATTCTCAGGAAGATGCTCATTCAATTCTTTTAACATTCCTGTAAAATTTCATTTCAACAAAAATCCATTCATATTTATTTATTTCATCTTGCATGCTTATCCCTAGCCTTACCCTTAGCTACCTGAGAAAGAAAGACAAATATAAGATATATTAAGATTAATTAGCTTTTATAGGGAATTCTAAGATGGTACCTCGCTATTTTACTTGTGCCTAGGGCTGTTAACGAGCCGAATATCCTCCGGCTTGAGCTCGGCTTGTTTAATTTTTTTTAGGCTCAAATTCAGCTCAAGTTTGAAATAAGCCAAACGAGCCTGGCTCGAGCTTGGCTCGAGCTCGGCTCGGCTCGGCTCGTTTAAATTTTTAAACAAAATTAATGAACCAAACCGACTCATTTATCATGATTTAATTCGTGACTCGACTCGTTTAATTATTTGACTCGTTTGAAAGTTAAACAAACCAAATCAACTCGTTTAATTATTTGGTTTGTTTAAAAGCTCATTTAACTATTTGACTCGTTTATTATGTAAATTCTATACAAGCTCATTCTATTAACAAACGAGCCGAATTTATAAACGAATCGAACCAAGCTCGAGCCAACTTGCGAACAAATGAGCTGAACCTCCCTTGGATCAAGCTTGGCTTATTTAATAAATGAGCCTAAAAATAAGGCTTGGATTTGATTCATCTTGCTAAACAAACGAGCCGGCTCGGTTTGTCAACAACCCTACTTGTAACTTGGTGGGGCTGACTTTCCTCTGTTTGAGTGGCATAGCTTGTCTTATAAGGCTTGACTTTATTAATCAAAACCTTTCCTTCGTAAGGAGGAACTTTAGCTTTGTAGGTGAAGGCTGTAATTTTCACATATTTATATTCACGTGTGATGGACTTATCTCTTAGTCCCTCTAAGCACTCCTTAAGTGAAAAACATAGCAATAACCACCTGTTGAGAAATGTTCTATTTAACCACTCATTCTGCCGTTCAGCTCTATTTACCAAAGAAAATTTCCGTCAATTTATAATATTAAACTACCATAGCACCCACCAATTTACCACTTGAGGATACAATTAATAGATGATAGGTGAAGTGATAATATAATTGTGGAATCCGTTGTTAATAGGTCATTTTTTCAGTGGTGATTATCCAACATTTGTTTTCATTGGGTGGTTAACATGATTTTCTTCCAGGATGATTAGGTGGAAAGGATATTATTGGAATTAAATTATATATTTGACATAGTAACAAAAATCATAACACGTTTAGTAAACTGGTACAAAGTAACTGATCCGGTGGTTTAAGTAGTAATGGAATAGCTGGAGGGTAAGTTAAAATAGAATATTTTTTAACAGGTGGTTTGGTGTTATTTATTTATTATTTTTTCCTTCCTAAACATATGGTCAAATAGGCTTTATCCTATCTCTTAAACTTATACAAAAATGATGTTAGGCTTTTGGTAATTTGTCTGGAAACTAGGTGAGTTCTTGCCCCTGCTAATGTAGAGTGTGGATGCTATATTGAAGTTATCAGGGCAAACTCAATGTCCAAGAGTGGAAATCTTAACAGCATTGTGATTCTAATTTAGTTTCTTCTTGTGCCTCAGGTGAATTAAGATATTTCTATAGATTGGTGCCTATTGCAGTGGTTGGAGGTTCTTTTTTGCCTGAATTAAAGGGCCATAATGTTTCTGAAGCAGCTGCTGCTGGCTGTGCAGTTTTGACAGGTGAGCTTGGCACCATAGAGTGTTTTAGGTGTCTGCAAGTGGTCCTAATACCTCTAAATCCAAGTGGAACGTTAGATGCACAGTCATTGTCCCATTCCCTCTTTCTAGAAAATACAAAGTTACATGTTATTGTGAGAGAAAGATATATGACAAAAAATATGGACTACTGGAAAATACTTTTTTCAGTTAAACAATACACTGCCATATTGGATTTTGATTCCATGGTCTATGGACTTTGCTATTGACTTTCAGGTCCTCATATTGGACATTTTTCACATATGGTATCAGAAATGCAAAGATTGCATCCGTTTGCTGTGCTACAGGTATGAGAAATGAAGGCTTCTCTTCTGTTTTGCTTACATTCTTATTACCTGTTATCTAATAAGCTGTTATGGCTTCATTTTCTGTGGGATATATGTCACTTGATTATGCAACTTTGGTACCTTACACATGAGTGTCAAATGATAGAAGTCTTAGGGTTGGCGCTAACTGCGATGGCCTAATGTTATTATTGTCCAGAATATAGGGGTAAGAGAAAGATAACAAAGAGGACTTATTGTGTGGCAATTCTTATGTGTTCCACTTTGTCTCGCATTACAAATATACGTACATGATCAATACAGTTACTAGAACCATCAAATTTGGCTTTTGAGTTCTATATTAAATGTGTAACATATAAAATTTGACCCTTGATAACTGACAAACACTTAGCAACTGATATGAGGCTAATTTTAAAGGAGAAGACGAGAGGAGAAAACAAGCAACTAGGAGAGACTCAATCCTAGGGAGTTGAGCAGACACACTTGATTCAACATTGGAATCAATACACTATTATCTATATCATTCATTATGTGAAGAATACACACAAGCCAGAGGACAATATTTCAGCCAACTAAAAAAGATAGACATAGATCCTAAAACATAAAAAGTCATTCAAAAATGATAACATTAAATTCAAAGGTATGAGAAATGTAGATGTCTCGTCTGTTTTTCTTACATCCTTAATACCTAATAAACTTTTATGGCATCATTTTATGTCTAATATGTCAATTGGTTATGTATTTTTGATACCTTATGCATGAGTATCCAATGCTAGAAATTTTAGGGTCAGTGCTGACCTGTGATGGCCTAATGTTACTATTGTCCAGAAATTAGGAACAAGAGAGATAAAAAAGAGTACTTTTTCATGTGACAATTCTTATGTTTTCCACTTTGTCTCACTTTACAACTATACATACATGATCGATACAGTTACTAGAACTATTTAGTTTGGCTTTTGACTCCTATATTGTGAGTGATCTATATAAAATGTGACCCTTGATCTTTGGCATACACTTAGCGACTGATGAGGGACTAATTTTAAAGATGTGAGGAGAAAGCAAGCAACTAGGAGAGACTCTCAATCCTAGGTAGTTGAGGAGACACATTTGATTCAACATTTAAATCAATACACAATTATCTATATCATTTATCATGTGTAGAATATGAACAAGTCTGAGGCCAATATTTCAGCCAAGGAACTAAAAATCGGTCAATAAAACTGCGGTTGTAGTTGCGATATGGGAGTGTCATGAACAATATTTTAGACGTAGTTGTCGCGGCATGATTTTTTTTACCCACAATAAGTATCGGTGTATATCATTAAATATCGTAAAATACGAATAAAATATTGGAATATACCAGCCAAAACGTATTGTATTGGTTGGTATTCATGTGATTTCATTTATACATTGTGTATCAGAAAACCAAAAATCCGATATATATCGGAGATTTTTGATGTATCAAACAATATTTTATTCCATGCTAAAAATGATGAGCACGTACTAAAAGATAAAATGTTATTCAAAGATGATAATACTAAATTCTGAGATAATAATCCTAACTGCTTTTGTTGTAAATATATTAAATATCTCAAAAGATACTTATTCCTACCTAACTGATACAAGCGACTTTAACAAAGTAGCTAAAGAATAAAAGATCGAATTCCATAATTCACAACATATCACAGACTAACATGCATGTCCTGTTACTTGCATTGCATTTATGTTCTAGACTGAATATGGACCTTATTTGACGAGATCCATAATGTACAATCAGATTCACTTGAATGGAGAAACTAGGGGTGTTCAGGAAAACAAGGAGTTCCCTAGAAGGTGTTCGTTTATCTAACTCTAATTTGCTGTTTAGAAACTTATTTTCCAAAATTGTATCGAAAACAATCTTGGTCTTGGTTTCTATCTATACAAAATTAACCCTTGCTTTTCAATTGAGAACAACATTTGGATCTCGACCCCTGTCATCATTGCTGTCACCGTCACTGCCATTTCCATCACTGTTACCACCACCACAACTGTCACCATCACTAGCACCATTGCTTTTGTAATTAACACAACCACTTGGCACCATTGCCTCTACTGTAACCACCTACACTACCATGACCACCACCACCATTATGATCATTAACACCACCACTGCCACTGCTGCCACTAACATGGTAGAAAATGGTGGTTGGAAATGAATATGATTTTTTGTTTTATTGGGAAAGCTACTTTCTTTGTTTTCTTTGGTGATAATAAATGGAAAATTATTTTAATGATGTAAAAGCATCCTAGATGTTAGAGGGTTGAGGTTTAGGCTGAGGGTGCTAAAAATTTTATTGAATATTTGTTGGATCAGAAGCTCCCTTTCTCCTATCCTGAATGCCTAAATCTGTTGGCTATGAAGGTTTCTGGAGAAGTGCAACTGATAGAAGTGCTCAATGAACTTTTTGGTGATGTCAAGACCTTGGAATCACACCGTTTGGCTGCCAAATATGCACACAGGGCTCTGTCAAGTGGGGTTATTGCTCGTATGTGGAATCTAGTTAACTGGCATGTTCTTGGAAAGACTTCAGGTTCAAATTAACAGCAGGATGTGTGAACATTGAAGATGGTATCTGGGGTCCCCTCTGATGTTAGAGACATGATTCTAGCCTGCAATCTGTGATTTTATTCTGGCTGTTAAAGGTGACATTTTCATTCAATAACTATCTTGCTTCTTATTGCATTCGATAATTGATAGAAGTGCATTTTGGTGAGAGTCCACGTATGGTTCCTTTGCTATTTGGATATTCTGTTGACGTTTAGGTTAAGTATTTCTTGAAATGTGATTTGTACATTCCTTCCATTCGGATGTGATAATCTGGCGTATATAAAAAAATTATTAATATTGTTCTTGCATGCATGAATGCTTTCTTGCCTACTGCTTTTATGTGCATGAAACTCAATCCTGCATGGGAGCTTTATCTAACTATTGTGAAGAACTTGCCACTTCACTGACCAGAAAAAGGGGAAGAACTGGATAAGAGGGAACATAAAGCTGACATGGTATTTTTTTTTTTTTTCAATTTTTTCCCAAGGCAACCAAAAGGAAAGGAAGCAGTGTCTTACCATTTCTACTTAATACCAGACTCATTATTTGTTCTTACGCTGAGGTGACGACCTATGTAATCGTGTTGTCGGGCTTCACCTTTAATAGGAAATCTCGTTTGAGAACTTGTGCATTTTCAATTTTCATCATATGTTTTACATGATGATTTAGTTTCCTTGATCAATATGTACTCATGCTGCATTTTTCAGCTGGAGAAAAGGTAGGCCCTTGTGGAGGAGTTTCATTGCTACTGCTGGCACTTAGCAATCAAGTTTGGCATAATCTTAGCAGGCATACTGAAGGTGGAGCTGGATCCAAGCAACGAGACTTGATTTATGCAGCTTTAACTACTGGATGATAATCCGAGTATTCTGCTTTGATGACAAAGTGCCCCATGCGTCATCATACTAGTGTTCTGTGAGTTCACATTTGCGAGCCAGGTAATCAGCCAAGCTCCTTGTAGGCATTTCTATTGATTTGTTCATGGTTGGATATAAAAGTTGTCCAGGTTCCTCCATCTGTAGTTCCATTTAAAACCAGTTAGACGGAAATGTTTCCATGTGGACAGGTGCCAAGCTTTATGTTCACGTTCATTATTTTGCGATGTATGTTTTTTGAGCTGGGATTGCGCAAACTTCGATGATGGATTTTTATTAGTGAAATTTTATTAGGCGGTTTGAGACTGTACATGTCCATGACATTTGAAACTGTTTTGGGGTAAATAAAGATAATATACCCCATACCTGCTTTTCTTTTAATATATAATTAGATTAGATAGCTATATTTTCATTAAAGATAAGGCTTTTTTACCTGGATTTAGAAAGATAACCAATCATTTATCTTGGCATAAAACCAAAATAAACATTCTTCCACCAGAGTGTAATATACCAGTACAACCCAATTGCGAACAGAACCATATCATACTTCAAAGAGTCAGATATAATAGACCATATCATACGCTAAAGACGAACAGATTCTCATATTGATCGAGTAGACCCAAGCCCACTAAAACAGGTGGTTCAAGGCCTATACCTTGCAAAAAAGCCTTCAGCACCAAGGAACCCATCAAGTTCCACCTTTACCGCCCACATATACAACGTACCTGTTTCATTTGGACTTTGATATATTTGTCTTGCCATTCGCTGTTTTGCGTAGAAGTTTCTGGCCGTCTATAGCAAGGTTATTGTCGGCTTACATCGAGCTGCTTTATGTCAGAATATTCACCCGTCTATCTCGGCGAAGGTTGTGAATCAGCATTCGCCATTTTGCTGTAATGGATTTCAACGGAGAGGCCTTAGTTGACCTCGGTGGAAGTTAATTGAAGTCGAGGAGTAAAACTGGGATGTTCTGCATGTGATTAGAAGTTTAGAACCCAAGTTTTCATCTTTTATGTTTTTGTCAACCACAACTAGAGATGGACATTGTTTGGCTTGGTCTAGTTTCGGTTTCAAGCTAAACCAAATTATATTTTTACAGTTTAAAAAAATTTCAAACTAACCAAATTATTTTATGACCGATCCAAACCAAATTATATTCGCGGTTTACGGTTTGATTTAATTTGATTTATGGTTTTGCATATAAAATATTAAAAATTAATTGCTCAATGGAAAATCACTTTAATATTCTTATGAAAAATGGAACTAAGGTACATCAATATTAAATATTAATTTTAAAATGTCATTTTTATTATAATATTTAATGTACTATAAATCTATGTAGATGTAGTTGTATATATATAAATATAGTTTATATATAAGTTATATTATAATTGTAAGAAAAATATAATATAAACACAACTCCGGTAATGTACAAATCGTACAATATTTTTTAAGTAATTCTCCAACTACTTTAAGTATGTAAACCACCCCACACACACAAAAAAAAAAAAGATATATAGTGAAGAGAAATTTTTGTTTATAGCAAAGGATTTATGATGAATACATGTACTTACAGCATAATTATTAGCTAGAATTATACCAAATAATACTTACTTGATGATGATATTACTAATAATATATATACACGATTTGCGGTTTAAAAAATTGTAATTTATTTTTTCACATTGTAACTAAACCATTTAAAAAATTGTATACTAAATCATAAATTTTCAAACCGTAAATCAAATCAAATTATAAAATTAGGGTTTAATTTAAACTTTAAAGGGTATTATGTTCACCCCTTACCACAACTGTAAACAAAAATCCAAGATGAAATTTAGATTGCCGGAGGTACATTTGGTCTTCTATATTAGGAAATGTTTTCTTCATTTGATTTGATCTGATTTAGACGAAGGGGGAAAAAATTGACGTGTTGTTATAATTATTATTTTATTATCTTGATAGAACAGATTCTTAGTCTTTCCTCTTTACTTGCACAATGCCCTTTTGTGTTCTTGTAATTCAGAACTTTCTTTTTCGTTCGGATATGCTTGAGGTGTTCTGGTGTAGAATAGTGGGATGGGTTTGTCATTGTAGCTTGATCAAAATCAGGTCATTTTCATTTCAGTCAGGACCCTGTCTTTGTTTTGCTGCTTGTTGACCTCCGAACAAGCATATAGTGCATATACTGGAATGTCTGAAACTATGGTAAACGGCTAAACGATATATAGCCCATTTCCTTTTTCTTTTTAGTATTGTAAAGAACTATAATACCCCTAATTCAAAACACATTGTAGCTGACCTCGCATTGACTTGACAAAGAGAGAACACAGGACTCAGAACTTGAATGTCAATCCCGCCTTGAGTGACTCGGCCGACGGGGTTAAGGGGGTAGAGAATGAGAGTGGTGGGGTCTTTTTGAATGGGAATCCTGTAAATTGCATCTGTCAGACTGTCACCTTTTGGCGGCAATGGGGTAACGTCTTGCCTGTATAATGAGATCGGACCCAGTTTGGTAAATGATTGATGAAATGATGTACAGTTGGCATTTATTTATTTTTTTCACGTACTTCAATATTTTCATTTGCTTATAAATATGTTATGATAAATTAAGATATAATAATAAACATTTGTAAAATGTAATTTATGAATTTGTTATTGAAACAGCCCCACACACCTTAGAAGTTGCAACTACCTTCTCATTTTCCTGCTGCAGAAATTGTAATTGAACATTTGGGACGTAGATAGTATTGTTTCTTTTACGTGAGCTTTGATTCATTGTGGTCTTAGTAATCGATCGAATGGAGTCAGACTGTGGTAATAAGAAGGATAGGTTTCATTAGGTATCGTGATATTTAAACTAATGGTTTACTGGTAATTTGTATTATTATGGTTCATTTTAGATATTTAATTCATTTTTACTCGAGTATCTTAATGGGTATCTCAACAAAATTGCTTAGGTAAGCAAGTGAAAGTAAGTTGATTATAGAGGCATCCAATTAAAACTATAAAAAAAATAACAGCTGATTATCTGTAAAATATCAAGCGTTCAATGAATTATTAGAAATTTGCTGCTGCAATCTAGCAGCATTATTAGCCCAGTTGATTCATCTATAGTCCGTACTAACTCCGCCAGTTTGTGAAAATGAGGCAAAAGGTGACAGAAGACCTAACCTATCATCCATGGTGCTATATCAATCACAATTAAGGTACGGAAGCCCTCCATTTCAATTATAATAACACATGAATTGTAGGTGAACCCTCTGGATTTGTCTTATACCTGCTTTGTCGAGTAGAATTAAATTCTGGGTTTGAAACCGTTTGGGTACTTACCTCGATACATCTCAAGTATAGGTTATCATTATTGGCGCTGTGGAATCCATGCTCGTAGGAATCGAGCTAAATATTCTTTGATGGACGTCTCGGTAAGTATATATACTTCATCATCACATTTGTTCCCCTATTTTGTTTGATTCCCCTTTGCTCTGAATAGCAAATTGTTCATTATTGTCGATGGGTATGCCTACCGTAGATTCTAATGGAGTGGAGACCAAGCTTAAAAGTAGCACTACGTCATAAGTCATAGGACTCATAAAGACTAAGACTGATAGGTAAAGTACCCTTTCTACCGGGGAGAGGGCATCAGGCATGGTTTTCAAGGTGAATGTTTATTGCTAGAACAGTGAATCCACGTAGACCGTTGGCCGAAATCTTCTAGGTGCTGCAAAAGCAAGCCACGCCATTCTGCTTCTTTGTACGGCATTCTACTGTTTTTCCGAGCACCCCGAGCGACCGATGTATCTTCTGCATTAGCCTTACAAATATGCTCGTCTCAGTTGGGAAAAAAAAAGAAAAAAAAAAAGGGAAACTGGGCAAAACAGGAGAGGCATGCCATGGTGCACACAATGCATGTTCACAAACCAAATGCACGTTCACAAACAGGAGGGGAGGCATGGCGTATGATTTTTTCAACCGCTAAAAAAACGACAGAACTTTCAGCCAATGATAGTTTTTGTTGTGTAATTTCGGATGTCTGAGAATAATGAAATTATTTATCTTTGAAAATTGAAGAATTACTTACCCAGAAAAAGAAAAAAGGATAATTGAACCATCGTTACTGAAATTTCTTCTCCAGCAGTGTCGGTCCCTTCACGCTAGGCTTGCAGAAAATAAATAAAAGTTGTGGGTGGAAAAGTCTGCGACTCTTTTCCACAAAGATCTGGAACCGTTTTCGCCGTCGGTGTAACAAAATGCGTAGACTTGTTAAGATACAATAAAGATAGTATATGATTTTTATATTCTTAAGTCATATGTTACGACCACTTCAATGGTATTTATCATAGAGAAAGTCTGCGACAAGGTTATCGGTGATATCTAAATCAAGCATAGCATCTTTTAAAAATAAAATAAAAGATTAAATGCAACTGGGTCGTCGGTTTTGTGGGTATTGTTTCCTTGGTTTTGCGACTTATGAGACACCTTGAGCGATACGGAGCAAAACAAAATCGCCTAGGATGCCTAGAACGGCAACAACGTTAGTGCGGACGGCAGAACGGATGGCCTGGAAACGCCTGTTGTATTTGACAAAAACCAAAATTGTATATTACTTAATTTTATTGTATTTAAATATGCTATAGTAATAACTTTTTATTTACGGCCTTTATGGTCAAACAAAGGCATCATCAACGAGGAATTGGAAGTGAAGCAAATACATAAATACAATTTCTAATATTCGAAGTCCCACCAATAATTTTGAAAAATTATGCCACGTGAAATCGGTAAGCTAGAAAAAAATAATAAAACAAACGTTATATGTAGTTACAAAACGCGGCGTTCTCTTAGCCGACAGCAACAGCTATAAAAGTACTCTAATCATTAATCATTATTCACCAGAATTGAAAAGGAGCGGAGGACGGCAATGATTTAAACCATTTTCCCTCTCAACCTCTCTTCTTTTTGCCTTTTCCTTTTTACCAACCAACATGAGTATCACTTCCTTTTAATCAGCATGCTCCTAAAGGAGTAAAGATATCACAGGAAAAGGGAAATGAGTGCAGGAACATTGTAGCGAAGAGAAGACAAGAAACCTTCCTCTCCCTCAATAAAAAAAAGATTCTAAATTTGAAGGACGACATGATTCATTATTTCTACTTTATTTTAATTATGTTATCCGTGTTTGAAATATTTATATATATTATTTTTAGTTTTTTTATTATATTTTATGATCAATCACATCCACAACGCAGGAAAAAAAAATAAGGTGATGTGTTTTTGCTGGTCTCCTAAGCAAGTCATGTCGTAGAAGCGAGTAGGAGAAAAGTAATAAAAAAAAGTCGGAAGAACAAAGATGCACGTAGGTCCGAGGATAATGAAGAAGGAAAGAAAAGAAAGGGAGGAAAAAATAAAACTAAAAATGTTAATACGATGATACTAAAATAATATAAAAATTAAAATACATGATAATTAAATGGAATTGATTAAAATGCATGATACTAAAATAAAACTATGTCAAATGTTATGATGAGTAAGTATTAAATTGTACTCTCTACGCTTATATCTTCGATTGATATGGGGCGGATGGTGAATGATTAGGCAATATTTTAAAATTTTCTCATTCTATTTTTTGGTATTTAGTCTCTTAACCCCTCCCTTAACCTTTAAATATTTCCTAATTACCTTACCTTAATTTCTTAACCCTTTATTTTACTTTAAAACCTTTGAAAACCCTAACCCTAGTTATATCATTTTAGAGAAAAGTAAAATCATGTTTTAGAGTACAAAAGCTCATAATTTTGTATTATCGTGAATTTCCTAAGAATGTGTGATTTATGATTTTATGTAAAATACCATGCCTAGGCCATTCTAAGCTTTATCTCAAATTTTTTAACATCATGTTATATTTTACTATATTTGACGAGCATGTTGTTAAGTGTTATTTGTTATGAGGTTTATTATTTTGAAAAAAGTACTGTGTTGAGGCTTGAGTTGCGCATTTTGGGCCTTGGTGGGTCTTGGTACTTTTTGATTTTTGGAGGGTTGATGGGGGATTCAATTTATGATAATTATGTATTTGGATTTAAACATGTTGAAAATCAATGTAACACCCCCGTCTCCATTTTTTTCAATTTAAAATTTTAATTTCCAAAGTACAATATGAAAGCTAAAATAATAAATGGGGACACTATCAACACATCTATCGTGATGAGAGATGTGTGTGTGTTCACCTAATATATGACAGATATAAGGCTAGACAAGGAAATACAACAATAAGAACAAACACACCCCCGAGAAGGGTAAATCTCTTTATAAAATACAATGTGTTAGATCAATGTTAGAAAGTTGAATTACAATGATTAGAACTAAAACTAGAAATATTCCAATATGGGGGGGGAATACCAAAAGCCATGCTCTATTACTCATTCCAACACTCCAAGAGAAACCATAACATATGCACCATAACTACTGAAAAATAATCAGTTCAGTACAAAAGTATTAAGCAAACACACCTAACCCAAAGTCAGTATATAACATGCTGACTAAATCTTACTCACATGCAATAACAACATGGTAATATATAACATGATATACTACTAAGGCACATAACCACTATAATAAATAATTATCCACAAAATATATTATCATGATACTCATATTTTCAAAGGTAAATTAATAATGAGATTTTATCATGATCAAAGAGCAACATGCTCACACGATATAATATGACAAGCTCATATGTTAGCTCAAAATAATACATGTACCAACATCCAATAATACTAATCAACTCAAACAATAACCAATGGTAGTGCACATAATGCTACTCTCGACCAATATCTCAACACACGAGGGTAGTGCACATAATGCAACTACCGACCAACATTTTGACACACAAACGTAATGCACATAATGCCTCTACCAACTAATAACTCGATAATTAGGGCAGTGTACATAATGCCTCTATCAACTAATAATTCAATACCAATGGTACTACACATAATACCTCCTACTAAAACAACATTTAAACAACAAGGACAGTGTACATAATGGTACCTGCCAAAATAAGACACAAAATCATTTACTTTCCTTATTACTAGAGGAGACACAAAGACAACCCAAGAACACACATGATGTACCCTTATAATACTAGCACACATAATGAAACACAATATCTTTTCAACCATGTAACCCTAGGGAACTTTTGTACCCTATTTATACTATACCATTGTCAAAAGCATAATCCTTAATAATTAATACATCCAAGAAATCTAAAGAACCAAAGGAATAGATTAGAATAGATACTAAGTCAAAGTGCCGAGGCAACAAATCCCAAACCAATCAAGGGTTCCCACCTCATTTTTATGGTAACTAACACTAAATATTACCCAATCCCAATTAGAGATATTCCATGTTAATTATTAGCATTTTATCATAGTGGTAACAGTTAATACAACAAGGAACATAGAGGTCCACATGTAACAAAAATGCTTACTTTTGAGCTATATTGATAAGGAAGAAGTCACAACCACATAAGATGAGGTATACCTCATTGGATACAACCACACAAACCATACTAAACTCATCTTACTTAACACTTAAGCAAATTAAATTCGCTAAATCATTTAACCAATGAATACATAAGATGAGTCATAGCTCGGACACCAAAACCACTTTAAAATTTATCTCAAAGATCTAAAATTAAAATCAAGGCATAAAAGCCTTAAAAAAATTCAAACAAATTAAGCCACCAAATCCTTACAAAATATTAAGATCCCGCCAAATAAGTCCAAATCCAGAAACCATACCAAAACCTTTCAAGGTGTAGAAACCGAAAAAATAAAAGCAAAGGTGAGAGGTCATACCCAAAACTTAAGGGTATAGACGAAAACATTAAAATCAAAGGCATGTAAGCCCCACAAGATTAAATATTACTTAACCAAGTTAACTTGTTTGAATCCAAAATCTAAATTTTCATTAAGGCATAAAGAATCTCATTTGATGCCACATAAGATAAAATTGACGGCTAAAAATAACTCAAAATGCCAAAACATGTCAAATTGAAACTCTTTTAGAAAAAAAGGTATTCACATAATACTATTCATAATTAACAAAAAATGTCATTTTACATCGAGAAACTTAAATCTAAAAACATCAAAAAGATATTACTAGTAATTACTATTTACCATAAAATTATTAAAATTACTATTCATAAAAGATACCATTCACATAAACACACTATTAACATTAAATTACAATTAACGCTAAAATAATATTGTCATAAAAATACCATTTCATATAAATTTTCAAAAACTATTAAATGTTTTGAATCAAGAATTCAACCCACCATATCAATATTATATCATGATTGGCAGAAAAGACTTTGAATATCTTAAGAAATTCAAGAACACCTTGAATAAAACTAGAACAAGTTAAACTTCGATTAAAATTAAATCATATTAAACATAAATATTTACCAAAACATGCCAATAACTACCATGGTATCATTAGATTTTAACAACAATGACAACAACATCCATAAATCACCTTAAAACCGAAACATGAAAGAAAGAGGCATAAAACATCCCTAACTTCAACTAAAACTGAACCATTTTAATCATAATCATATGAAGATAATTCAAACATAAGTTTTTACCCAAAAATGGTAAGAAATATCAATAACTCATTGAAATCAATTAAAAACAACAAGAACACTCTCAAAAGGTCAAAGTTTAAACCACCAATAAACACATAATATCATGCTAAACATCAAACAAAAAGGCTGAAGTTTAAATACATGTAAATTATATTTAATTATGGCTTATAAATTTTACCTATAATCCAATAATTAAAAAAGTTAGAAACAAACTAGATTAAACCTAGAAAGCCCATAGAAACGATTAGGGAAAACAAAACTCTGAAAACATAATAATTGAGAAAGGATTATAGAACTTATCCTCGAAGTTTGGGAGGTAAACAAGCTTCATCTATAGAGGAAAGGGATAAGGGAGGTCGTGGAATTGAGGGAGAAATTTTTGGTGGTGGGGAGAGAAGGGAGGAGAAAAATGACCCAATTTTTGATAATTTAGAAACCTTAGGTATTAAGGTAAGGATATAAGGTTATAATGATAAATTTAATTGAAAAAACAAAACAAATTTGGATACAACCATGAAATGTAATATTGAATCACTAAGATAAGGAAAGAGGGGTCCTAATTGATCCATAGCATCAAAAAATGAGTGGAGGAGGGAGTTTGGAAGAACCTTAGCTAACCTTAGATATTTATGCAAAATAACTAACATAGAAGATAAAATAATGTTGAACACTACCAAGGGGAGACATGAAATTACTAGGGAAAATGAGATTTTCTCATCCATACTAAAAAAATAATGTAAGTTTTGGATCGTCTCGTAAGGTTGTACTAAGATTTAAAGAAAAAAAGTGTGATTTAGTAACTTTTATGATCCAAGAGTATATTAATTAATCCAAAAATGATATCAATAATAATAGAATATATTTTTATCATATTTAGCTCAATAATATTAAAATAATATAATTTTTAAAGTTTCACAAAATTCATATAACCAATCAGGACTTTCAGGGGCTACAAACACTTGATTAAGGCACATTAGAACAACAAATAATATATTTATTTACCAACAACTTGGTTTAAAATTTTGATAAAGCCTAGAAAATCATATATATATATATATATATATATATATATATATATATATGAGGGTATCAAATAACCATATGAAAGAAGAGTCTAAAAAGAGTTTGAAAGCCAAAAGTGGCTCGAAATTCTAAAAAGATATAACACCAAAAGAAAGGATAAGGAGTTCTCTTTAATACCCCATTTTCAAAAAAAAAACTCTAATTATAATCAATAATTATATGTATTAGTTGTAATAATTATTTAAAGATATTTGATATTAAAAATATTATTAATATGTGTAATATTATTACAACTTATTAGCTATAAATTTTAATTAGGTTAAAATATGATAGAGTGTGAGTATTAAAAATTAAACTTAGGGTTGAGTCGTAACCAGTATCCGTTTTGTCAAATAAACCTATTCGGATAACCGGATAATTTTTACCTGGATACTTTATCCTATTTTGTACCTAAATAAATTACCCCTACCCTATTATATTTTCTTACCTCACCCTACTCTCCCTCTACCCTTGCACACCACCCTCACGCCACCCTCATACCACACGCCTCCCCTACCATACACGATTCCCTCCCCCTTGCTTTACTCTCCTTGTTTTGCTCCTCCTTTCCCTACACGCCATCCTCTTCTTAACCCCTACACCCCTTCATTTTGTGTCGTAAATTAAACCCCCCAAAATCCCAGACACTCCCTCCTTCTCTTGATCTCCCTCACGCAAGAAAGAAGCCCCCATTATCGTCCCTCAGCTTTACCATTTTTTCCTACAACACACTCCTCCACTAGCCACATTTTCTTGGCAACTTTCACCTCCACCGTAGCTACGACAAGAGATGCTAAAAATTCCCCTAGCTGCAATAAGTGCTACTAAAACTCTTCCCCTAGCTACAGTGAAATTCTCCGTAACCACCCCAAGCTACCCATAAAATCAACTACCAGTAACTTCCACCAAATCTTTTCTCTTTGTTGCACCAACCCTCACCAAAACCCCTACCTTTGCTACAGCAAGAGTTGTCGTTCCTACCCCCTAGATGTAGCAAGAGCTACTGCAACCCCTCTCCAACCTGCAGCAACATCCACCGAAGCCCAACACACCCACCTTCGACCATAACAACCAAAGCTCCCCCCTTTGTTGCATCATCTTCCACTATTGCTCACCCCCTCCCTTCAACCAACTCCATCGATACCACCACCCTCCTTTCAGCCTTCCTTGCTGTTGTAACTCCCCTAGCAACAGAAAGTTGTACTGTTGCTATCCCTCCCTTGCTCAGCAAACTCCAACCGATCCCCTTTGTTACACAATTTTAGCCAAGACCTCCTTCAAACCCCAGTTTGTTTTTTTTCATTCTTTTCTCTTCCATTACCTTAACCATCCATTAATTATATCAATAATTCTAATTATCTTTTTTTATTTGTTCTTAGGTGATATTTCAAAAGTTTTGAAAGAAGCAGATAAGGATAAGCGTGCTTAGAGACCGGAGCCTTTATTAGTAATGATACCAATGTTTCATGTTTTGTGTTAAATGCTTGTACGATTATGTGGGTTATCATGTTATTGTTATTATACTATTAAAATGAATGTTTTTGATGATATGATATATTAATAAGAAGTATACAATAGGAAGGGAGTGAGAATAACGAAAGATATGCTGATACGATGATATTACGCTAAGATGTATTTTTATGGATGAGTATAAAATTTGAGAGGGTATTATGGGTCTAATAAATTATTATAAGTGGAAAATAATTATATTTAAGATGTATGTAGATAAAATGAGGATTTGAAAATAATGATAGTGAAAATATAAGCTTTTCGTAAAATAAGGGTTATCGACTATCTTTAAGGGCATTTTGGTCAATATGGGTTAATATGAAAATTTTAGAATTTTAACATGTTATATGGTTTAAAATATGCTAATAATATCATATCAAGTGTTTGGGAGTGATTATGAGTGTCATAAGTTCTTCAAATGAGAAAATAGCATAATTTGGGAATAGTAGCCTTAAAACGATAATGTTATTATCACATGTGTAAAACGTTAGAGTTAGAACACTAATTTTAGATATGTTGTTAATATTGGTATTTTAGGGTTGTATATTAAATTTGGTAATTATATGAGTCTTTTGAGAAAAATTATGACTTACCTGTGAAATTAGGGTTTTTGGAGCTTTATAAATAGTAACTTTTGAGATAGGGTTATTATTGCATGTGTAAGACGTGGGAATTAGACCTCGAGTTTTGGGTATATTAATGATACTATTATTTTAGGAACATATACTAAATTTGGTGGATAAATGATCAATATGGGGGAAGTTATGCTTAAATTGTGAATTAGGGGTTTTTGGGGAAAATAAGCATATTACTTTTCGAGAACGGTCTTGTTATCTGTATGTCAATGTCTTTGATTGCCTTAATTATGTTGTAATAATAAACCAGTCATGAATAATTTACTAATCATTTAAAGTGAAAGATCACACGAGCTAGGGTGATGTGTTTTATGAGTTCGTTCCACCAACTTAATAATAGTGGCTAGGCGCATTTTGCCCTAGGAGATGCATCAGACCGTTCCACTGGTTTAAGAATAGTGGGGCCTAATATCAACATGAAAGATAATACGAGTCTGAGATAATTAACTAATAATTAAGACACTGATCACTTACAGTAAAAGATTACATAAGTCAGAACCGAGGTGTAGGAGTCCATTCCATCGACTTAATATTAGTGGGCAGGCGTGTTCTGCCCTAGGAGGTGCTTCAAACTGTTCCACCGGTTTAAGAATAGTGGTCAGGAACGTTTTTCCTTAGGAGGTGTAGAGTCCATTCCACAGGCTTAATAATACTGGCCAAGAGCATTTTGTCCTAGGAGGTGTTTCAAACCGTTCCACCGATTTAAGAATAGTGGAGTCCCTGAACTCAATGTACATAAAAAGAATGGATCATGACATATCTAATAACATGAATCCAAACCAGTAATTACCTTGTATTGATTCGTGTATCTTGTATGCATAATACCTTCCTACTGTGAATGCATGTAATTATATGTTTTTCCAGTTTCGATGGTATTATTACCTTACTCAATACATAGCGTACTGATCATCCTTCTCAAGGGTGCTTCTCATTCCCACGAGAAGATATACCCTATTTTGCAAGTGATTGGTGATTATTAGCTTTATGTGCTCACCTTGGGTGAGCGCTAAACAAATTAGTGAAGGGTATGGTTATCCGAATATCTCTATCTCTCATTAGACTCTTAGTCCTCTATTTTCACTAGTTATTTCCTTCTCTCTATTCCGTATCCTATATCACGATGGAATCAAGTGCTTCTCACACCTGATTCCTAGGTATAAGGTTAATTTACCTTACACCTGATATAGATCGGGCATAAGAGTGCCTTTTATATGTTGGATGCGGCGTGACACCCCTACGTTTTGTGTTTTAGCTTCCAATATTAGCTCTTTAAAACAAAATTTTTAAGTTCCAAAATTTGAGAGTATTACATTCTCAATGGAATATTTAAAAAGTACAACTTGGGTTTCAAAAATCTTAAAATATGTAACAAAACATATGAATAAGTAAACTTATCCTCCATCAATACTAATCTTGAATAACTCAAGTTTCATAATAGAGTGGGATATTATAATCAAAATTTGGAATTTTTTTTGTTATTTTTTATCAAAGGGAGTTTTGGTCAAATTAATAAGTTAATCTAGGGAATAAGTATGACATTGTATTTATCAAGGTTTTTATATAAATTTTAATATATAATAAGTTAGGATTTGGTAAAGTATGGGTTAAGATTAAAATTTTGCAAAATTAAAGTGTTTAGACGGAATAGGGGCAAAATGATCATCTCAAGTGAATTACAAAATTTTGATGTTGTTTGTCAGTTTTTTGATTCAAAATATGATAATTGTGACATATGTTTAGTTGGACCAATTAGGATTACCACGTGTGTTAATTTTATATGAAAATGTTTTAAAATGGACTTAAAAACCCTAAGGATATAATTGGTATTTTATATGTAAAATGTTGGATTTTGTTTTTTTTATTGGGTAGGTTGTACTTGATAAGATGTCATTAAGTGTAGTATTAAGTTTGGTGAGTTGAGGAATTATATGAGAAATTTTATGGCTTAATTGTAAATTAGGGGTTTCATAAAGGTGTTGTAGTCATTTCACTTGTAGAATATCCTTAAATGTCCTCAGTTGTGATTTATGTGTCTTTTAATCCTAGGTGTTGTGATATATTTTCCTCAGTTTAACCTGGCATAATTTTAAGTATATAGATTAAACAGTTGTTGGAATGAATTTATTAATAAATGATAAATGATAGCAAATGATAAATGACTCCCCATATATATGTGATAATTGATATATGTGAAAGTGAAATTAACGAAAGTAAATCAAGTGGTGCATCTATAAGTGCTAAGTGTTTGGCATATGATCTAATAAGACATTAATATTAAGTTATTTCAAGAGTTAAAGTAAAAGTAGGGTCTCAACAATAGTGACTTGATTATGTCAAAACTAGAATACCATAATCTACTACATGCAATTCCAAACCACCGGCTAATAAGGGTATGTATAATTAGGGATTAGCGGTTTACTAATGTCTACCATATGTGTTTTACATTTATTTAACTCTTATCTCCCATTTGTAGAGAAATAGGGAAGTGAAAGAGAAAGAGAAAGTATTATATATTAAAATTTGTGGGTATGAATCTTAATAATAATAATTACGAAGTGTATATTGAAACTTTTTTTTATGCATTTTAATAATAACTTATTTATTTAAAGGTATCACAGAGTAAGTTATAATAAAAAATAAAGATATTAAATTATTTCAAAAATAATAATAATGTGCTATTATAATAGAAGTAATATAAAAATAATATGCTAAACAAATGCACCCATGTCTTTTCCAAATTATTTCATCATGAAAAAGTCCATCCCTTCAACCTATTATTAAGGATGTTCATCACCAATATCTCTATCCATCAGATCAAATATTCATTCCGCATTCCTTAGATCAAATATCAACATTTTTAAATATCTAAATATATATATATAGGATATATATCATGTATATGATATATCCGATATTCATATTAAAATACTATTTTAATAACTTTTATAAGAAGTTTTTGAAATTAAATAATACATAGCTATTTATATTTATATTTATATTTATATGAGTGTCTTATTTTATCTAAAAATAATATTAAAGTATTATTATTATTAATGTTTAAACTAAAAAACAAATAAATTTTAAAAACTTATCACTATAAAATCATAATATTATCATATATTATTGAGATAGTCAGCAAAATACTAAATACTTTTTTAGATGGGATAATCCAGTTAAAATTAAATATATATTCTTAAATCAAATAAAATATTTTTAATATCAGATTAAAATTTTCAGATAACGAATTAAATTTCTGGATTATAATTATTTGTTGGTACAAGCCGGTACCGACAAGCCTTTTGACAAGTCATGAGGTAATTGGTTAGTCTTTTGCCGGAAAAAGTTATTAGTTGGTGTGTTTTTATTAAAGTACTATCAATCCGCAATCATAATGTAAAAATCAAAAAAGGATAACACCTCATGTAATAACTTCTTTTCCATTACGGTAATGCTAATATGTTTATTATTATTTCTTTTAAAAGGAAATAAAAAAAAGAGAGAACAGCTCAGAAGTCAGAAGTGTTTAAAAAAACCATTTATCTGAACACTCTTCCCGCCTGCTCGCCCAATGGAGGTTTATCATCTACTGTTACTCACTCTCTCTCTCCTTTCGCTCTGCCCATCCTCCGCCACTCTTCCAAACGATACAGCCGCACTCCTCCGCTTCCAGTCCGAAGCTGACCCTCATGGTCACCTGCTGTCCAACTGGACCACCAGCATGTTTGGTGGCAGCGACCCCTGCTCCGCCTCCTGGGTCGGCGTCGGTTGCTTAAACAATCGGGTCGAGTCCCTCAATCTCCCCAGTTTCAACCTCCGAGGGCACATTGACGCTCTCTCTTCTCTCGACCAGCTCCGGATCCTTGAACTTCACGGGAATCGTTTAAACGGCAGCATTTTGCCTCTCACTAACTTGACTAACCTCAAGCTTGTTTACCTCTCAGATAATGACTTCTCCGGCGAAATTCCGCCGGGTATCGGCTCTCTCAAACGCCTTCTCCGGATTGATCTGTCTGACAATAACATCCGAGGCCCGATACCATCTGAAATAAGGAACCTGACTCGGCTACTCACTGTTCGGCTTCAGAACAATGCGATTTCGGGTCAAATTCCGGATCTTTCGGAAACGTTAACCGGGCTGCAAGAGCTGAATTTATCAAACAATCAGCTGTTTGGGAGGTTACCGAATGGGTTGCTACGAAAATTCGGAGAGAACAGCTTCGTGGGAAATAAAGGTTTATGCGGGTCAACTCCATTACCCACCTGCTCCTTTACACGGAACCCTCCTACAGCTGCTTCAGCCGAAAGAGTTCCTTCAAACCCCAGCTCAATTCCTCCATTATCAGCCCCGAATGACGAAAAACCCAAAAGGAACGGTAGCCATCGCGTAATTGCAGCGCTAATAGTGACCAACGCTATCCTAGTTCTAGTAGTTATTTCCTTCGTGATTGCCTACTGTTGTAGGAAATGTTCAGGTGAAGATGGAGCTAGTTATACGGGAGAAAGTGACGGAGGGAAGGTAAGAAAAAGTGGGAGCAGTTACGCCAGTGATAAGAAAGTGTATGCAAGTAACGGTGGCGGAGATAGTGATGCTAGTAATGCCACCGATAAAAGTAGGCTTGTGTTCTTTGACAGGAAGAAGCAATTTGAACTCGAGGACTTGCTCCGGGCATCTGCTGAAATGCTCGGTAAAGGGAGTTTGGGGACAGTTTATAGGGCGGTGCTCGATGATGGGAGCACGGTGGCGGTCAAGAGGCTAAAAGATGCCAATCCTTGTGCAAGGAAGGAATTTGAACAATATATGGATGTTATTGGGAGGCTGAAACATCCTCACATTGTGAAGCTTAGAGCTTATTATTATGCCAAAGAGGAAAAGCTTCTGGTTTATGACTACATGTCTAACGGAAACTTACATTCCCTTCTTCATGGTAATGTGTTATTCATCAATTTTTTTTTTTGGCTCCCATCAAAGATGGCATCATATATCTATACATATTGTTTAATTGGAATGACTTGATTATGCTTTTTGTTTGGCTGTTGGTAATAGGGAATAGAGGGCCAGGAAGAATTCCATTGGATTGGACTACAAGGATCAGCTTGATGCTTGGAGCAGCTCGAGGCCTAGCTCGAATCCATACAGAATATAGTTCCTCTAAAATTCCTCACGGGAACGTAAAATCGACCAACATTCTTCTAGACAAGAATGGTGTTTCTTCCATTTCTGACTTCGGGCTATCCCTTTTACTGAACCCAGCTCATGCCATTGCACGTTTAGGTGGATACAGAGCTCCTGAGCAAGCAGAAACCAAGAGATTATCCCAACAAGCTGATGTCTACAGCTTCGGAGTTTTACTCCTGGAGGTATTAACAGGTAAAGCACCATCACAGTTCCCTTCAGCAACACACTCTCGAACCGAGGAGGATGAGCAATCAATCGACTTGCCTAAATGGGTCCAATCTATCGTGAGAGACGAATGGACTGCTGAGGTATTCGATCAAGAGCTTCTAAGGTATAAGAACATTGAGGAAGAACTAGTAGCCATGCTTCATGTGGCTATGGCTTGTGTGGTTGTACAGCCTGAGAAGAGGCCAACAATGGTAGAGGTGACTAAGATGATTGAGGACATTAGAGTTGAGCAGTCTCCACTTGGGGAAGATTATGATGAATCGCGTAATTCTTTGTCGCCTTCACTTCCTACTACTGAAGATGTCGTGGCTTATTATTAGGTAATCGAGTCTGCATTAGTGGTACTTGGTTAGCTAGCTAGTGTTGTTATATTGTCCATGCTGATAAATTGGTGTTTTTCATTCTCTTGGTGTCTTTCTATTTGCATTATCTCGCTGCGACTTTGTATCAACAGGAATCCGTCTAAGTGATTTGTTGCGTTGCACTTTTATCCAGTGTCTGTTTGTGCTCCTCCCTGTTGCCATATTCGAACAATCTTGTTAATGCTACTGTGAATTCATCCTGAATAAAATATTCAGTTCCTTCGTTCTTCCTTGTTTGGGTTTTGCTGCTATCTCTTTGTATGATCGGGGCATCAAATGCATTTTGAGGATCTCTTCCAATAAATAAATAAATAAATAGGCCCCTAATAATTGTACATAAATATAGTTATCAAAATATATATTATATTACGTAAAAAGTCATTTTTTTAGGAATAGAAAATAATATAAGTAAAAAAGAAATAAAGTAACAACAAATCTAAAATTTTTTCCTAACACATTATTTCTTTCTTCTACTATTTTTTTTAACAAACACCAACATCAATTGCTCATTATGCACCCTCTATCTATGGCCGTGCAAATGATTATATCCTCTTCTTATCGATTTCACTTTTATACTATTACTTGGTTGTAATAATGATAGCAGGGCCGTAGATTGGCATGTGTAGCAGAGCACTCGCACAGAGACCCTGGTTATAATATATATAATTAGAAATACTATATTATCACAAAATTCTTGTATCTAAGTTATAATAAAACATGATGGAAATTCTTTCATGACACTGGTTGAGGCATAATTTAGTTTTGCAGCGCAGTAGCTCCGCTTGGTGTTTCTGTGTTACTGGTGTTAATGGCTTCTATGTTTTTGTTTTGATTTTACTTTTATACCTTTTCTTTAAACTACTTAACTACTTTTATTTCGTTTTTCGTTTATCCTTTTTTTTCATTTCTTATCTTTGAATGTCTTCTAATTTTCTTTCTTTTCGTATTTTCTTTCATATGCTTATTTTTTCAATGTCTACCAATCATAACTACAACCATTTTTACTATCTAGTTTGATTTTGATTATTGCTAAGTTTATTTAGTTTTGTTTAAATAAAATAATTAATTAAAATATATCTGAGACCACATGCAACAATCGCCAAACTCTACTACACAACATTTTTACTTACTATTTTTTTATTAGTTATTTATATTAATATCCACAATTATATTTTTCAAATGTGATACAGAGTTTTATCAAAAATATCAACGAGTTAATAAATTTATTAATAAATGTCGTAACTCATTTTTAAATTACATCTTTTGATTTGAAATAGCATGTTTTGATATTAATATACCGCATATTATAACATAAAATAACAATTTATATAAAATAAATTGTTACTATATATTTTTTTCTATCCCATAGTATGAAGAGCACATTAGGAAATCAAAATCTTAGTGACGTCATTGTTTATATACACAATTAAACTTGCACATGTTATTTAAAGTATGCAAAAATAAACACAAATGGAGTCAAAGAAGATATGATGAGGAAAGAATCAAAAAGTAAAGATTTAGATTTTGACGTGTTAAAAATAAAACATTTTAGAATTTTGAGCGATATTTAGCACTTTATTTACCTAAAAAAACAAGTATATTGGCATTAATATTTTATAATTACATATTTTAAGTATGATATGGATTTTATTAGTGATATCAAGTAAGATCTTCTTTGGTACAAAAGTAATAAGGGTTGTCAGTTTGATATTAACTCTCGCACACCAGGATATTATTATTACTGATATAAATAGTACAAGAGAGGAATGAGATAAAGGTGAGTTTGTTACATGAGAGAGATATGAGGAGGGAGTTACGTATATATGGTAAATACTTAAGTTACAGTAATTTTATATTCTAGCACGCCCCCACAGTTGGAGCGGGAGGAGAGCGAACACTCAAACTGGAGCGAAAATCCGAAAATAGACTTGTCGGTAAACCCTTCGTGAAGATATCGACATACTAGTGAGCTGAGGGAACATGGAGCACATGAACTTCACCTAGTGATACCCGATCACGAACAAAGTGAATATCAATTTCGATATGCTTAGTTCGTTGGTGCTGGACGGGGTTGGAAGAGAGGTAGACAGCACTGACGTTGTCACAGCACACGAGAGTGGCCGTCGGAAGAGAGGTATGAAGTTCAGCAAGGAGTTGGCGGAGCCAGCAGGTCTCAGCGACGGCATTGGCAATAGCACGATATTCCGCTTCTGCACTAGAGCGAGAGATGGTGTTCTGTCGTTTGGAGGACCAAGAAATGAGGTTGTCACCCAAAAATACACAATACCCAGAGGTGGACTTACGAGAGTCAGGGCAGCCGACCCAGTCAGCATCTGAATAAGCAATTAGTTGAGAGGTGCTGGAAGCATGCAGGTGGAGGCCATGATCGATGGTACCTTTAATATAGCGTAAAATGCGTTTAAGTGCATGTAAATGAGGTTCTCGTGGATCATGCATGTGAAGACAGATTTGTTGAACACCATAACTAATATCGGGGCGAGTGAAAGTGAGGTATTGAAG
Source organism: Tamarix austromongolica (assembly GCA_039764185.1). Classification (NCBI taxonomy): domain Eukaryota; kingdom Viridiplantae; phylum Streptophyta; class Magnoliopsida; order Caryophyllales; family Tamaricaceae; genus Tamarix; species Tamarix austromongolica. Next base: position 88,764,383 of record CM077810.1, read on the forward strand.
GGCACCAGCCAAGCGTCGGTAATGGGAAGGGTCAGACACGGGTGAGCTCAAGGAGCCAGAGAGTTTAGGACGAGTGTCAACAGGAGTAGAGGAGGGATTACAATTGGACATACCCGCACGTTCCAAAATGGAGTTTGCATATTGAGATTGGGAAAGGAAAAAGCCTGTAGGAGTCTTGGTGACAGCGATGCCAAGGAAGTGATGAAGGGTGCCGAGATCAGTCATAGCAAAATCTTTGTTGAGAGCGTTAATGATGCGACGTAGCAGGGTGGAGGAAGAGGCGGTTAGGATAATGTCATCAACGTATAATAGAAAGGTAAACTTGATGAGGACCATGATGATAAACAAAGAGGGAGGGATCAGATTTACAACCATGGAACCCGAAGGAGGTGAGGAAGCAAGCAAAACGTTGGTACCAGGCACGTGGGGCTTGCTTAAGGCCGTAGAGAGCCTTGTTAAGGCGACACACATGATTGGGGCGTTGGGTGTCAATGAAGCCCGGGGGTTGTTGGCAGTAGACAGTTTCAGCAATGGTGCCATGGAGAAACGCATTTTTGACATCAAGTTGATGGATGGGCCAGTGACGGGATAAGGCAATGCTCAAGACAAGCCATATGGTAGTGGGTCTAACCACTGGACTAAATGTTTCATCAAAATCAACCCCTAGTTCCTGAGTGAAGCCACGTACAACCCAACGAGCTTTATGACGAGCTAAGGTGCCATCAAAGTGAAACTTGTGACGAAACAACCACTTCCCTGTGATAATATTAGCATGGTGGGGACGGGGCACAAGGTCCCAAGTGCCATTTTTTATCAAAGCATTATATTCATCCTGCATAGCAACATACCATTGGGGATCCTTAAGGGCTTGTTTGTAGGTGCGGGGGAGTGGAGAGATGGATGTGGCTTGGAGATTGAAGGGGAGCTTGGGTTTGATAATGCCTGCTTTGCTGCGTGTAATCATAGGATGAGTAGGGGGAGGAGGAGGTGGAGAGTGAGAAGATAGGGAAGGAGATGAAGGAGGCAGGTGAGTAGGTAAGGGGGGTTGCCAAGGAAGTTGAGGAAGAGGAAGCGGCAAGTGTGAAGATTCTAGCGCATGTTGGAGAAAATCATACGATGGTGCGTGTGGGGTGTAATGGGAGGAGAAGGGGAAGGTAGATTCATCAAAGAGGACATGGCGGGATATAATGATGCGTTTGGTGGCAAGATTGAGGCAGCGATAGCCACGATGGTTAGCCGGGTAGCCAAGGAAGACACAAGCGGTGGATCGTGGGGCTAATTTATGTGGAGCAGTGGCAGAAATATTTGGGTAACAAAGGCAGCCGAAGACCCTAAGGTGTGAGTAAGAAGGTTTGTGATTGTAAAGGGCTTCGTGGGGAGTAGTGAGAGAGAGTGCCTTTGTGGGAAGGAGATTGAGGAGATGAGTGGTGGTATGGAGAGCCTCAACCCAATATTCGGGGGGCATGTGAGCTTGGAAGAGTAAGGTGCAAACCATGTCATTAATAGTGCGGATCATACGTTCAGCTTTACCGTTTTGTTGTGAGGTATAGGGACATGAAAAACGAAAGGTGAGGCTGGTTTGGGTAGCAAAATTATGGATTTGGGTGTTATTGAATTCACGACCATTATCACATTGAAAACTTTTTATGTGTTTGGAAAAACGAGTGGCAACGTAAGCATGAAAATGTTTTAGTGTATGATATGTGTCCGATTTTGAACGAAGCGGAAAAGTCCATACATAATGAGTGAAGTTATCGACAAGAACAAGATAATATTTGAATCCAGAAATACTAAGTAGAGGAGACGTCCATAAATCACAATGAATAATATCAAAAGAGTCGTTACTTTGGGAATGAGAGGAATGAAAAGGTAATCTAATATGTTTGCCAAGTTGGAAAGCATGACACAGCGAACTAAAGGAGTCTTTGTTGCAAGTAATAGCAGCAGACTTGAGAAGGTTGCGAAAGGTATGAGCGCCAGGGTGACCAAGACGTCGATGCCATAGGACTGGTGTTGGAGAAGAGGCGACCGTGAGAGCAGCTGAGAGTGATGAAGAGGATGGTTGAAAGGGATACAGGTCACCTTGACTATTGCACCTGAGAATCACGTGGCGATTGTGGAGGTCCTTCACAGAAAAGCCAAACGGATCAAATTCAATGGAGCATTGATTATCAGTGGTGAATTTTCGAACAGAAACCAGGTTCTTAACAAGGTGAGGAGTGACGAGAACATTATGGAGGTGTAAAGTGTTGGGAGAGTGGGGAAGGGTAGCATGGCCAATGTGAGTTACGGGAAGAGATGATCCATTTCCAACGATAATATGTCGAGGAGAAGTAATGCTAGGATAAGAAACAGACGTGAGAGTACATGTATTTGACGTCATATGCTCTGTTGCGCCTGAGTCCATGTACCAGTTCGAATCTGAAGGAGGACGAAGAGCGAGAGCGTCCATGGCTTGAACAAGTCCCGATTGATCCCACGAGGGGGAAGGTGACCAGTAGGGTGGCGGAGGCTGGGAAGGGGGTCATGCATGTGGAGTAGGATGAGAAAAGGAGGGAGGTGCAACAATATGAGCTTGAGATGGAGGCCGTGGACCAAGTAAGCCGGCAGATGTGGGAAACGAGTTGGTCATCCAAGGAGGAGAGGGCATAGGAGTGTTAGACTAGAATGGGTAAGGTGGTGAAGGCCACGGGGTAGAGGACCAGGAGGAGCCACGACCACTGCCTCGCCCACCGCGACCGCCACGACGATTATCGCCACGACGGTTATGCCGACCACCACGGGAGTTGTTGTTGCGGGGTTGTTGGGGCGGTGATCGTGGATGACTAGATGAAGATGGCGTATTAGGGGAAGGAGCAGGTGGTGCAGCATAGAGGACGGTACTGGAATTAGTATTGGGATTGGAGAGGGAGGCACGACGAGACTCTTCAAGAAGGAGGAGAGACCGAGTTGTAATAAACGAGGGAAAGGGAGACTGTAGAGGAATGATGGACGCAAAGGTGGAGTAGTTTTCATTTAAGCCGCGGAGGGTTTGGAGGACAAGCATTTCATCGGAGACCGGTTGATCCACATCGGCGAGATTGTCAGCAAAGGTCTTGAGTTTCTGACAATATTCAGTGATGGACATAGTACCTTGGGGAAGATTACGGAATTCAGCCTCGAGTTGAATGGCACGGCTTTTCTTGTTATCCCGAAACAGGTTTTCAATGGCTAGCCATATCACGTGAGCAGTGGCATCAGCCTTCATAACAATATCAAAGATATCAAGGGAGATGGAGCCATATATCCAGGAGAGAACGACATAATCAAGACGGCGCCATTCATCATCAGCGGTAGGGGGAATGGTCCCATCGATATGAGCTTTGAGGGCAAATTTGCCAACTGTGACGAGAAATAATTATCTCCATTTGTTGTAGTTGGAGGCTTGGAGATCAAGAGTGATAGGGACGTGGGTTTTGATGCTGGCGACACTGATAGCATGGAGGGTAGTAGGATTTGTGGGTGGGGCGGTGAGGGGTGCAGAGGTGTCGGTAGAAGTTGTTGTAGAGGCCATGGGGATAAGAGAGGTTAAAGAGAAGATGAGAGAAAGGGATGGCAGAGGAAAAAAAAAAGAAATTAGGTTAAAGGCTTTGATACCATGTCAGTTTGATATTAACTCTCGCACACCAGGATATTATTATTACTGATATAAATAGTACAAGAGAGGAATGAGATAAAGGTGAGTTTGTTACATGAGAGAGATATGAGGAGGGAGTTACGTATATATGGTAAATACTTAAGTTACGGTAATTTTATATTCTAGCAAGGGTGAAATTTTTTCTCCTATTTTATACCTTTTATATCAAGTATTTAAAAATAATAAATAAATTTTTAATAAAATATCCATTTTTTTATTGTTGAGATTTTTGTTAAGATTGTTGATAATTCAAATATTCCTATTAAGAGGTATATGGAGAGGTCTGATAGATGGATAGTTTAGTTGATCAAGATATAATGATATATTCTTTTGTCTTTGTAAACTCTTGTTAGAATATAACTTGATTTCTAATTTTAGTAATGAAATTTAATTAACTATCAAAAAAATATCCAATTAAATTAATATCTAAAATAAGCATTTGTCTAATTTTTTTTTACATTTTAAATAGTTTATATAAGATATGCAAATTATAAAAATAATTTTCCAACCCCTACCAAACGAAAATAAATTTATCCGTCCCATTATATTTGAGATGGAATTAATGAGATTGGCTAAGATTTTTATCGTGGTAGAGGGTTTCCAAAACTTGGTTCTAATGATATGTTTGAAACTCTTTATAAAAAATAATTATCTAAAATAACGATTTATTTTTAAAAAATTTAATCTAAAACTTTTCATTAACAACAGCAAACCCATAGATTAAGACAAGAAAGCATAATTTAAATACTAAGAACTATCCGTTGCGGCAAATTTCATTAACAAGAAATACGGACAAAATATTTGAACTGAGCAAAAGAATTTTTTTTTTTTTTGGATGCTTTTCCTATGATGAGAAGGATGGTGGGGGCCAAGTCCAACTGCAACGGGAAATTTCCGTTTTACAGCCTCTGTCACTGTCAGTCAGTCAGTCAGACTATCACTGGACTTGCCTAGAGTCCATAAGACGACGTGCGTGACCCGTCATGTCTCATGTACGTATGTTACGTCCTACGGGCTTCTCTCATTAAAGTAAGTTTGGGCTCGTCGAGCCAACATCAAAATGGGGTTTCTAGAATACCGTAATAATAAAGGGAACTGATTCTTACTGGGCCAAGTTTAAGACTGATAGACTTTGGGTCGCTTTTAGTTTTTGATAGCTATCTACAACGCGACGTAGGAATGGTCCAAGAAGCACAATGTCAGCATGCGATTCTGCAATGTTCATGTGCTTAGAAAAACAGTGTGATTCTGTGTAATGTGTACCTCAATAAACTTCAGATCACATTCGGCTCTCTTGATAAAGTTAATCTGATCTAATAAAAATGATTTGATCCGTAATTTAATCTAAATCTAAAAAATTTAATTTATTTTAGTTTAAAAATTTTAAATAATTTGAATTAATACGAATTTAATTCAAATTTAGTTAATTTGGTAGTTACTTGTATTAAAAATGGCACAAATCAAAATAATTTAATTTTAAAAAAATCTATCTCAAACCTGATCTATTTCTAAACAAAAATTTAATAATATCCTAATCGAAATTTATCCAATTCGAAATGACACGACATAAATCTGATTTATATTAGTATTTATATTATTATTATTATTATTATTATTATTATTATATTTCTAAATATGATAATAAAAATAAGAACAATAATAATTAACATGACATTTATAATTATTATAACAATTATTATACTTATGTGCATAATAATACTTATAATTATATTTATAATAATAACTATAATAATAATATTGATAATGATAATAATTTATTATTATTATTACATATTTTATAATAATAATTTGTTGTGGCATTGCATACATTATGCTAAAAATTACTATAATAAGTATAACAATAATAATAAATCAACAAATTTAATTTATTAATTATATTAAATTAATAACAATCAGTATTAATATAAACTATAAATTAAATTAATTTGGTCTAAATCTAATACAATTCAAAATTTATAAACTTAAATTTATCCAACTAAAACTTCTTCGGTTCATAATTTGTATGTTCAAACTAAATCCGATTTAAAAAAAAATTAATGGATTAAATCTGAATCTGACCTAATATTTTATTAAAAAAAATAATTTGATTTAATATAAATATATTTCAAATTACTATTATTTGAATCCAAATTCATTACATAGAAGTTAAATTTTAACCCGACCGAAATACGTCCCCCATGCTCCGTGTGAGCCAAGATACTGCATATGGGAAGAGGTAACGACCATTTTCTTTCTTGAAAGGGCATGCAGTGGTCTGTCCTTTGAAACATCTATTGGGTATCGTGTTCGTTGAAGTGGGTCAAAAGCTTCGACTTTCAAGTTCGGTGTTTTCCAGAGGTGTGCAAAAACGTCTTCTAACTTTTTTAAATTTAATTTATTAACTTGATTATTAAGCTAATTCTTTAAATAAATTTCATTTGGTAAGTCATTTTTCACTTGCCTATTAGTTTGTTTTACAAGGTTGGAAAAAATTATATAGTTTATAATTTTAGAAGTTTTTTATTTAGTTTTACTAAACACACACACATATAATATTAAGTTGATTATCATATATATACTATAGGAAATGATTCCTTTTTATGTCTACCTCTTTTTATTCCCTCCTACGTTGCTGCATCTTCCCCTGTAAATTGTAATATTGTATGATGTTACATCCTCTGATGCACGGGGACGGTTGTTTGGAGCCGTTTCGCATCCCCGAAACGTCCGCGGGACGGGAAATGGCTCTGAAACGCTGAAACATGTAAGAAACGGCGGAGTAAAAAAAAACGATGTCAAAACGACGTCGTTTTGAAGTCGGGTGCCAAACCAAACGCGGCCTCCCGTGTTCCTGGCTTCCTGCCTCCTTTCCCCCATTTGATTCGAAAATTAGAAGACCAAACCCTCTCCTCTCTTCTCCGGTTCTCCTCTGCATCGACTTGCATGACAACGACGACGACGAGAGCACAATCTGACTGAAAAATCTCCGTCGCCATTGTTGTCGTTGTGCTTGAGCTCCAACTGCCGCCACTCGTCGTTGGTTGTCCCCAAAATCTCTCCACCCGCTCCGCCGCTCGAGCTTGCTTCGTCCAGCATCGCTCGTTGTCATTCGGTCTGAGCAACCACCACCAACCACCGCCAATTCCTTCAGTCGTTGTCGCCGGTCGCTGCTTCCTGTCGGCTGCCAGTGTTGCTCGCTGTTGTGTTGTCTCGAACCACAGCCGGTGTATGTATATATTTATATGTATATGTATGTATGTATGTATGTATATATATATATATATATATATATTCCTGATTTTTCGGGATTTGGCGTTTCTCCATTTCTCCCCGTCCCCGTGCATCCATGGTTACATCTCAACATGAATATTACATTGATCGAAAGTACACCTTTTTTTGTATAATACAAAAATTTTATTGTTATTGTTAGATATTAATATATTATGTTTCGTATACATAAAAAAAAAATTTCTAACAAGTAGTACTAAAAAATATTGTGATGTAATATCCCATAGCTTAGAACTTTAATTTTACTTTGAGGTGCTTATGGATAGAATATTCAATAAAAAAATTTAGATGTTCAAAAAATAATTTCAAATATTTGGGTTTTTAAAATTTTAGACCGTATAATAAATAATCTACCAAATATTCAAAAGTTTCGAGCATGCTACAAATGAAAAATATTAGATAAAAAATTATTTGATCATAAAATAATAAATTGATCCAATTTAAACCAATATGATCTAATAATTTGATTTGAGTCTTAAATTATATTATATTCAATTAGTAATTCTAAAATTTTGATAATATTTAAATATTTAATCATAATAATAATTTAAAAATATATAATTTACTTGTAATAAATATTCTCATTTCAAATTATACACACACAAATTTATATGCTTATATACAACACAATTTTACAAAAAATAAATAATGTTTAGAGTATATATGTATATAATTTATCAAATCAAATCATTAGATATTGGATAACGTGAATAATGCTAAATTTACCTGATTATATTCCATAATGAGGAATTGATCCTACCTTAATGGTTTGGATAAGTCGCCTTAGTTTTTCTCTGGTTTGGGGTGGTAGTATCAATTAGTTATGTTTATTTTGTTTTGGTGTTTGGTAAGAGCAATTGACTCATTTGTTTGAGTTTTTATTTTCATGAATTGTTCTGATTTACCATTCTTATCCAATCATTTTCTAATTTTCTAATCTTGTTGTATTCTTGTTGATAATCATTTTCATGAGTTGTATGCTTATTCTCCCGACTTCTAGAGCCCTAATTCATTTAATTCATCAAAGACCTATCAAATGTGTTGTGTCTACCAACTACTCGTTACCTTAGATTCCGTAGGTGTTCTAGAGTCAACTTTCCTCTCCCCCTTTTTCCTATCAGATTTCGTAGACACAAAATGGAAACCCTTGATTGGTTTGGAAGTTCTGTAACACCCCCCCCCCCCCCGGGATTTTGAAACTTAAAATTTTCATTTTAAATAGTTAATTACATCCAACAAAGAAGATACACTCTCTATATCTAGCCTATATTAGGTGAAGGGAAAAAGTAACCTTGTACCCAACGCTTAGGTGTGAGAAGCACATGATTCCACTACTATAAATTATACGAAATATAGAGAAGGGAATAAATAATAAAAATATAGGATAAAGATTCCACAGCGAGATATAGATATTGTAAAATATATGCTATCTTTATTAAGTACGTGAAATAGATCATGTGACACTTGACTAACTAGATTATACCCTTAAGATTGTATAACTAACAATTCTTATCATATGCTAAGCATCTCCTTTGTCACTTGGTATAATTATTCGGTTAGATATGCCATCTAGCATCAATTCTCCCCAACCAATGTGTTTGACCACATAGTATTGTCCTTGTAGCCTATAACCCAATACCCATTTGCCTTTTGGGCTCTTCTTGTATTCATGTCATTAATGAAGCGACGCTATATTTATCAATGCATTCCATTAAATCCAATTGGCCCATGTCATCTTTGTATATATACAATTATCCAAATTTAAAATATAAAAATAAACATATGTAATTTTATTATAACAAATAACTAGATAGGGTTAAGGAAAATGCTCTAAACTTACAATTTTCTTAACCACTTGATGAACATCCTCATTGATATACTTACCATTTTCACTTACTCTAAACATCTTCCATAGCGAGCACAGAGAAATAATAGAGGTGCTTGGATCCCTTTTTTATCAACTACAAATTTAAACATAAGACATAATTTTTTAGAGTTATTATAACATGTTTCTCAAATATTTAAGCATATAAAGTGAAAATTTCAGACCAACTCTTCCTCAAGGCTCATATATCCTTTTTGGGATACATTATGGGCATACTCGTTCTTCTTAGTGAGAGAATTTTGTGCAATTAATGCCTATATTACAAGCCAACCGTTTATAATAATTCAGGTAATATCTATGAAGCCCCTATAATTATTAAAAATTAATATGTCAAAGTGACACGTGTGTTAAACTCCTTTATGCTTTGAATTACCAAAAACACATCCCAAGCCTTTTGATCAATGTACCTGTAACGTTTTGGTGGGTTTGCCAATAGTGTAACATTAGATTTGTAAAAAAATTTCTTAACCAAGTGTGTCCTAAATCATTTATGTTGCTCGCCACAATGCTTCATAAGACATTTCTTCTTAGATTCTAATGCAATGAAAAATGTCTCTAAAATATGTCATTTATTGAATTTAACATCGACGAACATAATAAAACTTGTGTAATCAAGCTAATATAATTACATTGACATCCATCCAAATAAGATCTTTGGTTCCTTTATCGACTTGCTTCCAACTTCTAATATTGATGAGAACACGCAAAAGAGTAGCAAGTCTCACGTAAGTCATGAGCGTCCTACGATAATCGCCCATATTTAGACCCATAGCATTAAATTGAATCTCCAACACTTGTCCTCTATCTCTCATATATGTTGCTTTCTTCATTATATTCGGTCCCCTCTTTTCTTCTTCGTCGCTACTATCCCTCTCTCTAACCTCCTTATTCATTTCTCTATAATATATTAATAGGATTAGTAAGCACAACTATCATATATTAAAATGTCATGTAACTACCCTCAAGCAAGGTTAAAAATAAATGGTATGACTTGAACACATACAACTCTATGTACAAAATTCTCTCCATCATGCTCCCTAGCTCATCATTTTACAATACTATATGTTTTCTAAGATCTCTAAAAGATGGCATCCATAAGTTTGGTGGAGTGTGTGCACATGATTGAAGTGCCATCTCGCTACATACAAAAAAAGGGGAACAACCATTAGGTTTTATTATCCAAGTTATGCATACCGCTCAAACTTCACCTAATCTAACCATCCTAGCAACAAAACAAAAACCAGCACCATCTAACCAATATTTCTTACTCTAAACCACGAGCACATATTAAAAAAGTGACAATATAGTCATTTTAGTGCTAAAGCTACGAACATGACCTAAAATTGAAAATCAAATGAAATTAAAACCGAAGTGAAGTAGTAAAGAAACCTAAAATTTTCACATTTAAGCAACAACTGTTAATCTTTAAACTCCAAATCTATATGAAAATTTCACAAGTATTTGCACTAAAACCAACAAAAGAACTACATAATAACACTACTCCCGAAACTAAATTATGACAGTTAGAAACTATCCATCAACAAGCAACTCCACTTCAAACCAATATACAACAACACAAACAACTTATAAACAATAATAACTCTAAACCATAAACATTTATGTTAAATATAATCAACAATACTCAAGGATTTACATACTAAACGTTGTAAATTTAAAGCATAGGATTGAGAATCAAACCTCTTGTAAGCACAAAGAGCAACACTAACCAAAATTAAGTGTTTAGAAAAACAAAGGAAAGCAAACTAATGAGTGCATTGCTACCCAAATTTTAACCAAAGCACCACCAAAAAGAAACCACACAAAATTGTACGAAGATTAAATATATATATATATATATATATATATATATATAAGAAAATCACAAAATAAAATCTAAAAAAAAACTAGTGGAGAATGAAGCTTACCTAAACACAAATGAACATCGGTGACTAGACCACCACACGCACAACCTAAGATGGTAATGGAAGAGGTAGAAAGTGATAAGTGTGAGAGTGTGTGTGGGTGACAACAAGAGAGGGCTTGCAACTTGCAAGCCATTAAAATTTAAAACCATAAGAAAAGAGAGAAGAACAAATCTTACCTAAACGTAGATGGGAAAGCTAACTAAAATGAAGAGGGAGATGACGTTTGATGAGACCACCACAAGCAAAATCTAAATGCAATAGTCAGTATAGACCATCACAAGCGCAACTTTGTTAATGGTGGAGTGAGATGTCTGTAAACATTACATTCCTTATTTTCCTAAGTCAATGATGGAGGAAGGAAAAGGGGATGAGAGAGCGGGGGGAGAGGGAGGGAGTAGCAATGAGGGAGGATTAGTGAATGTTACTAGATCAAAAAGAGAATAAAAGGGTTGAAATGGGGAATTAAAGTGAGTTTTAGAATAAGTTTTGACCATTTTAGATAATGGTTTTCCTTAATAATTGTTATCTAAATCTACATCAATTAACAATGAAGCATAGAAAAAATTGATTAAGCACTTTTCATAGTGTTTTCCTATAAAAATGTTATCTAAACCTACACCTAAATTCCTACCCTAAAAAAATTAGACTTATGTCATCATTTTTTAAGTAGTTGCGTCTACTGGGGATCATTAAAATACGATTCCATTACTTCCATAGTGGTGACAATAATATGCATATTTCTATTTATATAGTTGTAAAAGAAAAATGCATAAGCTTAAAACACAAAAATGCATACAAGAAAATCTATTTTTATCCACACATTATTTGAACGACTATAAGAAAGAAATTGATGCAAGTGCATCCACCATCATTTTTTTTCCACAAATTTATGATGATCTTGTGTATGCCCTATGCTAGTGTCAAGAGGTTAAATCCATATTAATTTCACTCAAAGGGAGCCTAATCATGAATCATTCAATGTATTTTACACCATGGAAGATTTAAGACATCAAGACAACTCCAATTCACTCCCATTAAAGAACCAATCATACACAATCAACCCCATAAAAGCTCAAAAACCCTCAAGTAATAACAACCAACAACCAAAGATCCAAGATGGATCATTTAGAGCCATAACTTGACATAAAAATTAAAGCAACAACAAAATCTTATTCCTTTTTTTAATCATTTTTTTGCCATTTTTGGGCATTTTTTTTAGATATTCTAGGATGTTTTGAAGGAAGATAAACAAGGAAACAACAAGTATTTTGATGATATATGTGTGAATCAAGGTGTGATAAGGATATGCAATCTTCGTGTTACTCTCAAGAAGGTGACAACCCTTTCAAGGAGGCTTTTTTTAAGCTAAAAATAACATTTAATTCTTTCCAAATATTAACCTCGCTATTATACTTTATTTTTAGAAGGTCTTATATTAGATTTAAACAATGTATGTATATTTATCTAGTTTAATAATGAACCAAATCAATCCCTTTTCCTTCATAGGGTTGACAATTTAGGATAGATGCAAGTATTAGGCTTTGTTTAGTTTATTTTAAAGACAAGTCATGTTTATCCCTTTGGAAACTTTGTTAGTTAAACTCGATTGTATAGTTAGAATCTGAATTAAGGCTTATTTACACTACCACGGAAAGGGATTTTAATAACGGTTATTTTATAGTTTCAATAACCGTTTTCAACCGTTATTGAATCGTCCGTTATTAAATCTTTAATAACGATTCATAACCGTCATGAAAAATACATAAAAACCCGCGAGTATGTGCGTAAACTTCATATTTAATAACGGTTTTTACTTAAAAACCGTTATTAAAACGTAGGTTTTAATAACGGTTCTTATGAAAAACTGTTATTAAAAACTGGAGTTTTAATAACGGTTTTAGAAGAACCGTTATTAAAACTCCACTTTTTTTTTTGCAGTTTTGTTCCTTCCCACATACACAGTTGTATGTTAAAACAATTACCAAATCTGCAATGTAAAACAACATCAATTCATACCAAATCTGCAATCACACCATAATTTCAATCAATCTATAATTGGTATGCATGTCTCAATACACCAACTATACTTAGTAATAAAATTAGTGGGCATACCACAACTTGGTAGCTCTACACCCCAAAGTAAAGAGTTCACAGATCTAGGCTGGTAGACGAAATACAAACCTAAAAATGCATGTAGAATACAAACCTAATACCGAATGAATGAGTGCTCTTGCTTGGCCCATTGATCTCTAACTTCATCAATTTCATCAACATTATATTGATGGCCTTGTGCATAGTCATCGGTGAAAAACTACAACACCCATGTTTCAATTAATATACAGTTAGCCATTAGGTATGCCATGATTCATTAATAGAAAAATATGGAAAAGCAAACATACATGGCTTGGATCTATGTTGACCAATCTATTCTAGACTATAAGATCCATTGCTCGTCTTCTTCACTTGAACCCTTAAAAACTTCAATTTCATCATCATCATCATCATCTAAGTTCATTTGTCTCGAAGATCTTCAATTTTGGAGGTACCTAAAGCTCTTATCTCATCCATAATTACAATAGAGGATAAAGAGATAAACAATAACTGAAAACATGTATTACCCTACATACAAAATAATACAAAGGTAGGCAACATGTATTACCACTTTAATCAAGAGGTTATATAACACCATCATACCCTAGAATATGAAAAAGGTTTTCAGGATAGTCTATATTAAATATTCAATTTGTAAAAAAGGCCCTAAAAAGGTTATATCACTTGTATGTAACAAAAAAACCTCAATTTAGAGGCCAAAATGACCCTTTTTGGACTCCCTTATTGCCCAAACCGGATCCGCCAATTTGCCACATCGTAGATCTTGAAAAATTACCCAAAATAGCCTCCTAGATCACCTAAATCCGAGGTCCCATGAAAAAGTTATGACCCTCCAAAGTTTACAGTTGAATCTACCTCTAAATAACCTCAATAATGTCTTCTCTTTTGTTTATTATGGTTGTAGCTCTAAATAATGTTGCATTTGTTAATATATAATAATAACGCAACAAATTCAACAACAAACAACAAAATTTTCAGCCAACACATTTAACAACACATTTTCGAACGAAACCCTGTCGACATGCATTTATATAAGTAGATAAAAAGTTACGAGAGGAAGAACAAACTGTAATACCCCGTATTTTTAAAATCCAGATTTATTGAGTTTAATGATTTTATTATATTCCCATGAATTCGATTCTTAGTTAAAAATATGTATTACCGTTATTTCTCGTATTTTTATTTTAATATTTTAGATTTGTTTTCGATTATAACTTTGTCATGTGATTTCGGCGTTATTTTGAAGTTATATTTCGTTGACAAAGTTATAGAATTTCCGTTTAAATAGTTAAAGTTATTTTAATGATTTTATCCGTAGAAAATATTTCTGACTTTAAATTTATTCATTTCAGAAATCGTTAATATTTTCGGGAAGTTTTAATTTAAAAAGATTTTCGAAAATTATTTATAAATTTCTTTTCGGAATTAATTTTCTTCTGTCTTATGCTTTTTGATTTACGGAAAATCAATTTCAGAAATTATTTAAATTAGTCTCGGTTTATTCAAATTTGACTTAAATGTTTTATTATATGCTTTTAAATGATTTTTCGAGACCTTATAATATATTTCCGTAAATAACACAAATTTTTACGTTCGTTGGTAAATTTTTCCGAAAATGTTTTCGGAATTCTTTATATAGCCTTTTTATTAATTTTAAGCTTTCGGAACCTTACGAAATAAATTTTCGTTAAATAAATTTTATATAAAATCTTCTAATAATATTTTTATATTTTTAGTATTTTATTTTATGGGTATTTGTTAAAAAAAAAAAAAAAAACCCGCACCCCTTACCCGTCGGGCCACCTCTCCCTTTTCCTTTTTCCCTCTTCTTCTTCCCTTTATTTTCTTCCCCTGTTGCTCCCGACCCCCTGCCTTCTGCGCAGCCCCAAACCCTAGCCAGCCGCCACCTCTCCTCCCTGCTCCTCCACGCTAGCAAACCCCCGGCCACCAATCGCCACTGCCAGCCACCGCAGCTGCAGCAACAACCGCGGGCAAGCGCAGCTGCAGCTACAACCGCGAGCAGCCGCAACACCTACCAGCAGCAGCAGCAACGAACAGCAAGCCACGACGTCGTTCTGCCACGGCAAGCTCGAGTGATGGTTGGCGAGCACCGGTCAACCTCCGGCGAAGCTTCTCCCGCCTTCTCTTGCCCCGATTTGCTAATTCTTGTTTGGTATAAATTCTGAAAAACCCTAACATTTGAATTAATTAATTGAATGCGATTTAGCTTATGAAAAGCTAAATTGATTGTTGTATTATGTATATATGTGCTGTAAGATTGATTTGGATATATTAATTGTATGGTTTGTGTTGGAAATTTGGGAAATTGGATTTTTAGCCGGGTTATGCCCAAATTTTTCGGATCCGTTCGATTTGGCGATTTTGGATAAATTGATTATGCAATATGTTTTTAAATGTATTTAATTTCATATCGGAAGTATTGATTTGGGAAAATTGTGCATAATTAATCGGAATTGGATTTTTAGGTCAAAACTCTTACGGGTCCAAATTGGATTGTGTAATCGGGTCGTTTTATTCAATTGACTATACAATTTATATTAGAATATATTTAATTACATTTCCGAACCATCAATTTATATATTTTAGCAAGAATTGATCGAATTTGCGTTCCGGGCTCAAAAACCCTAATTATGCTAAATTAGGCATTTCTTTTATTGGTTTTGATCAATTGATTCTATGTTATGTTATAAAATATGTCTAATTGCATTTCTAAACATTCAATTCAATTAGATTTATAGAATTTTACCAAATTGTATTTTCGGGCCTAAAACCTTAGATTTCAAGTAAAATTTTGGAATTGGTCATTTATATAGTCGTCTTTCTAAAATTGAATTTATAGAAATAGCTGAAATGATCCTATATGCATTCTAATACCTTCAATCGTAATTAATTGATTTGAATTATTCAAATTTATGTCTTGGGTTGTGAAACCCTAATTTTGGAAACCGATAGTCTTAAATTGGCTACTCGAAAGATTTCTTTTGTTAAAATTGATTATCTAGATTTATTTAAAATTAGTTTAATAGTACTCTTAAGCTATCGATTTGAGATAATAAAAGTTATTTAGCTGGTTTGTAGTGAGGGCATTAGAAGCCCTAATTTTCGGAGATGGTTTTATATAATTAATTATGCTATGCTTCTTTTACCTAATCGATTTCCATATTTGACTTTAAATCATTTGAATTATGTTTTTTATCTTATCGGGTTGGATTTGGTTCTATGCAAATGGTTGGTTGTCCTTTGGATTGTAAAACCTAATGAATGAGTCATTTTTGATAAAATAGCTTATAATCTATTATTCCTTCCCGGCATTCCAAATCAATTTGAAATGTTCCAAGTGATGAGTGTTAATCCGATTTGGTTAATATTTAATTTTAAATCTTAATCGAGCTACGCTCGCAAGTCATGGGTTTTATGCACGTTTTTCAAGAAAGGTTGTTTGTGTCCGTTTGTGTTGATTTATTTATAATTGAATTGTTGATCGATAAGATAGTTTCTAACCTAGTTCCGACTTCCATCGGTGATCTAGGAAAGCTTTCTCGTGGATCCATGAGCTAGTGATCTCTCTCCCTCTGATCTCGCTTAGCTAGCTTCGGATCCAGGTAAGTTCCTACTTACCTCCACTTATGGGTGTTTCGTAAGGATGTGGCTAATGTCCCTACGTGTTATGTGACTTGTATGCCTTGGATGCTTCGTACATATATATCATGTCCTGTTGTGTATCACCTGATTGTCCTTAACGTGTTTTATGCGTAGCGCAGCTTGGAGTTAAGGTGTGTGGTATGTGTTTTTCTTATTATATGAATGTGATATCCATATGTGGTGATTATGGTGTGTTGTGGCATGATGCAACCCTCTAGGACATGCATGCTAGGGTGATTATTATTATGACATGGATATGAAAGGATAAAAAGAAATAAATGGGAAGTGAGTTGCTAAAGAGGGGTACGAGGTTGACCAAATTGAATAAGGGATGAGAGCTATGCATGGAAAATTCTAGGGTTTGCATGGGAACTTCGAGAGTTTGCATGGGTTGGATAAAACTTGCATGAGGATGATCGTTACGTGAGAAAAGTTGTATTAAAGTGTAAATAAGCTAAGGGGAGAGTTGTGGAGTGTTTGGAGACTTGGGATGAAAAATAATACGTAGGTTGGTGTGAGGGGTATAAGGGACCCGATTAGGGTTTTGGGAGAAAGTAGTGATTGATTTGGGATTGAACTTAAAAGAGAGGAGGTGTTTGACGATAAATGAATTAATGGTAGTAAGGCAAGAGGAAATTGGGCCACATAGGTCCAATTAGGGTTTCAAGGGAAACCCTAGAGAGTGATAGTGGGTGGAGTGTGGTGTCACAAGGTGTTGGGCTTCAACCTACACCCTTAAGAGTTGGCTTTCATTATGTGTAAGTGTAAAGGGGAATGGATATCGAGGTATGATGAGGGGCGCAAGAGTCCCAAGATATGGGACAGGCTCTCCTGGGAGGATAAGTGTGGATATAGTTAGCCATGCATGTCAAGGGTAATTCTTTCAAATAAGATATGTTAAGACACTAATCGCTTAAAGAGAAAGATGTTGAGCCGGACCCAGACCGGTCCACCGGCGAATAATAGTGGCTAGGGCCGGGGTGCCCTACATGACCGGTCCACCGGCAATAATAGTGGCAGGGTATGTTACCCTCATGACCGGTCCACCGGCTATAATAGTGGGGGATTCCGTGCTCAACAAACCGAATGTAATAACGATAAGACATTGGAAAGATACGAAGTAATTACAGTGAAACATCATGTGAGTCGGGGCCAGACCGGTCCACCGGCGAATAATAGTGGCAGGGTATGTTACCCTCTCCCTTTTCCTTTTTCCCTCTTCTTCTTCCCTTTATTTTCTTCTCCTGTTGCTCCCGACCCCCGGCCCTCTGCACAGCCCCAAACCCTAGCCAGCCGCCACCTCTCCCCAGCTCCTCCTCTCCTCCTTCGTCGACTGTCGGCAGTTATAGCCGGCTGCCACCAACCACCAGCAGTAGTGCGCAAGAGCAGCGACCACCAGCAGCAGCGCGGAGCAACAGATGCAGCGACCATAGCAGGGATGAGCCGCACAGCTGCGCCGCCGTCGTCCGGCCACGGCAGGCCACGCTGACCACCGGCGAGCACTGTTCGACCTCCAGCGAAGCTTCCCCGACCTTCCCTTGCCTCGAATTGTCGGTTTTTCATTTGGTATAATTTTCTGAAAAACCCTAATATGGATTTGATTAATTGAATGTGATTTAGCTTATGAAAAGCTAAATTGATTGTTGTATTATGTATATATGTGCTGTAAGATTGATTTGGATATATTAATTGTATGGTTTGTGTTGAAAATTTGGGAAATTGAATTTTAGGCCGGGTTATGCCCAATTTTTTTCGGATCCGTCCGATTTGGCGATTTTAGATAAATTGATTATACAATATGTTTTAAAATGTATCTAATTTTATGTCGGAACCGTCAATTTGAGAAATTTATGCGGAATCAATCGGAATTCGATTCCTAGGTCAAAATTCTTGTGTAACGAAATTGGGTCGCGTAATTGAGTCGTTTCGCTCAATTGATTTTACATTATCGTTTGAAATGTATTTAATTTCATATCGCAAGCGTTAATTTGGGAAAATTGTGCGTAATTAATCGGAATTGGATATTTAGGTCAAAACTCTTACGGGTCCAAATTGGATTGTGTAATTGAGTTATTTTATTCAATTGACTATATAAATTACATTAGAGTATGTTTAATTACATTTCTGAACCGTCAATTGATATGTTTTGGCAAGAGTTGATCGGATTTGCGTTCCGGGCCCAAAAACCCTAATTATGTTGAATTGGGTATTTCTTTTATTGGTTTTGATAAATTGATTATTTAATATGTTATAAAATGTGTTTAATTGCATATCTAAATATTCAATTTGATTAAATTAATAGAATTCAACTGAATTGTATTTTCGGGCCTAAAACCCTAATCTTCGGGGAGTGTTTTACAAATTGATTTTTGTTGTGCGTCTTTTATTTAATCGATTTCTGTCTTTGGGTTTTAAATCATTTAAATTATGTTTTAATCTAATCGGTTTGGATCTAGTTCTATATAAATTGTCGGTTTACCTATTTAGTTATAAAACCTAATGAATAAGTCATTTTCGATAAATTAATTTATAATCGATTATTCTTTCTTGAGCTTTCCAAATTAATTTGCAATGTCCTAAGTGGTATTTGTATTAATCCATTTGGATTTATTTTTAATCTCAAATCTTAATAGAGCTATGCTTTTAAGTCCTAAGCTTTGGACAAATTTTCTAAGAAAGATCATTTGTGTTGTTTGTGTTTATTTAATTAGAATATGTGAATTATTGATTGATAGAATAGTTTCTAATTTAGTTTTCGATTTCTATCGAATCTAGGACAGCTTTCTCGTGGATCCACGAGCTAGTGACCTCTCTCCCTCTTATCTTGCTTAGCTAGCTTCGGATCCAGGTAAGTTTCTACTTACCTCCACATATGGGTGTTTTCGTAAGGATGTGGCTAAGGTTCCTACGTGTTATGTGACTTGTATGCCTTGGGTGCCTTGTATATATGTATCATGTCTTGTTGTGTATCACATGATTATCCTTAACGTGTTTTATGCGTAGCGCAGCTTGGAGTTAAGGTGCGTGGTATGTGTTTTTCTTATGATATGAATGTGATATCCATATGTGGTGATTATGATGTGCTGTGGCATGATGCAACCCTCTAGGACATGCATGTTAGGGTGATTATTATTATGACATGGATATGAAAGGATAAAAAGAAATAAATGGGAAGGGAGTTGCTAAAGAGGGGTATGAGGTTGACCAAATTGAATAAGGGATGAGAGTTATGCACGGAAAATTCTAGGGTTCGCCTGGGAACTTCGAGAGTTTGCATGGGCTGGATAAAACTTGCATGAGGATGATTGTTACGTGAGAAAAGTTGTATTAAAGTGTAAATTAGCTAAGGGGAGAGTTGTGGAGTGTTTGGAGACTTGGGATGAAAAATAATACGTAGGTCGGTGTAAGAGTGTATAAGGGACCTGATTAGGGTTTTGGGAGAAAGTAGTGATTGATTTGGGATTGAACTTAAATGAGATGAGGTGTTTGACGATAAATGAATTAATGATAGTGAAGCAAGAGGAAATTGGGCCACATAGGTTCAATTAGGGTTTCAAGGGAAACCCTAGAGAGTGATAGTGGGTGGAGTGTGGTTTCACAAGGTGTTGGGCTTCAACCTACACCCTTAAGAGTTGGCTTTCATTATGTGTAAGTGTAAAGGGGAATGGATATCGAGGTATGATGAGGGGCGCAAGAGTCCCAAGATATGGGACAGGCTCTCCTGGGAGGATAAGTGTGGATATAGTTAGCCATGCATGTCAAGGGTAATTCTTTCAAATAAGATATGTTAAGACACTAATCACTTAAAGAGAAAGATGTTGAGCCGGACCCAGACCGGTCCACCGGCGGGATTTGTTTGTTTAATTGTATTCATCCTTTGGAAGTTGCAAGTATTGTATTTAAATTTCCAAGGATTTTGTAATTGACTTTTAATTTCTCGTAACGCTGTTATGCTTTAAAATTCGGATTTAATTGTTTGACAGGTTTTAGCCTTGCATCTAACATGAGATAGATGGTTGACATTTATCTTGTGTTAGATGTGGCGGTAACATTTCCCAAATTCGCTCCTAGCTTCCGCTTTAATCTTTCAAAATTTTTTTTTTTCAGGAGTGAAATTTGGGGGTGTTACAAGTTGGTATCAGAGCTTTTGGTTGTTGAGAATCGGGTTTCGGCTAGAGATTCGGTTCTCACGATCCTAAATGTTTTAACTGAAAATGTATTTACCTTCTTTCAAGTGAATTTTAAATCTGGATTAGCTTGTGAGGATAGTGTGATTGGGTAGTATAAGTGGCCTTGTGATTTGCTGTTGTAATTACCTTTTTGTATATGATCATTTGTGATTGTACATACTTGATTTGTGTTGACTCTGTATTTTATGTGTTGTGATTACTATAGTTTTGTAATTAGTTTGCCCTTAAGGGGGTAGTGACCCCACTAGGCTAATCCTAGTCTTACAGGTTTAGTGGATTAAAAACCTTAACTTATACCTTGTCGGATATAGTATGATGTGACATGAATCGTAATCTATTTTGGTTGAGTAGTTTCAATTTTTGGGTTGTAATAAATTTAGGATTATAACCCTAATGGTGATGTTTGAATAGATGTATCATTTTCAATTGGGAGAAACGTGGAATTGTGATAATGACAATGATAATGTTGAGGTTAGATTGAGGTGTTTGTGTTCATAAATAGAGTGTAGGGTGCCTAATTACCCTAGTGATTTTAATGATGCTGTATAACTTTCATTGTGGGTTTATATCTAGTTTCCATCGACTATCATTCTATCACAGGTTGTTTTCGTTTCGTATTTGTGTTAGTAATCTTAGTTTTAATGTATGAAGACCCTTCCTCGTAAAGTAGGCATATTTTCTTTTCTGGTTGCTCGTGAGTGATAGTGTATTACGTTTTGTCTTGTACGAGGAGAATTATTAACGGATAGGAGATAAATAAAAATTGTGGACTCGAATGTTGTAGTTGCTATATTAGTAGCATTTTCGAAATTAAGTGTTTAGACTATCATGGTTATAGCGTAGATTAGAGAGCTTGTTGGTAAAGTGTTTTGGGTTAAGAATCCTCCTTGATTTAGAAGTGTGTGGTTGGTGTGTATGAGAACCTTTTATGAGTTGTTAGGCCAAGTGTTAGCCTCGTTTTCTTGTATGATAATCTGAAGATAACTCTTTGGGTAGAGTTTTATGTGCATTAGTTGTGTTATTAAAGTTGTGCAATCTTTAGAGTTTTCGTTCCTTTATCCTATTTGAACTTCATGTTATACTTTTGTTATTCTTTTGTAAGACCTTATTTTAAAGAATGATATGTTTGTAAATTATTTTGACTTTAAGTATGTAATTCTTCTATATTTGAATTCCATTATATTTGATCTACTAAATATCAATTCTCCTTCTTTTATTTTACTTCCTATGCCTTGTTTTGATTCAACCTTGTTTGGTTTGGTTTCGTAAACGTTGTTTTACTTTTCTTCGGATTTACTCTTAACTTATTTATTGCGGTCAATATTTTAATCAATTATTTTGTCAAGTTTCCACTACTTAGGTTTTCCCAAACTTCGGGGACAAAGTTCCTTTTTAAGGGGGTAGTGATGTAATACCCCGTATTTTTAAAATCTAGATTTATTGAGTTTAATGATTTTATTATATTCCCATGAATTCGATTCTTAGTTAAAAATATGTATTACCGTTATTTCTCGTATTTTTATTTTAATATTTTAGATTTGTTTTCAATTATAACTTTGTCATGTGATTTCGGCGTTATTTTGAAGTTATATTTCGTTGACAAAGTTATAGAATTTCCGTTTAAATAGTTAAAGTTATTTTAATGATTTTATCCGTAGAAAATATTTCTGACTTTAAATTTATTCATTTCAGAAATCGTTAATATTTTCGGGAAGTTTTAATTTAAAAAGATTTTCGAAAATTATTTATAAATTTCTTTTCGGAATTAATTTTCTTCTGTCTTATGCTTTTTGATTTACGGAAAATCAATTTCAGAAATTATTTAAATTAGTCTCGGTTTATTCAAATTTGACTTAAATGTTTTATTATATGCTTTTAAATGATTTTTCGAGACCTTATAATATATTTCCGTAAATAACACAAATTTTTACGTTCGTTGGTAAATTTTTCCGAAAATGTTTTCGGAATTCTTTATATAGCCTTTTTATTAATTTTAAGCTTTCGGAACCTTACGAAATAAATTTTCGTTAAATAAATTTTATATAAAATCTTCTAATAATATTTTTATATTTTTAGTATTTTATTTTATGGGTATTTGTTAAAAAAAAAAAAAAAAACCCGCACCCCTTACCCGTCGGGCCACCTCTCCCTTTTCCTTTTTCCCTCTTCTTCTTCCCTTTATTTTCTTCCCCTGTTGCTCCCGACCCCCTGCCTTCTGCGCAGCCCCAAACCCTAGCCAGCCGCCACCTCTCCTCCCTGCTCCTCCACGCTAGCAAACCCCC
The DNA here is from genome assembly GCA_039764185.1 of Tamarix austromongolica. Lineage (NCBI taxonomy): Eukaryota > Viridiplantae > Streptophyta > Magnoliopsida > Caryophyllales > Tamaricaceae > Tamarix > Tamarix austromongolica. Next base: position 88,787,404 of record CM077810.1, read on the forward strand.
GGCCACCAATCGCCACTGCCAGCCACCGCAGCTGCAGCAACAACCGCGGGCAAGCGCAGCTGCAGCTACAACCGCGAGCAGCCGCAACACCTACCAGCAGCAGCAGCGACGAACAGCAAGCCACGACGCCGTTCTGCCACGGCAAGCTCGAGTGATGGTCGGCGAGCACCGGTCAACCTCCGGCGAAGCTTCTCCCGCCTTCTCTTGCCCCGATTTGCTAATTCTTGTTTGGTATAAATTCTGAAAAACCCTAACATTTGAATTAATTAATTGAATGCGATTTAGCTTATGAAAAGCTAAATTGATTGTTGTATTATGTATATATGTGCTGTAAGATTGATTTGGATATATTAATTGTATGGTTTGTGTTGGAAATTTGGGAAATTGGATTTTTAGCCGGGTTATGCCCAAATTTTTCGGATCCGTTCGATTTGGCGATTTTGGATAAATTGATTATGCAATATGTTTTTAAATGTATTTAATTTCATATCGGAAGTATTGATTTGGGAAAATTGTGCATAATTAATCGGAATTGGATTTTTAGGTCAAAACTCTTACGGGTCCAAATTGGATTGTGTAATCGGGTCGTTTTATTCAATTGACTATACAATTTATATTAGAATATATTTAATTACATTTCCGAACCATCAATTTATATATTTTAGCAAGAATTGATCGAATTTGCGTTCCGGGCTCAAAAACCCTAATTATGCTAAATTAGGCATTTCTTTTATTGGTTTTGATCAATTGATTCTATGTTATGTTATAAAATATGTCTAATTGCATTTCTAAACATTCAATTCAATTAGATTTATAGAATTTTACCAAATTGTATTTTCGGGCCTAAAACCTTAGATTTCAAGTAAAATTTTGGAATTGGTCATTTATATAGTCGTCTTTCTAAAATTGAATTTATAGAAATAGCTGAAATGATCCTATATGCATTCTAATACCTTCAATCGTAATTAATTGATTTGAATTATTCAAATTTATGTCTTGGGTTGTGAAACCCTAATTTTGGAAACCGATAGTCTTAAATTGGCTACTCGAAAGATTTCTTTTGTTAAAATTGATTATCTAGATTTATTTAAAATTAGTTTAATAGTACTCTTAAGCTATCGATTTGAGATAATAAAAGTTATTTAGCTGGTTTGTAGTGAGGGCATTAGAAGCCCTAATTTTCGGAGATGGTTTTATATAATTAATTATGCTATGCTTCTTTTACCTAATCGATTTCCATATTTGACTTTAAATCATTTGAATTATGTTTTTTATCTTATCGGGTTGGATTTGGTTCTATGCAAATGGTTGGTTGTCCTTTGGATTGTAAAACCTAATGAATGAGTCATTTTTGATAAAATAGCTTATAATCTATTATTCCTTCCCGGCATTCCAAATCAATTTGAAATGTTCCAAGTGATGAGTGTTAATCCGATTTGGTTAATATTTAATTTTAAATCTTAATCGAGCTACGCTCGCAAGTCATGGGTTTTATGCACGTTTTTCAAGAAAGGTTGTTTGTGTCCGTTTGTGTTGATTTATTTATAATTGAATTGTTGATCGATAAGATAGTTTCTAACCTAGTTCCGACTTCCATCGGTGATCTAGGAAAGCTTTCTCGTGGATCCACGAGCTAGTGATCTCTCTCCCTCTGATCTCGCTTAGCTAGCTTCGGATCCAGGTAAGTTCCTACTTACCTCCACTTATGGGTGTTTCGTAAGGATGTGGCTAATGTCCCTACGTGTTATGTGACTTGTATGCCTTGGATGCTTCGTACATATATATCATGTCCTGTTGTGTATCACCTGATTGTCCTTAACGTGTTTTATGCGTAGCGCAGCTTGGAGTTAAGGTGTGTGGTATGTGTTTTTCTTATTATATGAATGTGATATCCATATGTGGTGATTATGGTGTGTTGTGGCATGATGCAACCCTCTAGGACATGCATGCTAGGGTGATTATTATTATGACATGGATATGAAAGGATAAAAAGAAATAAATGGGAAGTGAGTTGCTAAAGAGGGGTATGAGGTTGACCAAATTGAATAAGGGATGAGAGCTATGCATGGAAAATTCTAGGGTTTGCATGGGAACTTCGAGAGTTTGCATGGGTTGGATAAAACTTGCATGAGGATGATCGTTACGTGAGAAAAGTTGTATTAAAGTGTAAATAAGCTAAGGGGAGAGTTGTGGAGTGTTTGGAGACTTGGGATGAAAAATAATACGTAGGTTGGTGTGAGGGGTATAAGGGACCCGATTAGGGTTTTGGGAGAAAGTAGTGATTGATTTGGGATTGAACTTAAAAGAGAGGAGGTGTTTGACGATAAATGAATTAATGGTAGTAAGGCAAGAGGAAATTGGGCCACATAGGTCCAATTAGGGTTTCAAGGGAAACCCTAGAGAGTGATAGTGGGTGGAGTGTGGTGTCACAAGGTGTTGGGCTTCAACCTACACCCTTAAGAGTTGGCTTTCATTATGTGTAAGTGTAAAGGGGAATGGATATCGAGGTATGATGAGGGGCGCAAGAGTCCCAAGATATGGGACAGGCTCTCCTGGGAGGATAAGTGTGGATATAGTTAGCCATGCATGTCAAGGGTAATTCTTTCAAATAAGATATGTTAAGACACTAATCGCTTAAAGAGAAAGATGTTGAGCCGGACCCAGACCGGTCCACCGGCGAATAATAGTGGCTAGGGCCGGGGTGCCCTACATGACCGGTCCACCGGCAATAATAGTGGCAGGGTATGTTACCCTCATGACCGGTCCACCGGCTATAATAGTGGGGGATTCCGTGCTCAACAAACCGAATGTAATAACGATAAGACATTGGAAAGATACGAAGTAATTACAGTGAAACATCATGTGAGTCGGGGCCAGACCGGTCCACCGGCGAATAATAGTGGTAGGGTATGTTACCCTCATGACCGGTCCACCGGCTAAAATAGTGGCAGGGCATGACCCTCATGACCGTTCCACCGGCTATAATAGTGGGGTTCCCGCACTCACATGAATTGATAAAGACTATGATGTGAATTTACTATATTTACCAGAGATCTAAAGAATGAGTCTACTCGACCGGGGCTGAGCATGTCCCTAAGTAATGCTCGGGGCTGGACATGTCCCTAAGTAATGTCCGCGAGGCTAAATGCCTAATTGGTTTGGTTCGGCATTTCCCATAAATGCCCGTTTGATAAATGCCTGATTCGGCTTGGTTTGGTTTGGCGTTGTCCAAAAATGTCTGGTTGGTTGGTTTAACATTATCCATAAATGCCTGGTTGGTTTATCTGAATCTCTTATCGGTTTAAGATATTACATATGTTTCGCATGTTATTATATGTGTGTGGTAGGACTTGTGATGTGGGTTTGAGTATGTATGTTATTGTATTAACGTATTGTGCTATAATTTAATATGCACTTGATGATATCTCTCCTATAAGGTAGGTTAGCGAGACTTACTCAGTATTGGACCCGTACTGATACTACACTGGTTGAATGGGTCCTGTGATGATCCACCGATGGTGGGGAGCAGACCTTTGATGCAGGTTTTGATCGGTTACTGTTTTGGAGTGGAAGGCTTGACTTGTGTGAGTAGGCGATCCGGATAATTATCCTTCGGGATTTGTTTGTTTAATTGTATTCATCCTTTGGAAGTTGCAAGTATTGTATTTAAATTTCCAAGGATTTTGTAATTGACTTTTAATTTCTCGTAACGCTGTTATGCTTTAAAATTCGGATTTAATTGTTTGACAGGTTTTAGCCTTGCATCTAACATGAGATAGATGGTTGACATTTATCTTGTGTTAGATGTGGCGGTAACATTTCCCAAATTCGCTCCTAGCTTCCGCTTTAATCTTTCAAAATTTTTTTTTTTCAGGAGTGAAATTTGGGGGTGTTACACAAACACATACGTAAAGTGAGCTAGCTACAAACATGACGGTGAGAATTTTGAGAGAGGCAAGGGCTTCAAACACGACGGAGGATGAAGGTGCAAGTGCCAGCTAGCTTCGGAACAATAATAGAGGCGTGGTGGAGAGTTGGCGGTGCGAGGGTTTCCTTTACTTGAGAGGAGCCTGGTGGTGCGAGTTGGTGGTGCACGGTAGGGCTGTTCATGTTATCCGATATCTGCTTATCCGATCCGATATCCGAAGCAATCCGATCCGAAAAAACAAATATCCGATCCGGTCAACGAAAAGTCAAACAAATCAAATATCCGATCCGACAAATACAAATAATATCCGATCCGAAGAAAAAATATTTATATATTTTTTATAATTTTTTATTTTATATATAATTGTATATAAATAAATTTAGATGTGTCTGTGTATAATTTTTACTTACTTTATTTATTATTTGAGGCAAAATTTAATTTAATTAAAATTATATTTTTAATATAATCCCTTTTTAGATATTTATAAAAATAAAAATAAAAATACTCTGCATACCGATATACTCCATCCACTCCTTTCTTATTTTAGTTTTAACATTGGATATTTGTTGAGTAAGTCAGATATTTGCTAAGCGAATCGGATATTTGCTCAACATTCGCTCAACAAATCGGATAATATAAAATATATTTGTCATTTGGTAATTTTTTTTATATTTGAAATTGTATTCGAATAATATCGGATATATTTGATATCCGATGATATCCGATCCGAAAATTCAAATATCCGATCTTCCGGATATCCGAAGTTTCAAATCAAATATCAAATATCATTTTTAGATATCCGAAATTTCAAATATCCGACAATCAAATATCCGAAATATCGGATATTTGAACCGTGAACAGCCCTAGTGCACGGTGTGGCGGTGCGAGGGTTTTCAAGGAGAAGGAAGGAGAGCAAGAGAACGAAAGTGCAGAGAGTCTGAAAATTTTGGCACGAAACAGAACCGAGCGAAATAAAAGTTTGATTTTCGGGTTTTAATAACGGTTCCTGAGAGAACCGTTATTAAAACATCTTTTAATAACGGTTCTTCCAGGAACTGTCATTAAAAGCTTCTGACTTTTGACAACGGTTCTAATATGAACCGTTATTAAATCCTCTTTTAATAACGGTTTATATAAAACCGTTATTAAAACATCCGTCCAAATTTTAACGTTGCCCTTTTAATAACGGTTTTTAACTAGAACTGTTATCAAAACTTCCCGCCGATTAATTTTCACGCGTTTGACAACGATTTTTAAACTACCGTTATTAATATCCCGTGTTTGTAGTAGTGTTAGTTTTGTTCATATGTAACATAGCTACTAGTACTTAGTTGGACTAGAGATAATATTTGACTATCCTTTTTTTTTCTATAAAAGGAGGTAATTAAATAAATGGAGAGTAAAGGCTTGAACTTTTTTGCTCATTAAAGCCATACGACGTGTGCTAGATCCCCCTCAAGGTTGAGAGTTATCAAAATCCTCCGATCTTTATCCTAAATGGTAGAAAACTTAGGTGGTGACTGTAATTAATATAATCTAGGGGATGCCTAAGTCATATCCATCATTCTCTTTTTCATAACATCATTCTCTTTTTCATAACATCATTCTTACCATCTTCATTATAATTCACAACCAATTTGTATCCAACAGTCATCAAAAGTACGCATCTTCCAAAACAATAATATACATCTGTCAGTTATACAAGTGTGAGAGAGAAATGTGCAAGCTTGAAAACAAATACATGTCTTCTAGTAACACAATACACATATGTAAATACTATAATACACATACTTCATGACTATAATACTCATGTTTGAGTAGTAAGATACATATTCTCCATTACAAAAATACACATTCTCTATCATTACAATACCCCATATTCAGTAGAAAAATACACACTATTTATAACTATATATATACACTACTACAATAGACATTATCTAGTATTCTATGTTATTGTCTACGTAAAATATTACATGATTTGAATATGATATGAAGTAGGGGTAATAATATGGTGGAGTATTTGTAGATACAAATAACGACATTTTTAGACCTGTTGGAGGTTGGTTAGCTTTAATTAATAAATAATATTTTTATAATAAAAGTAAATAGTATGTGTTTTTTTCATGTTCAGTTGAATTTGGTGTGATTAATTTATAATCTAAGAATATGTTATCGATAATAAGAATATAAAGATATTAAATAAATAGGCAAAACAAATAACACAAAGTCTATATAATTAAATAATATAAAAATATTTTGAGTCACCAAAAAATACTTAATACATATATGCAGGTACTATGAGTCTACTATACATATTATTCATACTTAAAATACATATTATATATTGCTATAGGACTCATTTATTTTTTCACATAAGTTTACGGAAGAAATATACATACTTCGGGACATGAACACGTATATTGTGTAGGGTGGAAGCAAAATTGCAATGTGTGAGGGAGCAATCCCTCGATCTCCTACTTGTTGCAGTTATGACCAATTATGACGTAGACTATTATTGTTTTCTCTATAATTTTACTTTCTTGTATCGGGCTAGATATCATTTTCGACATATATACTTGTTACAAATGTTAACGCTAGGTAATTAACGACATAAGAAATAAGTAAACTCATAGAAGTGAAACCAAGGAAAAAAAAAAGGAAGACGTGTATATAAGTCAAGCTGCTTGCGAAAAATTCGATTTGGTTTATTTATTTAGTTAAATAAGTTAAATCTAAGTTTTAATTTAAAAATATTTATTAAAAGAGTCAAGTCTGAATATAAAAAAATTTAGATTCAATTTATTTATAACACTGAATTTACAAGCTCAGCTTGTTTAAGTGTTAGACGTATTTTTTATCTTTGTTCGTTTGAAGTTATGTTCGACTTTTTCGTTTGGTTGAAAAAGTCAAGTTCGTTGCTTAATTTTAAGGTAGTCTATTAAATAAGGCTAAATTTAAAGATTACTTGGCTCATTTACATCTTTAAAATAAGATAATCAAAGTCTAATATGATCCTATAAAATTCATAAGAGTAATGAAGGATAAATTTATACACGGAAATAAAAGCTTTTTCTTTTATGAAATGATATTTGACTTGTGCAATTGGTTTGAAATGAGTTGGGCACAATTTTCTCATACATATACGAATGTTATCATTAAAATCCATTTTTTTTAATGTTCGAAATACGTTCTGACAACTTAAATACAGAAGATAACTTGAACGTATAAAGCAATGATAGTCCTTTTTCTTCTCCGCCAATTTACTATGCCTATTTGTTTCGCAACACCATCAGATATAGTTTAGCCGTACGCCCCCTGACATCCTTTTTTCGCATCAATAAACCCATCCGTACATCCTATGTATGAGTATGAGTAATGAGTATGGATCATGGGCGGTGAATCTGGCGGCTCTGTTCCTCGCTCTTCGGTCTTCACCCTCTACTCGAGGCAGTATAAAAATAAATGAACATTGGGCTTCTCAAAAGATTAGCTCCTTTCTAGATACGAGAAATTTCCCGTGGGCCAAGCATGGCAGCAGAACAGCGACGGCCCACTGTTTTTGACATTCGACTGACCTGCCGTGCAGTACAAAGTGAGGGGAGGAGGAAAAAAGGAATATAAAAAAAAACGGCATTCTCTCTGCCTGTTTCTTGGAGAATAATCCAACAAGTACTACGCTGTAGTAATGATTCTCGAAGAGCAGCAAGGATAAAATCGTCCCAACAGGCACATGCACATGCACATGCACAGCGCAACCGCATCCTTCACCTGCTCCTTCGAGCTTCTTTACTTGTCCATTCACATCATCATCATCATCATCATCAAATATCAACCATACACTCTGTGTCTTTGTCTTGGTTGCTAGATGCCAATTGACAAATGCCCTCGTTATTTTTCACAAACACGTGGAGTACCGCATTAAAAACCGGACATTTCACATCGAACGCGTGTGATTCAGTTCCTTAATTATGCACGTACACTTACAGAAGCTTCGACTCAGGTCTTGTGTCGTGGTAAGCGGTAACGAAAGCAACGGACCGACTTCAAGCAGCTCCCGCTCATGGGATCGTACCATCAGAAGCCAACATGATGGTTTAAGCTTTTATGACGTACGGTATATTGTGGTTTCAATTACGGACAAAGGATTCCTAAATTGTAACTTTCTAACCGTATTTTTTTAATAACAAAAATACAATAACATTAATAAATTGTCATCATAAATATATTAAAATAACAGATCAAAACAATTAACAATTTTTTTAAATGAACACAAAAGTAATTGTTAAATAAAACATCGTAAATCTAACTTCGATTAGAGTTGCGAGTATATTATTTAATTTAAATTTAAAATTTTATGTAGGCCTTAATTTAAATTATATGACGTTCATACAAAAGCACTTTTATATTATGTATCTACAAAAGCACACGAAGATAAACATACATGCATATAGGTATCCTATATAATTTATAAAAAATAATTTATTAATAAAAAAAAATATTTTTTCTTAGAGATCATAATATCTAAACCAATTTAATTGGGACAATATATAGTGTAAGATCATTTCACACTAGTAATGTATAGTTTCTAGTTCACTACTACTTTAAAATTATCATATTATTATTCTTAGTCTTCAATCAACGGAATAATAATATCTCAACAATTATATATTTTTTTAAAACATTGAAATTAGTGCAAGTCTAGATTCAACTTTGGAGTTGCATCACTCCTCTCATCTAGACCCATTTACAAGGACTAGTATAATTAGGCTACTCTATGACAAATAATTCTACTAGTGTCCCCATCCCTCTAGAAATTACTATTCATGAATGTTCTTCCTGAAAAGTTAATATCCATTTTCAAAACTCTCTTCTTATTTCTCTTCTCTTGAATATATATCTACTTTTCTCTCATCCCTATTCTCCCACAATAAAAAAAGTATATTTTTTAAATAAAAAAAATTAGATCTACTATAAAATATTAAAATAAACATCCTTAAAATCTAGAAAAACTTAATATGTATTTTTTTTTGATAAAATTTATAAAAACTCGAATGATTAAAGCAATCTCAATTGAGCTTAGAAAAATAAGTGATGGTAAAAAAAATCATTTTTTATAGTCTAAGACTAAAAGTAGCAATAACTAGTAAAATTAAATATTAAGTTAAAGTATCATAGAATCTTGCTGTTAAATTATTTAAAATATATGATATCTAAATAAAATTATATCGTATTACATAAGTAAAATTTAACCTGTAAATGTTATTAATAAATTACAAAGGAATACAAAAGATCTCTCAACCCCTTCTTATATATTTTATTAGATAACAATTTTGTGATCATCAATATTATTTTTTTTAGTAGAACTATTAAAATTAATATTTTATTTTATCATGCCTCAAGTTCAAACCATTTTCACGATCACTTATATATGAATTATTAGATAAATTTTCTATCTAATGTCATTCTTAAAAGGCCACCGTCATTAGAACAAATAAATAACATATACATTTCATGATCAAAATATTCATAAAAAACCCTTCTCCCACGTCCATCCTTCTAGCATCCCGTTTAGTCGACCTCAAGATTATACTCTGCTTCTTATCTCCTGCAAAAGGGGTCAATGGATCTTTAAACCTATGATCCGTACCACCTCCAAATTTGAATCCAATCCAAAGACACTTCCAGTTCCCGAGCTCCGAGGTTCAACTCCACGCGCACATTGACAGTCCGAAAAAAACAAGCGATGCAAATTGAAAACACGAAAACGATGAAAATCCACTTAATAAACCCGTTTGCCCGCTAAATAAACCATAAAACCCAAAAAGTAAGAAATTTATTGCGCAGTAGCGAATCAAAAGTGGCATATTACGCGACATACTTTCCAGTTTCAACACCCCCTCCGCTACGTTCCTTCCTTTCGCCCCCTATAAACTAAGCCCCGCCGGCCGCCCCCAGTCTTCTCTTCATTATTCCGCTTTCCATTCTATCCACTTGTGTTCTCTGCATTCGGAGAGAGATAATCAGTTGTAATCGGCAGCAGTAGCAGCAAAGATGCATTCAAATCACTTGCTCCTCGAAGAGCCAATCCGTATGGCTTCGATTTTGGAACCTTCTAAATCTGTAAGTTCTCTTCTCGCTGATTCGTCAAAATTCCGCGGAATTTTCCTCCTGGTTTTACTTGTCGATTGCAATTTTATTCCACTCTGCCTCGGACGGTTAAATCGATCTTCCAGGAAAATCGCTCAGATTTGAGTGGTCTGTTAAATTTATCTGTTTTGTGATTTGATGGTGCAGAATCCTTTTTCTGCAATGACTAAGATTGTCGGTACTCTTGGTCCTCGTTCGCGGAGTGTTGAAGTTATTTCTAGTCTACTTAAGACCGGAATGTCAGGTATTTTTTTTAGATTGTATCTGGATGCTCTTAGTGTTAGTGTTTCACGTTTGACGTTATGATTAGCTGGTTTTGATCCATTATGATTTGTGGTGTTTTTGAGAAGTGGCTAGATTTGATTTTTCATCGGAAGATGCTTCGTTTCACCAGCAGACTTTGGAGAATTTGAGGCTTGCTATTAAGGCTACTAAGAAGCTCTGTGCGGTATGTTGTTAGGGTTTTGATTTCTGATGACTATAGCTAGGTTGTAAATCTGTTGTATGTTATTTGTTGTTAAAAATAATAAAATATGCATCTTCGTTCGGTCGTATGAGTCGGTCAAAAGCGTAGTTTCAGTTAGCATCTCAACGAACATGTTAATGAGTGTAATTTTTTTGTTCATCGGTGGTTTTTCTTTTTCTTTTTCTTTTCTGCTAAAATAAAAAGACAAATGTTCTTAAATCAATGTAACTTGTTTGCTCTATGAAAATTCAAAACAATTTAAACTGGACTATGTGTTCCGTATCTTGTCATAATTGTTGTTTTTCTATTATGGAATTCATCAAGTGAGAGTGGTTTCTCAGTTAGAAGCTCATTGAACCTGGGTTCTTGAGGACCTGAGGTTAGCAGGAAGCCGAAGTTTCTCCAGCTTGTTAAGTTTATACATTTGAGCTGAGCTTGTAGCAATTTGCTCATTTGCAGCCATGATTTTCCTAGGCTTTTTGGGTTAGGTGGGTAGATCGTATAACCCTGTTGGGTAATGAGACGTGACACATGTACATCGTTCCCTGACAGAGTATTATCTGGTTTTTTGGAGGGAAAATGAGACTTTAGTATCAGCTGGAACATTCTGTGGTTATGTAGTGAATGATGATGAAGTGTGAATTTCAGGTCATGCTAGACACCGTTGGTCCTGAGTTGCAAGTTGTCAATAGCAGCCGGAAACCTATCTCACTGAAGGAAAATGAATTTGTCACTCTCACGCCAGATCAAGGAGAAGATGCTTCTTCTCAGGTTTTGCCTATTAATTATGGTGGACTTGCAAAGGTTAGTTAACTAGATGCTTGTAGATATGGTTGACTTGTTGAATGTTGAATTATGAAATTATGTTACTCTGACCATAATATTTGAGTGTTGATTAATGCATAATAAATAATTTATTCTAGACAGGGTTTTATCTTATTGGTGTATATATTTTTATTAGATTAAATATTAAATATATTACTTTATCAAATTAATTATGTATACAGAATTCTCATAGGCCCATGATTTGAAGTTTTTGCCACTATAGGTTCTTTATGGTTGGGCTCCTATTATTACTGTTGTTGTTGTTGTTATTGTTATTCTTTTGGTAAATAGAAGATTAGATAATATACGACTAATATCTATTATGTGGAGCAGCTCATAACCACAATCTTGCCTAATTTTTTTAGGAACTGTCACTATTTAGTGATTTCAAATGTAATTTCTTCATAGATTAGACAACATATGTGGGTGAAGTAAAGCTCATTTGGTGAATTGATCTGCTGAAATGGAATGAAATGATGGGCATCTATTTTTATATTTTCTTATTGTTTGATAATAATTTATTGTAAATTATAATTAAAAAAGTAATTTTTTTAATTTATTATTTTTAAGAAAAGGACCATGTGAATAAATACGCCACAAATAATCTATTTACAGAACAGAACTACTCACTTTAGGAGGCTGAACAGAACAAGAAAAAGTTAGGGTTTTAAATGGAATTATTAGTTACATATATACTAAGGCCCCAACTTACCAGCAAGGCAGTAATACTGCTGTTGCAGTCACGATATCAATGTCAAGAATGAAAAATAAAATATTTGGTTGTAGCTGTGAGAGTCTCTCTTGAAATGTTCATATTAGAATATCATCAGATTATTGGCTGATATGTGTAATTTCTTCTTGGCATCGCATATCAAACTTTTTGAGTATCGGCAAACTGCAAATCATGTTTATCATCTGATTTTTATTCCATGCCTCATACCTTTTCCTGCATTATTTTATGACTTCATTCCTATGCAATATTGATCATATAAATAATTATAAGTCACGATATCTGTGTCATGAATGAAAAATAAAATATTCAGTTGTAGCTGCAATATTTTTTTTCCTCAAAATTTTCATATTAGAATATGATCATATTATCGGCTGATACGTGTAATTTCTTCTTGGCATTGCATATCAAACTTTTCATCCATCGACAGATTACAAATCATGTTTATCATCTGACTTTTATTCCATGCCTCATACCTTTTCCTGCATTATTTTATGACTTCATTTTTATGCAATATTGATCATGTAAATAATTATAAGTTTTTTTTTTGGGTTTAAAAATATAATATATTACAAGTATTAAAATGTAAATATACTTCGTTATATATTTTTTTAAAATAATATGTTCTTGTCAACCTATTTGAGCGAGATATATATTTGTAACTTCTCAATTAAAATTTGGCAAATTGTTTAAATTCACAAAAAAAAAAAATTATTAGACATTCTATAAGTCGTCTAAAATTAATAAAATAAAGCAAAAATACCCTGTATATTGTTTTCTCGACCCTCATCATATGATCCGGCCACCTTTCCCCCTTCTTGGATCCATTTGATAAATTAATCTAATAAAATGGCTGACCCTTTCGACATATAATCTAATACCCCCTCAATTTTAAAATAGTTGAAAATTTTGACTATTAAATTTTCTCAAATTATAATACATTATATTATAAAAATGTAATTGTTGTATTCGTATTAAATTAGTCTAATGAAATGGCCGACCCTCCATATGTATAATATAATATAATATAATAATTCTCCCTCATTTTTTAAATAGTTGTCATCATGTACTTGGGTTACAAATTAATTTAGACATATTATTTTGACCATCAATTTTTATCAATTAATAATACATTATTTTATAAAAATATAATTGTTATATTTGTATTAAAAAATAATTTTATAATAAAATTTTGTTAATTTATATTAAAAGATATTACTAGTCAAAGATTACACTCAAAATATGTGATGACAAGCACTAAAAAACTGGAATTATATACTTTCTGATATGTTTTATAATTATTTATCCTATGTTTTGACATAAAGTAAGGATAGTTTTGAATTTTTGAAAAAAGCAATGGTTTGAATAAGCTGAAATGAAATAATAATTCACAAATAATCTAGTTACCACACAGAGCCTAAATGTGTCCAACTTTCTGCTGCTGTTGATTTATTAGTTGTACTAATACTGGGGCTTTAATTCTTGAAGGATTAACTCAGACACCAATATTTGTTACCGTTTATTTTAATCTTTTTATATACTGCCTTATAAAAAGAAAGCCACAAAGTCAGCCATGTAACTGAAAGCTTGGCTCTTTTTGCCTTTTATTCTCTGCTCTGCAATTTGCTTTCCTAACATGTTTTGATTATTAGACGTTTGACCTCATATCAGGTGGTGGAGAAGGGAGATACCATCTTTATGGGTAAATACCTTTTCACAGGAAGTGAGACTACATCTGTCTGGTTAGAGGTAAGAGCAAGGCAACTCTACTTGTTAGTTGTATTCTTTAAAATATGGATGTGTACATAGTACTAACTTCCTTGCTCTCCCATATTCAGTCTTATATTTACCGTGGCCCGTGGGGGCTCCCTAATGCGGGACCTCAAACTTGGTCGAATCTAACTGTGACCTTCTTTTTCTTTCCCTTTGCGCAGGTCAGTGGTGTTAAAGGTGATGATGTTGTTTGCCTGATTAAGAATTCTGCCACACTGGATGAGTCACTATTCACTTTGCACGTTTCTCAAGTTCATATTGATCTTCCCACCCTTTCAGAGAAAGATAAGAAGGTTTGTGCTTCTAAGTTGATGTATTCTATATGCATGTGGTCTTTCAAAGTGCAGTTGAAAGACCAGTTGTTTTTTTTTAACTAGCAAGCAATTGTTGTTAGATTTTGATACAAGGACTACAGTTCAATTAAATTTTAAAACGTGGATTTGTATGAAAAGAAGTGGCCAAAATGGGTTCTGCTGTGCAAATTTGTTTCTGCTAGAAATTTGGTAGGTTCCTTGCTGTATTGAAATTTCTTTTATGTCCAGAGTTGCTTGCGTCGCTTGTGTGGACTCACTGTGAACATGTTATGATCTCCCATTTAACAAAGAGGCTTTGCTTTTTTTTTTTTTTTTTCTCCGTTGAGGATCAGGTTTGGTTGGGTAGAATGACGAGGAGAGGGATCTATATTAGCACTTTTAGTGCCATTGATTTGTTTTTCTCTCCCAGATAATTTTCATTGAATCATCAGATTTTCAACTGCTAGCCCCTATCATTCAAAATCCTCTGCATTGAAATATTTTCTCTCCCTTCTCTTCCTATCTCTTATTTACTTGCTTCTACGTCCACCGATGAAGTTGTCAAGATAGTGGTTATTGCTGATTATGAGAAAGATATATAACGAAATCATCAAATGGAAATTGAGATGGCTGGTATGGTAGGTGGATGGTCTGAGGGGTTCCTGTCAGTGAAAAAGAAAAAACATGTCGAATAAATTAGATTTAGAGGTTTGGCTGAACAGAATCTATATTGCGTTGTTTGGTACAACATGGCAGTTTTCAAAACTCAGCCTCACAACTTTAACTTACATCTTGCTAGACCTCCCTGTTGATACATTTGAGGCTTGGCAGTATTTATGATGTCCACGTCAAATTGAGTGCCTTTGCAATTATGCTTGAAACGTTCAAAAGCATTCTGTGTTTAATGTGCAAAGGGATTATTCTAGAATGTCTTGTATGCTTCTAGTCCATTCTTTCTTTCTTTCTTTCTTTTTTTTATAAAAAATTTATTTTGGACGTGGGAACTATCTCTGCATTCTTTTTCAAAGTTTTTCCTTTTGTATTGTGCTGTCCAGGCCATAAGTACATGGGGCTTAGAAAACAAAATTGATTTCTTGTCACTCTCATATACTCGACATGCTGAAGATGTTCGTGAGGTATGGAGTAACTATGACTATTCTGCTGTTCTTTGTCAGTATTCTTCATCTATTAAAATTGTATGACATATTTTAGTTCGTAGGTAGGCCATTGATGTGCCTTTTTTTTTTGTGTTAAACATTGTCCAGGCACGTGAATTCCTGTCTAAATTGGGTGACTTGAGTCAAACTCATATACTTGCAAAGATTGAGAATGTGGAGGTAATTTGTTGCTCAAAAAGTTATGTAGCCTTCTTTTTTTTGATGAAATCTTGATGCATTTGAATAGACTAGTACATATTATCTTTACTTCAGGGACTAACTCACTTTGATGAGATCCTACAAGAAGCTGATGGTATAATTCTTTCTCGTGGAAACTTGGGTATTGATCTCCCGCCAGAAAAGGTCAGTTGCAAAATAATTACACATCTTGGGACTCATACTCATCATGTGCTGAATGGCGCACATTATGTTTCTCAAGTGTACTGCTGGTTTTAAATTTAACCAGTACTTGACCACTAATTTACAGTCGCTTTAATGAGTAGTGTAAGTTCCCAATCATTGGTTGTTACCACTTCCTTTCTTGCACTGGAATACTTTACTGGGTTTTATCTATTTTGATGGAAGTGTTCTTTACTTGTTCTTTTCCTAGGTGTTTTTGTTCCAAAAAGCTGCTCTATACAAGTGTAATATGGTAGGCAAGCCTGCTGTGGTTACCCGTGTCGTGGATAGCATGACCAACAACCTTAGACCTACTCGTGCTGAGGCTACTGATGTTGCAAATGCTGTGTTGGATGGTTAGTAACTTGGTTCCTCTTGATTAGCCCTTCTGGTCAATGAACTAGCCTTGTGATCAATTTGATGTGCTATATGCTTATTGCTATATGTTGGTTCATTTGGGTTTGAATCATGTCTAGTCAATCTGTTAGTTGGGGGGTTACTTTGAGTCAATTTATTTGTGTAGGTTAGATCTGGTTACTTGGGGTTCGAGTTATTTGAGGTTAATTTATTAGTTTGGGTTACGTTTGGGTCGGGCCATTTCATTAAGAGGTTGGTTCATTAATTTGGCTTGGGTTACTTCAGGTTTGTGTTATTTTAGGCGCGGGTCAAGTTATTTTGGGTTAAGGTTTGCTCAGATTTTTGTCAACTTGGTTCTAGTTCTATCATTTCGGTGATTAATTTATCAATATAGGTTGAGCTCGGGTCAGGCCTAGATTTGCTTGGGTTTCAAGTTTACTCGGATCAAATTGTGTAGTTTGGACTATTCCAAATTATAGACCAATTGTTGTTTCATTCGAGTAGGACTCATATTAGTTCTAGACTTCTAGTCAAATTGAATTCAACATGGTCCATACCCAACCTAGCCCAAATGATTTTTCTACAACTACCTTTGTGTTTTGATATACTTAAATGACATTATTTATATATTGTAATGTATTAATATATTATTTACATTATCTCATATATATTTCTTGATCTATTGATTCATAATATATTTTTCAATACAAACGTAGTGCAACATTCGTGCTATGGGAGAATATTTTTTAATAAATAAAAGCATAATATTTTTAATATTTACTTACCTAAAGAAATACTATTTGATAAACTAAAGGTGACCATAAAATTATTATACAATGTATAAATATAACACCATAAATTTTAATGGCAGTCATAATATTACTACTACAAATATGGGGGGGTCGCTTTGATATTTGTATGAGTTGGCATCGGTCATCAAGTCAGATTAGTTTTGGGTTTGTAGTTGGCTCAAGCCATGGGTTTGAGTTGGGTTAATTATTGCTGGGTCAATACTGGCTCATGTTTGGGCTGGCGTACTTATCAGGCTTTGTCAGATCAGTTTTGTGTGGGTTGGCCTTTTCAAGGTCTACTTATTACCTGTCTCCATGCAATTTTATGTTACTTTCTTTCACTTGAACTCCATTTGTTTTGTTTCACTTGGTACTCTCCTTATACACGCCTTTGAATATGGAAAAAGATATCATGTAACGAGTTCCTAAGCGGAGATTAGATAGTCATCTAATTTGTTGTTTTTTTTAACTGGTTGCAGGAAGTGATGCCATTCTTCTAGGTGCTGAAACCTTTCGGGGCCTTTACCCTGTCGAAACTGTTTCCACTGTTGGAAGAATTTGTGCAGAGGTGAGTTTGCTTTGTGAATGGTGAAGTATTGTCAGGCTGTGCTGAAACTTGACTACCAACACCAAACTGAGCTGAGCTCATCTTCTTTATTTTTTTCTTGATGGTATTTTGAAACTTAATCACAGTAAGGGCAATGTTTGATATCCTTGAGGAGGAGATAGTGAATTATTTTCTGTAATCTATTGTATCAAGTGAATATTCTTTGTTTTCCAGACCATCATGTTCATATTGACGTGATGCAATTACAGCCATTTAAGTTAAAATAGAACTTAAATTATTAATCAGTTTGCGTGGTGTGAAGAAAGGGGTGGGGTATTTCCTATAAGCCTCTGCTGCAATCAATGTGATTTATCTGTATGACAAATGAGTATGTTGTATCTAAGATAAAGGAAATGAGGAAGGTGTAGACTTCATTAGTGATCAACTATCCTAAGAACAATGGGTGTCTGCTTCTACCATTTACCAGAAGCTAGTTATATTTGTTGAAAAAAAAATTGGAAAGAAAGTGCTCACTTGGAGTGGGAAGCCTGTCAGAGAAGATTTGAAGGAATGTCAATGTGGCATTTATGTTTTCATGACAGAGCTGGAGTGACTAACATTCACAATTTCTGGTTGCTTTCTTCTGTTGGGATGTCTGGACTGCCAGTTGATGACTTGGGCTTCCCTGGGCTAGTTGACATTGGCTCAGATACTTGATTGGAATGGTCCTAGTTTCATGTGTTCATGTACTATGTGTTGCTTATTCATATCCTGTGGAGTAGTATTTGGCATTTCATGAAGTATTTAGTTGTGGTATTCATGTGCTGGTTTTGTCTTTCTGAATTTTCCTTCATTTTCTTATCGATAGTAAATTTCATTGGAAGTTTCTGTTTTTTCTACTTTCATCAATTTCATTATCTAGTTACACATTATAAGTGGACCAAGATTTTATCTAAATATCATTATCTAGTTACTCATTTTTCATTTACGGCATTATTTATTTGTGTCTATTTTATCTCTGTCAAATCTCTGTGACGTCCTGTTTCACGAATCATTTTGAAGTCTGACTCCAATGTGGCTTTGATAGTTGAATTGATATTTGTGCAAAGTAACAATTTTTACTTGCCTACTATTTGTAATCAATAATGTAGTCTGAGAAAGTGTTCAATCAAGATCTGTACTTCAAGAAGACTGTGAAGTATGCTGGTGAACCAATGAGTCACTTGGAGTCCATTGCTTCTTCTGCGGTACTGCTTTGGTCTCTTGGTATTTATTTAATAGCTTATATATGGATTACTATTTTTATGTTGCATCTGAAGTACAACGAATGCTTTTCATTTTAGGTGCGTGCTGCAATCAAAGTAAAGGCATCTGTAATTATATGTTTCACATCTTCTGGAAGGGCTGCAAGGTATATATTGTTGAATTGAACATTTGTTGCTGCTTCTAGTTGTTTCTTTGATTGTGTTTTAGCCATGTTCCATTCATCATATGGCTGGTATATGACTGGTCAGTGATATAATATTCCCTTACCCTCTATAGAATCATTTTGTTAGCTTGCTTTAAAAAATATACAAAGATCAAAGATGAATGAGAGGCCAAAGACAGCTACCACTTGCATATAAGATGCCTGAAGTCAGCATATTCTTCTAGATAGTTTAGAGGAAGTTTAAATTTTGAGCTGCAACCAAAGCTTCATGGAAAGCCGAATAAAGAGCTAGGATGCTTGTTTATTGGTTTTATGGTATTATTAGGCATGTGGCAATATAAGAAAACATTGGTGATAGGATATGATAGTGAGGAAAGGTAGAAGTGGTTATTGAGTTTCTGTGTATATTGAGAGACGGACAATGTTCCTCAATGCAGCTCTTTAACACGTGGGATAGCTTGTGAGCAGATTGTTTTCTTTCCAATATCTTATGGCACATATGCTATCCATATTGAAGCTCATTGCATATCCCAACCACCCACCAGTGCCACCATGATGGAAAACATCCATCCCCTGGGGTTGTGTTGTTTCTGGGTTATCATGACTTTTTCATAGTTTTATACCATTGCATTCAGTAAAATGATTTGGTCACTCATGAAAAACAGTGATATGAAGAAAAAGGTTGAACTTGCAGCGATTACTTTTCAGCAGGGTTGAGATTTGAATCTGCCAGGATCTTGAGTTTGTTGCTTTGACTTGCACAGATTGATTGCAAAATATAGGCCAACAATGCCAGTTCTCTCGGTGGTGATCCCTAGGCTCAAGACAAATCAGCTAAAATGGAGCTTCACTGGTGCCTTTGAGGTATGCATCAAACTTTTTATTCGACTCATAACTTATATGAAATGCAAATTGATAATCCTTTCTGGACATAGATAATATCTTTTTCTCAAACAAATGCTTCCCATCATTGTGTAGAGACGCTTTTGGTTGTGTTATTTGTTTTCAAAAATCTATATGTTCTTTTGGAGCAAGTGAAATGGAAAAGAGACGGGAAACAAATGTATGCAAGTTCTGATTCATGCCATCTCTGATGTGGATTCTTGTGTGCCTGTTATTGGCTTCTATCATATTGTCAGATCAGAATAGCTTTGGTCAGTTGCAATGGATAAACTTGCACAGTATTGAACTTGCTAATGTTGGACGGCATACAACACAATTATGGCTCATACTTCCGTGGAGCTGGATATATCTACATTACTCCTTACCTTTTATTTGCTGTATCCCATTTTTTATTTTTTGTCTGAACACATTGCTTCTATGTGGGCCTAGAGATTCTCACCAAGCAATCATTGTCAGTAGTCTTCTGGCTAAACGCCGATGTGAGCTTCCTATTTTCAAGCGTTGTTACAGTGCTATGCATAATTACACGGTTTATTTTACCTCTGACATTTTTTCGCTCATATTGAAAGCGCAACCCTCCAAATAGTTGAGGGCCTTAATAGTGGTTATACTGACAGTGGTTCAACTGTTACTAGTTTCTCCTCACGCTGTAGCAATCCATTGCATGTTTCTCTTCTTAGTTTTAATATATATTTCATTTATGATCAGGCAAGACAATCATTGATAATCAGAGGTCTCTTCCCCATTCTCGCTGATCCTCGACATCCTGTAAGTTTCTCATTCCACCTCATGGGGTTTTGCATATTATTGTTTTAAGCTCTTAAAGTACCTTGCATACACATGCTATTCATATCAGAAAAGCTTAAGCATGTTTTTCTAGATTGGCCATGAATAGCCATATGTGTCTGTGATTAGATTTCATACTTGTGTTTCGATGATTTGATCACTTGCTTGACTGTGATGACAATTTCTGCAGGCCGAGTCAACAAATGCGACCAATGAGTCGGTATTGAAGGTTGCACTTGACCACGGAAAGGATCTAGGAATAATCAAGTCACACGATAGAGTTGTGGTTTGCCAGAAAGTCGGTGATTCGTCTGTGGTTAAAATTATCGAGCTTGAAGACTAAGTCAACACTTATGCAGAAACACATTTTATCCTCTAGTTGTTCGATTGCTTCTGCTATTTTGCTGAGTTGATGTCAGACTTAGTAAGAGCTGATTCTTAAAAATGATTATAAATGTTTTAGAACATAACCAAAGGTATCTCTGCAACCTTGTAAACCCATGCCAAGCTGTGGGATATTTTTTGCTGTGACCTGGACGGGTGATAATTTGCTGGTCTGTGCAGTATTGTTGTCTTATATGTTGTTTATATGACAGCAGTTGATGGCTATCCATCTTTATGCCATAGCTCGTCCATTGAAGCATTTTTGGTAATATGTAATCTCTACCTCTGTTATACCTGATCATTTGTGAGGTAATCGTGAGTAGTTTTTAGTCAGTATATTGGTGCCATTGAGATATACCCGTCATATTTGATGAATGAAATGATACTTGATTAATAGAAATATTTTCAAGGGCTACAGAGACAGAGAAATAAGCTCTGAAGAGTCATCTGGCTGCAGCTTTCTGCCATATGTGATATGTCGTAGCCAAGCAAGTTATTTGTTTTACTTAATATAGGGGTTATTTTTAAACTTACGCCTTCTTGGCGATCTAGCTAAAATTATTTATGGTTTTTTCCCCTTTCTTTTTTAAAATATTTCCTATTTCTGTTTTTTCCATTTTCTCATAATGCATATTGCTACATTTTACATATTCTGAAATTGTTTTTTCTCATTTTCTTGAATTTCATTATTATTATTATCTTGTTATCGTGAATCATTAATTTTATATGCCTTGATTTGAAATGTTCCAAAATAATAGCAAATTCACTCAAATTGTACCAAGCATCCATGGCTTATTTTTCATAATGTCCTTTTGAAAGGGTTTTGGGTATGTGGCCAAAAGCTTGTTTTGACCCAAAAAAAAAAACTTCGGTATTTGGATAAGAATTTTATAGGATCTTAAAAAGTTTTGATTTTGAAAAAGAAAAAGATTATTGAATTAGCTTATAAAATAAGTTCTAATTATCAGTTTTAACTTCCAATCTTCATCTTTTAATCATGTTGTCAAATATACGGTATACCATGTGTACGAGCTATCAATCCTTACATTTGCATTAGGTGAGGGAGTAATAGGATAATTTGTGGTAATATTTAGAGATGCGTTGGCTGCCAACTCTTGGTCCTTGTATTGAGATGAGTTGAACTCTGATGTGTAATAATAAGCCCAATGTCCTTAGTACTTTGTGATGTGATTTGCATATGAGATAGTGCAATAATAAGCCTAGGCGTCACTTGTTTAACAGAACTGTTTGTAAAGTACTTGTAGTTTAAGCTCTTTGGTATTATAAACCCAGTGTACTGTGTCTTATTCACACTTATTTTGTTAATGATTAGTTGATATATAATTTTCATTATGTAGTCCTCGACCGAGAAATGACAGATAATTGAAGACAATGTTATCATTTGTAGTTTTCTATTGGTATATATCTTAATGTTGTTGTAGTTTTCAGTTTTTAAATCATATATTGCTGTACTTTATCTGAACGTATGTCATTGTTGATATACGCTTAATATATATTATATTTTTGATTTGTGGATATACAAAATGTCCATTCCTAGGTTTTTGATTTGTGGATATACAAAATGTCCATTATGTGGCATAGGAATGAAATTGATATGATATATTGGGATTGAAGCGTTAGTGTTTTGGATATTCGATAAAATTTTAAATGTTCTGTAAAAAAAATTGGATATTGAATACTTTGGATCAGATCATAAATATTATGGTAGATAATTGATATTTTTTTTAACATATCACAAATGAAAAATTTGTGATAATAATTATTTTATAAAAGATAATAAATCGATCGAATTTTGTAATTTGACCTTACTAATAAATTATATTATCTTCAATTAATAATTTCAAGTATTTAATAATAGTTAAATCTCTAACATAATAAAATTAGGAAATAAAAAAGAACTCCAACAATAAATAAAGAATAAAAAATATAGAATTCATAAAGACATAATAATTTGTAAATTATTCAACTTTATCAAATTCTATACCGTTAGTTTTCACTTTTTAAATTGCATTATTTGAAGAGCTAAATAAAATAAAATGTTATAATTTATATATGTATATATATATATAATTTTTCTAACCAAATAGAGAATTATAATGCATGAATGATCATATAAATTATATAATTTATTGTATCAAATATTATTTATAATTATCGAATCATTTATTAGATTTGTTTAAAATTTTATAAATTGAATAAGTTATTTGATTAAAGAAATGGCATTTAATTTTTCCCACAACGAAATCACATATACAACTTTGGGCTATTATTTAGCCATATGTGTTATTGAGGGGGGAGGGGGAATATGTTGTTGCGATAACGACAACAAATAAAAATTTTACAACCACATTCTATTATAATGATGTCTTGATCGTGCTTAGGATTGCGAATGCATTTTTATCCCTTGATATAGCTTGTCGTGCTACTATCACAATCTTTTGTTGATTTAGTTTCAGTTGGAGTTCAGTAAGGCAGTAGTGACACTACAAAATTGACAAGAAGAATATTTGTTTTGTTTTATTTTCAATTATATTTGCTTCACAAATTCTAGAACAATAGAAGATAGAGGCAGTACATTCAGAATTCTAATCCAAATTATTTTCAACCCAAACCCCAATCCAAATTGTTTTTGACCCGAATTCTAATCCGTCTTCCTCTTAAATCTCCATAGCCAACCAAAATGCAAACTCTAATGCATCAACCATTCATGGAGCTCAAATTTTATTGTTTAACTAGCTCTAATTCTTTTTGTTTCAAAAGTATCACCATCCTGTCATTCTTTAACCTTTTCCTTTCATTTTCTAGTCTAATTTTCTCAAACTCCCTCTCTTTCTTAGTGCTATACAACAGCCACTTGATCCTTTGTCTCTCAATCTTATAAGCTTCATACTAATACATAACTCCTTGCTCTTGTAATTGCATGAATTGTGTATTTAGCCAATGTTTCTTGTCCCTTGATGTGTTTATTCTCTCTTGCTTGACATTGTTGGCTAGTTCATTATTTATTTGTTGCGTCGATCTTAATTTTGGCATTAGAATCTCCTTCCTTGTTGTCTTCCTCATCGGAACTTCTACATAATCATCATCCGAGCAGCCATGGTGTTGATTCTCCTCATCCTCATCATTATTATCAACATCCTCATCTTTCACATCTGCTATTGTTACCATCTTTGAGTCTTTTGTTGTTGCTTTGTTTGCTAAATTTGGAAAACAACCTTGATGTTGTTGTTGCCCCTGTTGCTGCTGATGCTGGTGGTGGGAATGAGATTCTATGGTTGCTGCACCATCCAAGGAATGATGCCCACCACTACTGCCACATGTTGTTGCTCCAGCATTAGTCCCATGCCCACAACCATTATGATAAGCACACATTTCTCTAAAGAACAAGTGCTTAGAATTTAGTAACCTTTTAACTTCATGTTTCATATTGGGTTCCAAATCCATGGTCTCCAACAAACTTTGATCTTTTACAACCTTACATGCGGTCCCTTTCCCTAATGTATCATTAGCCCTATTATGCCTTTTGTTCAGATCATTAAATTTATCCTCACATTGTTGAGGTGATGCATGGAATCCTTTCTCCCACATTGTTTTTGACATAGATTTCCACTTCCCCTTCTTCTATATCGATGCACCACTACTGCTACTTCCTCTACTGGATTCCTTTCTAGGATGGTCTGATCCAACATTTTCCTCTTCAATGAAGTAGACCACCATGATTTTGTTGCGGAAGTGGGTGTTGGAGTTGTGGTTGTGTAGGGGCAGTGGTGGGGGGAACGGGATAATGGAAAGCATCTTGCTTTAGGGATAGTTGAGGCTGCTATGATTGATGACGGTCTAGCTCATGGTGAGGATGAGCGGTGATAATTTGAGAGGGTGATGTTTATGATGGGTGGTGGAGAGGGTTTCGTTGGACCGGTTGTGTCAATCATGGTGGTTGGGATTGAGGTTAGGGCTGGGGCTGGGCTTGGAGACGCAATTTGAGGCCATGCATTCCTCCTCTCATGTTTGAAAACATTCTACCACCTAAACCAATACTGAACTCCATCAATAACAAATAAAAACCAAGAAAACGTACAGGTTCAGATGATTAAACAAAGAAATTTATATACCATAATGAAGAAATCATTAAAAATGTAATTTTTTTAATATTATTATTTTTGTAAGACATACAAAATTATGAAAAATGTAAAAGAGAGAGGAGAGGGAGTACCTTAACTTTGAGGCTACTGAGTTGGCAATGAATATATTGAGGGCTCGATGAAACGAGATTGATTAATCAAGCTTATCAATTTTTTTCCATATCAAGGAGATGAATGAGGCAATAATGAAGAAAGGGTATATGAAATTACACATAACAAAAAGATCGATTTGGGAAAGCTAAAGAGTGAGATTCTTGTTTACTTAGCTGGCAATTTCTAGTGGCGCTAACAGAAAATTACCCATGGTTTTTGGACTACTCACAAGTTGTCAAACTAACCAGTGAACCAAAAAAAAACCACCTTAGCTGGCTACTATCGCTTTATTGTTAATTAGATTAATCTAATTTTTATTTCATTTTAAAGTAATGTTAAAATGAAGTTATGTTTTTTTAAAAAAAAATTAAAATTTAGTGTTCATTTTGTATGAAGTAATAGTAGTGAAAATTTTATCCCCATATTTTATATATCTTGTATAATCTAATTAAGATTAAATATTTATTTTTTAAATGAATGCTCATTTTATATCTTTATTTGATCTAAAATGAATATTTATTAAAAAAATTTATCATTCTTAAATACTTCATATAAAAGACACAAAATAGGAGGAAAAATTGCCACCCCTATTATTCTCATACTAAACAAGCCTTTAGAGAAAAAAATTTCCCCCTAAAATCCAACTTGTGGATCACATGTGGATATTTTCCGATCCTTTGACATAAAAATGCACCAACATCATAATTAGATGCATTCCACATTAATTTAAAAGGAAAATTCCTGTGAAGGCATTAAGTATGGGGCAATAATCAATTTTTTTCTTTAAATAATCAAATGCCTTTTTTGCACTCTTCATTAAAAATGAATTCAAATTATTTTTGAAGAAGCTTACATAAAGGTTGACCAATCTTAAAAAAATCCTTGATTTATCTGCTTTTATACCTTCAATAGATAGGACATGCCCTAACACTATTTCTTATTGCACCATAAATTGACACTTCTCAGAGTTTAACATAATGCTAGTCTCAAGACACCTCTTCAAACTTAGAGTTAAGTTATCTAGGCATTGATCAAACCTATCACCATGAATACTAAAATCATCCATAAATACCTCTATAATATTCTTTAAATACTCTGAAAATATGTTTATCATACATCTTTGGAATGTGGTATGGGCATTGCATAGCCCAAATTGTAACACTCCAATTTTACTATTGAAATTTTTTGATTCACAATGGAATGCCACGGTCTATAACTTGCCTTAGGTATCTTACAAATGTGCTATGTGAATATGAGTGCTTGCTAGTTACCTGATGGTTGCTAATGTCGATGTTATATCTCAGGTACGACTTACTGTCCCTCCTATATATCTCTTTATACTATTATCGTGAGATGTTGTGCATATTCGGTATGGTGCTCAATTGTATTGGACGTTGGATGGTGGCCTCGCTAGGGGCTCCAGGGCTAAAACCTTTGAGCACGTAACAAGTGGTATTAGAGTAACTCGTTACCCGAGCTGGTTAACAAGCATTTCTCTGTGTTGATGGGTGTACCCCAAAGGAGTGTGGGTAGCCTGTTAGTTTGAAGCACATTGGGTGACGACATCCTTTAAAGGAATGAAGCCAAGGGGTTGTGAGTGCCACACGGATCTATTAGCAAGGCGTGTTGGTGGGTGTGGTTTGATGTGATATTCAGGCTATTAAAATGAGTTGTTGGGGGTCATGTGATGAGACAATCTCGGGCATGCATGGTTAAGTCGTTGCGAGGAGGTCGGATATGCCGCAACAAATGATGGGAACGAGATGTGGGTTAGATTTCAAGCCTTATAGGGCAACATATGGTATTTGCACGATGCTTTTCCATCATTGGGCGAGTGATGAAGGACTGTCATGGAACCATACCTGAGATGTAGGGAAGTGATGTTAGGATCCCTTTATCAGGTAAATGAGGGAGTTTGCGATTTTGGGTGGGGGAGAATGTCATGATTCGTGACTTGCCTTAGGCATCTTACACATGAGTCATGCGAATATGGGTGTTTCCTAGTTGCATAATGGTTGTTAATGTAGATGTTATGTCTCAGGTACGACTTGGTATCCCTCTTATATATCTATTTATGATATTATAGTAGGATGTTGCACATATTTAGCATGGTGCTCAGCTGTATTGGATGTTGGATGATGGCCTCGCTAAGAGAGCTAGTGCAAAACCTCTAAACACGTGATAGAAAGCTTATAAACAAAATATTGGATGTTACTACCATAATTGACATAAGTCTGGTTTACCAAACTATCCTCACATCAATCACAAGGCTACAGCCATATATAATAAAATAAGGTAATTAGAAATGAAAGAAACTTATATAAATATAAGTACGAGTTTGGAGATTAACTCTAGTTTAAAATAATATAATAGAAACTATGGGATACTATGGATCAAAGAGTCCAAAAAGGTATTTTGGTAAAACATCATTCGAATAATATGACTCTTCGCACAAACACGTAGTACAGATAGGAGGTCACGCATCCCCACCTAGTGCATCAAAAACATCAAAGTCATCCAGTGGGTCCTTAATGACTTGCACAAAAGCACCAGGCTCTTCTACTCGTGGGAATGAGCAGTATCCATAAAAATAATGGTTAGTATATTACGTACTAAGTAAGGTAAAAATAATATCATATTGTGGATATAGATAAAAACATGCATTTATAGTAGATGATGAGTACACACACATATTATGAAACGGTCTCATAAGGTAATTATTGACGCATGCTTCTTTATTTGATATAATCGTTTTTATTCCTTTATTTACATTGAGTTTAGGGACCCCACTATTTTTAAACTTATGGAAAGGTCTGAAGAACCTTCTCAGAGACAACACCTAAGCTGCTATTATCCTCCAATGGAACGGATCTGAAAACATCATTTTGGTCCTGGCTCACATACTCTTTCACTTTAAATCATTAGTGTTTTAACCATTAGGTTACTCAATTCATATTCTTATTCACAATGAGCATGGGTCCCACTATTTTAATCTAGTGGAATGAACTTAAGCACCTTATTAAGAAAAATTCACCTATGCCACTATTATCATTCAGTGTAATAGATCTGAAAACATTGCCTTCTCAGGACAAAACACGCCTAAGCCACTATTATTATCCGATTGAATGGATATGAAAGCATTACCTTGGCTAGATTAACTTGACATTTTACTTTAGATGATTAATATTTAATTTATGATTTATTTACAAGTACAAACCATGTTAAGGCAGATAAGCACATCACGCAGGTCATATGGTCATTCTCCTAAGCTAGGATCCTTATTTCCTCAAAATCTTAATTTTACACTCTAGGCATAACTTCTTCTATATTGATCATTTATCCATAAAATTTAGTGTATATTCCTAAAATATTGTTATTAATAACATATCTAAAATTCAAGGTCTAACTCTCACGTCTTACACATGCAATAATATCCCCATATCAAAAGTTACTATTCCTAGGGTTTATAAATCCTAGTTTCACAATTCTATCATAACTATTCACGTAGAGCTCAAAAACTTACCAAGTTTAATATACATTCCAAAAAAATTGATATTAACAACATATTATAGTTTTGTGGTCTAATTCTATAGTATCACACATGTGATAATAACCTTTTTGGTTTAAGGTTACTATTCCCAAATCAACCTAATTTCATACTTTATTAAACTTTGGTCATTCACAACTACTCCAAATCTTCACGTAGGTTACTTATCACATCTTGGATGATATAATACCTTAGAATATCATGATTCCTATATTTAACCCAAATTGGCCAAAATGTCCTTATTGGTAACCTAACCCTTATTTTATGCAAGTCTCATGTGTTTAGTAACATTATTACCAAATCCATATTTTTTCTCCAAAGGACTTGCCATAATCATTTCACATTCATCATACCATAATTAAAACCCATGATATAGCTATATTTCAAACCACAGATTTTTCCACATAAAACAATAATATCGTATGAGCGTTGGTTACTCTTTACTATCATATAATACTAACCACATATCATAGTGTCAAGAATCATATATGATTTCACATAATTACAATAACATGTTACTGCATAAAATTCATATATAGTACTTAGTAAAGAACCCTAAAATATGATAAGTATCCTTACAAAATGACTCTGGTCTCTAAGCTTGCAAAACCTATTTTGCCTCTTCTAAGACCACGGGGAAATCACCTAAGAAAAGAATAATAAAACATCATCAGGATTAAACCACCTAATAAGAAAATGATTAAGGAAATAGGAGGATAAAGGGAGGAAGAAAACCTAACCAAATAAGTGTATTGTTTGGGAATAAATTGCGTAACCAAAGGAGAGGAAAGTAGAGGATGGGGCTTCGGCCAAAGTTGCCGAAGTGAAGGGGGAGATTTGGCTAAATCTGTCGAAGGGAAGGCTTAGGTTGTGGTAGAAAATGGTGTGGCAAGGTAAGGGAAGAAAGAAAGAAAAGGGGGAGTGGTGGAGTTAGCTGAAGGTAGGGGAGGTGTTGTGGTGGAAATAGCCAAACGACAGGGGGTAGGATCGGTGGTTTTGGCTTGTGCTAGGGGTAGGTTGTGGAGACTTTTCCTAGTGGTGGTGAGGGAGAAATGACAAGGGCTATCGGTGGCGGTTTGGTTGATTTGGTTTGCCTTGATGATGGGGGCTTTTCATGGTGGCTCTAAGGAGACAGGGAGGGGCAGGTTGTGTTTGGTGTGAAATATTTTAATAGACAAACAACGGGTAAGGGGGGTTGATGCAGGCATTAAATGTGCCTTATATATGCACATGTACGTAGGAAAAGGTAGAGGAGAGATTAGGTGATCAAACAACAAAATTCAACCTCGACCCTAGATAAGAAGAAGGGTGAGTTGATGGGGTAGAGGGATAGGCTTGGCAAGGGGTAGACATGCACACAAGAAGAAGATAAGAGAAGAAAAAGGTGAGGATCAATAGAGGTGGAGTTAAAATAAAATAAACCAGGAAAGGAGAGGAAAGAAAAAGGGAAAAGAAAAAGCACTTGTTTAGATTAAAATGAATTAGATTAGTGTATTAGGATAATTAAGTTAAATGAATATTTGAGATTAGGTTTAAGTTAGAAAAGATATTAATAACCAGAAATAAAATTAGAGTTAGGCTATAATTTAGGATTAGGGAGTTAGGGTAAGATAAAACATATTAGTTTTCTAATATTAGAATTAGGCTACGATATTAATTACTTGGGATTAGGGTTAGCTAAAATTTCAAGGTAGCTTGTTCATTGATAATTAACCGAAACTTACCATTAGAGCATCCAATAGATGCTATTTGCAGTATAATTAGAAACAACATCATCCTCAAATCATAACCACAATCACAAATCTCATTATCAATATCAACAAATCTCATTACACAGGTAGGCTCACCAGCACAAACCAATAATAACTCATAGCATCATAAGTAGACACAAAGGATACTGAAAACCAATCTAGTAATCACTTTGATTCAATAAAAATCATTTTTGTTTTTATTTACTCAAGGGGATACAATAATAACCCAGAGATATAAAAGTACATCGTTCATACCCGCACACAAGGCATCACGGTACCCTCCTAATCATCCAACCTAGAGGCATAAAATATCTCTAATCATACTGGTACACAAGGTGACACAATACCCTCCCTATAACACCCCCAAAATTTACTATTGAAAGATTTCGTTAATTAAAAAGATTTAACGGAAGTGAAATAGTAAAACTATAAATTCAGGGGGCATTACCGCCACACTTAGTACCAGATAGGTTCACTCCTATCGTTCCAGTACTAAGTGCTAAGGCTAAACACATTAACGCCAAACACAAATCATTAATATAAATACAAGTCATTAATAAAAAAATGGGGGGCCATGAGAAGACTCCCTCATAGTCATAAAGAAATCAGAGTGCGGTTTAGAATTACAACCCAAAGAGTAAGTGACTAGATTTTTTCAAAACATAAAGCACCATACGATATCACATAACTAGAATAAAATGATACAGGATCCAATAAAAGAAAAACAAAGTCCGGCCAAGTCGCTCTCGATCCCCAGGTCAGGTCTAGGCTCAATGCTTAGCCCCACCCGATGCCTCGTAAGTGTCGTAGGCATCGAAGACGTCATCCCCTACCTACACAAACTTAGATGGGTCTTATGCTCGTGGGAATGAGCAGCACCCGTGGAACGGGTGATCAGTATGCTACGTACTGAGTAAGGTAACCATGTGCTAAGGACAAACATACAAAAACATACAACGTACCATACATACATGGTCATATAGATAGCATACAGTGACATAGATAATAAAGGTCGGCTACCATCCAATTAGACTTATTCTTTAGATTTCTGGTAAATATAGTCGTTTCACACCATAATCTTTATTAATCCATGCGAGTGCGGGAACCCTATTATTATAGCCGGTGGATCGGAAACATACAGGGCAGAACGCTCTTGACCACTATTTTTGCCGGTGGATCGGTCTGGCCTCGACTCTCATGGTGTTCCATTGTAATTATATAGTATCTTTCACATGATTCATTTGAAACTAATATTTGGTTTGTTGAGCTCGGGATCCCCCACTAATATAGCCGGTAGATCGGTCACTTATAGGGCAGAACGCACCTAACCACTATTATATGCCGGTGGATCGGTTTCCACGGAACCCCGGCACCTGACTACTATTATGCTGGTGGATCGGTCTAGGCGCGGCTCAAAAATCTTACTCTTTAAGTGATTAATATCTTATTTGTGTCTTATTGGATAAAGCTTTCACCTTTGACATGCATGTCGACAACCTTCTACTTCTATTCTCCTAAGGGGGCATGTCCCATATCTTGAGACTCCTGCGCCCCTTATCACGCCTCGAAATCCATTCCCTCTTACACTTACGCATAATGGAAAGACCCAACTCCTAAGGTGTGGGTTAGGCCCAACACCTCATGACATAAACTCCACATACTATCACCCTCTAGGGTTTTCCCTTGAAAACCCTGATTGGACCGACGTGGCCCAACTTCCTCTCACTTACACCACCATTATATCATTTATCGCCCCACACTTTACCTCATTTAGATTCGATCCCAATTCATATCACTTCACCTCTCGATTTCACATGTGACTTGAAAAACCCTAGTGCCTTTCTTCTCCCACAAGTAACCTCTCCATTTTTTTCACCCAACATCTCTTCTCTCTCGTGGCACCCATACTCTTCCCTTATATAGTAAATTCCTACTCTTAACCCGTACTCCACTCTCTCTTAATTATTTTTACTTCCACATTTTTTTTCCAAATTAGAGCTTCCTCTCAAAACCCTAATTGGGTCCCGTATACACCCTTACACCAACCTACGTACTATTCTTCTTCCCAAGTCTCCAATCACTCTACAACTCTCCCATTAGCTTATTTACACCCTAAAAAAACTTTTCTCATGTAAGGATAATCCCCATGCAAGTTTTATCCATCCCATGCAATCTCTCATTCATTTTGGTTATTCCTCCCTCTTTATTTTCCTCTCATGGATCATGAGGTAGTTTGGTCAACCTCATATCCCCCTTAGTGAACTCACTTTCCATTTTCTTTCTTTTAATCCTTTCATTCCCATATCATATTATCAATCATCCTAGCATGCATGTCCTAGAGGGTTATATCATATCACATTAATATCACCATATATACATATCATACTCATGCTATAAGGAAACACACAAATATACCTCAACTCCAAGATGCGCTACACATAAGACAAGTTAATGACAATTATATGATACACAACGTAGCATGATATATAGAATCCAAGGCATACAAGTCACACAACACACATGGGCCTTAGCTACATCCTTACCTAAAACGACGCCAGGCTTGGAGTATGATCCTACGCCTCCTTAGGGTCTTGAATTGATTCACCTATAAGAGGGAAAACACTATGGATTAATCTCCCTCTTACCAAAGATTACCATTATTCCTACCCTACCTTATAATACTCTACTATTAAGGCTAACAACGGTAATAGTATTTTTATAATTAAAAGTAGGGTTATTATTCTCAAAATAATTACCCATGCTACTACTAACCAAAATAATTCTTAATAGTTATCATGGTTTATGTTTAAGTAGTCATAGTGATATTTATAGTGTTAGAGGTAATAGTTTCAATATTACTAATAACAATATTATTATTAGTTTTAGTGATAATATTAATATCAACCCAAACCGTAGTAATAATAATAATAATAGTAGCATAAGTAATATGAAAGCAGTGACCATAGTAATTCTTATATTAATAATGCTAGTAGTGACAATAAGTTACTGGTTATGAAATATTGACAAAAGACAAGTTAACAATACTAATATTTATAGTAGTGTTAAATAATAATGATAATAATAATAATAATAATAATAATAATAATAATAATAATAATAATAATAATAATAATAGTGATAATATTAATAGTAGTTCTCATCTTAAGGATAATACTAATGAAGGTCCTAGAAATCATATTAGTAGTAGTCTTAGTGATAATGTGGTCAAGTATAATTGAATAATAACAATAATAATGATGATAGAAATATTAATAATAATATTAGTAGTAATATTAATAATAATGTTAAACATAATAAGGATAATAATCGAAAAGGGTAATAGTAATATAAGAGTCCCAACATTTACACTAATAATAAAAGTAATAATGGCCAAGTTAGTATTAATAGTATGAGTAAGACAATAATAATAATAATGATGATAGTAGTAGTAGTAGTAAAGATAACTATATTAATACTAAAGTTGTAGCTTTTTAAATGATATTACCATAGTTATAAACATTTCTAAAGTTAGGTTAGATTATAAGAATAATAACATAACAATAACAATAATAACAACAACAATAATAATATTAACACAACATTAGTAATAATAATAATATTATTATTAGGAGTAATACTATTAATATTACTAAAAATCATTAACACTTATGGAAAATGAGTTTAAGGGCTAGGAAATTAGAATACCACCTAGGGTTGGTGGCAGGACGGCGGCGGTGCGTGGCGGTGACGACAGCTGTAGTGGAGGAGGAAAAGAGGTGGAAAGATGGGGTTATAGGCTAGATATGAGGGAATGAGGGGGTGTTTGAGGTGGTGGAAGGTGTATCAGGTGGAGAGGGGTGGAATGGAAGTGGTGGTGCAGCCGGAAGTGGTGGCACACGACGGCCGGAGCGGTGGCCGAATGGTGGTGGAAGGCAGAGAAGGGAGAAGGAGAGGGAGGCATGGGGAGATGGAGGTGTGGGAGGTAGGGTGAAGTCCCCTAGTTGTTTTGGAGGGTGGAGGAGGTGCTGGTTATGCCGGAATTGGCGGCGGATGATGGCGCAAGGGGCGGCGTGGGGTTGGTGAGGGCTGATCGGGAAGCTGACTTTGCACGACCAAGGTGGATTGTGCAGGTCAAATCGAGGAAGGGGGAAGCTTAGTTCTGCAGGGGGTGGTGCAAGGAAGGATTTGGTGGCGGCGGCGTAAAGTTGGGGTTTCTGGGCTGTGAAAATAGAAGCTCTGTTATGGCTTCCTATGGGGGTATTCATAGGCTAATTGAGGGGGGAAACGACGAAGGAAGAAGAAGACAATCGGGGGCAGGTGAGGCAGGTCACCGGCCGGCGGTGGCAGATGACGCATGCCCTGCGAATTTGCAGGGTACGTTTGGTCGGGTGAGGGGGGAAAAGGAAGAAATGGCAGCACGCGTGAGGAGGTGGGATGAAATGGATGGGTCGAATTTGGAAAGAAAACGACGGGGGTAGGTAGGGAAGGACGGCCAGACTGTGCAGGTGGCTGCCGGTAGGTGCAGGACTGCAGGTCGGGGGTGCAGTCTGAGTGAGGAAGAAGAAGACAGGGACGGGGTGGATCGAACGGTTCAGGGGAAAGAGAGAAGAAGAAAAAGAGTGGTTTGGCCGGGCAGAAAGGGCGAAGGAGAAAAGTTGGGGCAGGCCTGGCCACTCGGGACGGGGAAAGGAGGAGAGTTTGGGCCGCAAGCTGGCCCAAACCGGGGGGAGAAGGAAAAAGGAGAGAAAGAAAGAAAAAGGAAAAGAAAGGAGAAAATGGATGGGTTGGGATATTTGGTCTTTATTTATTTATTTTGGATATTTAAAATTAATAATTATTGTTATACGAATAATAATTAAATTCCTTTTTATATTAATTGGACTATTTTGGGCAAATTTTCCTTAACTTCCATGTTAATTAGTAAAATGTCCAATTTTCCCTAAATAATTTATTTATTATTTTCTCCCTATTTTGCCTTAATTAATTCCCCTAAATTTTAATAAGATAATTTATTTACTTAATTGTCCTAATAAATCCTTATTTTTCCATAATTCCTAAATTATGATTTTGGGGTGTTTCACTCTCAACCTGGGACACATAATCCTTAAGTATCAATACTCCCTATAGGACCCATATGTCACTTATAGAATAGACTAGGGTTTTACTAGGGCAAAACGATACACCAGCGAACCAAACAAATCGAGGACTCCTACCACGTCTCCAAGGTAGTTATCCCTAGAGAGAAACTATTCCCAACTTGAGTTTTTTTCACTTTAAGTATTAACATCTTAAAATGGTAATCACAAAACATCACATATTGCATAAAAATTTTCCATTCCATACTTAACCATTTTGCCTTTATTTCCAATTATTCAAGTTAACACTAATGTCAATAGTCTAATTTTGGTTTAAAGTCAACATTAAGGTCAAATTATCAAAACACCAAGGCTATCCTATGTCTGATTATTCATGTTAGGCATATTAGGTCAAAAGTGACCAAAATACCCTTATGACCATTATTACCATATTATCATCCATTTTAAATATTAAATTATTTTTATTTATTATTTTTTCATGAGAATGCTAAATCATAATAATTAAGTTACATAACATACAAATAGATTGCCAGACACCCCAAAAGAACATTTTGCCCTTATATACAATTTTACACGTAAAACTCTAACATGCGATTATAAATGTCAAAACAAATATTCTCATATTTAATAATAAATAATACATATCAGGTATGTTTATTAGAATAATCATCATGGTACCCTTAAAATTATTAAAATACCTCTAGGCCATATAATAATAATAGTCATATTGAAATATGTGTTTCTAAAATATCAAATCATGTACCACTAAAATTATAAAATATTTTAGTAGAGTATAAAGATTATCTAATTTCTAGCAAGAACAAACTTTATCTAGTAACTTACTAAAATTGATTAAGCCCCGCTAATCAAAATTTTATACCTAAAAATAATATCACAGTTACCATATTAATATTTAATCAATAAAATAATAATTTTTATTAAAAATATTTATTAAATAGGAAAATTACTAAAATTCTCTTATGTTAAAATGGGGTAAATTTTTTTAAAGAAAACTCATGGTGCTCATGCAGCATGAGTGGCTGAGGCAGAAGGGGTTTCCAGGGATTAGTTAGCTAGGTGGGGGTGATGGCTCATGTTGGAGGCAACGACAATGATGAGGTTGTGGTGGTGGTGTGGTGGTGAGGCCAAATGTGGGGGGTCAAGGCAGCAAAATGGAGGCCAAGGAAAAGGAGGGTGGTGGTGGAGGTGCATAGCGTGGTGGTGGCTACTAGGTGGTGGTGCAGGGGCTGGTTGATGTGGTTTTTATCAAAGTAACGGAATTTTGGATCGAAATTTGTATTATAAGCTTTCACCCACGATCTAATGCAAAAGAAATGAAGTGAATTGATGGATTATAGGCGAAGAACTTGAAGATACAAGTGAAGGATGTTCGACAGATTTGTAAACCTTCAAATGTGTCGAATTGAAGATAGATTTGAGGAAGGATTAATCCCAGATTTTCCTAACTCAATGTAGACCCAAAAGGGAGGATTAGAATTTAGCTAACTTTGCTCAAAGTTTGATCAAAATTCTCATTCAATATTCTCTGCACAATCATGCGCACAAGGAAGGCTTATATAGGAGAAGGAAGGATCGGTGGTGAACTAGCTTAAACCAGCCGAGTATCCTTACTTAATCTAGCCCATTAATCATGGTTGAATTAAGCCCATATTAACCTTAATCCAAAGCATAATATCATTGATTAAATGATACTAAGGATTAATATTACAAAGCTATACAATTTACTAAGATACATACATGAAATTATAGCAATACCCTAACTTACATAAAATACACTTAGGGTTAGGGTTTACAACAAGTTTATACAAATAATGAATATCATCACTTTATCTCTTGTTGTAATGTATCATCCCATGTATGTCATAACCTTGCATGCCTTGGAATACTTGTACACATCAATGTGTATGAACATCATCTTCTTACAAATATGTAACATACCTACAAGAACAACTTGAATGGTTTTCAATGTCAAGCATATAAGAATTATCAAGAATATTTAACATGATAGGCTCCAACATTAAGAAAGCTAAATCATCTTCCTTACCTTGAGAATTAGAATGAACATGACAATCATTATGTTCATTGGATGCTCCTGCATCACTGGTGGTAGTTGTGGCTGGAGATGGTGATGAAGAATGATAGTGGGTGGTGATGGTGCATGTAGGGATAGCTAGTGGTGCAGAGGAGGGGTACGGCTGGATGGTGATGTGGTTATGGCTCGATTGTGCAGGGAGGCTACATGGGTGGTGTTTGAGCTAGGACAACATAAGGAAAGGTAACTAATAAGGAGGAGGTGATGGTGTTGGGTAGATCAATGGGGAGAAGAGATGGTGTGTAGTTAGAGAAGGGCAAAAAAGGGGAGGAGGAAAGGAAGAAGGAGAAGGGGTCAAATTGGTCATGTCGGTGATGGTGCTGGTGGTTGGAGCTGGGATGGGGGAGGCTATAGCAGTGGAGGTGAGGGGTTGCATGTGATGTTGATATAGGGAGACAAGGGAGGTTAAGTCTGCAAGGGAGAAAAACAAAGGCACGGGCACGAAGGAAAGGAAAGAATAGAAGAAGGAGAAGAGGCAGGGGAATGGGGCTTAGGCTTGCGAAAGGGGGTAGGTGGGAGTTATAGGGGAAAGGGAGGGTGCAGGCCAAGGTGAAGGGTGTAGGGAAGCTAGATGGAGAAGGGAAGGCACATGAGGAGGGAGGTAGGGTTGTCTAGTCTAGAAGAGGAAATGGAAGCAGGTGGGGCAAGGAGTAGGAAGGGGATGGTTGGGGCAGGTTGCATGGTGGAGGACTGCATGGCCGAGAATGGGAAGGGAGGATGTGCACAAGTGGCGGTGTAAGGCTTTGTTTGGGCTAGAAGAGGAAAGGAGAAAGGGAGGGGGAGAACAAGACGGGGTGACATAGGGGGTTGGGGAGTGTTTGGATGCCCAAGGGTGTGGATAGGGAAGGAGAAGAAGAGAAAGAATGAAGGGGGTTGGGTTGCTGAGGTGCGGGAAAGGAAGAAAAGGAAAGGAAGGGGGATTGGGCATGGCAGAGCAAGTGAGGAAGAAGAAAAAGGGAGAAGGTTGGGTTGGGGCATGGGAAGAAAGAAAGGAAGTGGGAAGAGAAGAGAAAAAAGAGGGGAAAAGGAAAAAGAAAAGACGAAAAAGGAAAAATAAGAAATGAAATTTAAGGTTAGAATTATAATTAGATTAAATTTAAAATTAGGATCATATTAGCTATCTAGGTTAGGGTACCCGATTAAGAAAAGTGAACCACATTACTATATATAGATTTAGGGTGGATAAAATAAAAGGAAAAGATAAATTAAATAGGATAAATTTATCTGAGTTTGTAGATCAAATGTTAACAAATTAATTAAATTAATATTTAAGGGTTATGTTAAAACATAACTAAATCAAGATTAATATTAAATAATATTTTGGGGTATTATACTAATATGTAGATATTTTTGGAGGATTTTTAACTTTTTCTTCCTATACATTTGTTTCACCTTCTGTATTTCCTATTTCTTTCTTCGCACTTGCTTACTTGGGACCTTCCAATTGCTTGCCATTTCTAGTTGTGATTGCACTAGCATTCTCTCTAGGGTCTCTATCATTTTGGCTTGGAAACTTTAAAGAGCATGTGCTTGTAATTTTCCTAGAGAATTTACTAGTTGACTCACTTGATTTTCAAGTTCTTAATACCATTTCTAGTCCCTTGTTGAAACTATAAAGTGTTGGTAGCCAAAGATTTCACCAATATTCTAAAGATGTTCCCCATTATTGTAAGTGCAAATGTGGCAGGGGTAATGATTGAAATGGTACACGTGAACTTTGCTAGTTCTAGTAAGCACGTGGTTGAAAATATGAGTTAACACTTTGTTAGTTGTTCCCATATCTTAAATTAGGATGTTCCCTCCAACCTAGATTGTATGTTGGAGTATACTAATCATTTTTTCTTGGTATTATTTGCAATTCGATGGAATTCACATGTTCTTCATCCTACAAAGTGGGAAACATATTAATAGGATGACCAGAGGAAGAACAAATCCCATATATCTTTGCAAGAACTTTTTCACTCATTACTTTGATTGTTGTACTTTTAACTCCACAATACTAGCTTCTTTAACCTATCGAGACATAGAAGTACTACTCCTACCACAGTATTGAGAATTAGATGTCATGCTAGCGGTTAATCTTTTAGCTTCAGCGAGAGTTTTATCAACTAATGCACCCGCACTAGTGGCATCTATCATGTTTCGATCCATAGGAGATGCACCATCATAGAAATATTGGATTACAAGTTTCTCACTAATCTAATAATTAGGGAAACTACTACATAATTTCTTAAAACATTCCTAATACTCATGTAATGATTCCTACCATCTTGTCTAATGCCACAAATTTATTTTCTAATATTTGTTGCTCCATGTAACACCCCCAAAATTTACTAGTGAAAAATATTATTTTTAAAATTTATAAGCGAAAGTAAATATGGTAAATTTCAGGGTACTACCGCCACACCTAGTATCAAACCAGTTTTCCTCCACCGCTCTGATACCAAGTGCTAAGGTTAAAACTTACACTACTTAAATTCAAAATGTAATTATAAAACAGAGTAGCGTAATAGTTAAAACACGAGAATTATAATCCACTAATAGTGGTTACAGAATAAAGGCATTAGACAAGGAAGTATAAGAGTTTTAAGGAAAACATAAAAAATCTTTCCTGATAGTCCTACGATCTTATCCCGATGAGTAAGTTTGGAATAGTGCGTGTGTGCTAACCTGTAAAGGCCTCTGCCCATTGAATAAGCAGAGCCCCAAGAAATAAATCCTTCAATACTATGATATTGAGTAA
Source organism: Tamarix austromongolica (assembly GCA_039764185.1). Lineage (NCBI taxonomy): Eukaryota > Viridiplantae > Streptophyta > Magnoliopsida > Caryophyllales > Tamaricaceae > Tamarix > Tamarix austromongolica. Next base: position 88,827,828 of record CM077810.1, read on the forward strand.
CCCATTATACGAGACTAATATGTAAAGCCTGCATGAAACACATCAGTTGTCACACATCAAACACATGAACATGGAATTATACATATATAAACTGAAATATGATAATCATAAATATAGCCACATGTATCAAGATCATATGCCACCAATGCTCATTCGCTTAGAAATAGCAGAATTTATTAATGGAGCATTCAAGCGATACTTTTTGTAGTATGATTAGAAAGCCAACATCATATTCAACCATACACCATCCACTCAACTCATCAGTAGGTTATAATAGTTCATTTGTTATTATCTAGACTCAAGCCATTAGTGACACAATAAATCATCTCTCTAATTATATCCACGTAAGTTCGGGGACCCCATTATTCTCACTATTAGACCGGTAAATATAATACAACCTAGGACAGCACGCTTTTGGCCACTATTATCACTAGTGGACCGATACATATAACACAATCTAGAGCAAAATGCTCATGACCACTATTATCACTAGTAGACTGATACATATAATCCATATGGTCCCGACCTATATAGTGTTTCGCTATAAGTAATTAGCATTTTTTTTCATTTAATTATTACACAATTCCATTTTATCTACTCGAGGGGGAGATCACGAACCCGGAGACACGAAGGTACGCCTGTCATATTGATGCATAAGAGTAGCACAATATCCTATCATCTATTAACCCAAAGACACAAAAATACCCTGGGCGTACTGGTACACGAAAGCATATAGTACTCTACCGATAAGGACACCTAGTCCATAAGTATGCATACACCCTAATTAGGTTTGTAAAGTTAAGTAGAGTAAGATGTAAGGCTTGGTCGGGAAACTAAGGCACACTAGCGAAATCCAGAACAATCTTGGGCTAAACCACGTTTTTAGCTTAGCGACCCCTAAAGAGCCGCCATTCCCTATCTCATGGTCTTTCACTTTAAGTATTATTATCTTAATTAAGGTGACCACGAGAAGCATATATTAATCACATACTTAACTATTTTTATGTGTTTCCAATATTATGAAGTAACTAGAATCAGGATTATTGTCAATACTAACATAAGTAGTCTACTAAGGCCATCTTAGGCTCTAACATTCACACTTAAGCACCTTATGGAAAAATAACCAAAATACCCCTAAGGCTAAGGCTACCTCTTTACCAACCATTTTTATTACATAATTCTTTTTTATTTACCATATGCCATAAAAAGAATAACAAATCATAATTAAATTATCGATCATGAAGTCAACACACCAAATGACCATTTTACATATAAAACCCTAACATGGGCCTCTAGAACAGCCAACACACATTATCATGCTTAATTAATGAATTAATGCACTTCCTGCATGTTTATGAGAATAACAACACAACATACTCTAATTTACCAAGTTACCCCTAAAACATGCATATTTATCATGATACTATTCAAATTACCAAAACACCCCTATGACTTATAACATTCATGATCATGCTTGAACATGTGATGCTAAGGCAATAAACCCCTAATCTCATATTTAGCATCAATTAACACTTATAATGAAGGCTTATTAGACTAATTACCATATTGCTTGCAAAATTACCAAAATGCTCCTAGACCATATTGAATTGAATATCATGCTCAAATAAATGATACGAAGACAATAAACCCCTATTATCATATTTAACATCAATTTATGCTTATCATGTATGTTTATGAAATGAATCACCATATTACATGTAAAATTACTAAAATACTCATATGTCATTTAATATTAATAATCATACCCAATGTGCATTACTAACACCATAAAACTCCTATTATAACTCTTAGTACCAATTATTACTTACCACACATGCCTATTTAGGTAATCCTCCATTTCACATCTAAAATTACTAAAATGTCTTCAAGTCATAAAATATTGATAATTATGCCCAACCATGCATTACTAACACCACAAACCCCTATTAGCATATTTAGCACAAATTATTACGTATCATGCATATTTATTTAGGTAACCCCCCCCATTGTACATGTAAAATTACTAAAATGCCCTTAGGTCATAAAATGTTAATATTCATGCCCAAACATACATTACTAACAACATAAACCTCTACTATCATACTTAGCACCAACCACTACTTATCATGCATATTTATTAAGTTAACTCCCATTGCACATGCAAAATTACTAAAATTCCCCTAGGTCATAAAATATTAACAACCATGTTGAAACATATATTTTTAATGTCATAAAACCATATTATCATTTCTATCACCGCATAACACTTAGTAAGTATTTTTTTTATTAAGATGATCACCACCATACATTAAAATTACTAAAATATCCCTAAGCCATAAAAATATTGATATTTCTACTAATACTTATATTCATAGTCCACTAAACTCCTATCTCCATTCTTAGAAATATATATAACATATTAGTCATCCTGATTAGGATTAAATATCATGATATATACAAATGACCAAATTGCCCCTAAGGCTCATAATAGTCATATTTTTACTAAAAGTGTCCCCCCATACTCCACCTTATATTTCATATACTTATAAAATTTACCATTAACCATTAGACCACTTCTTAATCCCCCTTCCACACACATCACAACATTTACAAGATACATGCAACATTTTTCCATTTTCCAATATAACATTGATAAACATGAAAATTATTAATAACACAACATATTTACATAAATCACATACCAACAACTATAATGTGCTAACATACAATAATCCATAGTGGGATATAACAGTTACCTTATTTTCGAGAAAAACTAAACTTTATCGGTATCCGGATTCAAATGCTTAAGCTCCGCTTAATAAAATTTTATACCTAAAATAATATCACAAGTGAAATATTAATATTAGATAAGGGAAAGAATGATTTTTATTAATTACCAAACTATCGTATACCTTAATATTGTCTAAAATATACCAAAAATCACACGACACAACTCATGCTACATGTGCAGAGCCATACATGTGGTTGAAAGAAATGGAGAGGAGGGAATAAAGGAGGGAGAGGCTCGGGAAGAGGGTTAAGGGAGGTGATAGATGGGGTGTTAGTGTTGGTGGTTGGGTGCAGGGGTGAGGTAGAAGGTGGGTGGTGGCTAGAGGTCATGGTGCAGCAGCTTGGAGACAGCGACAGGGGTTGTAAGAGAAGGGTGCAGAGAAGGGAGGGAGAAGAGAAATAAAGGAGAATGAGAGAAAGAGAAGGGAAGGGAGAAGGTAGGGTGTTTTGGGTATGGTGGTGTAGGGGGGATGTTGAGGTGGTGTCAGGCAGCTGAGGGGAGGTTGTGGCATTGACAAAAGGGAGGGGAAGAGGTGGCGACGGGTGGCAGGTGTAGGGGAGTCGAAGGGAAGAAGGAAAAAATGGGAAGGGGTAGGTTGCAAGGTGGATTATGCTGGCTGCTCGGGTTGGTACAAGGAGGATGTAGGGTGTAGAAGGTGGCAGTGTGGTGGTTGGTTGGGTGGTGGAGACGGTAGAAAAGGGCTGCAGGGGTGTTAAATGGGAAAACAAGGTAGGAGAAAAAATGAGAAATAAAAAGAAGTGAGGATCGGGGGAGAAGGCTGAGCTTGAGGGAGAATGAGGCACAGAAGAAGAGAAGAAGGAGAAGAAAAAGAAGAAGAGGAGGAGAGGGGGGTTATTGGTCGTTCGAGGTAGGAGTGTGGGGGGTGCAGAGGGGTGGTAGGTAGGGGGTGCGAAGTGGCAGGGAAGGCATGCAGGGGAAGGGAACTAGGGGCATGCAGGGCCAAAAATGGAAAGAAAAAGATAGTAGGGGGAGAAGGTGGTACAAGGCGTCCGATTGACAGAGGGGGCGATGCAGGTTGGCAAGGAGCAAAGGTGTAGGAGAAGAAGAAGAAGAAGAAGAAGAAGAAGAAGAAGAAGAAGAAGAAGAAGAAGAAGAAGAAGAAGAAGAAGATGGTGTGTAGGGGGAGGAGGGGGTTGTTTGGCTTAGGCGTGTAGGCAAGGGGAAGGGAGAAGAGAAAGGGTCATGCGGGAGAAGAGGGAGAAGGAAAAGGAAGCAAGTAGGTTTGCATGAAGAAAAAAAAAAGAGAAGGGAAGGGGTTGGGCTAGCCCAAGAGGGAAAGGAAGAGAGAGAGAGAGAGCTTAGGTTGGCTTGGGCGAGAGAAGAAGAGAAGGGAAAGGAAAAAAAGGGTTCGGTTGGCTCGATGGAAGAAGAAGAGAAAGAAAAAGATAAGGCTAGGCTGTCCCAAGGAAGAAGGAAAAAAAAAAGAAAAGGAAGAAAAAAAGGAAAAAGGAAAAGGAGAAAAAGAAAAGAAAAATAATTTGAGTTAGGATTAGAATTTATATTAAAATTGGATATTGAAAAAATATTAAATTAATTTATCCAAAAATTGAGGTATTAATTTAGAAAAATAATTTGGTAAAATTATGGGTTTGGAGATTTATTTAAATAAAAAGAGTAACATAAAATGATAAAAATATTTATATTAATTTGTTAAATAATTCTATCTATTTTTGTAAATCAAAGTTCCACAAAATAATTAAATCATTAATTTAATATTGAATTATTTCAGATAAAAGGTTAAATATTTAATTTTAGGTTTTAAAATTTTGGGGTGTTACACTTTATATGAAGGATAATATTTTTCAATGAAAACCTTTTTACATATTAGCCCTTGTGTTCATAGAACCTACTAGTAAATTATATAACCATTCCTTAGTTACATCAACCGAAGCAAAAGGAAAAGCTATAAGCTTAAGTTGTTCTACACTTACTCTAGGAGGTTTCATACCAGAACATGCAATATGGAGTTCCTTGAGGAATTTGTTGGATTTAGTGAAACATCCTAATCCTAATGAATTGTTGTCCCTGGACCTTATGAAAATAGGCAAATCACAAATTAGTGTAGGCTTACTTTTACAAGTATCCTACTCTGCAGGATAGTTAATACAAAGTAAGTTAGGGTTGAAAGTAGGAGCGGTTAGCTCCTTCTAAGTTTGATCAGCCATTGTTTATTCAATGTAACAAGATGAAATAAGTAAATCCTCTAATCAATCTTCAGTAGAGCTTCCTTTTGAAGGTAATGGAATATGACGAGCATATTCTAATTGCCTTCTTGTTCGAGTTACTGTAAGAGAAGAAGAGTTTGGATTCTTTAGTGGGATGATTTGCTCATATTCTCAACCGTAAATGACCTCAAACGTAAGTACCTAAAAAGAGAACACGTTTTAATGAAGGTGACTAACACTTGGAAGAATTATTAAAACTAAAAATTAAAAGCTGCACTAACTAGAGAAACAAAGATTATACTTGTCATTCTCGAGAAATGATGCTAACAATTCGGCATGTTATCGTACACATACCAAATTTAACCCTAAATTCCAAATACATCACAAGTGGCATGTAGGAGTCAAATCCCATAAGGAATATGATATAATCAATAATTGTGTAATTAACGCAAAACTCTAATTCATTAATAAATTTTTATTTTCACTACTAACCACTATGCTAAAACTACCTAATAGAACACAAATTCACAAATAAATAAACAATGACATGAGGTATTCAACTATAAAACCAAGAAATCAAACAATTTTATGATAAAGGATAATTATGTGTGTTTTAATGTCGACCTTTGGAAGCTCAAACATATTTGCTTCTTAGTTTTCTTTCATTACAAATAAATCAAATAAGCTCTTGATTTATTATCTAACTAATTAATAATTTAGGTTAAGAACTCTAGATTCAATTAACAACAACTTTAGCAAATGAAAAACAATAAACTACAATCATCATCACATAAGTTCAGATTATTCAATTGTATGAATAAATAAATAAGATCAAAGAAATATGATACATTGCTAATAAGGAGATATTAATTAATATCATGTATTAATTTTCTCATCCTAGCATTTATTTATAATCTAATATATTAGGTGGTCCTTTTAACTAATTTAAATTCTAAATCTTTGATAAATGATTATTTAATTCTATTTATTAATCCAATTAAATACACTTAGATATTTACAATTGATGTTTCAGTTCACATCAGGATCCCAAGTTCATGATTAAATTCTTCCTGTCACATCCAAATATACTAGAACATATTCATAATGCAATAATAATATAAAAATTTTCAATAATTAATACTAATCATCCAAAATTAAATATTGATGAATAAAAAAATAAATGAAATAGAATAACTGAATAAGAGAAAAAATACTACCACAAATTAGAAATTTAAATATAATAAGTGATTGATAATAACTTATCATTCTTGATTCACAATTCTTCAATCTTCTACTTGATCATAAAATAAAATATAGGCTTTAAATGTAAGATATTGAGAAGTAAAGAGAGGGAAATGTGTTCCGTCTCTAAAACATTGAGAATGAAGTTGTTCATTTAAAAGTTGCATCAGAAGTTAAAAGGGAAAAACCTGTGTCAGTGGTTACAAGAAGAATAGGAAAACACTTTATGTTTCATAACATGAACCCCCCGTGTTTTTATTGGAAGCCTTAGCTTTTACAATTTTGATTGCTGAAGAAACAAGGGCTATGTTTAAGATACATGGGGCCCCCATGTTTTTTCCTCTGATGTGTATTATCTTCCATAATCCTTGGCACAAACTTCTTTCTATGAACCTTGTTTTGAACTAATCATTTTATCTTTGATTACAAGTTCTCTCTTGCCTTCTTGAATCCTTTCTTCTTTGCTATTTTCTCCTTAATCATCCTTTGATTTCTTTATTTACATCTACATAAATAAAATAAAAGGTAACTCAAGGAAAATTGGTTAAATTTAGTGTAAATAACGAGGAAAAGTATGATCTTTTTGCATTAAATATTGACATATAAAATTGTACATTACTAAGCCATGTCGGATGTAAAAAAACAACTCAAACATAAAGATTAAGTGCAGTTAACACTTAATACAAACCAAGTAATGCAGAAAGGCTAACAACTTTAAAAATAATATAAAAACATTTACAACACTTGATATTCCAAAAAGGGATAAACCGTAACAACACAAAAATACAACTAGAGCAAGATAGACCGGATTAACCATAGACATTCAAACCTAACGTAAGTTGCCACCAATACCTTTAACCATTTAAAAGTGATAGTATTAGTAAAATTCCTTGTACTGAGTAAATTACAATACCTCTTAAGAGGTAGCATGCATACATTGCACATGCTGATACAATAATGAGAATCATACCTTAAGTATATAATCACATATAATATTCAATAACTAAAGATAAACACGATATTATACTCAACATATAATGAAAGACAACCATAAAGTAACAATCCTCAAACCGTGAAACTTCCTCAATTCAAACAGGTTTTTATTGTCTACACCAAACTGTTCAATGTAGTGTTTATTGATGACACCAAACATTCTAAGTATTATCATGTCAACCCTACTCCAACTATTCAAGAGGTAACATTGTGGCTTTCTAATCTAATCCAACTCAAATATAATGAATTTAAATATTGAGGGGAATATAATACAATCTCATAATCCAAGCTAATGATCACTAATGAGGTGTTACCAAAATTAAACCATTCAATTTTAGGGAAAAACTCGCTAAGGAGGCCACATAACATAATAGTAGTACATAATAGATCTCAACACCCAAGTCAATAAGTACCCATACCATATACAGGGTGTATAGAATACCAATAGAGAAAAAATGAGTCCTTTAACTAAAAGGTCCAACTATGCACTTGGAGCTCTAAGTCCCAGGCACAAGATTCCTTCCAAACTCATGTTCTCTTTCTCTTTTAATTAATTACTATTTTATTTAAAATTATATTATTATTAATAAAGAAATAAAAGGTTCACCCAAAAATTAAACAGATAAATAATCCAATCAAGCCAAATTGATCATAAGGATCACAACAACCATCTAATATCAAACCAATCCAAAGTACCCTAAGGGTTATATCAACTCAAATCCATCTAAACTTAGGGTTAGATATCACACCATAGCCCAAACAAATATTTAATTCAAATCACTTCAATTTCTTTTCAATCAATTATTCCAATCTATACAAGGCCAACTATCAAAGTGAAAGTGAAGGTCAATTTCTAAATTCAACTTAAATGCACTAAGGTCAGTCTAGTCCAATTATTCACACTTAGACATGTTTTTGCCACAATGACCAAAATATCCTTAAACCTTAATTACCACAACTTTATCCATTTCATTACTAGACTTTGTTACAGTTAGTAATTCTCATAATAAGGTTAAAAGAAAAAGAAAATAAAGACTTTAAAAAGAGTCATAAATTTAGGATGAGGGAAAAGGCTGCATTACCCCTCATACATGAATTAAGCACCTTAAGTATATAAATTACTAAACATGAGTATCCAACATATCATAAATTACATACTAATCATATATAATTATTTAAAGCATATAATTGATTCACATTTCGAAAAAAAATCAGTATACAAGAAAAATGATATTTCTACCCTTGGAGCATATAAATATAGAATCATACAAAACCAATGCTAAACATGCTCACATACTAGCATATTGTATAACGAAATATAAGTAAAACATGTAAGGACATTAATGGAATACTTAATGTGGCAAGAAAATGATTGGAAAAAGCAAAGATGCCCTAGCAAACCCTGACTCTACATTGGGAACATATTAAAACATATTTCAACCAGTATCACATGTGCATATTTCCTCATTAAAAAACATTTGAATACATATATGATAATTAAATATCAACATACTAAAATAAAATATATTGGAACTCACCAACACATAAAAATATCATATTTCATGCTCCTTACATTTTGATGCAAAACTTGAAATAGTTAAACCCTGGCATGATTCTAATCTTAAAAATCCTATCATATTCACATCCATAAATTCTACCATTAAATGAGTATTTGAATTTACTTGGATCCATGTTTAAGTAAAAATATTTAAAATTGCAATATATTAGAACTCACCAATTGCACATAAAAATATCATATTTCAGGCTCCCTACATTTTAACGCAAAACTTGCAATAGTTAAACCTTGGCATGATTCTAATCTTAGAAATCCTACCATATTTACATCCATAAATTCTACCGTTAAATGAGTATTTGAATTTACCAGGGTCCAAGTTTAAGCAAAAATATTTAAAATTGCATTCTCTAAGTCTAAATGTTGATCTTCTTGGATTCCCTTCAAAATATCAAAAATCTAAAAATAAGAATCATATAATATCAACAAAAATAACAATAATAAAAGTACGATGAAGCATAGAATGATAATCAACAATATAAGAAAAAATGAAAGAAAGAAGAGAAAGAATCATTAACCTTGAATTGAAAGAATAAGAAAGTTGAGCAAGCATAAATCAAGAACCAAACCACTTCCTCCAAACTTTAGTGATACATAAAATACTAAACAAATTGGGTCTTGCTAAAAGTTGATGATGAAACTTGGTTTTAGCTCCAACAAAAGAGAAAATAGAAGAGAGGATAAAATGGAAAAATGATTTGATAGTCAAATAGCCCTTGAAATCAAATACTTACAATCACCACTTAAGGTAACAACTCTTAAGAAAGATTTTGTAGAACTCAACAAACCATGCACTAGGTTGGTTGAAATGAATACACATGACTTGGAGTCTGCAGAATACTCAAAGGCTGCATCTTTCATTCCTCTTTACAACTATATAAGAGTGTAAGAAGTTGAGAAAATTATAACCAACCCCTAGGTAACCATAAGTGTTCAACTTAACCAAACTCTACTCTAATGCATGCTAACTATGGTAGGAATCATGGGAGATGATGTTTCAAGCCTCCCATCATCTATTTCCCATGCACTAGCTGTGACATTAGTTTTACAAGATAATAATTAGGACTTAGGAAATAAAATTTATAAGAAAAAGGAAAACTAGTACATTACTCATCCATTAACTAGATGGAAAAATCAACCTTCCCCAAGACCCCCATTTAGCGGGTTTCTTTGGCTACTTTTGAGGGAATTAACTCCCCTTAATTAATGCTAATGAACATCTTGAAAAACACCAAAACTTATGAAATGGCCTAAAAATTTCTAATTTTAAAAATTATAGTTAAATAAGATTTTATTAGAAAAATTAATTAAATAAATTATTTTATTAAAATAAAAGGAAATTAATTATGGCAAATCAAGAAGAAATTTACAAGTATTTTAATTAGAAGAAAACTAGAGTGTTTTGCTAATTAAAATGGAATTTATGAAAAATCTTTTAAAATTTCTAAATTAACTTAAAAAGGAATTTAAATATTATGTTATTTAAATATTATTATTTTTAAATATCTGAATTAATTTAATTAACCTAATCCATTATTTTTCTTTTCTCCCTTTTTCCTTTTTCCTTTTCTTTCTTCCTTTTTTCTTTATGTTTCTTTATTTTTCTTTCTTCTTATTTTCTTTTTTTTTTGCCCATCCCGAGTTGGGCCTGGCCGCAGCCCATTTTCTTCTTCTCGCGGCCCGCTCCCGTTTCCTTTCTTTCTTTCTTCAGCGCGACCCAATCGAAACGCTGCTCTTCATTCCTTTTGCCGCAAAAACGCCGCGTTTTGTTCTAAAAGGTTCCCCATCGCCGCCCGATCCACCTTCCTTTCTTTTTCTTATTTTCCTCCTGGATTGCCGGTCCAGCTGCCATCTTCTTCTTTCTTCTTCCTTCCTCTTCCCTCGACGCCGTCGAACACCTACAACCGCCACCCAACGCCCTTGGTTTTCAGCTGCCGATCTCGCCCCTTTGATCGACCTTTTCCCCTCTATTTTTCCTGCAGATCCGTCGCCCCTGTCGTCCAACCGCTTCTCCTTTCCCCTCGTGCATGTTTTTCCCCTCTTCCATCCGGCCATTACCTTGCCCCGTTTTGATTTCTCCAGCTAAACAATGCCGCTGGTGAGCCCGAACCAACCTACCTTACCCCGTAGCCGACCCATAGAACCCTAACCTCCCTTCTAAAACCTATAAATACCCCCGGTTTGAGCTCTGTATCGAGCTTTGGTTGTCTGCCCATAATTCCCCGACCTTACCATCACCGACCCTTCAGACGCGTTGTTCGTCGCCGTTAGCCAACTTCGCTGCCACCTCTGCCTCCCAAATTATTCCCTGCATCACACTCTAGCTAACTAAGCTCTCCTTCTCCTTCAATTCTCTTCGCACGAGCCACCATAGCTATGCGAAGTTCCCTATCCATCTCGCAAAAGAATTTTACCTCGCAACCTTCAAGTCGCCATTCGCCACCACATCCGCCAATTCTATTATTTTCTGCACCACCCAAAAACTTCTACTAATTCTCCTCCACCGAACCATAACCTTCTTTTCCTTTTTCTCCTTCTCCTTCCCTCTTTTTCTTCATCTTTCCCATTCGGTCACCACCTCTGCCGTCGCTGCCGTGCCAGTGCCACCCATCCCCGCTGACTCAAGGTGAAACCCTATACCCTCTCAGCCCTTCTTTTCTATTTATTTAAAATTATTCTATTTTGATTTAAATTTGTAATGGTTATTCAATTATAATTACTATTATTATTATTATCATTGTGATTAGATGTAATATTATTGATAAATTGTTTTGGCAAGGTTGAGATTATTCTTGAGTTAATTAGATTGTTATATTCGAATTTTAGGAATTTATTTGAATTATAATAAGTTTATTATCATTATTAATATTATTAATAATAATATTATTATTAGTATAATTATTTTATTATTTTAGTATTTATTTAAGGAGGGCTGAGACCTAAATTTTTAATTAGGTTTCGCCCTTGTATTTTTATTACTATTTTTACTATTATTATTATTATTATCTCTATTATTTTTAATATTATAAGTAATATATGTTATTAATACTATTATTACTATTATTGAATAGTACTTTCATTATTTGGGGTAGGGTCGAAAACCCCACCTTGTAATTTTAGGATTATATTATTATTATTATTATTATTATTATTATTATTATTATCTTGACTAACATTATTTTGGTGAAGGGTAGAAACTCTTATATCACCATTCGTTTTAAATTACATTAGTATTTTTTTGTAGTATTTTGTATAGTTAATTCTAGTATAGTATTATTTTAAATAAAAACCAACTCTTAGGATAAGTTAGTAAATAATAGAATTTTTAGGAGGGAACCTAATTCTAGTATTTTTCCCATAATAGGTGAGCCCAATCAAAGCCCTCAAGAGGTATAGGAGTGTGCTCCAAAACAGGTGACATTTTAGGTAAGGGGTGCTAAGGCCATTTGTGTAATATGTGATTTATATGTCATGCATGCCATATGATATGATTTATTGTGTATTTCATGTGTATATTGTATAACTATTATGAATGCAGCATGATATGGAAGTTGAGGTATGTTTTGTGTAAATAATTATGGCATGAGAATGATGTATATAAATGTGTTATTATTATGGTATGATGTGGCCTTGAGACATGCATGATGGGGAGTTACATGGTGTTAGGGTTTTGTATGGAGTTGCATGTGTTAGGGTTTTGTATGGAATTACATGGTGATAGGGTTTTGTATGGAGTTACATGGTGTTAAGGTTTTGCATGGAATTGCATGGTGTTAGGGTTTTGCATGGAGTTGCATGGTGTTAGGGTTTGCATGGAGTTGCATGGTGTTAGGGTTTTGCATGGAGTTGTAGGGTTTTGCATGGAGTAGTGGTTGCATGGTGGTATTAATGGTTGTACGGTGGTATTAGGGTTTGCATAGTGGTAATAACATGGTGGTATTAGGGTTTACAGGGTGGTATTAATGGTTGCATGGTGGAGTTAGGGTTTTGCATGGGAGTAGGGTTTACGTAGAGCTAGGGTTTGCATGGATGTTAGGGCATGTCATGGTTAACGATGTTGGGAGTGGTTAACTAGGGTTTGAGTGGTTAACCCGAGTTGAAAAGTAAGCATGGTAGGAGGCAGACTTGAATGTCTTGGTATGGATTTTCGAATAAGATACTTAAAATATTAATTACGTAAAGTGGAAGATGTTGAGCCAGACCCAGACTGATCCACCGGCATAAAATAGTGGTAGGGAATGTTTCTCTCGCGATCGATCCACCAACTAGAATAGTGGCAGGGGCATGTTACCCTCGTGACCGATCCACCGACTATAATAGTAGGGGATCCCAAGCTCAACAAACCAAACTCTACAGTTGCTAAGATGTAAAAGACACTATAACTTACAATGGAACACCATACGAGAAGGGGCCAGACCGATCCACTGGCTAAAATAGTGGGTTTCCCGTACTCGTATGGACTTGATAAAGAGTATGGTGTGAGAATAAATTCGATAAAGGCTAGATGAAGTAAATAATCTGATTTGTATTGAATCATGATATTTTACCTGAGCATTTATTTTTATCTTGTGCTATTATGATTGAATTCTATGCTCCCTTATTATTATGCATTGGTTGTGTGAATTTTGTATGTTGGCCTTAGTGTTCGTTTACCTTATTCAGTACGTAGCGTACTAATCACCCGTTTCATGGGTGTTTCTCATTCCCAAGAGCAGAAGGCCCATCTAACATGTTGCAGGTAGGAGACACTTATTTTGATGCTATTGATGTCTATGGGACATCAGTTGGGGCCGAATGATGATTGGGCTGGATCGGTTCTTGGAGTGGTGTGGCCGTTTTCCTTTTGAGATTATTATTCATGTTACCTTTTTATTATGTTTGAGTTTGTAGAAACAATTTCATTAATGTTGTTAATTTATTTTCTGAAAAATAATAGCTATTATTTCGAATTATATAAAGACTTACGCATACTCTGATTTTCGTATTTATGAATTTGGATTATTAATGATGTTATATGTAGTGTTTTCCTAGCCTTAGCACTTGGTATTGGAACGATTGGAGTGAACCGGTCTGGTACTAAGTGTGGCGGTAGCATCCCCAGAATTTACGGTTTTAATTTATAAGTATTGTTTTAAAAAAATGTGTAAATTTTGGGGATGTTACAACTTAACTCCAAAATCTACTACAAAAGTGAAGTGGTTGCATGCTTATGATTTTCGAATAATGTGTGCTCCATGCGCTGATTTTTACTAGATGATGGAAGAATATTGCATGGATTTTAAAGCCATATTTTTTAGCCATATCCAAGCCATAATGAAGCCAAAAAAATTTGGTGATTTGATGCCTTATAATTTTTATTACATGGCTTGCATGGCTCCATATAATCCCGTTCATATCTTAGTACAAGTAAGGAGAGTTTTTAATTCTCTTAACTTAGAAAAATTTATAAATAGATTATTGTCATTACATGAGGGGAATGCTCCTGCATCATTTAGCTTTCTACATTTAGATCAGTTGTTTGGGAGATAAGCAAAGGATAATTAGTTAAGGGATGAACAAAGTAAAGGGGAGAAAAGATGAAAAGAGCACACAATTTGTAGTGAAAATTCTAGCAACTCTAGTGCCGAAATTAGTAGGGAGCCAACTTTATGGCTTCCAAAAAATATCCAAGATAAAATGAAGAAAAATGTTATAGAATGTAAATGAAGTTGTAAAGAACAAAGCTTAATATAAACCAAAAGTAATCATACAAATATGTGGTTGGGAAAACTGGGCAAAATCATTAAAAAAAATAGCTCAATGATTTAGCTACCAACAATGCAGGTTAGTTGTGAAGGGGAAAGAAGAAAAAAGAGGGAATTCCGAGTGTATTTGGGAGGGACAAAGGTTGGCAGTTAAAGAGTACAATGAAATGGTTAAAATGAAAAAAAGAAGATTAAGAGTTTTAGTAAAGAAAGAAAAAAGGAATAGAAAATGTAAAGTAATCAGCTATCAAGATAAATATAAATCATGATTTCATGTGACAATCATGCAAATGATGCATGATTTGGAAAAAAATAGGGAGTTGAGTGGAATGAATCAGTTGTAGAGGGTGGGTTAGCTATGCTAAAGATTGAATAGAAGCTTGGATGATAGTTGTGTGAGAATGGGATTAACAAAGGTTGAATGTGATAGTGTTTATGTCATAAACACTTAAAATTTGTACTCTTAGCCAAAATTTTGGTGGAATGAATACAACTAAGCCCAGTTAGATTTGGTTTAACTAAAGGATATTTGAGATTTAATATATATTTAGGAGATTAGTTACATTTAATTTTAAGTAATTACATTGTAAGAAAATCCAATAATGAGATTTATTAAAAAATAGTAAATAGATTCCAAAATTATAAAGATTTATGAGGAAAAGAAAAATATTTTTAGAAATCGAAACATATAAAAATATTGTATCGAAGTTAATTAGATGCTCGACTGAAGGAAAATAGGTGAAAATGGATAAGTCATGAAAATACTTTTTTCGTAAATGCATGAAATGAATAACCAAGAGTGGAATAATTTTATAAAGATAAATATATACATATATTTATTTTTGGAGTTGGTTTGACGTCTAATAACTAAAAATTAAAAAGTGAATACAATTAATTAATTATATAAATATATTTTTCTAAAATTTAGCGATTCAGGAAAAATCAAAGAATTTTGAGTGAATAGATAAAATGAAAAGGCTAAAAAAAATTTAGAAAATAATACAAATTTGAATGAGTTAAAATGAGCGGAAAAAAAAGGAGATTGGAAGAATCATGGAAAATACGGCTTTTTTGCAAAAGAATAAATGAATATTTGAAATTCAAATTTAATATAATGGAATTCAATACTATAATTTTTAGAATTTAATTATGAGATTGGTTACATAAGGTAATTAGGATTATGGAAATAAGATATTACAATCTTAGCATCAGATCCTTCAAGCACTTCCCCTTGTGCTAGATAAATAGAATAAACAAAAAGAGATAAGGTAAGTTATCACAATACAATAACATAAACAAAAGGTGGTGAAGTTCTAAGAAAAAAACAAACATGACAAGTATTCTATCTAGGAGTTTCCCTCCTTTATGCTTGAATTCATAGAGTAGTCAAATCAATTGTGTATTTGATGAGATCTTTTTCCCCTACATATAATAATATGAGTTTACCATGCTAAAAAGATAGGTAGATTTGATCATAGTGTAAGAAATTACATATTCATCGCCTCTCCCTAATAACCCAATCATCATAATCAATCAATATGGCTAGAACTAGCTTCCAGAATCAAGTCCGTAAGTGGAAACTTACTCCGTCACTATATAAACATTCTCAACATATTTGAGAGCATCATGAAATTGAACGAGATCATAATCATAATTTTCATCCTCATAATCATAATCCAAATATCACATAATATTAGGAAGTGAACCATCACTCGCTAATTCACTACCTATTTCGATATTAGTTTTATCCTTTGGGCTAGCATCTACTTCAAGACAGGGCATGAATAATTTAGCTAATACTTGTTTGTCTCTAGGAAAAACTACTATAAAATTACTCAGCAAAGGAAGGATTGTAGAAGGGAAAATGTCTTTGAAGTTCCTAAAAAATCCCTTATTCTATAGATTCTCCTTCTTATCATAATGGTAATAGAATTTCTCGGTAGTGGTTTGCACACAAACAAAAATGCTAGAGTTTGAGTATTATCCTAGAACTAACCTGTCATAATTTTATATAAGTTAATAGCATAGAGAATGGATTGTATCCCTTTCTACAATTATAATCACAAAACAAAATACATAACTAACCACATGAACATAAAAAAAATGCAAATCTGAATGCTAACAATACCATCTTCAATGATCACATCATCCATAAAACTTTAGAAGAATCTTATTGATGATGGAAACCAAACAAGAGTCTACATATAACCATAACTTGTGTGTTTAGTAAAATGAATAATTCATAATAAGTCGAGAAAAGGTGCTTCAAATTGAAAATGAAAGGTAGGCATCACTTATAGTTCATAAGAGTTTTATTCTTCCTTCTTAAGGGTGTGGGTGGGGGTGCTTACATCTATTATATAAATAACGCTTGAATCAAATATTAGATTAACAAGGATAACCAATAATTTTCAAGAGTTAAATTTCATTTTAGAGGAAGCATAATTATAAAATATAGGTGTTACTACAATACTTAACATAAGTCCATCTCCACTACCTTTCTCACATTGAGTGCTAAGGCTTAATATAACTAAACAATAGTTAAGGATAATACAACTTCCGTTACACCAAATGCTAAACAAAATACATACTAGGGACATAAGAGTCCAAAATAATAATCAACAACTGAACTAACACCCTAAGATGCAAACAATAGTACACGAATTGCAATAAACAACAACCAATATAAATTGGTTTAAAAATTATGCGTCATCCATCATGTTAATAAGAAAAAATATGGAGAGAGAAATTTTTTTTTCATTTTAAGTTGGAAGCATACACCACAATTTTGTTTTATAACCGTTGTGTATACCCTTACAAGAAAAAATATAGTGGAGGAGGATATACACAACAATTATACGTTAAAATCATTTTATATTGATAAAATAGTGAAAAGAGACTTAATATAAATAAAAATAGTTAAGGGTAACACACCTCTAAAGAAAATACATGCTAAGGACAGAAGAGTCAAAAAGAATAATCAACAACCAAACAAACACCCTAAGACACGACCACTAGTACACGAATTGGAATAAATGACTATCAGTATAAAGTGATTTAAAACTAAGTTATTGTCTGTTTCATTTCTCAATAAGGAAAAACACAGAGGGTGCATTTTATCATATTAAGTGGGAAGTGTACACAATAATTTTGTTTTATAACCACCATGTATACCCTTACAAGAAAGGTAAATAGTAGAGAAGGTGTACAAGATGGTTTTAAGTTAAAACCAATGTGTATAATATTTTTTATATAAAAAGAAGGAAAATGAGGGTATACACAATGGTTATAGAGAACAACCGATGTGTATACTCTTATTGAGGCGCATTTTATGCTAGCTATACTAGATATTTTTGTTCTATAACATGACGTGTATACTAATCTTTATATTAAAGAAGGAAAAATGAGGGTATACACAGAGTTTATAGAGTGAAACCTCAATGTATACTCTTACTAAGAGAGTACTCTTTAGAAGGGTATATCAGTTTTTTTTTTGTATAATAACACTACATATATTCTCTGGTTTTTTCTTCTTCTTTTTTCTTAATATGGAAAATAGTATAAATGGCACTTCTAGGCTAAAATTATCGTGTATACCCTTTTCCTTCATTTTGTTTACTTCGTAATTCTTTAACCTAGAACCTCCTTCAACTTTTCATTTTGCCTAACTTGCTAGAAAGAAACCATACATCGGCCATTCAAAGTGAAAAACCTTTGCTGCCAACCGTTGTCCTTCTATTTTCTCATTGTCGTAGTTCTTGCTTATTTTTCCTCTTCTTTAGTTTACTCGCATCAAACTTCTCTCTCTATTTTCATAATATGTTCATTATTCCTTTGGTCTTCTTCTCTTTGCATTTTAAGCTCTTTTTCTTTTCTTTTCTTTTTTTATAATTTTCTCTATTTTATGAATGTTGCTTGTGCCTTGTATATTCAAACTTTTTCATGTATATTTATATTGTTTATGATGTTGTGGTGTATATTTGTACACTTATGTTGTTATTTTTTGAGTTTATATGTCTTGAGAAGGTGGAAATTTTTTTACTAGATATATTATCAAACTATTTCTAATAACAAAGTATATGAATAAAATAGATAACATTGTAGAAATCATAATATTGTTACTAGTGTAAATGTTGTTGTGGTATATATGTATTATGGGTATGTTGGTTGTTTTTGCTTGACTTAGATAATATTGTCGGATTCCCCTTTTTTTTCCTTTTTTAAAGTTAGGGGCCATGTTTTTTTTTCTTGTTATAGATTGTAAGTTGATACATGTAAGTAGGTTGTCTAAAGAATATATAGACAGTATTTAAGGCTTTCTAAAGATAGTCGTTGAACATTTAAAATATCTTTTACGAATATCTTGCCCATGTATAGATTGTGAAAATATGATAAGAAGATGGGTAAATAAAATATGAGATCATTTATTTATCCTTGGAATTGATAAGAGTTATATTAGGTGGATATGGCATGAAGAGTTACTTCTTAATAAACCTAGTGTGGCCGACCGCGATGATGTTGAATTTGTAGATGACTTTGCTTACATGGAAGATCTGACCAAAAATGTTGAAGAATATTTCAGATAACATCCAATTTTTTTTGAAAAGTTTGTTAATGATTTAAAGACTCCTTTTGTACAATAGTTTTACTAAATTTATAAAATTATCCATCGTGTTATGACTTTACAACTTGAAGGCGAGTAACAAATGGATTGATAAAAGCTTCCTTTCTTTTCTTGAGCTCTTGAAAGAGATACTTTTGGAGGGAAATGTTTTTTCTCCCCATACTTATGAAGCTAAGAAGATTCTATGCTCTATGGGTTTGAATTATGGAAAGATTTATACTTATCCTAATGATTGTATTTTGTATCATAATAAATATGCATCATTGGATAGTTGTCCTCAATGTTGAATAGTGTTGTTCATGTTATACGATATCTGATGATCCAATCTGATATTCAGATCGATCTAATATGAAATATCAAATAATGGATCCGATATTTTTTTTTCAAATTAAATATCCGATCTAATAAAAAAAATATCAAATAAATCAGATATCCGATCTGATAAATATAACTAATATTTGATCTGATAAATTATATACATATACACTCTAAACACTATTTATTTTTTATAAAATTTTATTTTATATAATCATGTATGTGTGTATAATTTAGAATGAGTGTTTACTATAAGTAAATTTTATACTTTTTAATTATTATTTTGATTAAATATTTAATTATTATCAAAAATTTGAAATTAATAATTGAATATATTGTAATTTAATAGTCAAATCAAATCATTAAATCATATTTGTTTAAATTAGATCAAATTTTTATTTCTCGATTGAATAACGTTTTATCCAATAATTCCGAAGGATTATTTGTTATCCGATTCAAAACTCCGGATATTTGGAATTTGTTTGGATATCTAATTTTTTAAATATTCAAAACCTTTTACTAGATATCCTATCATTGGATATCCGAAATACTAGATATCTGATTCATGAACACACCTAGTGTTGAATGTCACGATACAAAAGGTGCTAAGGTTCCTAATAATGTATTGTGGTACTTTCCAATTATACCACAATTTTGACATATGTTTCATAATGTGAAAAATGTAGAGAACCTTATATGGCATATGAAAGGAAGGATTCCTGATGACAAGCTTAGACATCGGGTATATTATCCTCAATAAAAAATTATTAATTATGTATACTCTAATTTTGGTAGTGAAACTAGAAACCTACGAGTTGCACTTTGTTTAGATGGAATAAACCCTTTTATTGGAAACACCAATGATCGTTTAAGGTCCATTATTCTGGTGATCTATAATCTCCCCCCATCATTATGCATGAAGAAAAAATATATGATGTTGTCCTTACTTATCAACCCTTTTAATGGAAAAACCAACTAGGGTTGTTAACAAGCATAATTGAGCCGAATAACCCTATCTCGAGCTAGATTTGTTTAATTTTTTTAGGCTTGAATTTGACATGAGTTTTAAATGAACCAAATGATTCTGGATTGAACTCAGCTCAATAAGGTTCACGAGCCAACACAACTTAGTTGATTAGTTTTTTTTTAAATAACAAACAAAATCAAATTATTTATCATGTGAATTGGCTCATTTTACTATTCTACTAGTTTAAAAGTTAAACAGACCAAATCAACTAATTTAATTATCTAGCTTGTTTAAAGACCCATTTAACTATTTGAATTATTTTTTAAGTAAATTCTATACAAGCCCATCCCATTAATAAACAAGCCAAACCAAGCTCAAGCCAAATTTGAGATGACTTGCAAACAAACGAGCAGAACCTACCTTGGCTTGAGCTCTACTCATACAATAAATAAGACTAAAAATGAGGCTTAGATTTGATTCATTTTACCAAAAGAATAAACCAAGCCAAGTCGAGTTGGTTCGGTTTGTCGGCAACCCTAACACTAACTATAGTAGGACGACTACTTATCTTGGGTATCATAAATTATTTCCCATAAGTCATCATTATAGTAGACGAAGAAAAGCATTGCAAGGAAAAGTTGAAGAAATAAGATCTGTGAATTCTCTCATCGGATTTCAAGTATTTAACAAAGTAAAAGACTTGAATATCATTTTTAGGAATATATATATATATAAGAAAGTATTCCCTTCAAGTGGGTAAAAGAAAAGATAAATATTCTCTGACCTTCCATATTTGAAGAACTTGCTCGTATGAAATTCTATTGATACGATGCGTATCAAGAAAAATGTGTCTGATTATCTAATTATCATGCTTCTGAACATTCCAAAAAAGATAAAAGATGGTATTAATGTTCGATTGGACTTGATTGACATGGGTATAAGAACATAACTACATCCATAGAAGGTGAAAAATAGAACTTTTTTTACCTCTTGCATATTATAATCCTAAAAAAGAGAAGATCTCTTGTTGTGAGTGTTTGCATAGAATGAAGTTTCCTAAAGGATATTCACCAAATGTCAAGATACTTGTTTCGATGAAAGATTGAAGTTAGTGGGTATGAAATCTCATGATCGTCATATCCTCATTCAAGACTTGTTAACAATTGCTATATGTTATATCTTACCAAATTGGGTTCAAAGTGTTGTCACCATATTTTGTTTCATTTTTAAGGAACTATATGGTAATGTTATATACCCTATAAGGTTGTAAAAATTATAGAGTGTTCTTATGACTATATTATGTAGCTTGTGATGCATTTTACTTCATAATTCTTTATAATCATAATTTATTTAACGGTTCACTTGGTTAGCGATGTAAAATTATGTGGGCTAGTTCATTTGCATCAAATGTATCCATTTAAAAGGTATATGAAATTTCTAAAAGAATATGTGAGGAATCTGAATAAGCTTGAAGGTTACATTTCTAATAGTTATCTAATAAAGGAGCCAATAGAATTTTGTTGTCAATTCTTATCCAATGTTAATGCAATAGGTCTTCCTAAACCACAAGATTCATGTATAGAGGAGCAAGGGTGTAAAGGATTTTGCATGGTCATCATTGATGTTGATCAAATGTTTTCACATGCTCACCCATATGTCCTTCACAATAGAGATGATGTTTAGCCTTATATGGATCAACACGTGAATAATTTAAGGGCTTCAAATCCATCTAGAAGTGAGAAATGGATATTAGATAGACACGGTAGCTCCTTTTCGAAGTGGTTGTCATCTCAATAATTTAAATCTAATACTAATTTGTATTAGTTTTCATACCCTCCTCATATGGAAGTGATGTCCTAAAACTCATATATGATCAATGGTTGTACTTCCTACATAAATGAGTAGGATGACAAGAGTAATATGCAAAATAGTGGTTAGTGTAATATCAAAAGCTTTTCATATATAAAGTGCCAGAGATAAAAACCCTATTTATACATCAATAACATACTATGAGGTGATATAACGTATATGGTTATTATATTACACCACTTTTAGAGTCCTTTATTTGGGTGCAAATGGGTTGACAATCAAAATGGGGTTTGTACTAAGGAAGTTAGATTTACAAAGGTAGATCTTTCAAGGCTTGGTCATAAGAAAAACCCATTTATATTATCCTCACAAGTAAAATGGGTATTCTATGTTGTTGAACTAGCTTATAAATGGTGGTCCATTGTCTTAAATGCAAAAATAAAATAAAAATGTAAATATGACATGCAATGTGAGAATGTTTTGACTACTGACTTACCTTTTTCATCCAACCATGGTGATATCACTGATGACCTCTATGTAAGAGATGATCACAAACAAGGGTTATATGTACTTGAATAAGAGTTTGTACATAAAGAGGGCACACGTCATAGATTAAAGCAATATAGATGACAGGTTTAATTTTGTGCATAAATGTTTGTTTTTCATATTTTGACTATATCGCATCATATATTACTTTAATTACTTCCTTATATATAATTTGTGTTTGTTATTTCAGGAATGGATTCATGTGAAGATGATACATATGCTCAAAAGGTTGGAAAAATACAAAAAAATGGGAGAATTGGATTGACACAAATTATTAGAAATAGATAAAGGGGCAGTGTGCTTGATGTTGATTTTGATGAATCAGGATATCCAGTGGGAGAGAATAGATATTTTTTTCGTTGAATATTATGAATCTAAGGCTCGTGCGCACATCCCCATCACTTATCAAACTTGGAGATATGCCCCAAAAGAGTTGAAGGATAAGGTATAAGATGGCATTATGGTATGAATTGAATATTAGAAATACATATGACTTTTTTTGTTATTAAAATATGATAATTTAATTTTATGTATACTAACTATTTGATTTTTTTTTAAAATATTGTAGCAAGGATTTATTGTTAGACAACAGTATAAGAAACTTGTTATGAGTCGAGCTGTAAAGTCCTCGACATATTGGAAGTACTGGATGACTAAAACCTATATGCATATAGCTGATGGTAATATCATGTCCTCATCCCCAGATGTCTATAAGGATGTGATCACCCTCAACCAATGGTGGGATTTATGTTCATAAAGGACTTTAAAGGAATATGAAGTATGTAAGAATATATTATTATTAAATTTTTTAAATATAACTAGAGTGTAATTAGCTTACAAGTCAAACTAAATAATCTATCAATTCAACGTGACAAGCGAAGAGCATCAATAATAGAGAAAATGCAGAGAAAAATATTTATGATCATAAGATAGAGCATAGAGGCAAAAAGGCACCTATAAAAGTCTTGTTATGAAAATAGACACACACACACACACCTCCCTCTATGCCATTCTTTTATAATCTATTATTGTTAATAAGTGTTTTTACTTTATGCACTATGAGAAATAACTAATGAAGGAAGTAGAGTTAACCTATACCCCATATGTATCCCTAAAGCGAGCTGATGTTTAGATATAAATTAGGGTAAAGAAGGGAAAGCCCGCCAATAAACCAACTCAACAAATGGATGAGAAAATTGTAATGCACATAATATTTCTCTTTATTTAGCTTAATATGGTTACTTATTCCTAGCTATTTTTCTTACTTTAAATGGGAGGGTTTGAAGGACTATTCAGATGATTCTTTTGACAAAGAATGTCCAAAAAACATTTTGACACACGCATTGGGTACTTAAGAACATGGTAGTTGATGTAAGACATATAATTATAGGTTAAACCTATCTAAGGTATTTGAATGTCACCCTAATTTTCTCCCTTCAAATGAAAATTTTGAATAGATGGAGAAATAAGTAGTGGCATTAAGGGAATCATAAGAGAAAATTCTTAGGAGGTTTAATATTATGTCATCATATTCACAATGTCCAATTTAACCCTCTACATCTATTGAACCTTTTTGAAAATTAATGAGGTAATGTACTACACTACGCTCTATGTACTTGAATGCTTTTTTTTTGTGACCATAACTTGAATCTTTTGACGATTAATTACAGGGTCATCATCCTTGTGACTTACAAGTCATAGAGATGAGCCTATTGTAGCAAATGCTACAACATTCATTGAATCCAATTCAACCCTTTATACTCGATCATTAGGGGTTGATAAATTTTGGATCTCTATTCATAATGTCTTCAAGGAATATGTAATGGAGCCAATGCTACTTGGTGTGTCATTTAATCGTGAAGAAGAGGATATGACTATACTTTGCTTACTAGCAAGGCAATTTATTGGATCGTCAAGTAACTTAGTAATTATTAAGGATGAGGTCATCCAAAAATTTTTAATTTTATATTATGTTCTTGTTACTTAAGTGGTAATATATAATATAAAACTTATATTTGCCACTCCTTCTTACTTATGTAGGGAGGTCATACTATTGCAAATTATTAGCAAGAGGGAAAAAAAGATATGGAGTATGTGGAAGCCCAAAAAACCTTGGGAATGGAAATAATAATCAAAAGTCTCAACCTATCACCTCAATTTAAGTTGTATTTGGACATAACACTATCTTTGGATGTCAATTATATTAGGATTACTCTTCTACTAGATTTTAACATGAAATCAGAAAATGTGAGTATCTAAATTGGGATAGAGGATATCTTACATTTGTTACAAAGTGACATGTTACAATGTCAACATATAATAGCATATACGAGGTAATTTAAATCCTTTTGCATCATACTTCATTTTAATTGTTAATAGGAAGCAATATTTTGATACTAAATATCTAATTTATTCTTTCATGGTCATAGGTACTTGAAAGAGAATTTCTTATCTGATGTCTTGGATGAATTTGATGTATATAGATTTCTATGCTTAGATACAATATCCAACAACAACAACAACAACAACAATAATAATGAACGTGTTCCATATGTGCTTAATGCGATGAAGATGGCTCCACGGTCCCTCTTGTCTACTCAATTTTCCTTTGGCAGACATTGAATACTTTTGATTTTGTAGCTACCTCCAAGGGCTGCATTTTAGATAAATTTAATTGATAGAAATCCTTGTTCTGATATAAAATCTCTTGTTAAATGATAAATATTTATCTATATAATAATATTAATTAGAATCACATACACATAAAGACACACACACATATATAATTTTTTTTAATGCATGACTACTACTTCTAGGGTTGTTCATATTATCCGATATCTCCTTATCCGATCCGATATCCGAAGCGATCCAATCCGAAAAAACAAATATCCGATCCGATTTTTTTTTTTCAAATCAAATATCCGATCCAGTCAACGAAAAGTCAAACAAATCAAATATCCGATCCGGCAAATACAAATAATATCCGATCCGAAGAAAAAATATTTATATATTTTTTATAATTTTTTATTTTATATATAATTGTATATAAATAAATATAAATTTTACTTAATTTATTAGTTGGACCAAAATTTAATTTACTCTAAATTATATTTTTAATATAATTATTTTTTAAAATATTTATAAAAAAACAACTAGTCGAGACTCTAGCACCACTACTCAGTAATCAGTATCAAACTAGCAATATGCGTAGTTGCGTACTGTAGCACCACACACGCGGTACTGTATATGTAAAAAAAAAACTAGTCGGGACCCCGACCCCGACCCCCCCTTCTCTCTCTTTTCTCTCTTCTTTCCCTTTTCTATTTTTTTTCCCGTGGCTCCCTGCTCCCCCGAGGCCCCGACTCCCTGCTCCCGTCCTGCAAGTCTGCAACCCTAACCGCCACCCTCTCCCCAGCTCCTCCTTCGTTGGTCGCCGGCCTCCAACTAGTCGCCACCGTAGCCAGCCACAACTAGCAGCAGCAGCAGCAGCCGAACCGGCAGTAGCAGCAGCAGCAACGCGCAGGTCGTGCCGCCGCCGCCGGTCACCGTAGACGCCTGCTGACCACCGGCGAGGCATCCTCAACCTCCGGCACATCTTTCCCGGCCTTCACCTACCTTGATTTGTTAGTTTCGTTTGGTATAATTTCCGAAAAACCCTAACCCTTGTTTTGATTAATTGGGTATGAATTAGCTTATAAAAAGCTAAATTGATTGTTTGATTATGTATATATGTGCTGTAAGATTGATTTGGATAGGTCAATTGTATGGTTATGTTGGAATTTTGGAAAAATTGGATTTTTGGCCGGGTTATGCCCAAATTTTTCGGATTCACCTGTTTGTGCGATTTTGGACAAATTTTTCGGATATTTATCAAATATATTTGTGATTTGGTATTTTTTTTTATATTTCAAAGACTATTCGGATAATATCGGTTTTATTTGATATCCGATCCGAAATTTCGGATTGGATATCAAATATCATTTTCAGATATCCGAAATTTCGGATATCCGATCCGTGAACAGCCCTAACTATTTCCATTAGATCATTCAAGACTTATTTTGGGGCACAAAAGAAAGGAAGGGCACCACCACTCTGTATGCCTTGGAAACAAATTAAGGTTTATAGTTTTTATGTCATTAAGAATCATTTTTATTTAATTTTAAGTATTTAATATGAGAAACTAATAATATAAAATAATTTATATTTTATTTTCTTAGTGTCTATGACAATAAGATAACGTAAGTTGTGGATACTACGTCATAATATTGATGAAGGAAATCAATCTCAGACATTGGATGGGACAAGGAAAAGTGTGTATTTACTTTATTTAGTTCATATTAATTATGTTTATCTATACATATTAATACTAGCATAGTAATTTCCATCTTTTGTAGGTCTATCAAGCTTTTGAACTTTGTAAATATGTTAATAACAAGATTCATAAAGTTAGGAAAGAATTTTTAGATTTTATTACACAAGTTTTTATGATGATTATTTGTAAGATCATATGTGCTCCTTTAACTTTTTGTACTTAGAGTGTAAATATGAATGCAAAAGAATATTGTATAAGGTTTTGTATGTAAGGTATATAATGAAAGTATAAATTTTTTTATTTTGATGCAAACCTTATGAATTATGGCTGCCTGTTTGGATGTGGCAAATGTTGATGTTGGTGAAAGTATCTTGGAAACATTTGTAGATTTTTTTTTTGTAGGAAAAAATGTGTTATGTCAAGGATCATATGTGCTCTAAATAAAATGGGGAATACATGGTGGTTATTAGCCAAAACCATCATGTATTCCTATAATAAAACTCCTAGTACTATGAGAAGGGAATACGTGACGATTTTGGCTAATAATCATTGTGCATTGTACATATACATGGCAAGTATTAACCAAAACCATTATGTATTCCCCCTCTTATAGTAATCAGAGTTTTGTTTCAGGAATACATGGTGGTATTTGCTAATAAATATCATATATTTCCATAAGTGAAATGTTTACGAGGGTCATGTTATAGGTATACACAACATATTTGTTCTATAACCACTATATATATGTATATTATAAGGCATTGTTTTCATCTAGAACCTCATATATATCATAGTGCCATTGATTTTTTAGCCAAATTAAAAAATTTATATGGCAGTTTTTAGAACCACTGTGTATATTGTATATGACGATAGGCTAGGTGGTAATTAGTAACCACCACGTCTGCCACTTTTCTAACCATCTTCTATGTGTTTTTCTGTAGTAGTGGACATTAGTTAGTCCTTAATATCAATCACAAAGGTTTATTCATTTTATTCTTGTAAGCCTTGTGTTATCCCATGAAACACACATTTTTGGTTGAAAAATATGGTATCAATAAAGTTTTCCTGTACTGAGTAAATCACAACACTTCTAAAATAGTATCATGATCACATAGGCATTCAATCATAGAAAAGGGAGAATCATGTGTAATATGCAATCACATGCAATAATAACATTTAACGGCAATGATGCTTTTATATTCCACATATGATAATAAACTAACAATACCCTATTAAGAGTTAGACACCGACATGATTCGAACACAGCCCAACACTTATCAAGCTAATCCTTAATTCAATTATTAATGAGAGAACTTGGTGGTTTGTTGTAACAGTCCAAAATTTACTATTACAAAATTTTAATTTTATAGCAAAAGCATAATAAAAATAATCAGGTGTTACCACTATAATCGATGTGAATTTGGTTTACCGTACCGGCCTCACATCAATCACAAGGCTAAAAATATTTAAGAGTATAATAGAGTAAATAAAAATGAGATAAGGTTTATAAATATAAATGTGAGTTTGGAGATTTACTTTGGGGTATAATAAAAAAGATACGATAAAAGGAATACCATGGATCTAAGAGTCTAACAAGGTATCTGGGTAAAACCAACATCAATATAACATGACTCTACGTCCAAAAGTCATAATACACAAAGTCACTCTGCTCCATACAAAGCATCAAAAGCTGCAAATTCATCAACTAAGTCATCATCGACCCGCACATAAACATCTGGGTCATCATTGAAATGAGTAGCACTCATAAAAAGGATGATCAGTACGCTATATACTGAGTAAGGTAACAATACAGCCGAAATAGGAAAAATATATAATTATATGCATTCACAGCGGAAAGTAGCATACATGCGAGATAGAATAATCAATATAGGGTAATTACTGATTTTGGATTAGTACCATTAGAATATATTATGATCCCTTATTTTATTTATGTTGAGTTCAAGGACCCCACTATTCTGTAACGGTGGAATGATTATCAATATATACAATCCCAAGGCAAAATGCTTCCATCCATTATTCTCGTCCTGTGGAACAGACATGTATAACCGGTCTTAACTCATGTAGTCTTTTACTATAAGTGTTTGGTATCTTATCAATGATTATGATTGTTCTCAAAATTCATTTTAGATTGAGTTCAGGGACTCCACTATTCTCAACCGGTGGAACGGTTGTTCCACCCTAGAGCAAAACTTGTATACAAGATTCGTATGATTTATCTACCTTGGGTTGTAGGTAGGAGCAAATAAGTCTCATTTTTTATGGAAATTGTTCACATAATTTATGCGATCTACAAGAGTTTCATCATTGGATGGAGGAGTAACATATTGAAATTCAAATGATAAGTGTCATGCAACACCACAATTCTCACAAGTAGTAGAAGCATAAGTCAATGCATTCATGCTTAACTTATCAAACTGCCGAAATAATGCATCGACTTTAGAATAAAGATTATGAAGGGCATCAATACCACTCTTCTTGGTATGGTTATTCTTATGTTGTAAAGGATACCATTATAGAAAGTGTGAACCATGAGCCATTCCTCCAACCCATGTTGTAGATACATTCTCAACATATCATTGTAATGTTCCCATTCATCATGCAACGACTCACCATCTTTCTAACTCAGTAATGAGATTCCTTAGTTGAATTGTATTATATGGGGGAGATACTTGTTTAGGAAAGCTAGTGAAATATGGTCCCAAGTGGTGATGGTCCTAAGAGGAACTGATTGCAACGAAGCTCTAGCTTTATCCCTCAGTGAAAATGGAAATAATCGTAGCTTGATTGCATCATCTGACACCACCCCATTTATCTTCAAGGTGGCATAATACTCAAGGAATATAGATATATGTAAATTTAGAACCTCAGTTGAGATACAACCAAATTGGTTTTGTCGTACCATATTGAGAAGTATAGGCTTTTGTTTGAAATTTTTAGCAGCCACATTAGGCTTTCTGATGCTCGATTGTGTCTCGTATGCATTCACATATGTGAACTTCTTAAGTGAGTAATTTTTTTCTTCCACTTCTTCTTGGTCGGGTATGATTTTTGAATTGGTGCTTACTTGGGTCTCAATTACCCACTTCCTTACGTCACTTAACATTCTCTCTATCTTGAGATTTAACTCGACTAGAGTCCCAAGTCGAAGAGATAGTTACACAAAAGGCATTTGAAAATGTAAACAAATTATATATCAATAGAAAAAGAAAAGACAAAAACAAAATAGAAATCTAGTCTAGCTAAATAATAAAAGGATTTAATATCAACTAGCCAAACTCATCAACAATAGCACTAGAAAACTTGATAGCTTAAATCTGTAAGTGTACAAACTCATTATAGAACACCAAGGTTGTATCCCACATGAACTTTGTAGTTGAGCACTCATTTATACTATTTCGGCTATTTGTATCAAATAATATCGAATATATGGATATGTATTATGAAAACAAATGCGGCTAATAGCAAATTACAAACTCTAAAACAATAATTATAAAGCTTAGGATTGAAATTTGGTCTTAACTTCGGTATTCAACAACAAATCAACACAATGTTGTACTATAGTCCAAATGGCTATGAACAACTAGTCTAATGCAATTCACTAGCCTCTTTCAAGATCTAAGAACTTATTCAACTTAAATCAGTGACTACTTTTGTGACTAAAAAATTATATTAAACCCATTAAACAATACCAGTTCAATGGTCCCTGAGAAACAACCGTCTACTTTCACGATCATTTATTTCCCATAATTATGTTAAGTTCCATCATTGATTTTAACCTTTTAGTTATAATCAACATCTAGATAAGTCAAATTCCATTAAACCCAACTCAAGATAGTGATTTCTAACAAAATAAACAACACATAAGAAATATAAATACAACACACAAATTAATTCATCATAATGATATTGAAACATACCTAATTCAATCCTAGGAAATATATCTACTAACTAATGATTGTAATAAAATGCAAGAAATGAAATGCAATAACATAGATAACATGAACCATAGTAAATAACAAGAGAAAGCTATAAAGATAAAATTGATGATTAAGAATGTCAAATCCACTATCATATGTACATATGCAAACAAGAATTAAAACTAAAATCTATATTAGAATGAGCCAATGAGGGAATTAAAAATACAAATATGGCATTTTACCTTGAGAAAAAAGGGGAAAAAAGGAAGCCTAAAACATTCTTCCCCTCATTTGTCCAAAATTTGTTTAAAAAGTGGAATAAGTCATGCATATCATCATGGAGTAATCATTGTTGAATGGTCGTGCCTGTCTTACATAGCCAAATTGTGCAGCTTTGTTGCTCTAGACATTGCTGGTGTTGCATGGTTGTGTCAACCTTGCATGGATATACCGTGCAACATTCTTGCTCTCGACCTCCATTTTCTTTGCTCATAATTGTGCTTCACAAATGCACTGGACCGTGCATGGTTGTGCCATGTTGATGCACTAGACCATGTATGGATCTGCCTTAGCCAAATGTATGTGTTTTCATCTTCTTTTTGACTCCTTAGATTTTTTTTCTTCTTCCTCTATGCATGTGGGATTAGTTTCTCTTCCTTCAATGCCTTCCATGGATAACACTTGCTCCAAATTCGTGCTCAACTTCCTTGGTTTTGTACATTTTTGTGCAATTCTATGAAATCAAATACGAAGAGAGCAATAGCTAGAATAAGAGATAAAGACTGCCATAAAGTTCATGAATTGTATAATATAAGGTCATAAAATAGAGGCAAAGTATGGTGAAAATGTAAAAAAATAATTGATTTATCAGTTATGTGAAATACCAAGTATTTTTAAATTCATTCTAACAATTTTTTTATTTAAACTATTTACAAATGTACCAAGGTTAGTCAAATTAAACATATTATAATCACATAAACAAAATATTATACATAAGGCAAGACAACTAACACCAAGTAATATTATACAAGTAAAAAGACCAAAGTGCCCTAGCTGAAACCCTAATTCACCCTCAACTCATACTTATTCCATAAAGCTCATCAACTCACCAAATGTAATACATCATCTCAATATATCATTAATAATACTATATCATAAATTATGACCTACCTCCAATATTTCACATCGACATCACCCTTTTATTACTATTCTTAATTTAAGTTATTTTTTTTATAATATTAGTATATTACACTTATGCTACTCCTATTTGTCCCTAATGTTTTACACATCAAACTGAACATTTTTATGACCCTAGAATGCCTATACAACCTCATATTTCCAAATTTCATCCAAAAAGACCAAAATGTCCCTAATTCTATTAAACACCTCCAAACTTATTATTTTCATAATCTAGGTCATACTCATCCAAATCCTGACATATTATATATTAATTTCAATGTAAATATATTAAGGAATATAATGACATACTTTTTTCCCATGAAAACTAACAATGAGACCAACTATTCCCTAAAAGATGAGGCACATATTAAATTCACAAAATTCTACAAGTTCTCACTGAAATTGCACACAACCACATTCACATTACTAACAACCCTAAAATGTATTTATATTTAATTAAAATATTCCAAAAAAGCCAA
Organism: Tamarix austromongolica; assembly: GCA_039764185.1. Taxonomy (NCBI): domain Eukaryota; kingdom Viridiplantae; phylum Streptophyta; class Magnoliopsida; order Caryophyllales; family Tamaricaceae; genus Tamarix; species Tamarix austromongolica. The sequence goes on from CM077810.1 coordinate 88,860,526, forward strand.
AATATTTATATGGCTGAAACCATCACATGTCCAAAATCCCAATTCTTACAACCTCGATATACAACATCAATTACAATACCTAAATATACTTAAATTTATTCATCCATGGACTTATTAGCTTACCATAATATGCCATTATGCTTGAGATTTTATACAAAGTTTAGCAAGGTATAAAATATAGAAATTTCACATATCATCATAAAACTCAAAAAATCATGGATTTTACCATTTAAAATTATAACATGAACAAAAGTAAAGTCTAAGCATGATTTTCGGCACAAACATGATAACATATAAATTTATAAAATTAACACATAGCAATAATGAAACCCTAAACTAAATACATATATCCTTACCAAAAGTTATTTCAATATTTCAGTAATAAATGCTCATAAACATCTCCTTTCATGATTTGATCACCCTTAAGTTTGAAAATAAGGGCTTAGAACAAGCTTGAAAAATCTTCTTCAATCTATAACATTAACTCTCTTTTACTTAAAAATAAGCACCAAAGAGTTAAAATTAATATTCTAGAAGTAAGAAGATGAGAGAAGATGGAAAGAAAAGGAAAGGAAGGGGAAATCACAAGGCCAAGAACAACACCGACTAAGAACAAGAAGAGAGGAGAGAACAAGGCAGGAGCTAAATTTTTTGCTAAGTGTGTAATAAGTCTAACTAATGACCAACTAAAGGGGTATGACCCTTTATAGTCGTAAAAAAATGGTAGGAGAGAAAGTGATAAGTTAGATGGTAGGGGTTTCTTGTAAACAAGATGAGTGATGTGAGTGATTAACAAAGGAAATAAAGTGTAAGAAGGTTGGTGTAAGATAATTGAGTTGATTATGGAAAGATTTTAGTTGAATGATAAAGGACAATATGGAATTTGATCATGGGGTGTAAGAGAATCAACTTTTCAAAAGTCATCCATCTTAAGAAAGTCAACAAAGATTAAAAATAATTTAGATTGTCTAATAAATGGCTAAAAATGAAAAAAAAATCCAAATATCACATAAAAAATTAAGGAAAGATGTGGAATTAATATAATAATTCAAATATAAAAAAATTGGGCATGTGAATTAATTTGAGGTCAAAATAAATTAAGAAAAACAAGAACGATAAAAATCACTCAACTTCGGTTGAATAAGTAAGGCTGGAGGCCGACTATTGGATGCTTTGGACAAAAGGGTTTGGAGTGCTATTAGCTTATCAACCAAATGTAAGGCTCAATTGATCGCCGTTCATGTAGCTCACAAAATAAGGGTTTGAAGGGTAGAAATGTAAAAATGAGGATTTGAGGTGTATAAGTAAGGTATTCAAACAAAATTTAAGGGTTAAAGATGAGATTAGAACACTAACCACTCAAGAATCGGGATTATGAAAAATCAAGAAGTTATAAATAGAATTGTAAATAATTTGCTTATGCCACTTCATCATAAAAAAAAACTATTAGTAGTTTTCCCATCCAAAATGGCCTAATATATATATATATACATATACATATAGAATTTGGAATAGGAAGTTAGCTTTTACTTATGAAGGAAAAGCAGAAAAAAAATAATTCAATTAGCATTTAAAGCTACCCCAAAAAATTTAGACTAAATGACAACTCCTTGGACTTAACGACAAGAGAAGGTAGGTGACTAAACCATAAAGCAAGAGACTCACCCTAGAATTTTCAATTTGATAACATGAAAGAAAATCTATATTAGTAGTTAGTACGATCTAGTACCAAGCAACAAAAGTAAAACAATCAAGCAATAACTAAAATAAAATATCAACTATTGATTAGAGTTGATAATCAAGATAAAGTAGGACCTTAAGAGATAGATATTTGGCTTCATTCTAATAGATAGAAGTGGCAGTATAGTTGGCATCATACAAAGTAGACAAAGAGGCAAAACATTTGGTAAGTTGCTCAATATTTAGATGACTACAAGTTCAGTAAGCCATACAAACACTTACGAGTCATACTTTTCTTATTGAATTTAAGACTATAAGTCATGTAGCTTAAAATATATTCTTGAAATTTGATTGCTAATTTTTTTCAATCTTATATATAAAACACATAAATTACATTATTAGGAGAACCTTCCCCTCTAATTGAAAAATAAATCTTTGGGTTTCCTTAACAAATAGGCAGTAGATGAAATGGAATGAAACTTAAAGCCTTACACATGAGAAATATGAAGCTTGATGTAAAAAAAAAAAAAAGATCAATGCAACCTCACAACGAAAGAGTTTTACATGCAAAATATACATTAAATAGAGGTATGGGGATACTAGACCAACAAAAGAATAATAATCCAATAACGAGTAGAAAGTCCAAGTTAGATGGGTAGTAGAGGAGAAGGAATAAATAAATTAAATAATTAAGTAACTAATAGTTCCACCCCTAAAGAGAATAATTATAAGATAGCAATCTCATAGGTAGCATAAATTCTACAAGGCCCTCCAACCCATATTTCCTCTAGAAAGAAACACTGCCATTATCATATAGCAATAAAAGAGAAAAATTCCTAGCATTAATTTTAATGAGAGAAATGATTCTAAAAAAATATAAAATTTTGGCCTACCTAAAAGGGATTCATAAAGCTAATGACCACAAGTGTGTATTCCCATAATATAACATTTTATTTTCTTCATAATATTTTTTTTAGAAATAAGCACTTGATAAATTGATATTAAAATATTGAATCTTAGATCTCAATCATAAATGCTTTACAAAAATTAACTTCTAATTCATCATAATTAATTTCAACAAACCATGTATTCCACATACTCTAAGGACTTCATGCACTTCACTTATTCAAAATAAAACTCAATTAGTTAACACATATTAACTTATTTGTTAAATGCATAAACTTAAGTTCACTTTATCAAAGGCCTCTAAAATTATGCACAATCAACCAACTAGTTGAATTTTATAGCAATTATCTATCAATATTTAAGTTTTGATATTTAATATTAGTCTCTATATGTATTAAATTTACTACAATTAACACTAAAAAGGCAACTAAAGTTGAGATGAGAGTAGCATGAAGCCTCATTATTAGTTACCTACAACTAAAACATTATAAGAAAATCAATTGACATAAAAAAGGAACAATCAGCTATTGGAAAAAAACGTGGAGATAAATCAAGGAAATAAGGCTAAATCTTTTACTTTACTCTCATAAATGTTCATCTATGGAAACCAATAACCTACCCATCCAAACCCATTGAGAATATAATTCAAATCTATATCTATATAATATATAACAACATAGTCATAGTAGCAGATAGATTTTTCGCCTAAATAAACATCTATTAATGTATAAGTTTACATTTATTTTTTTTACACATATAACTATAGTGAAATCATCTGTAACCCGTAAGCTATATTCTTTGTATACAAATTACAGGTAATAATTACAATTCAATCTCCATATAAGCTATTCAAATAGTATTATTATAACTCATTAAATAACTAAAGAATGAGATAGTTTAACAACTACTTTTACTATACTATACTTTTTTAAAAAAAATACAATAATAAAAAATAATAATTTATGACTATGCATTCAATTCTCATTCATGATAATGTAACAAATTGACCTCCCCGTGTGTAAAAATAGATAAACTCTAAAACTCTAAAACTCTCTAACTTCTTAACTTCCCCCTCCCCCCCTATTTTTTTCCAATTGGCTAACCCAAACTAGGTAGCAGTCAAAGTCCAAACCTCAATTTAATGAATCTTGTTCTATTATTTCTATGTAACTATTATTACTGTAAATGTTAAATGACCTTCTAAATTCCTTGACAAGAATTCTAAACAGTTATTAATCAATTATCTTTAACATATTTGTAACTATTATTTAAATATAATTCATTTTCTGTGATGTTACTCTATTTCATAAATATTTGTTATCAACCAAATAATAATGACCAATTAAATATTAATCCATCTGTATAAAAAAAGAATCATTTCTATCATTAAATTTTTGTACAAAAAAAAGTCATTTTAGAAAAGTCAAAACTTACATTTCATTTTTACCCTCACTTTTTCCAATTATCTATGCATTGAGTGCATTGTTATTTTTTTTTCATGAAGGGTGCAAATGTAATTATAAGACTAATTTTATTAGTAAATAACTTTCTTTTTGATATGAAGGGGTACATATTTTCAAGAAATAATAACATATAATTTAACATCTTGATTTAAATGTATAATATTTAGGATTATACATTCAATAATTATATTATTGTATAGATAAATTTCTTAAATGATAATTAGCTTTATGTTTATCATTATTACTATCTATTAGATGAAAATTTGTATTTAATTTAATCTATAAAATGTATAAAAAGTAAAATTCATGCATCACAAGGGTGCAACACCAGCAATATAATTAAATAATAACATAAGCACATAATCAAACTTCCATACATTAGCATATTTTTTTGTTGTAGTTGGGACACTAGAAATATGGTTTGGAGGGTAACAATTGATTTTAAAGAGTCTTTGTAGCTCTTTTCCTTAATGTTACATAATCATCATATTCATTTCTCATCATTTAATTCACATGAATTAGACTTATAATGAGCTACAAATTTCATTTAGCACAAAACTATGAAATATGGTAGGGATGGTAATCCTATACATCTAAGTTGAGATGTATATAAATTGCGAAAGAGAATGTTTGGAGAAAAATTATGAAATTGAAAGACCATGAGATGAAAAATCTAAAGTTGTTCATATTGATATTGATTATCTGTTTGAAAAATAACCAATGTTTGAAAAATTAACTTGTCTAGAGATATATTAGCCTAGCTATTAAGGGAGGAAAATCTATACAAAGGCATGAAAAGTCACTTCAGTTGTTACTATGTACTTTATATGGAATGTTAAAAATAAGTCATGTTTTGAAATTTATAAGTTTGAACCCCAAGCTATTTAAAAGCGGAAAAAACTGCTCCAAAAGAGTTATTAAGATTAGGGGGATGGCCCTTACAACCAAACTCACATAAAGAGAAAAAAAGGCAACAAAAAAAAATTATTCAAGCATTCCAAACCCGCAATGAAAAAAAATCAAATTAGGAGAAATTGTCTACAATAAGATAAAAGTAGAAACTAAGCAAGAACTACCAATTGAGTACGATAATTGAACCAACAAGTAGCAAAGTATTTGCTTACATATTGCATGTAGTTGTTCCAACTATTAATAAACTAGTTAAAATAAAGCAACAATAATACCTAAAAGCATCAATTAATCATCTTAATATAATAACATATTATACAAACAAATATTTCGATTACCAATCAACACAAAAATAGTTGCTTATATAATTAATAATTAACAATAATTTGCGAATTAAAATGTTCCAAAATAATTAAAATTATGAAATTGACATCCTAACAACATTATTAGAAGTAATTGTTCCAAAAGTTAATCTACTTCAAAATTTAGAGCACATAATATATTTGTTTTAGACAATTAGAGAATGCAAGTCACTTTTGGAAAATGGAAAGAAACGAGTGAATAATAAGGTTACACCACAACAAATTGTTTGGATTCAAGCGAACTCTAAATACCCATAATCTTGACGAGCTTGAACCAGGGGAAAACACCAAAAACTTAGCGTGAGAATAAAGAAAAAGAGACAAATAAAGTAGCAAAAAAATGAAGTGAGAACAACAACTATTAAGAGATGAAAGTAAAGCAGATGAAAGGCGAGGGAAGAAGTTTAGCAAAGGGAAGGATATGGGATGGAGGAGAGCAAATGAAGAAGATGGTCATGGTTTGTTGGATTCATGAGTACAATCACAAAATTGTGAATGAAATAACCTAGCATGAGCTTAAAATTTTGGTGCACTTAATTGGGCGACTAAAATCTATTGCAACCTAAATAAGTAATAGGCAAAAAAGGTAATTTATAGTAACTCAAATTGGAACAAGGGATGAAATAAAATACTTTTTGTTGCCCCATACTTCGTCCCAAAAAATAATGGTGGCGGGAAACCAAAATTTGTCACCTTAAATAAATAAAGGAAAATAAAATAATTTTGTTGCCCTAAATAAATAAAGGGTAACAAAAGATTTTTGTTGCCCAAACCAACCTCAAACAACAATATACGTTTTGTCACCTTGTTAGCAAAAAAATTGTTGCCTAAAATCACTTTTCTTGTTGTGATCATAAGGTTTATTCAATTACTTATTAAGAGAATAATCACATATTTGAGGTCCATACCAAACTCATTCTCATGGTCTCACACACTCTTCCGCATTTGCCTTCACTCTCACACGTAGTATTTATTAAACAAGTAAAGCGAACTTGTTATTACATAAGCCCTACATATTATTATTCGATTTTAGTTTGATTATAAATGAGTTGAGTTTAGCAAAATTGTCTTACAAATAAGCTCTAATAATATGAATGAATTAAGTTATTTTAATTTGTTCCATTAAAAACTTGTTTATTGACTTGATTTATATATGCATTTTTTATTAAACATTATGCTTTAATAAAATATATCATATTTATATTTATTTTAAAGTTGATTAGTTTATGTATAATACGATACATAATTTAAAATTGGTTATCATAAAAGAATGAACAAATACTACACATATATAATGTAGCACTTACAAATATGTCTCTAATACATATCTAATTGAGTTTCAAATATATTTTTAAACGATTATTAATTGAGCTTTAAAATGAGAATATAAATAAAATAAACTTACTTCAACTTAAATTTAATTTATTTAATAAATGATTCTAAATATAACAATTGATTTTAATTTGTTTAACTAAACAATAAATTGAATCCGTTGGAAAGGAGGCGTGTCTACTTAACAGCCAACTCTCGCGGTCCCGACCAAAGAAATATCCACCCTAGAAGACCCATGTCCCGAAATTTTAGAAAGTGACAAACGCAGCCAGGATCCATGGAAACGTTCTTCCAGTTTCACGCGTCAATTCCTCTATCCTCTCTTCCCTACGTCTGACCCCGGAACACCGCCGTTTCTAACTCTACCATCGTCGATTCATACCAGCTGCATCTTCGGGTCGTTGCGGTGGCAATATGACCGAATACTAGGTTTTGCGAACCATCATCCATTGTAGTCATATTGATCGAGCAAATTATGGGGGCGTCGCTCTCGAATTTATCAGAGGGCGGCGCGGACGGGGCAGAGAACAGGCCAGGTTTGGGTGATATACCGGAGGCCTGCGTCGCTTGCGTTTTCCTTTATCTCACGCCGCCAGAGATTTGTAATTTGGCGCGGCTGAACCGTGCCTTCCGCGGTGCTGCTTCATCTGATCCCGTCTGGGAGTCGAAGTTGCCTCCCAACTATCAAGATCTGTTAGAGTTGATGCCTCCTGAAAGATACCAGAATTTGTCAAAGAAGGACGTTTTCGCCCTCTTATCTCGACCTATCCCTTTCGATGACTGTAATAAGGTAGGTTTTACTCAGTTTTCTACTTGTTTCCCATGTGATAATGTTCTATTGGCCTTGTGAAAGATGAAATTTCAAAGTGGGGTTTTGAGTGATTTCAGTCTCGTTTGGTGCTGCTGTGTGATTGCAGGAAGTTTGGGTGGATAAAGTGACAGGGAGGGTATGCATGGCTATCTCTGCTAAAGCTATGTCGATTACCGGTATTGATGATCGTAGATATTGGAGTTGGATTGAAACTGAAGAGTCTAGGTAATCATCATGCCTGCGTATGCAGTACCTTTTTTTCTTGACATTTGATGAAGATGAATCCTGCAGTGGAATTGGTCTTTTCTGTTTCGTGCATTGACTTTAGGAAGCTTTTTTAAAGTCTTTGTTATGCAGTTGTTTTCTTTTAGTTGAAGTGCCTGTACATTCCAATTCTCGAACGACCGTATGGATTCTTGAGAAAATTGAGAATTGATTCTCGAATAAGGAAAGGCGGTAACATCGCAATCATTAGGCTTTAGAGGGTCATCTGCCGAATCATAACTGAAGGTACTCAAATCGAAAGAAAAGTAGTGTCAGAGTAAATCCCTTGATTTTATGGATCACGTATCAGATATATTTTTAAGTTCTAAATTATCAGGAGCAGATTTCATACTTGTGCTTCGAAGGGTAAGTTGGTAAGACATGTGTTGATTCTGGGAAATATTTAATGTTAGAGGGCAGTTTCGGGGATGTTTGGGTTGTCAGGAATGCCTTGTTGAGTTATCCAGAGGATGTTATGAGCAAGGGAGATAGGTATTCTTGGGTGGAGTGAATTAAGGCCCTTCAAATTTACTGGATTGGTCATGTTCTTTTGTGATGTGTTATTGAAATTCTCTGGTATCAGTTCTCATTTCTTAAGTCCAGCATAACTCCAATCCAATATCTGCCGTTATACTAATGCATATTACATTGTTGTCTCTCAAGATTCTAACTATTTGAAGGCAAGGCATTAACTGAAGTGAGATACATTATTTTGTTGGAGGATTGGTTTTGAGGGTATTTTGTGGCATCATCATTTATGTGATTTTGGAGGGCAGCGAGGACATGATTATTTCATACTACCTTCGTATATAAAAAGAAAGAAGTCATTCTATCAATAAAATTTTGTATAAAAAAGAAGTGACTTTAGAAAAGTCAAAACTTACTCTCCACTTTTACCCCCACATTTTTTCTTTCATTATCTATGTGTTAAATGCTTTGTTATATTTCAATGAAAGATGTAAGTGAAATTTTTAGACTATATTTATTAGTTCCTAAAAAAGTGTGTAACTTGTTAAAATGACTTCTTTTTTTGATATGGAAGTAATAATTCATAATTGCCTTTGAGTGCCTGTTGGGGTTGGGGTGTGTGTTAGTTGTAAGGTTACTGCCTTACTGGTCAGATTTTTTCTTCCATGGTTTCATGTGATTGCTGAGAACTCTGATTATCTGGAACAGTCCATTATTATCTTGCTGATGGATCTAAATGATACCGACAAAGGTTTTATATTGTGAACTAACTTTCTCTTTTTGTACAATACTACAATATGGTGTGATAAAATAGGGCTAGGGGGAAATTCTGGATTGCTTATTGCCATTTTTTCATGCATGTTTCAGTATATTCTTAGAAGAGTGGATTGCTCGAGAATTGGTCCTTCCATAACCATTCTAACTATGGGCCTCTTTAACTGGTTTTTTAATTACATAGAGGGCAATATTTTGGATCAATTTTCTTTTGGTATTTTATGCGGTTGTTCTATAATCTATACTTTATACCCTTGTAAGAACACTAGGTATGAGCTATCAAATGGGAGGTCCACATGTTAGATAATTGAACTTCCTCAACTTCCAAGATTGGTAGTTGTCATGAGATTTTCTTTGCTATGTCGGTCATTTGTGGAATCTGTTTGTGTAAACTTTGGAATGGAATTGATCAATAATATCTTCAATCTGGGTTGTAATTGCTGCATGTTCTATAAAGGTGCTAGATCTTAATTAACCTCTTACCTTTTTTGGCATGTATATTTCATTTACAGTACATTTTGATGAGCAAGTGTACTCAATGAGTAAAAGGATGTCATAGGATGCACGGTGAATCCAAATGCCTTTCCTTGGATATCTTTGCTTTGTTATGCATTATAGCGAAAATCTTAATTATGAGATTTCTCATTCAATCATTTATTTATGGGGATAGTGCTAGAGTCATTTGAGACGTACTTTTGTAGTAGGAGAAATTTATGTTTTTGCTGGTAATATTGTTGTGGATCTTTCTTTTTGCTCTAGTAGGATCTTGCTAGTGACAATGGCTTAGACAATAAAATTGCGGTCATGGTTGTGGTCATGGCATTGTTGCATAGGACCATTGCAAATAATAAATAATATGTTGCCATCATCGTGGTATGATATTTTTCTCACAATATATTATTTCAAGCCAAGAGTTTAATATAATATTTTGCATTATATTATATTTGTTTAATAATCATTTGTCAATTACAAGCTAAAGGCTTGCAAATTATGTGAAATAAACAAGCTCAATTTTTTGCTTATTATGTATGTAATTAAAAAATTTAGTAAATATTTTTCAATTAAATTAACATATATTTTTTGAGGAATAATCTGATAATATATTCAAGAAATATCAGATATAATCTCCGTCGATATCCAATATATGAAATAGTTTCTATGTCTCTTATTATATTATCAATAGTGTGTATTGGTAGGCCTAAAACTAATTGCATATCACAGATACATCGGCCTATTGATCGATATTTGTTTCAATGCTATGGCAAATAAATGCTTCCCTAATTCGCTTATTATTTTCTTGTTTGAACACTGCTCATTCATAATTGCTATTGTGTGTTTCCCTTGTTATAATTCTCCTTACCTCTCAAGTATTGTCCTTTCTTCCTTTCCTCTTATTCTTATTCTTTTTTTCATTATCCTACCCTAAGTTAGATAGACCCTTGAATGCATGAACTTTGAGAAGCTACTTGATTTATTTTTATTTTTATTTTTTGGGGATAAGGTCACTTTGATATTTGGCATTAGATCTTTATTCGTCTATGAATGGAGACCTACTGACTAGCCAATTTGTAACTTTCAAGACATTGGCGGTAACTTCTTTTGGGTGGATTACTTGGAAGATAGCTATGTGACTATTATTGCCTTTTTCTCTTCGGATGCATTCTTGAAAGATTCCTAGTAGGTGAAATCTTCATCAATGAAGAAAAGAAGCTTATTGGATTTGCATTTTTGTGCAAGGAAAATGTTATCGTAGGGTATTGCATTGTCTTTACAATTTGATCCTATTTTGGTGCATTTTAGGGTAGTTTAGACTTCAAATATGTGGAATTTATTTAGCCCAACTGTCATTTGGGAGGTAGGAATGACCCCATCCTTTGTTGACTTGTTACATTTTTGGATAAAAATAAAATTATGGGCCCATTGCGTTGCTTATTGTGGTGATGCTTCTCTTGATGTCTATGATCATATAATTATGAATAGAAAATTGATGCGATAATGTACTTGAATATTTGAGCATGATACTATTTTTGGAAGTGGATGGAGAGGGTTAATATTAAAGGCACCATGTTTGAAAAATTGTTTTAGGAGGTGAATGGTGGTGGATTTCATTATTGGAACTTGAATATTTATCTCTAATAATGCCCCCTAAACAAGGTATTGAGTGTTTTCATTGCCATTGCTTAGAAGAATTTCTCCTCAATTGACATCAACTTAATTTACTTTGCAGATAATTTTTCTCCATTCACCACTTGCCGAATAGAGGATAATTCCTATTGCAACCTTTTGATGAAGCATATGAAACGAATCTTTTCTTAGTAAATCAATATTTGAAATGAAGATGATGTGAAGTGATGTATATCAATGTTGTTAGAGAGTCAAAAGAGGTCATCAGAATTAAGTTGTAGAATGAGATCATAAGATCCTATGTATATTGTAAAAGTACAACCTCTATATGCTTGTATGTTGCAAAATACTATAGTTGAATTTATTGAACCCTAAAAAACTCATTCTTAAGCTCATATTTGGCTACTAATGAAGTTTTAACTACTAACAAGCTTCACAAAGTGTCGTATTACATGCATACAAAAGAAGCCAACAACACCACAAAAAAAAAAAAAAGAAAAAAGAAAGAAAGAATAATTATAATGTAAACAAAAATTGATAAACAAACAAACAGCATCACAAAATTTAATATATTCGTTGTACTCTACATAGAGTTTGGTTTCTTTCATAAACATTTTGTTTCAGCATTTAGATTTGTTATCTTAATAATATTTCACTCGTGCTTCTTTTACATTGGCTTATGTTCAGTATATGGCATATACAAAATTTCATAGGTTGAGGCTTAGAAGGTTCAGGGGCATACGGTAAAAATAAGTGGACACATAGATATTATGGCAAATTGATAAAAAAAATAAATTATAGTGAGAAGATTCTTACAATGATTTTATTACTTTATGATTCAACCTTTTGATTTTTGGATCATAAATTTGTAGAATCATAAGATTTGGATAGAGATTTTAACAACTGTGATGTATATTGACGCTTTTGCATATGTATTATAATATTAATTGTTTTTGTTTGAAGATACTTTGTAGCAAGTTATTATAAAAAGTAGTGTAATTTTGAAATCTTGCGTAAAAGTAATATGTTACAGTATTAAGGTGGTTGCCAAACACAAATTTAGTCTACCATCTAGTGCAGTTACACCATGCAGCTTTATTTTCGAGGATTAGTGAATTAGATTTTCGAAAAAATATATCTTCAATGCTTACCTTTCTTTGAATCAAGATTCAAGAGAAAAGCAACATCCTCTATGGAGGGACTGTTTCTAGGAGCACCAAACAGCAGCTGTTTGATCTCTTGCACTTTCCGAAAGGCAAACTGCTTGAGAACTATCCTGGGTGCCTATGGTTGGTAAAGCCTTGAATTTTCATCATTATCTCTCTCATTGACAGAGCTGTCCAGATTGTGCTCATGTTGTATTTAGTCTACAAGTGTATTGGAGTGAAACTTTTGTGATGCTAAAGAGAGTTATTTGGACCTAACAATTAAATATAACACTCTTTCCCATTCCTTCCTATGGCCTGGTTGTGTTGCAACTAGAAAATCTTTAGTATCATGGGATTGGGTGTGTCTGGTGTCTACCCAGGAACAAAGGTGGTCTTGGCCTTATGAATTTTGATTTCTGGAGTCTTTCTGATTCAGGCTGGCTCCTTTGGCACATTTCGGAAGAGATGGATGTATTATGGATGAGAGGAATTCATGCTTACTATATGGAAAACAAGAACTTATTACATATGGAGGTGGCTGATCATATCTCCTGGATCATTAAGAGGGTTGTGGCACAGCACACACTGTCCTGACTTTGTTTTGTAATCCGAACAAACATAAATTCTGTGCTATTAGTGGCTTGTACATTGTGGCCATGGTGATGATGCAAATGGACCACAGAAAGAGAATTTTTTTGGCATTCTAGTGTATGGAACTCAGTGTATTATTCATAGACATATATTTACTCTATGGTTAACCATCATAGAAGGCTTACGACCAAGGAGAGAAAGTTCCCAACAATGATGTATGTTGCTGCAGCATGTGCTGTTTACTTGGCATAGTGAGGAATTTCCGCATTTGCTTCAGTGTTGACTATTCAAGAGCTGTGTTGAGCTTGATCATGTGTAGTTAGGACTCTCCACATTTGTTTTTCAGTGTTGAATATTCAAGAGTTTTGATTATATGGGTGCAAATCCAAAGTTGGATGGATGATTAGTGGAGGGGGGCTGAAGGATAGACTTATGGCCAAAGTTGCATGGAAACGTCGGTTCATTGCCACTTTGTGTCGTGGAAACATTCAGGGGATGGAAACTTCAGTGCAAGCTTCCAGCCATTTTCTTAAAGAAAATGGAAATAAGGAACAAAATATCAGATGATACTTGTCGTCTTAAGCAGATCCATCATTTTTGCTTCTAGTTCACTGTTGCTTTGAATTCATCAATGCCGGGACTTGAATATTTTTGTCATTTCCTAATGTCCTCGTTTCCTAATTCTTCTAAAATTGATGTTTCCCTGTTTCCTAAAATCCCTGAACTCTTGTAGCTGTTGTTGTCTGTCATTTTTGGATGGAGAGATATAAAAGAATCTTCCATAGTATGAGTAGAACAACAATTCTGCTAACAAAGTCTATTGTTAAGGGGTTGACTAGTAGATATAGAAGGGATATTTTCAAGCATTTCCTTTTGTGGTGGAGCACTCTATGGTATTGGGTTTGGCTTAACAAGATTAGGTTAGTCTATGCTATTTGTGATTTCTAGTAATAACATGGTTAACTTTTTCTATCAAACAGCATGATGTGCAACATCTACTGGATTGAGGCTAGACATATATTTCCAATATGCCTGTTTTTTTGCATGGATATGTTTAAAAAACCATGTGCCATGGATGACACCTCATTGTATTGAAAGTTTGCTGGGATTTTATTGGTGTATATTGGCTTTTTTTGAGTCCAAGGAATATGACCAAATCTTTAAGAGTCAATTAAAATGGAGAAAGACTACCTGTATTTTCACTCATGGACGATAAGGTCTATATCTGGATTGGAATTGGGACGTGCCATGATTTTGTTGGGACAGGTATTTGAAAGGCCTAAAGTGTATATAGGGAGTAGGTTTCCTAGAGCGTAAACACAAAGTGAAGACGTGCACTTAGGCGAAGTAGGATAGCTTCTTTCATTCTCACCATTAAATATTTTCCTTTCCTTTTTCTACTCAAAATTATGTCTATGGGTTCTCTTGATCTCCCTCCTCCCTTTTCTTCAATGTGAGATGCAGTTATCATATTGAATGTATTTTTTTTAATGATAATGAAAACTAAAATTTGCTAATTAAGGATTTATATTCTGCATTAAATATCTTTTTGCCCCTTCTTTTCCATTTAAAATTATTGTCTATTGGTATTATGACCTTTGTTTTATCTATTGTGAGATTTTGTTAACTTATTGATCCCATACATTTTTGAATGAAAAAAGCCTTTAAATAGCTAATCATAGTAAGGCGTGTAAGTTTGAAACCTTGTACACCACTGTGCCTTAGTGCTGGTCTCATCAGACTCGCCTTGCGTAGGATGGAAAAAACCCTTGATACCTTAGGCATGCCTTTTCAAACACTAGTTGGGGCTCGTGGGTGGGTGGGAGGATCCATACAATGGTTGTTTAGTAGGTTTATGTAGTAAGTTTGAATGTTTTCATATGGTTGATAGTGTGTGAGATCTGTCAACTGCATGTGGATAGCCCAGATTTCTGTGTTGACCTTCTTTTATTGACCCCGAGTCATCAAACCCTTTTCTTGATTGTGCTTTGATTTAGAAATGCACTTTACAGATTAAACTTTATACCATGAAAGGAGTGAGGTTCCATTTTCAGCGGTAATAATACTTTATTTGATCCGATGGGCTCTCAAGCAAGGATGTAATTGTAGTGTTTATAGTCCGATAATTATGTGTGTACAAGTATGTCCGCATGGATGGAACTTTTGACAGTGTCACGGTGAAGTCCTGGTACCCTTGTTTTGCGCATCAATCTAGCGCAATTTTTGCAATGGCAAGTAAGACTATGGATTGGACTTTGTAGCATTGATTTCTGCTTTTGCATTAATTTAGTAATTTGGGCATTTGCTTTATTGACAAAAAAATATTGTAAATCTTGGAAGAATTTTTTTCAAGAGGCCGTGATTCACTGAAATGAATAATCTACATATAATCCAACTACTTGATGGAGCCTACGTAGAGTTGCTTTCTGCCAATTTTTTCAACTATTGAGGGTATTCTTAAAAGACCCCGACTGCATAAACTCCTCTATCGTAATCATAATGTATTGTTGTTTCAAGGAAGACTATACCTCAAAAATTAGGGATAGATGTATATGGTAAAGATACTTGTTGAGATGGTAAATCTAACAAAAATGCACGCATTTTGGAAAGTGAAGATCTAATTTATTTTAGACTTGATGTGTAAAGTGAGGTAAAAAATCTCAATGTTGCCATGCGAAAAGGGAGCTTTATACATTTGCACTGAACCAGGGTAAGGGCCTTAGCTATGTATTCAACATTTTATTTCAGATACCATGAGGTCTAGGCAATAGGCCTATTTATGAATCTAAGAGATGAGTTTTTACAGATAGGGCTGTCAATGAGTCAAGTTGGCTCGTTAACTCATTTATTTAGTTAAATAAGGTGAGTCCAAGCCTTCTTTTTAGGCTTGTTTATTAAACAGGCCGATCTAGAGCTAGGGGGAGTTTGGCTTGGCTCATTTACATTCTTGGTTTAACTTGTTCGTTTATTTGAATGAAGCTTGTTTACTGCCCTATTCGCAGAGTATGATTGTGGCGTGTACAAAATATGAATTTTCCCAATTTGATATGGTCTAGACGTGATTTGAATAGGGATATTTTGTTTTTTTATTTGGAAGGGAGGGGGCGTAGTACTTGTATGAAAAATTGGAAGCACATTATTGTGCTAAGGTACTGTAGTGCAGGCAGCATTTCTAAATCAAATTCCACACTGTATAAATAAAGAAATTGCAAGGCTCATACTAAAAGCCAGAAATTGTCAGCATTGCAGCAATCACAGTTGGGACAAAGAACACGATAAAAGGGTGTTAAATGCCTACTTGGGCCTTCTAGATGTATTTTGTCCCCTCTCCTTCACCTGTACGATGCCAGCCAGTGATGCAGTTAACCCTTTAAATATATCTAATATAGAATGGATTTTGGGAAGTATATACTTCACAAATCTAGATTTGTGTCAATCTAATAACCAAACATAAGCCAAATGAATCTACATAATGCCTCATATGTAGGTTTTCTGATATTGCTTTGTCTTAACGTCCTGATGAGGTTGTAGGTGGGAGAGAGCATTTTTGTGAGTAGAGGTTTATCATTTTCAATATTTTCAATATTTTCATTCCAAATTTGTGTTCATATTGGAGGGTTAACACGCGGCAGTTTTGTCTTTTAGATTCTTCATATTTTCCTTCTCACTCCCTCTTCTTTCAGTGTTAGCTTCTGATCTGTAGCGCAAACTGACTGTCTTGCAAACCTTATTGAGTTTTGTTCTTACTAGTTTCATGTTTTCCGTTAAGGCATTGTATGGCAACCAAATTGTTTCGCTTAAATCATTCATTTTAGCTGATATGACATTATTTCGAAGTAAAATTTTAAAACTATATTTACCTCTTGTTTACAATATAGTATGCTCTCAATAATTAAATAATATTAAAAGACATCCTAGAATGTCAATATGTTTGAATCCATTCATCTTCAGTTCAGCGATTAAATATACAGAGCTTGAGTCCATTTCAACTATAACAAAGTGTTTGGAGTCTGATTTGCTGAAGTCATTTACACTTGCTTGTCTTGTTGCTTGAATTATGCAATATTATTATTTTCTAGAAGTTACCAATTTGTGTCACTCTTGATCGAACAGGTTCAACGTCATAGCGTATTTACAGCAAATATGGTGGTTTGAAGTTGATGGGGCTGTAAAGTTCCCATTACCCCCCGATACCTACTCCCTGTCATTCAGGCTACACCTGGGAAAGTTTTCCAAACGACTGGGAAGACGTGTTTGCAATTATGAACACACACATGGTTGGGATATAAAACCAGTTAGATTTGAGTTAAACACTTCAGAAAGTCAGAATGCAACTTCAGAATGCTGTTTGGATGAAACCGAACATGATGACTTGAGTGTCAACCACAAGCGTGGGTGTTGGATAGAGTACAAGGTTGGCAATTTTGAGGTCAAAAGATCAGAACCTGATCATGAAGTCAGATTTTCCATGAAGCAGATAGATTGTACACACTCAAAAGGTGGCCTTTGTGTTGATTCTGTATCCATTATCCCTACTGACTTGAGAGTGCGAAGAAGACGATTGGTTTCCAAGTAAGAATAGATTCAGGAACCTATGTATAGTTTCTAAGCTGTTGGTTTCTTTGTGAAGTCTGATTGAATTATCATCTAAATTATGTTTTAAGAACTGTGTTTCGGGAGTGTCAACCACAAGCGTGGGTGTTGGATAGAGTACAAGGTTGGCAATTTTGAGGTCAAAAGATCAGAACCTGATCATGAAGTCAGATTTTCCATGAAGCAGATAGATTGTACACACTCTAAAGGTGGCCTTTGTGTTGATTCTGTATCCATTATCCCTACTGACTTGAGAGTGCGAAGAAGACGATTGGTTTCCAAGTAAGCATAGATTCAGCAACCTATGTGTAGTTTCTAAGCTGTTGGTTTCTTTGTGAAGTCTGATTGAATTACCATCTAAATTATGTTTTAAGAACTGTGTTTCGGGAGTTCTTGCTTGAGCTTGTTTTTGGTCAGGCTTGGGACTTATCCATCCTTGGTCTGGTAGATAGCTCAACATTTTTTTTTTATTTTTTATTTTATCATTTTACAACTTTGCAGAAAATTAGGTAATATTTATCTCATAACAGATGCTTATTCAGTTCAGCATATAGTTAATTTGTGGAACAGTTTGGTCCTTCGGGGCATGTAAATTAATAATTTGATGTTTTTGTTGCTACATTCATTATATCATAATAGTTTTTACCTTTGATAAACTCCTGTCCACTTTGAGAGAAGATTTGTGGTTATTGCTTATTTTTTCCAGTCATTTACTGCTCTGTCTTTAAACTGGGGATGGCCATTTCTCCTATTTAGGACACTGGTCCAGATGAACGGGAAAAGATAAAGCAAACTCTCTTTCATCTTGCCATTCTTGTGGGGGTCCCTTTCCAAACTGGTCGGGACCATCATTAAAAGGTCTGGTTAACTGTGCTGTATGTTGTGACTACAGGAAGTTGGCGATTATTTTAGTTGGTTTAGGACATGGGCGGATACTGTTTTAATTTGAAACAGGTTGAATGGGAGGATGTTTGACAATTTATTTTGCTGAAATTAGTTTATAGCTAAATTTGGATTGTGATGTCATGCTAGAGGAGGCATTAAATTCTGTTGTTGAGGCAGAAACAGCATAGTTCGTGCTTGATCTTTTTGCTTCCTCAGAAAGTTGCAAAGTGATGTTAATATACGTGTATGCTTCTTGCGAACTTATTAGGACCACACATTAGTCAATCTTAGATAACCCCCCCCCCCAATCTTGATGAAAACTGGGTAATTTTCTCTGCCACACTTACTGGAACGTTAACCATGACATTACTACAGTTAATTTAGCACAATGTTCACCTTTTAGCTGAACCAATAGTTCATGTCTTATTTTACCCTGTTACCGACTTTTTCACTGGCTTGCTGCTGTTAATTGTCTAAACAGCAAAACAGGTGTATTCTTGTTTTTGCATGTGTCAGTTTGATGTTTGACTTAATGACATCAACAGAGAAATGCCTAGAGAACCTGATCAGCATCTTGGTATCCTTTCTTGACCTATTTTAATCTGCGTTGTATCAATCCCCAAAAGTGTGTAGCGCACAGTTTTTTCCCAGTCGCTCATTTTCTGTGAAACTTCTTCTGATCGCTGTACTTGGATTTTACATGAGCTATATATGTTGGGTTTCATTAATTCCTGACAGTAGCATTTGCAGTTTATGTGTAGTACACGTACATCTGTGTGCTGTTTTATTCCAATGGCAGCCATCTCATTAAAATTGGTTTTGGGGATGAAATTTTGAAAGAGTTAATAGAAAAACTGTACTGAAAGTGGCGCCGCCTGGGTACACTCTTTTTTGCACCGCCCTTGTGTAGGCATCTTTATTGATCTATGATACTTGCTGCCTATAATTTTTTTTTTTTTTTGAGAGTCGATTCATCTCATATTATGGTTCCTTGTAGGTCACTCTCATCAGTTTCAGCTCTTTAATATTTTGTCAGTACTGTGGACCACTTTCTACTAATAGATGTTACACATAACTTGGGGAGTTATTTATCTGGTACACTTGCTGAAATCGAACAATTTAATATTGTATGCTCTCTTTCCATAGAGTTTTACTGGTTTTAGAAATTCACCCGTTCCAGTAAATTTTATTTATTGGGGTCGTGCGGATTAAGTTTTGCTCGGCCTGCTTGTTCGATGAATGCTCAAGAACTTGCTTTCCAGCTTGGTATGTTTCCTGACGTAGGCGGGTAATAAGAGTTTCTGCATCCCCTGTAAAAAGAGGCTGAGTTTCTGAATTCTCTTTTCCGTTGCTGATATTAACTGTCTTCTGTTATGTATCAGTATCACCCATGATACAATGCTACACTTGGTATTCACAGCTAACGGCTTGCTTGGACCCGTTTTTGGCAAATTATATCTACAGGAAATGGTACAGCAGTTAAAAAAGTTATCTAGCATAGGTTGAGTCATTGAAGTCCTAGCTGTCGCACTTGCATTGTGCCGTTAGCATTTGGAATTCTTACATACCTTGGGTGGTGGTTCAGCTGTAGCTAGAGTATTACTACTACTTGTTGGTACAATAGTTTGCATGACACTCGTAGGTTCCTAGGCTGTATAGTTGGCAGGCTGGCTTCTTGCTTTCTGATCCGTTGTTTTTCTCATAGGATTTTCCGTAGATTTGGACCTCTTGATCACTTCATTCATTACCTTCTTATTGAAAGCGTTTCTGGTAGTTTTTTTCCTCGGATTCTCTTCACATCACAGGTTTTGTCTTTTTGTGTTTAGTTTGCCTGGAAACCTACCGGTTAAACCTTTTTTTACGTGCTTTTAATTGTGAAGAGGTCGGCGTAGGTATTGATCCCCACTTCAGTCTACTCATAAAGCCTTTTTTTTTTCCCCTTTTTTTCTTTATAGTCACTGTTCCTTCCCTTAAACTAGATTGGTGTGATAGGGGCGGGTGATCCGATAATGACGACTTGAAAGGTAGGTAGGCAGTTAGGTAGGTAGATGTCTGTGAGTATTAGGCTATGCTAAGTACTAACGATCCAGATCATGCCTTAATGGGAAAGTAATTTAAGTTTGTCCTGTCTCTGGACTATGGTAGTATGAAGTTCTGAAATTAGAGGATTACATAGTTTTAAAAATCTAAGAGATCACTAAATCTGTATTATACTGATTTAATGGTTCGATTAATGTTACATATTAAATTAAAAAATATACAAAAATAAAATTATATATAAATTTAATCGATTTTTAATCGGTTGGTATTTTGACCCGCGAATTAGTTTTCATTGCTCTTGATTGGTTTTTGGTTAGTTTTTATCTGTTATAATTTTCTAAGAATCGCTATGTAAAATTTAGCTATTAACCTGACTGATTTGTCGATTGGTTTGTCTTTTAAACTCTATTTACAATATCAGATTTTAATTTTCTTGGATCCTGCAGTAATCGCGGCAAATAGATTAGCGGCTCCAGGTGAAAGAGATGGGATTAATCAGAGAAGCTTAACTAACATTTGACCTGGGGTTACCCTACTAATGAGGGAAAATTAAGTCTTGAAGGTCAAACGGTATTTGCGTGTTGAAGAATAGAAGACCAATCACGAGATAAGTTGCAGATTTGACTTTCATGATCTGCAATTTGGGGTTACCAATTTTTTAGGACCACCGGTGTATGTTTCTTGATCCCGAATGGCTTTTCTAAATTGGATGTAGGAGAGTATTCATAATTTAATGCCTAATAGCCTCTCAACGTTTTACCGTTTGACATGAAACTGACTACTTGTACTGCCTCTTAGCCGGGCTATAATATGCCGGTTTAACTTTCAATATTGTCACCGGGCAATAACATGCCGTTTTAACTTCATATTGGCACTAGCTTTTCTTAATTTAAGTAGGAAAGGGTTCGTAACTGTTATTAATTCATCGTTTGGGGGAGGGGGAGGGGGAGGGGGAGGTAGAACATAATACGGTTCTTACCATAACTCAAATCAAACAAAATCATAATTTTATAATTTAAGAATTTATCATTTGGCTTATATATATATATATATATTTAAAATTAGCATGGTTATAGTTTGAAAAAATAAATTACGGATTATAAATTGGAAACAGTATGTGTGTGCGTATATACATATTAATGGTAGTATCATCGTCAAGTGAGTATTATTTATTGTAATTTTAGATGATAGCTATATTATAAGTGTATGTATTATTCATGAATCATTTACTGTAATGAGATTTTTCTCTTCATAATATTTCTAAATATACTTAATACTTTTTGTTGTTATTTATATATTTAAAGTAGTTAGAGAGTTGCTTAAAAAAATATTATTTGATTTATGTATCACTAGAGCTGGGTTTCTCTTCTACTTTTTATTGAATTGCCAATATGATTTTTATATAAATGATAATTATATATATACATATATATATACACAACCATATCTATATAAGTTTATAGTGTATTACATATTATTATAAAAATGATATTTCAAAAGTACAATTTAGTATTATTTTTTTTCTTAATTTTTGCAAGAATATTAAAACAATTTCAAGTTGAGTAATGATTTTTTGATATTTAAGATGCAAAAATCATCGACCTAAGTAACCAAACCATTAATATGGTTTGGTTTAAATATTGGAAAAATAGTTTGGTTTAAGGTCGAAATCAAACTAAATTAAATGGCGTTTGCTCCAAGGGGTGGGGGAGGTTAGATTGTGGTTGCTTTTACCCGGGGAGGTAAGAGTATATGGAGTGCTATATAGAGGTGAAGGTAGTAACAAGATGTACAAACTATCATCGTAGAGTCAGTGAAGGCTTTGGTCAAGGTCGAAGTCTGAATTATATTATTAGGGATTAATTAATATTAGTATAATTTATAAAGGATAATAATTAGGGTTGTAAATGAGTCGAGTTAAGTCAAATACATTTAGGCTCGGACTCTACTCGTTTAACTAAACGAACGAGTCAAACCGAACTCACAAGTCAAAGTCATAAAATAAATCGAGTTTTATTTTTTTTCCAACTCGGATTTGACTTATTTAGTAAGTGAGCTAAAAATGAAGCTCGGTCTTGACTTATTTAATTAAACGAACGAGCGAAACGAACTTTTAACAAGTCGAACCGAATACCGAATTGACTTAGCTCATTTACAGTGGTATTAACAACGAAAGGCCTTCGCCAGTAACAATCCACAAGTACAAGAACTGGGCATGAGGATTGAGTTTCAACCATGCATGAAATCATATAAACTCTTACTACTTAGTCCAACGCCGACTAGTGGCACCAAGGGCTTGTAGCTCGGACGATATTTCATATTTGTACGAGAGGCACGAGTAAATAACTAGAGTTAGATTGTTACTAAGGGTACGACTCTTTTAACAGGGGAAGAAAAAAAAATGCTAACCAACTTGCACTCACAGACGAAGAGGTATCCTATAACATATATTTCATTTATTTTAAGGACACTAGCTTTGAGGCACATGGTCTTAGGTGCTATAATATAGTAGTATATATTTAAGTACCATAACAGTGATATTAATTATGTAATTAATATACAAGTCTAAAATCTATGTAGAAAATGGTTTAGTATTAATATAAGGTAACATCAAATTTCAAATTTCAAATTTCAACTTAGCGGTTAGTTGGTGTGGGGCAACGGCCAATGGGAGGAAAAAACAGACGACTCCGTCCTTTACATCCCTAGTATGAGGTGTTTTTCATAGGGAAGAATTTTCATTTCAAACATATGTTCGGACTGAAACTGTGAAATGGATGCTTACCCTTTTTTTTTTTTTTTATTTCATACTAATATTAAGCAATAGATGTAATACATAAGGATTTGTTTTTATTCCTATTGCCCTCGTACAAAATTCCTATTTGGCGTAAGCAATTGGAAGTTATTTCCACTTGACTAATAATTAATCATTATATTATATTTAAATTTAATATCCTATTTGTTTTTGTTTGGGCGATTTTTTTATTTAATTTTTATTTATTTATTTTGTTTGTGTCTGAGATAGAGACAGAGAGAGAGAGGGGCCCTTGTTTTGTGTACTTATATATTATTGAGCAAATTCTTAAGTAGTTCGTAATATTAGAAATTAGTAAAAATAATCTTAAAATTTTATTTGTACCATTCATTAAAAATGAGCAAAGCATTTGATGTATATACAACTAATATTTACATCTAGAACATTTTTTCTTTTGATACGTATAATTGTAATAATACTATGATAATAATAATAATAATAATTTTATTATTATTATTATATGTATAATAGTAATAATTAATATAATAGTTATTACTTAAATTAAAATAAGTATTATATTAATATTAGTTAGTTTTATGATTAGTATATTTGTATATATGATAATAATCATAAAATTAATTAGGCTCATTATTATCATTAATATTAATTAAAATAATAATTATTATTAACATTAATTAATAATATTAATAATAGTATTGGTGTTATTATCATTAAAATAATATTAATTAATATTGTTTTAATTATAATAATACGTTACTTTATGTTTAATTATCATTTGATCAGATAAGTTAAGAACAAAATTAAAATTCTAATGATGTAACATTCAGTTGGGTTTGAAGAGGCCTGAATAAAAATAATTAGTATGAGGTTCGGTTAAGATGGAATTATAATGATGGTAATATTGGGAAAATAGATGTAATATTCACTAATATGCCGCAACCCATGCCAACTCGTAAACTAGACTACGCCGATCCTTCTTAATTTGTAATCCACCGTGGATTAATTCATGTGAATTTTTACAAAATAATAACCCAATCAATCTAACATATAAATATATTTTTATGGGTTGGATTATATAAGTCATGTTAAAGCTAGCCCATCGAACATTGTTAATGTTTGCAGATATTTGTTTGGTCTTTAATATCGTCATCCGCGGCTCGAAGTAATATATAAAAGTTGGATTTTATAGGAGTCTTTTGGTTAAGTGTCTGTTGTGTTCTATGATCCGGTCTTTAATTATCACAGGATATTTCGGGAGTTGATCTTTATGTACGTACGTGTGATGATGTTCTGGCTGCCTTGCGCGCTGAAAGACTTTGCTACGCTTCTGCAGCAGCAAGTCCTTGTTTGATTAATAAGATCTGATTCAAATTATCACGGGGGGAAGAGAGGGGGGGGGGACGGGGGACGAAAGAAAAGAGCATTTCCATAGTCTCTGCGCCACAGAAGAATAGAGACGGTAACGAAATGAATTTATTATACATCGGCGGAGGATATGTGCATGTCAACCTAAAGTTGGCAGACTTTTGCATTGATTGAAGATGCCTTTTGACCAAGCAATATCCAGAAGGAGCGACAAAGGAGGGGGGGAGGGGTATTTGCAGCTTTTACTTGCTCTTTATTTACTCTTCCGTTACCTTCCATCCGCTAAGTATTTATTTAGCACTTCCGAGTTACTAAAATTATTTAAGATTTTCGTCTCTCCCCTTCCCTCCATCTCTGCCTTTACTTTGTGTCTGTCGTTCTTTACGGGGATGTGTTGGCAGCAGCAGCAGCACTGGTAGTCGTAGTACTTACTGCTGACCGTGCACTGATCGAGGGAACACCGTGTCCGCTGGCTTTTTACGTACACATGATGCATGTTGTGCCTCCCCTCCTTTCAGCTGCGGCCGCATGTTATGTATATAGCAGCATCAGCCTCAGCCCCACACCATCCCTTCCTCCTGTAACAGTATGTTCCTTCGTCAACGGAGCCCCTAGCTTAGGTAAACTAGGTTTGGACCTTGTAATTATCTTGAACAAACGTTTCGGAATCGTTCTAAATACCACGAGCTTCCGCGGCGCATCAACTGCTATCGTGCCAGCTGCCTTATACGTACGCCGGCTTCATGTTAAAAGTCCGGGGGTTAAAAAAAAAACTCCGTTGACGATGATTGCCTGAGGGCTCTAAGCCCTTACCGCACACACACTGCAGACACAAATAAAATAATCGTTCTAACTATTTGATGGCTTAGACATATTGTATTGTATATTTATTGATCCAAATATTCAAGTCAATAATAGTAGCTAAAAGAAGTGGGAAAATGCTATGCATAACATCCGGTTGGGATACTTGTGTTTTTTGTTTCTAGGTGTATATTTCTGATGCCGATTGCCGAATATAAATAAAATGATAGGGTTTCTCAAATATAGGATTCGATGGAGCAGATATCATATAATAAGTATATATCCACTGAATAGGGATATCTAATTTTGTATACCGCTATACATATAGGCAAATTAATGGGCAAAGGTCCGGGAGTGCAGATCATGTGGCTGTACCGACGTGCGTTACGCCTATGTGTGTATATATATATATATATATATTGGTTTTATATGTCTCGTATGATAGGAACTTAGGAGGAAGCGGGGGTAGAGTAGAGAGGCGTGAGAAACAATAAGGCCATATGTTGTCCGTTCGATAGGAGCAAGTCTTTGGGACCAGATTGTGACCTTAGATCGATATGTTACTGTAGTTTTAATGTTTATATCTAACGCCACTCCCCAGGGAATTCAGTTTTACTTTCTTCGGTATATATTGGTTTTTTTTTTTTTTTGTCCTTCAACTGCACCCTAAAAGACAAAAGCCATGCTTCATAAAAATATCGCCATCCATCTCACGCGCCATAAATTGACCCTAGCTAGTAAGTGTAAGGGATAAAATTGTGCTTGTTTGGTTAGGGATGGAAAAATTACCCTTATATTTTATATATCTTATATAATCTAATTAAAATTAAATATTTTTGTTCTAATGAATACCCATTTGAGATCTTAATTTGATCTAAAATGGTTATTTTATTAAAAATATATTTATTATTATTAAATATTTAATATAATTAAAGACATAAAATTGGGAGAAAAAAAATTCCACCCAAATTACTCCCATACCAAACAAGTCCTTAAATATTTACATCGAACCTTTATATTTATTGTGAATACTAGTAGTGCTGTTTTTTTAGTATAAAAAAATGAAAAATTTAGATTTAATGGGAGCCTTTGAATACAATTAAATACAAAATATTTTACGAGCATCTTTTGTGGCCCTGCATGTAAAATAGTTATACCATCAATTGTAAATTTAATTTGTTGCTTTAGTTAACGTCCAGACTTAACTTAGTGACTATTTTTTTTAATTAAATTAATATATCATATTTTAAGTTAGTGCAAATATCCGTTTCAATGGACGATGAGCTACTATTCGATCGAATGGATGCAGATATTGAACTTAAACACCCCTAATTAGTTAGAACTCTAGTCTAACTAGTTCATTGCAGGAACGATCCGGCGATCCCCCCATTAATTTTGAAATTGCTACAAGTTTGATCAGCTTCACTATGTGAAATTTCCTCTTTTATATCGTGAAAAAGTTAAGTGACTTTGTTGGTATTATATATATATATATATAGTTGTTTATTTCTGGGGAAAAAAAATCTACTAACGAGAAATATTCTAACTCCTTTTTTTTTTCTCTGGTAGAAGTGCTTCAAATTCTAACATTTGGCATGAAAAACCCTAGCCGTAAACAATCAAAATATAAAACTAAATGACTTTTAAAATTGAATTCAAATTTTTCAGAGGCACTCTTCATACACGCTACCAATATCATCCATTGCCTACACTACACCCCTTTGCTAGCTAGGTAGCTGCATGCCCCCCTCCCTCCCTCCCTCCCTCCCAAGCTGCACGGCCCTCTCCATCCCGGGTGGTCCATCCCTCTAGCTAGCTCGAAAGCCTCCGCCCACGTATATATATTACGGGGTTGAGTTTTAGCTACCAACCAAGGGAAGGACTCAAGAAAACACAAGAAAGATAGAAAGAGAGAATTGAAGCAGCAGCAGCAGCCAATTAAAGTATGGATTGGACAGGCTCCAACTTAAGATCCTTCGTCTCTCGACCGGATTCTCTCAACTTGCTCTACAACTACAACGGCTACGATCCTTTCCCTGGTAATTACTTAAATTTCAATATGTACATATATATATCCTCCCATCATAACAATATATTAATTAATACAGATATTAACGTTCCTTTTTTTTTATATTTGTTTTTAATCATTAGGCATGGAGATGATGAGTAACAAACATCCAGGAGGAGCAGGAGGAGGAGGAGAGATAATGGCATCGGTACCACAGTATGTAATGGGACCGTCATCACTACTGGACAAGACCATGAGCTATGGGAACCAAGAAAAGAAGAAGAGGCTGACAAATGATCAGCTGGAATCCTTAGAAAACAGCTTTCTGGAAGAGATAAAGCTCGATCCAGATAGGAAGATGAAGCTAGCTAGAGAGCTTGGCCTACAGCCTCGTCAGGTTGCCGTTTGGTTCCAGAACAGGAGGGCTAGGTGGAAGGCTAAGCAGCTCGAGAGACTGTACGATTCTCTCAAACAAGAGTTTGATGCTGTTTCTAGAGAAAAACAGAAGCTTCAAGAAGAGGTAATTTCACTATCTTACTAAAATATATTATCGATCCCTAATTATTTCGTAAAAATTAAAAGAAAGTAACTATATTCTCTTAAATAATTACTATATATATTTTTATATTTTTTTTAGAAACTTCTTAGGGTAAAAGTCTTCAAAATGAAAATAAAAATGAAAATATGGTAGTGTTTATACTGCATAACACATTCGTTAATTAGTAGTGTCCTCAAACGGATGATTTCCACTTCATCACTATAATTTACATATATACATTTGCATCTATAATTTATGAGGTACTAGGTTTCAAAATTCAGATTTTTTTTTTTACTGTAGGTTTTCAAAATTTTATACTTCATTATTTTTAAAATAACTTTTTCCAAGATATATAGATATATATATATATATATATATATATATATATATATATATATAGAGAGAGAGAGAGAGAGAGAGAGAGAGAGAGAGAGACAAGCCACCCTCATCGATCGATACAGCAAGTACAACTACATACATTCCTCACGGATCGTCGTAGCTAGCTACCTATATGGAAGATAATTGAAACCTCCGTAATCCGTGGCCATCGGTCGAGTATTATAACATACGTACAATGCCGCCCGTTAATGGTTTCTTCACATGTAGTCTAACTGCAAAGCTATTTGAGTGTTAGCTCTAGCTACAATTTGTCTCTGTCACTCTGCTTATGGATTAAAGGCTTAATTAACCATATGGTTTTTCTTCTTCTTCTTCTTTTGTTTTTTTTGGGCGAGGTTTAAGAATGGATTTCTAGTAGCTGTATAAACGCTTGATATATACCCGGAGCGTGATGCTCGAGTGGTGTTATCATATCACAAGTCATCGGAACGAATCTTGAAAATTTGTAGATGTTATTCTTTCATTTGTATTTAGGCGGTATATACACTTACTGTAGTGCGTGTTGTACGTTATTATCTTTGTGGAACCCAAAATTTTGGGCATTTTATAGACATGAAGTTCTTCAACAAAAACAAACTTGATCCAGAGAATCCAATATCTATCCACGTTTAGATAACTACTAGCAGCCACTGTTCCTTTTTGTCTGAAATGACTGCTGCTGTTGTAGGTGTTGAAACTAAGAGCCATGGTCATGGAACAAGCAACAAAGAACCAAGTTTCCAACGGATACACGGAGATCTCCGCTGAAGAGACGGTAGAAAGCACCTCGGTGGCGCTTCATAGCTCCGGGAAGCAACCGCAAGATACAAGTCCTCCGCCACAAAATGGTGCAACCGAGTGTCATTATCTCTTCAATGTAGACGAGTACAACACCGTCTCGCCGCCATACTGGGGTGCCCTTCCGTCGTACCCTTGAAAAAAGCTGTTGTTTCCATCTTCATGATATATTTTCTACCAAGCTGCCGTTGCGGGGAAAAAAAAAATCCAAGCTTATTAGATTTTGTAAAATGATAGCTAGCTAGCTAGTAAGTGAAATAATCAGTTAGTCTAACTCGAATGATAGGTTTAATTTTAATTAAGAGCAATATAGTGTTTTTAATTTGTTAGTTGGAAGGGAGCTAGCTCTTTTTAGAGCAATTAGTACTTCAGTACTAATTCAGTGTTGTTAGTTTCTG
Source organism: Tamarix austromongolica (assembly GCA_039764185.1). NCBI lineage: Eukaryota > Viridiplantae > Streptophyta > Magnoliopsida > Caryophyllales > Tamaricaceae > Tamarix > Tamarix austromongolica. The sequence continues at coordinate 88,889,938 of CM077810.1, forward strand.
TAGACAGCATATGATATGTTTTCCTCCATGAGGCTTTGATAAATATTACCCTATAATATTACTCTACTCTGTTATTTTTATCTTTAATCAGCTCTCTCTCTCTCTCCATTTATTTTTCTTTTTCTTTTTTGACCCCAATCTACTTCTAGCAAGATTCATTAGTTTCTAGAGGTAGTAATTGAAAGTTCGGCCCAAACTAATACTCTTATTTTTTTTTAGTCAATAAGTCAAGTGTAAACATATATTTAGAATTGTGTTTAATTATTAAACACAATGAGTTGGATCAAATGATTATAGAGCCTCTATTAAGGTTGAATCACCTTAATTAAGAATATTGTTGTTGAGACCCAACAAATTAATTGATTGGGAAGCATTAATAAGAGGACCTTTCTATAGGATTACTTGGTTAATAATATTTAAATAATTGTTATAATTATCCCATGCAAATAGGAGACATCCATGCAATTCAAAGTAAAAGCATAATTTCATGAATTTTAGTTAGCTCACTATTATATATACGTACCGTTGTAAATGCTATTAAGTGTATTCTAGATTAAAGACAACAAATACTCCTCTTCCTCTATATGGTATCATACGCCAACTACTTAACCACCCTTTCATTTGATCCAATTAGCCATCATGTCTTCCACCTCTCATTTTCTGTACTTCAAAAGATCTTGTTGAATTCTACACCACCTCCCAACTTTCAATTAAACTCAACTCCTCCAACTATCCTACGTGGTAGCGTCAAATTTGTTCACTACTTGTTGCTCGAGATCTTGATGGATATAACACTGGCACCATCCTCTGTCTGTGCAAAACAATCACTACTGAGAATGGTGAGTTTCCTAATTTAGAATTCCAATTTTGGATTCAAAAGCATAAACATCTTTACATTGCATTACTTGGCTCTTGTGATGTTGAAGCTCGTGCAAGCATGTCTTCTACACCAACATCTCATGATGTGTGGCTAGCTCTGGAGCATGCCTTTGCCACTCATTCTCGTTCTCAAGTTATATCCCTATAAGATAGTTTCTAAGAATTTTCAATTAATGGAATCATAAGCCTTCGTCACATCAACTTTCATCATACATCATGGGGAAGCATGTTTTCTTCCATATAATCGTATGAGTTAGTGTGCCAATAAAATATTATCCCCAATCACCCTACCCTTAACAAGAGCAAATTGTGAAATGTTGATGATGTCAAGCAAGATACGTTGGATTCGTGATGTTAAGACGTTGGATAGAATTTTGTAGAGAATTGAACAACAAGCAATGGATCTAAAATCAGAGACTTTACTAGGGTTGTCTTTATTGGAATCAATACTAGAAGAGTATAATAGATAAAATAGAGGATAAAACCTAAGTAAAAGATTTCTTTAAGAAAAAACAATAAATCTTCGCCTATTATATCTCATGAGGCTTTAAAGAAGCCAATAATGAAGCCATATAATCCATGAGATTTTGTATTTCCGACAGAGAACAAGGCATCCTCAACTCCTGTAATGGAAATGGGTTTAAGCAGTTTATGCTAATCTTTAGTGCAGATAAGAGATCTTTGTTGAAGGATAGAGCTATCCATTGCATCTACATTGGTGTGAGGAGAATCATAACCAAGATCTTTATAAAATTCTTCAAATGCATCTTTTACAGCCTTAGGGTTAGTAACCCTTTCTCTATTTTAGGTCTGAATCTTCAAAATCATTCTTTTATTTTTTTCCTTTCCTTTATATTTTCAAAAAATAATTTGTTGTTTGAATCCCCTATCTGAAACCATTTGATGCATGATTTTTTTTTAAAGAAACTTTCATCACATTTTTTTTCAAATGCTCATATTGTTTAAGATATTCCATTTCCCCAAGTTGTAGTTTACTACATGTTGGATGGTTCCTAACCTTCTCTTAAATGTATGTAAGTCTCTTCCTTTTTTTTTAGTAACTCCGCTTGTAATGCTACCAAACTTTTCTTTATGTAATTCCCTAAGATGATATAAGGAGGTCTTTAATTTAATATCCATTGAGCTATGTTTTTATCTATGCCAAAACTCTAAGATAATTTTAAGAACATCATCAGCATAGGTCCAAATGTAATAGAACTTAAATCTCCCCTTATGTTGAGGTCGTGTATGGTGCAAATATACAGAGGCTGGGCAATGGTTGGAGAAATAGGTGGATTGGAAATCCATAGTAGAATTTGTGAATAGTTTAAACTATTTAATGTTGCCTAACACTCTGTTAAGTTTACACACGATCCTCTGATCACTAATCATTGTGTTACTCCATGTGAAGTTTTGCTAAGTAAAATGGATATCTTTAACCATAATATTATGCAGACATTGCTTGAACTCCTTCATATCCCTACATTAATACTTGCCCCTTATACTTCTCATAATTATATAAAACCAAATTGAAATCCCCCATTATAAGATAGGGCATATTTGTGATAATAGTGGATTCAATTAAGCTAATGTCATAGATCTCTTTTGTCACTCCCCAGGTTGTATGCATGAATGAATGATATACAAATGGTACTTTCAATGGAGTTGCATGTAGCTTTATCCTAGATACCCTAAGCATGAGCTTGTATTAATTATACATGCCATTTACTTTTGTCCCTCAAATACTAAACTCTCCCATTATGATGATGAGTATAGATGTCAATGGAAGCTTACTAAGTTCCTAATTTTCTCCTTATCAAATTAGCATTGGAATATTTTATTTGAGTTTCTAATAAGCCAATTAAATAAACATTACACTTTAATCTACTGCCTTAAATCCTTCTGTTTGAAAGTTTTAGTAAGGCTTGAACATTCTAGGAGCTTATCATGATAGAAATGAGGCAAGTATGATTTCATCAACACCCTATTTTCCCTTTTCATCTACCTAATATGGATCCACCTCCAAGGAAGCAAACCTATTACTTAGTGGAGTGCTTGGAATTGCATTCTCCTGTAGGTGGTCATTATTTTTTTCATTATTGTGAGGCATGACCGTGATTTTGTTGAGGGTCTCGAGGTTTCCAAATATGATGCTTCTCTTCTATATGACCAAAAGGCTTGGTATTATAATAACCTTGCTTATTTCAATTTACTTACTAAGAAGTCCTAGATTGTTTTTGCACATCATCATACTTGTTTGCAGTAATAGTCTCTAAGTTATGAGTTGTCTTGTTCTTCTTTGGGAAAGAAAAATATTTATGTCCAAATGAATCACACAAACTACAAAATGATGGTCTCCATTCATAGACAAAAGACTATGTAGTGACACCTCCATCCGAGTCCTCTATATCAACTAATTTAACATAATTTTTGGTTACATCAACTTTCATAAGTGGTCAGGCATATGATATCCTTTTCCCTGATGTTGTTATCCTATCCAAAACTAAAGGTTTGGCTATAGCACTAGTGATTCGACTAATGGAATCCACATCCTAGTAATCAAGAGGGAGGTTTGGTACTTTAATCCACAAAGGCATGAAATGAAACTATTCTTTAATAAAGTGAAACTATTGATGCCATTACTAAAGCATGAATGGTGGATTCATAAATGTCTAGTATGGCATTGAAGCACCTAATCCCAACCCTGGTATGACTTAAATTTAAGAACAATAAACCGTCATCATGCAACCATACTTGGGTAATTTGATCAAAAGGCCAATTAGATCAAATGAAAGACATAATATGTTCCATATTCAGACAAAAGCCAATAACTGTCCCTTGCCATTGTTTGCAATTCTCCATCACATTCTCCTTAAGGATGGAGGCTTTCCAAAGATCACCAGTAAGGGTGGGAAGAATAGAAGTAAGGGTTTTAGAACCATTAGGAGATTGGTTACAAGAACCATATATAACCACGATTTATGCACAGGAACATCTTAAGCGGGTTATGTTGAAATAGCATTAGCAACAGATGCATGCTCCAAATATGTAATTGAGTGGTTAGGGTTCATGTTAGATGTTAGATTTGAGAAAAGGTGATTTGGATCAGAGGTCACTCGTTCACGATTTGGATCAAAATTCAAATCAAAATTGCCTTCAATTAGCTCTTTATTTTGGAGAATCAAAGCAAGCAATTTCACCATTAAGATGCCAACGAAAGAAGGATTTGGAGAGGAACTTGTGGCCACTTCAGCCAAATATACTAGTAATTTGACCAAAACATTCTTGTTTTCTTGTGTTACAAATCCTTTCCCTAGTGACCTACTCATCTTGGCATTATGCAAACTCTTTATCTTGGTCATAGGAAGAGGAGAGAGGAGAGAATTCTTGGATATAGATTTATACATACATATATTCACCAAAACTCCAACAAGAGTTTTCTCATCCATTTTTGTTGACATTATAAACCATAGAAAATTCATTGTAATGTCATTTATTGAGAGTTAAAACCATATAAATAAATTTAAATTAGTTCAAACTTTAATATTAATTTAGGTCAAAGCGTTAAATGTGAGTAATTTACTTGACAACCATTGATTTATATATTGAATTCAATAACAGCTTACAAAATGATAATAATATTAAATTAATATGGCAATAAAAATTATAATTTAAAATATTGGTAGCCTATCGTTACCCTTATCAAATCAAACATATTCCTAACCCAAGTTATAATTCAAAAAATAGCATATGGTAAGAACGAATCAATACCATGAGGAGGATGCGATTCTAAATTCTTAAATGTTAAGTAAAATAATTAAATTATTTAATTACATAGAATAAATAAATAAAAAATAAAAATTAAAATAAGAAAATAAAAGTGTTATTTGCAATATTAACAATTATTTGGGGGTTGATAAGAGGAAAAATATAATAGAACTAATAATTACATTAATAACCAAACTACTCTAGTAACCAAACTAATTTATAAATTAAATAATTAAAATAAAAAATTTAAAATATAAATAAATTAATTAATAATTAAACTAATATATACATATCCTACTCTTCTCCATCAAAACATCTATATTAAATTTATATAACTGATTTTTTTATTATGAAGTATCAGATATATAAATAATCAATTTTGATAGGATAACCGTAAATAATTAATCCGTTAACTCTCTCGATTCCTAATTTTATATAATTAGGCTAAATTTCTCATTTTTCTAATACTAATTAACTTCTATAAATTAATTATTTGCTATTCAATTAATGTGGATATACATTAATTGCGTTACTTTATTAGGAATCTCATTAGCCCTAACTAAATTGAAACCCCGCATTCTTAAGCTGATTAGAATACATCATATTTTAATTTGGTCGGTTACTTATGAAGATCCTAAATTAAATTAATTGCTACTTGTTCGGATTAATTACTAACTTGCTAGAATTAATTGCTCCTAAATATAAAATCGATTAGGTTTTATATAAAGGATAAGAATTTAAACATTAATCACAAATATGATTTATATATCATAACACAATAATTCATAATATGTAATATTCAAGTACGATAAAAATTAATACTTAATAAAATATGACTGCTAAAAATTAATACAAATTACATATGTAATTAGGAATACATAAAAATTAGGCAAATGATTATATAAAAAGAAGGAAATTAAGAATATGTACATGAACTTTTCATTTTGAAGTGCATTTGTAAAGATTCTTCTCATCAATTGATTACTCCAAAGTATCATGAACTCACTCGTTTACTATGTCTGTTCCCTCTATTCATATAAATTCTAAACTTTAATTTAATAAGTTTTTAATTTACACGTGGGGTGGAGTATAGAGAAAAAAAAAACTCGATTCTTGATTTATTTAGCAAGGATCTTGATCTTTAATATTTTTTTTCTTGCCTGTAGTGTTTGTACTCTCTTAATTATGTTTCATATTTATATATATAAGTTGGTTTCTACACCTATTGGTTCATATCTTTCTTTCTTCTTTTTTCTTTTTTTGACACAAGCATGTTGTTTACCTTTTCTTGGTTTGTTGAAGATTTTACCTGCTACCATTTGTATATATCTAGTTGAGAAAAAGATAATAGTAAAAAATCTTTCATAACAAACCATTATTTTAGAAGATATTCACATCTATACATTAAATCTCAATTTTCACCATGATATGACCGGATATAAGAAATATATCTAGAAATAAAAATTATAGATATCATTTTTATCTTTCCATAAAACTTAATATCACCTAAATTTGAGTTCATACGATAAATTTATGACCAAAATATCAAATATTTTCAATATTCCTATGAATTTATCATTTTACTCGAATTTAATTAAATAAATAAGATTATTAAAATTTAAGCATACAATTATAAATAATGTAACTAACCTCAAATATTACTTAAATAAATGACCTAAAAACTAAAACTAAGAGGAAATAAAATAGATAAGAATACGTGTTCATCAAATATGAGATATTTTAATACAGAAATACCAATATTCATGAAAATTTAAAATGTTTGAAATAAATCTAAAAAATATTTCAACATATATATATATTCAAGTTTTGCTAGAATTATTTATAAATTCAAAATCCACATATTATCCTTGTTTTTTATAAAATCCATATTTTTTATGTTATTAATGTTAGTTAAGTATTTTATTAAATTATAATTAATTTTGATTCCAAATTTATATTTTTACACATGTTTGTTGAATAGTTGCTTTAAAAAGTTATAATATATATTGTCATTAATTTTGTATTTTTTTTAAAAAAATGTTTGAAGATATTGAACAGTAATTATTACAACCTATAAGTTTATAATAAGTTAATATAGGGATGTTCTAGAGAGTAACAAAAACATTATTAAGATATATGATAAAAATAATTGTATACTTTTTAAATTTGAAATATTTTTAGTTAGATACCACTTTCCTACTTCACTAAAATAGATAGGTTGTTCTTTGTATGAATAAATTCACTACACTAAATAATAAAAACTATAAAAAAAAGTGTTAATTTTCTCTTTAATATAGTATATTTCTATTAAACATTTATGTTTCGCATAGACACAACATTAGTAGTAGTAAATATATTTGTTGTTCCGGGTGTTAATTGAATCATATATGGCTATGCATTAGTTTAAAAAATGTTCTTTATATAATATAATAAACCATCCATAGACACCAACACAATTTTGTTTCACAATATCAATTATTTCATGACATCAAACAATATTAGTATCTGTTTATTTTGATATTTCATCTATCAAATTGATGTTATTATGAGATACTTTCTTTTTATCAAAAGAAATTTATTCTAATAATTTACACACTTTGTTAGGAAATAATAAAGGTAGTCTTAAAATTATATTGATATCATTCATTAAAAAATAATAAAGTATTTAGTGCATAAATAATTAAAAAATGATGGAAAATATGGAAAAATAGATTTTATTTTTCTAAAATGAATTTGTTTTTAATAGAAAAGTTCGATGATATAATGATTTTTTTCCATAGGAAAGGAGTATTATGTAATAGTCTATTACATGACTTGTAATAATGTATTGGTGATGAAAACACCCTAGAGGGGGTGAATTTCGTAGAATGAAAGGTAATGAGAAATTAAAATTTTATAAAATAATTTATAGTGGTTCAAGGGCTCAATGAACCTCTACATCTACTACCAAAAGGTCTTTTTTTTAGATTTTAAAATCTTCCTTTACTGTGTGTTGATGATGGTCATTTTTCTAGGTTTATGAGTCCACAATCTCAATGACTTCTCTGAGAGTTGATTTACATTTTTACCTAGTCAACCTCCCTAGGTTTATGGATATAAAAATCCAATGACCTCTCTAGGAATTTTGGACACACACAACCTTTTGATAACGAGTTTTGGAGAGTATTGTTGTGTTTACAATTGATTCCTCACAAAAATATAGAAATGAAAGTGTATAATCAAATGTGAGGGAAGTAAAAAATATAGATGAATAATTATTACAAGTGTAAGAATAATCTAAATAAATATGAAAAACAAGTTGAGCACTAGAGAAGTTTGATTTATATTTAAAAGTGTAATTAAAACTCTCTTTGATTCTTTGTAAGATATGAAAATGATGATTTTTAAAAAGTTGTGCTAACTTGATTGATGTTTATTATTGAAATGCCCCGAAAATTTCTAATTTTAAAGATTATATTTAAATAATATTTTATTATAAAATTTAATTTAATAAATTATTTTTATTAAAATAAAAAGAAAATTTATTAGGGAAAATTAAGAATAAATTTATAAGTGTTTTAATTAGGTGGAATTTTGGTATTTTAACTAATTAAGGACTTTATTTTGAAAATTAATTAAATAAATTATTTTATTTAATATAAGAATGAGAAAATAGTTTTAAATTAATAATAATTTTATAAATAATGTAATTGGAGAAATTTAGGGTGTTTTGCTAATTAAAATGGAATTTATGAAAAAATCTTTTAAAAATACTATTTAGCCTAAAAAGGGATTTAAATATTATATTTTTTAAATATTATTATTTTTAAATATTATTATTTTTAAATAACTTAAATAGCCTAATTAATTTAATTAAACCAACCCACTATTTTTCTTTTTCCCTTTTTTCCTTTTTCCTTTTTCTTTCTTCCTTTTTCTTTTTCTTTTTTCTTCCTTTTCTTTTTCTTTTTCTCTTCTCCCCGGACTGGGCCTATCTCGGCGGCCCAGTCTCCTTTTCCTTTTCCTTTCCTCCGCGGCCCAGCGTCGCTGGCACCTTCCTGCATGCTTCCAGACGCGGCGTTTTGGAGCGTTTTATGTCGAGACGCCACGTCTCGTTTAATGAAGGAAATAACCGGCGCCAACCGGCCCGATTCTCCCCTTTTTCTTATCTTTTTTCGGCTGACTGAAGCGCCTCCTTTCCTTCTTCCTCCTTCCTCCTCCGTCGTCGCAGTTGCAACTCTTGACCCCATCAATGGCTTCTCCGGCTACAACGGCTTTGACCGGCCGTTTCTTGCCTCATTGAATTCCCCTTGACCCGAGGAATCAATTGGCGTAACTCTCGTCCGTTATCTCTCGCCCGTTTCCTCTCCCCAGCCTCGCGAATTGTCGAATCAAACCAAACGTTGGCCGACCGTTTTCCGCCGCCGGCTGCCCAAATTCTTGCACCCCATAACTTCCTGCCGACCCCCAAAACCCTATTATACCATCTACAATCTATAAATAGCCTGATTGTAGGAGTTTTTCTTCCCCGAGACCCTAAGCCCGAGTTGCCGGCCACCGCAACTTTAGATGCGTATTCCGCCGCCGTTAGCCAACCTGAACGCCACCGCCACATCCCAAATTCTTCCCTGCAACTCCCTCTAGTTAACCAAATCATTTTCAACCTTCGATTCTTCTTGCACGGGCCTCCATAACCGTGCAAAGTTTGCTGCTCATCTCGCCAGAATTTTACCCCGAAACCTTAAACCACCATCTGCCGCCGTGTACAGCCACCTTTGGCTGCACCACCACCATCATTTTGTCCCTCTCCTCCTGGGTAACCATAAACACCTCTTATCTCACCTCAATTCTCCCTATCTTTTTCCCAACATCCATCTTTCCCTCTTTTCTTCTCTTTTTCTGGCCACCGCCTCCGCCTCCGTGTACCACCGCCGGTGCCGCCTATCCCCACCAGCTTAAGGTTGAGCCCTAGACCTCTCAACCATTTTCCATATTATTACAAGCCTTGATTTAATTTATTTCAATTATTTGCATATAAATATTATTATTATTATTATTCTTAATATGTATATTATTAATATGTTTTATTATTAGTAGTAGTAGTATTATTGTTTTATTATTATTTATGTTGAGGGTTGAAGCCTTATTGTATTTTAATTCGATTTTATTATTATTCCCCTTATTATTTCTTTTATTACTATTATTAATATTAATATGTTATAAGTATTATTATTATTATTATTTTATATTTCGAATTTCTATTATTCTTATTCCATTATTACTAATGCAAATATTTTACCATTAGTATTGTTAATAATGTTATTATTGTTATTATTGTTATTATTATTTATATTCTCATTGCTATTAGTTTTATTATCTTTGATATTATTATATTAGTAGCATTATTATTATTAGGGTAAAGTCTTTAACCCTATATTATCAAGGTTTATAATATCTCTATTATTTGTATGTCTTTAGCAAAGTTAGAATTTTGTTAAGGTTATTTTATTAGTATGTTATTATTTGGTCAAAGCCCTAAGGAGGCGTAGGAACGTGCTCCAAGACCGATGATATTTTAGGTAAGGATTTACTAAGGCCATTGTGTGCTTATATGCATTATGTGCTTCATATGCTATGCATTATATGTTTATGATTATTAATTATGTCGTATATGATATGACGTGGAGTTGAAGTATGTTTTTGTATGGAATGTGTATTATTTATGTATGATGATATGTGTTGTGACCCTATAAGACATGCATGTGAGGATGTTGATGTGGTTTATGTGGGAGAAAGGATGAAAAAGGAGGATGGGGAAAGAAGCTGACTAAGGGAAGTGAGTTGACCTACTTTTATGGATTTATAAGGAAGAATCTAATGTATGGTTTTATGTGGAAGAATATAATTCATGGTTTTATGCGGAGAATATAATATATATGATTTTATTTGGAAGAATGTAATTTATGATGTTATATGGGAGAATCGAATTTATTGTTTGTTTGGGAGAATCTAATTTATGATTTTAATTGGGAGAATCTAATTTATGATGTTATATGGGCAAATCAAATTTATGGTTTGTTTGGGAGAATCTAATTTATGATATTATTTGGGAGAATGTAATTTATGATATTATATGGGAGAATCTAATTTATGATTTGATTGGGAGAATCTAATTTATTATTTGTCTGGGGGAATCCAATTTATGGTTTTTCTTGGGAGATTCTTGTAATCCCCCAAAATTTTACGAAAATATTAATTTAATAAATAGCTATTATTTGAAATAAATTAGCTTTTAAAATTATTTAGTGTAATTATTTTATGGATTTTTGAGTATGTAAATGTGGATAGGAGTTTATAATAAATTAAAAATAAATATTTTATTATTTTATCATATTATTTTTATTTGAATAATTTTTCAAACTGATATTTTACTAAAATTATCCTTTTTGAGCCAATATATTGAATTATATTGAATTAAATTATTAAATTACATAATTTATCAAAATATTATATTTTATTATTTTCTAAATTAAATTAAATTGTTTTTCCCTATTTTCTATTTTTCCTTCCTTTTCTTTTTCTTTTTCTTTTCCTTCTCCTTTTCTCCTTTTCCTCATTCCTTTCTTTTTCTTTTTTTTTTTCCTTTCCCTGGCTTGGGCTGCCAGGCTTGTGCCCCTCCTTGCGCCTAGGCCAGCGGCCCATTCTTCCCCTCGCCCCAGCCACGCGACCCAGACCGGCCTTCATTTTTTTCTCCCCAGACGGGGCCGGCCACTCGTTTTTCCCCCGACTGGCCTGCTCATTTATTTCCTTCTTCCTTCTCAGGTCTCGACCCAGCTACGCCTCCTCCAACGCCCTCCCCGACTTGTCCCCGTCGGCCAGTGCTGCCACCTCGGGCACGCCGCCCACCGTCTGCTGCCACCTTCTGCCACCACATGCATCCTCCTCTCTCTCTCTCCCCTGCATTTTTCACCAAATTAGAACTGGGCAGTTATGCACCCCGTCTGGCATGGCTTCCCTTACCCTCTTCGCCAACCTCCCCCTGCCACCCTACGACACCCTGCCACCCTAGACACTGCCGCCGATCAACCCCCTGCCCCTCTCTTCTTTTTCTTCTCCCCTTCATCCATTTTCTGCCCATCATTTCGAGCTCCTTATCCCCCAATCCTCCCTTCTCTCCCATTATCTTCCTCTCCCATTTTCCCCTGTTTTTGCTCCATCGCCACCCTCCGCCGCGTACACCGCCGAACTGGACCCCCTAATCCACCTTCTGCCACTGTCTACTACCTCCCTGCACCGCCCCAACACCATCCAAGCCACCCCGCAACTCCCTCTTCCTCTCCTCTTCTTTTTCTCCCGATTTTTCACCCTTCTCGACAGCCCACCTGTAACACCGCCGATCGCCGCCTTCCGGCCGTCTCTTCCGCCACCCAAGCCACCACTCAAGACCCTGCAACCCCATCTACCACCGCCATGCCTTAGTTAGTCGAAAACAACCCTTGCACCCCCTCCATTTTTCCCTCCTCTTTTCCTTCCTTCTCAGCCCTTCCACCTCGACCCACTTCAGCAGCCACTTTCGCCACCTCACCGTCGCCGCCTCAGCGGCCCTTGGCCGCCAAAAACCCATCCCCAATAACCACCTACACCCCCTCTCCAGTCCTGCACCATCCCCTTGCCTTGAAACCTCCCCCTTCCATCTTCTTTTCTAGCCTAAAGACCCCAACCCGAAAATAACCAATTTTTCTTCCTCCACCCTCCCCTTCGAGCCTCCTCTAATTATTTTTGCATGCAGCTCATGCTGCATATGCAGTATAAGTTGCTGCAATTATTGGACCATTTTTATTAAAAATTTTGAGGTAAAATAATATTTAAGTTAATTATATTATTAAGTAAATTTTATAAGGCCTTATACTTTGATTTCCTTATTTATAATATAATAATTTTTGATATTATTTTTAGGTGTTGATTTTTCTATTTAAAGCTTGAATCTTTAACCGGAATACCGGTAAGATTCAATTTTGCGAGAAATTAAGGTAATCGTTAAACCCCACTTAAACGCATGATAAACGTATGTTTACACATTAGGAATTGTAATATGTTATTATGGTTGTTAATATAAATTGTATGTTTGTTTGTATTCTTTAATAAAAAGGAAAGTATGCTCTTTTATGTGATATGTGTGGAAATGTGGTCTAAGGGAAGAATTTTATTACTAATGAAATTGTTAATTACTTATCTATGTTATTTTATGTTATTGTGACCATTTGTGCATGAATAATATTATTGTGAGCCATAGGGGTATTTTAGTAATATTCCTTGTGCTAGATTATGGCCTAAATGTGTGGATGCTAATATGTATTATGTTAAAATATAATGGTTGGTGGAGTTGGATATTGTTAATGGAGTATTAATATTATTATTCCATGTGATAATGTTAACTTAATAAAAGTGGTGTAAGAAGGGGGTAAGGTGTTAATTTTGAAGGAAAAGGGTAATATGGTAATTTTACAAGTGAAAAGGGGGTATTGTGGTAATTATGGAAGTTAGGGGTATTATGGTAATTTTATGAGTAAAGGAAAAGGTGGTAATTTTTCAAGTAAAGGGGCATTATGGTAATTTTGGAGGTAGAGGGGGTAAAATAGTAATTTTATAAGTAAATGGTAATATGGTAATTTTGTAAGTGAATGGCGAAATGGTAATTTTATAAGTGAAGGGTAAAGTGGTAGTTTTGGGAGTAAAAAGGGCAATATGGTAATTTTATAAGCAAGTGGCAAAATGTTAACTTTATAAGTAAAGGGGTATTATGGTAATTATGGGAGTAAAGGGTAATATGGTAATTTTGGAAAAGAAGGACAAAATGGTAATTTTGGGGGAAAAGATAAAAATGGTAAGTTTGGAGGTAAAAGGGTAAAATAGTAAATTGTAAAGCCAAAGGGGTATTATGGTAATTTTATAAGTAAAAGGGTATTGTGGTAATTTTGTAAATAAAAGGATATTGTGGTAATTTGGAAATAAAGGGTAGAAGGGTAATTTTGTAAATTAAAAGGATATTTATGGCACACTTGGGAGTAAGGAGTAACTTGGTAATAATGATAACAACGAAGGATAAATTGGTAATTAAATTATGATTATAAAAGTGTAATTGGATAATTATGATAATAGAGAAGGGTAATTTGGTAAATTAATCAATAAAAGGGCATTATGGTAATTTTAATAATGGAGAAGGGCAATATAGTAATTATACGAATGGAGAAGGGTAAATTAATAATTATAAATATGGAGAAGGGTAAACTAGTAATTATAATTATGAAGAAGGTAAATTAATAATTGTAATTATGAAGAAGGGTAATTTGGAATTTATAATAATTGAAAAGGGTAAAATGGCAATTATAATCATTGAGAGGGGTAAAATGGTAATTATGATAAAAGAGAAGGGCACTTTGGTAATTTACCCAACTAAAGGGGTAATTTGGTAATTTAACCGACTAAAGGGTAAATTGGTAATTATTTAACCAACTAAAGGGGGAAAATGGTAATCATGATAATGAAGGAGGGTAATTTGGTAATTTATCCAACTCAAGGGCAATTTAGTAATTATAACAAAGGAGAAGGGCAATTTGGTAATTTAACCAACCAAAAAGGGGAAATATGTTAAGGTTAACAATTATGAGGGGTAAATGGTGATCTAGAAAGTGTAGGAGATAACTTGATAACCTAAACGAGTAAGGGGTAATATGGTAATTTGTCAAGTAAGGAAGGGATGACTTAGCGATTATATAATAAAGGGCTAAATGAGTAATTTATACCTAACATGTCGTTGTGATTGTGGAATTTTATAATATGACTTAAATAACGCTGATTAGCAAGGTAAGAGTATTTGATAATTAGTAAGTATTATGATAACGAATCTTGATTCAGAATTATATGAGAGTATGATGGCCTTAATGATTTCTCTGTGCTATCTTGGGTAACCGCCTGAATAAGAAACGATTAATGATATCGGAATGATTGAAAGTGAATAAGTATCTGATTATTGTGCTTTTGGTGACCACCTTAATTAAGACACTAATACTTAAAGTGAAAGACCTCGAGATCGGGAATGGTGACTCTTTAGGGGTCGCTACCCTAAAGACGTGGTTTAGTCCACGATTATTCTGGTATTTGCTGGTGTGCCTTTGTGCCCTAGCCAGGCCCTATATCTTACTATTTCTAGCTCTACGGACCTAGTTAGGGGGTATGCATACTTATGGATTAGGTGTCCTTGTCGGTAGGGTACTGAGTAGCTTTATGCACTAGTACGACCAGGGTACCTTTGCGTCCTTGGGTTCTTGGTTGAAGGGTACCGAGTAGCTTGTATGCACCGGTACGACCGGTGTACCTTTGTGTCCCGGGTTCTTGATCTCCCATCTGAGGCAAATAAATGGATTTGTTGTGCTGATTAAAGAAAGGAAAAATACTAATCATGAAAGTGAAAGATTATGAGCCGGGCCTAGTTGGATTATGATATTGATTACCGATCCACCGGTTATAATAGTAGCTCAGGAGCGTGTTGCCCTGGCAAGTGATTATGAGTACCGATCCACCAGACATAATAGTGGCCCAGGAGCGTGTTGCCCTGGATGATGTTGATATGTATATTTTCCAATCCACCGGCAATAATAGTGGGGGTCCCGAGCTCATTAAAACCAGTTATGTATGTGAATAAAGTTATGGAAAAATACTAATCACTTATAGTGGAACACCATGTGAGTCGGGGCCAGACTGGTCCACCGGCGAATAATAGTGGCCAGGAGCGTTTTTCCCTGGAGACCGATCCACGGGCATAAAATAGTGGTTAGGTGCATTCTGCCCTATAAGTGATCGATCCACCGGCTATAATAGTGGAGTTCTCGCACTCACATGGATATAAAATATGAGATTGATTGAATGATGACGAAATAATGGCTTAAGGCCTAAATGTATTGATTCTGCACTATGACATGGCTTAAGGCCAAAAGTATCGATTGTTCATAACTACCTATTGATATCTGATGTGATTGCTAATTATGTGAATGTTATATATACACATCTTGTTATATATGCATGTAGTTTTGTATTATGTGTGACGTTACGGGCCTGCTTTTAAGTGTGACTTTAAAGGGTTACTCAGTACCGTAGTACTGAAGGGTTCCATTCGTGGGGCCCCTGCCTATTCAATGGGCAGTGTCCCTTGCAGGTCCAATTTCAGGTGCTACTTAGTTGGACAACGGGAAATAGCGTAAGGATTATCCGGACCTTTAGGGTTCTCCCTTTACTTCTAATTTCTGGTTTAAATGTATTTCTTGTCCTTGTAACCACCACTGGTGGATTCTAATTTTGTAAATTGTATCACGCTACTCTGATTTAAACATGTTTTGGAAATCTAGTAAAGTGTATCTCATTCCTTTAGCCTTAGCACTTGGTACTGGAACGGTATGAGTGAACCGGTCTGGTACTAAGTGTGGCGGTAATATCCCCGAAATTCACCGTTTTATATTTTGCTTCCGCTATTTGTTTTAAATAAAACGAAATTTTTCAGTAGTGAATTTTGGGGGTGTTACAATTCTAAATTATGATTTTATGTGGGAGAATCTAACTTATGGTTTTGTCTGGGAAAATCTAATTTGTAGTTATGAATAGGAGAATCAAATCAATTGTATTATATGGAAAAATCTTTGGGTTTTCTATGGTTTGAATCTAGGGTTTGGTATGGATGGATCTTTGGTTTTGTGTGGAATGAATTTAAGGTTTTGTATGACGGAGTCTAGGGTTTGCCTGGTGGTATTAAGGGATGTATGTTGGTATTAGGGTTTGTATGGTGGTATTAGAGTTTGCATGGAAGTTAATAATTGCATGGGATGTGTAAAGTTTGTATGAGAGCGAAATTTACGTATGGAACGTTGATTTGGGATGTGAGGAAAGTAATGCAAGTGTTGTTTGGGTGATTGAACACTTTGGATGGAAAATAGTGCGTGGAGCATTATATGGGTACGTAGGAAACCGAGCTAGGGTTTGTGTGGATGATTAGGGTTTGGTGTGATTGCTTAGGGTTTTTGCGGTATCAGGTGTATTTGGTGACTAAAGTAAAATTATGAGGATGGAATTTATGATTTGTGATGTGTGAAGTGTAATGCATGTCCAGGGTAAAAGCTTTGAATAAGATACTTAAGACACTAATTATTTAAAGTGGAAGATCGTTGAGACAGGACCAACCAATCCACCGGTTCGGAATAGTGGTTAGGGTTTTTACCCTATGTGTGACCGATCCACCGGTTATAATAGTGGTTAGAGCAGGATGCTCTATGCGTAAACCGATCCACCGGTTATAATAGTGGGGGTTCCTGAGCTCAACAACCGCAAACTAGAGTTTTGCTAAAATGCCTAAAAGATACTAATTACTTACAGTGGAACACCATGCGAACCAGGGCCAACCGATCCACCGGTTAGGAATAGTGGTTAGGACGCGTAGTCCTATGTGTTTCCGATCCACCGGCTATAATAGTGGTTAGGGTATGATACCCTATGTGCCTCCGATCCACCGGCTATAATAGTGGGGGCTTCCGTACTCGCATGGATTTGATATAAAGCATGGTGTGTATCGACTTCCGATAAAAGATTAATTAAATAATTAATCGGGACTATGATTGGGCCTTTATGTATGTACCTGAATGATTGGTCGATATTATGATATGATGATGGTCTTTATGATCTTTTATTCTTATGCATGATTTTATGTGCTTATGTGTTGGCCTTAGTGTTCAGTTACCTTACTCAGTACGTAGCGTGCTGATCACTCTTTTCATGGGTGCTGCTCATTCCCACGAGTAGTTTGCCCTTCTGAATTTGTGCAGGTGGGCGAGACATCAGTTGGGGCTGAGTGTTGAGCGTGTTTTGACTCAAAGTTCAAGAGTTTCGTGGCCGTATTTCCTCTTCACGTGATTTTATTTCATTATGTTATTTCTGGTGTATCGAATTACCCTCTTATGATTTATTACTCGATTGAGTATTTTAAATGAACATTTTATCGATTGTAAGATTATTCCCTTCGAGGAATTTTGGTTTCACACTCTGATTTCTATTTGATTTTTGTATATGATCTTTCTAGTTCTTTTATGAACTGTTGGTTTAAGTTTAATATTAATCTTTCCTTTAGCCTTAGCACTTGGTACTTGAACGGTAGGAGAGAACCGGTCTGGTACTAAGTATGGCGGTAACATCCCCAAAATTCACGGGTTTTAATTTAAGAGTTTCTATTTTAATTACTTCCGCCTTTCTAAAAAAAAGTAGTGAATTTTGGGGTGTTACAATTATAGTCTAAAAACTCTTATTTATGGTGCCAAAAGATGGGGAAAATCGCCACTAGCCATTAGGTATAAATAGTATTCCAACGGTCGAATTACAATGGGCATAAAATATTAGAAATGGTTAGACCAGTCAATTGGTATTCAAAGTAGTTGACTAGTTTGACAGACCAGTTGATTGGTTCAGACAATGGGTTTAAGTAGAGGCTAAAACACATTTTTTTAGATAGAAAATCAGTCAATCAGTCAAACAGTTTTTACTATTGCACACCTTTACAAAAAAGACTCTACTTGAGTTACAAAGCTTGAAATTGTATGCCGTCCTTTTTTTCCCCTGTAAAGTAGACACCTTAATATTTCTAACTAAATATTATTCACCAAAAAATAATTTTTATAAAATTTATGGTGAATTTTACAAGTCATATCATATGCAAAACTATTTACAATAATATCAATTTAAGACAACCTTTTGCACAAATACTTGGAAATATTTTTTATGCCTAAAATCACTTTAAGATTTTTCAAAATGCTTTTTGAATAGGATTATAATATCAAATCATTGAAAAATATAAGTTCTTAAGTTGTAAATTATATGTACATAAAAATTACCACCGTAACATATTCTTTGAAACTTGTGTCTTGGTTTCTTTAAGCACACTTGCTTATCCTTTCATTGTTTGTGTATTCCACACATCAAATTGAAGATCTTGAAGAGTCTTCTTTTGTTGTCCTTGTTTATATTTGGCTTGTGCTTGGAATATGATTTGTAAACTTGATTTCCTTAGTACCCCCTCACTTAGTTAAGTGTTAAATACTTCAATTTTTGGTATGATACACATGCACACTTAACAAGATAAGTTAAATTTACAATTGAGTTTGTTATCATCGAAGCTAAGGTTGATTGATCTATGAGGTCAACAGGTGATTTCTTGATTAAGTAGAAAATTTTTTGGTCCTAACTATCTAAGGTCTAAGTTTTCATCCCTACACATTGTGCTATATTATCCTCATGAAAATTTTGAGCTTATTATTGTTGATATGAGTTGATTAATTTTTTAATAAGTTATTATTTCTATTTTATTATTATTATCAATGCTATTATCTTTTCTATTAGTATTACTAGTATTGTTATCATTGCAATTATTTTTATGATTATTATCATTAATTTTATACATTATTTATCATTAAAGTTTTATTAATCTGATATGATAAGTTATAAAAATAAGCTAGGGGAACATACCACTGTTGTCACATTATTGCTATTCTTTTGATTATTTACCTTCGAAAACAAAAAACTCCAAGGCTTCTTTGGTATGGGGATAATAGAGGTTGAAAAAGTTATTCCCTATTTTATATCTTTTATATTAAGTATTTAATATTGATAAAAATATTTTTAATAAAATACTTATTTTATATTAAATTAAGATCAAAAATAAATATTTATTTTTTTAATTTTAATTATATTATATAATATATATAAAATGTAAGGATAATTTTTTTTATTCCTATTGTTCCATACCAAACGAGCACCCCATTTGTTTGTAATCGAAGAAATAACATCGATGAATCATCCCAGTACGTCAATGCAGGCCACAGCCCACACTTCTCATGGGCCAGCGACCCAGTGCAAAACTAAGAATTCGGACAAGAATAATTAATAAATAAATAAACAAAGGAAAGACGAAGTGAGAAGACAGGTCAAAAACATAGCAGGGAGATTTATTAATTAAACAAACCGATCAACGAAACCGGCGAGTCCATCGACCCTCATATTTGTATCTACAAACATAACTCAACACCAGACCGGAGCTTATAAGCTGGAGCTGCTAATCATCTGATGTCGGAAATGGACGTCCGGGAGAAGGAAGAGTTGCAAGCGAAGGCGGCGGCATCGGTGCACGTTTCGAAAGTGGTGGAGGAAGATGAGGATGAAGACAAAGTAAGCGAGAGCGGAAGCGACTATACATCTGAGGATGAAGGGACGGAGGACTACCGGCGAGGAGGCTATCATGCTGTTCGAATCGGAGATTCTTTCAGGAACGGAACTTATGTCGTTCAAAGTAAGCTTGGTTGGGGTCATTTCTCCACTGTTTGGCTCGCTTGGGATACGAAACACTCCGTAAGTCTCTATACATCGAAAACCTAACGACTACCTTCCCCGTTTGAATTGATTTGTCCGTCCCTTGCTGAAATAAGCTATTTTTCATCTGATTGTCTACCATGCGCTTATGTAACCATTAAAGTGTTTTCTTTAATTGAGACACGACTTTGGTTATGCCGCATACTTTTTATTTAAATTTTATGTCTATGGTTGTCTCTAATGAGCGTAATTGCTGTGAGAAGATTCTGCTTAACTGAGATGTGAGGTATCAGCGTTTTAAGGAATTTTACCGGATATAATATCGTTATCACCTAATGGTTCATATAATCGTCCAATTTTGATACGGTAGGCCCAGAATCTTCAGCCAGCTTTATTGTCTATTTGATTGGTAAAGTTACTGGATTTGCGAATTTTTTTTTTTAATTCTTTTTGTATTGAATCGTTTGCCGATGATGTATCAGCGGTATGTGGCACTGAAAGTACAAAAGAGTGCACAGCATTACTCCGAGGCGGCAATGGATGAGATAACAATTTTGAAGCAGATTGCAGAGAAAGACCTGGAGGATAAGAAGTGTGTGGTGAAGCTTCTGGATCACTTTAAACATTCAGGTCCGAACGGGCATCATGTTTGTATGGTTTTTGAGTTTTTGGGTGATAATCTCCTAACATTGATAAAATATTCTGATTACCGTGGGTTGCCTATCCATAAGGTGAAGGAGCTTTGTTATCATATTTTGGTTGGGTTGGATTATTTGCATAGGCAGCTTTCAATAATACACACAGATTTGAAGCCCGAAAATATTTTGTTATTGTCAACTATTGATCCATCAAAAGACCCCAGGCAGTCTGGTGTTCCTCTTATACTTCACAGCAGTAAGGATAAAAGTTCTGTGGTGTCTTCCACTGGAAAAGATATCAAAGCCTTAAATGGTGATCTGACAAAAAATCAAAAGAAAAAGATTCGGAGGAAGGCTAAACGTGCTGCCAAGGGCTGTGTGGACAAGGAGATTTGTGCAGAAAATGAGCAAGATCCTGAAACAGCAGGTGCATTAGATAATGTCATAATAATGTTTTGCATGTTATTTCTATGAGGCCCACATGAGGGGTTCTAATTGTACAAATGGATGTTTAGATGATGATGGGGCAAAGGGTTCAACAGCAGGAAGTTCACGTCGTAAGAGAGGGAGCAAATCCATGAGGAAAAAGCTTTTGGCATCTGTTGATCTCAAATGCAAGTTGGTTGATTTCGGGAATGCTTGTTGGACTTATAAGCAGTTCACAAGTGATATCCAAACAAGGCAGTACAGATGTCCAGAAGTGATCCTTGGAACCAAGTATTCTACTTCAGCAGATCTTTGGTCCTTTGCTTGCATTTGTTTTGAGCTTGCAACTGGTGATGTCCTCTTTGATCCTCACAGTGGTGACAACTATGATAGAGATGAGGTATGGTTGACTTGTTTTTGTTGGTTTATTGATTTGCTAGTGTCCCAAGCTTTCTTATCCATATGTTAATTTTGTTCATTGGCTTAATTTAATTGGAAAATTGTTTGCTTGTTATGTAGAAACCATTAAGTTCTTATCACGTCCCTACCATAGTCTGTATAGTCACTTTCCTGTGAGCATAAGAATCACTTAATTCCAAGTCATTAGAATTCTTTCTTCGCTAGATGAGGACTACAGATGTTTCCTCTCTCTGTGCTTCTTTCTTTGTAGTTAATTATGGATCTAATTTTGTTGCTACCTTTTCCTGGAAAATATGAAGCTCAGGTGCTTGTTTTTGAGTCCACGGAAGGCAATGGAGTAAGTGAAGTACAACTAATATAATATTGCTTTAAGAACTTTTGTGGTTATGTGTTCTGTTTTTGCTATTTTGATTGATAACATTCATAATTTTTTTAGTCCTACAGATCGCATTTCTTTTCTCACCCTGTCATTCCATTTATGGTGACTTGGCTTGTATAAGCAACCTTTCCCACATGCAGAGAATGTGTGTCAGCCTGATGCACTAAGTTGGGACAGTCTTGCATAATTATAAAAATATTGCTCATTCAAGGTCTTAAGGCTCTTCAACTCTCGCTTCTCTTGTAATTTGCTTTTGGATATTCTTAACTATGTCACTGCACCTCGCTCATATTTACTAAATGATAAATTCGCAAATTTCCTTTCAGTCTTCAATCTCATTTTTCACACAATTTGGATTTCTGCTGAATCCTTCTGATTTAGAGTCAAACAAAGATAGCCTGTCAGTAGACCTGTGTAGCCAGAGCTTAGCTCCTGTTATGTACAATACTGTATCATTGTTATTACT
This sequence comes from Tamarix austromongolica, assembly GCA_039764185.1. NCBI lineage: Eukaryota > Viridiplantae > Streptophyta > Magnoliopsida > Caryophyllales > Tamaricaceae > Tamarix > Tamarix austromongolica. Next base: position 88,912,289 of record CM077810.1, read on the forward strand.
TTTCTCCATAAAACTCATAAATTAGTTTCATGTTACCTTTCGTTTATTTTGAAATAAAGATTAGGATATGCTTGTCTCTTTTGTATAATTCTCTTTTCTTCATTTCTTGCTGCAAAAGACAAGGATATGCTACTTGTCTTTGTAAGGTGGGTGAGAATAGCTACTAGTTGCAATAGGCTACAGTCTTGATTGAGGCGCCGTTTGGTGAATTAATGTGAAATGTATATTGGCTTTTCTTCTTTGGATATATATTTCAATATCTAATTATTTGTTTGGTAGCACTTTATTGTAAATTGTCATAGAAAGTATGGGTTGTTTTAAATATGTTCAAAAGTAAGAGGTCAAATAATGAAATAACTGCAATTAATTTAGTTACCAAATGAAAGTCATATGGAGTGCTTGGTGGTGATCTAGAGTGTCTTTCTTCTCATGGGAGTCCGGACACTGATTGAGGGAACATGTCTCTTTGATAATCTTGTAAATACAAAGTTAGTTGTGGGTTGATAGTAGTGTTTGAAAAGGCAAGCCTGCACTAAGGCACAAGGTGTGAGGGTTTGGGGCTTTTTTCATCCTAGGCAAGACGACATCAGCAAGACGCACTAAGGAGCCGAGGCACACAAGGATCTAAGGTATTCACCTTACTAAAATTAGCCACTTTTAGTTTTTAATCTCATTCAAATAAATGCGCAATCAATTGGGAAGGAAAGGGAGGAGGGGAAAAAGGTGATAGGAAGACCAATATACAATTTTGAATAGGAAAGGAAAGAAATATATTTAGTGTAGGGAAAGTAACTCTGATTAGGTTTTTTGGGGATTTATTTTTATAAATACAATGACTAAATATCGTAGGAAGGAGGGTGGACAAGGGTTGTGGGAAGGCCAATAAACATGAGTTTGAAGTGAAAAAATTATATATTGTTGGAAGATCAAAAGTAGTATTAGATTGGTAATATTGACACCTTACTTCACTAGGTGTGTGTCTTTGTCTTGCGCCTAAGCTTTAGGACTCCTATCTCCAAGGTGTGCCTTAGGTTTTTTCGAACACTGGCTGATAGGGTTTCTTTCTAAAGCTATTGTTGAGTGGTTTGCCCATTCTCTTTGACACACATCTTCCTTTGGCAACTGTGTGGTGTCTTGTTTTATCCATTCTTGTGGTATGTTGTGTGCATGGGTCCAGTGTTTGAAAAGGCTAAGGTGCACCTAGGCCACCTAAGTGATTTGAGGTGACAAAATTATTCAAAAAAGCTAAACAATATTAAATAATTAAGTTTTTAGAAAAAAAAAGTATACCATAATAAGAAAATACTTAAAAAAAATAGCGACTTATGAGTTTAATACTACCAATACTAGTACGCTACTAAAAAAAACATTGTCTTCTATATATACATCTTCATTCTCCTATGCATCCTCATGATTCTGACCCATAGCTATCGTCATCATTTTCCACTTCTTCTTGTATTTCTTGTCTAGGCATATATCTTTGTGAGCTACTGCGGCTGCCACCACTTGCACCTAATCTTAGGTTAAACCTATCTTCATCAACTCTAGCAGCAGCAGCAACAGCAACAGCAACAATCCCTCAATTTAAATCATCATCTTTTCCAAAATGCAGTACATCGTCCCAAAACAACTATTGTTCTCTCCATTGTCTCCAACCCCCATATTAATTGCAGAATATTTTCAGTACAAACAAAACTCTGAATAAGCTTCCCCAAAAAATGTCTACCAAACTCCCTCAAGTCCTTGCATAATTTTTTTCTGCTAAAAAGCATGTCTACTCTTCCCTAAGTCCTCGCTTGATTTTTTGCTCAAAGGCATGCGCATCTGTGCCTTAGGTGCACCTCAAATGCTTTACAAGTACCTCACTAACCTCACCTCGCTTAGCACCAAAAAAGCCCCCACTCAGCAACGCCTTGCTCCTGAGGTGCACTTTTTCAAACATTGCATGGGTCTGTAAATAGATTGCATGGATCCATCATTCGTTTTAATTTTTTTATAAATTGTATTGCTTTTCTCTCTCACTATATTCACTCTAGTTTGTTGTACATCCTACTTTTAACTGTTATGCATATATTTGATAACACTATGGTACTATCATTAGAGTAACACTGATCAATAACTTCCTTTTCGCCCCACCAAGCACAGGGTAAGTGGCAAAATATTCATCTTTGTTTCTGAGGTTACCAGTTCAATCCAACTTGGGAAACTGTGTTGAGTGTGTGTTTGTTATTTAAAAATTGATCAGAAGGGGAAAAAAAAACTTTATTTTGTTCTTTTTGTCTTTTTCTTCTCCAGTACCTATTTCCATTGCCAGTTTTCTCACTGAATGCATAGTCTTTTGATAAAGCCTTTTCTCTAACTCTCTTTAACGATAATTATTAGTGGAATGAATTACAAATTTGTCATGTTCATTGTTGATCGAGGTTTATTTTACATGTGGGTTATGGCTCATTGTGGTATGGCTATTTGAGCTGCTGCTTTTTTGGCTCTAGTGTATGCAAATTTGGTGATTAGTAATTTTTATTATTGTTGTCATAGTTTTAATATTTAATTTTTATCAACTTGGACTACTATTTGTACTTGTACAATTTATTTTTCTTGTCATTCCTATAATAAATTTGCTTTTTTCACCATGTAAATATCTTCAAATTGGATTTTATGGTTCTATTGGCAACAACCCATTAGTGGTTTGAGACTGCGTGTATCTGGAATAGGGATTTATTCTAGATAGTAATTGTAGTTGTTGCATCATTTCCATGTTCATGTCATGCCATTTTCATTTCATAGAGCTACTTTTTTTCAGTAACTAATCACAAATTAGTGTATCAAATTTTGTACATCATGACAGTTGAAAATTTTGAACTCAATTTGTCATCTGATAAAATTCAGATAATATACAAAACTCCGTAGCAAATAATCATTTTTCCTTTTTTTATGGTAATATGAATACGTGCAGTTAATTACTTTTATTGCTTTACAAGAATGAATTTGGGGAAGCCCCTTTTTTCCTTCCACCATTTTATTTCATAACTCTCATTTTGTGTACACCATTCAGAATCCAGCCAACCTCCACTTCCCCTTCAATTATGAATATTGAAGTATGATAATTATTTTTTTATTGAAATTACATTATTCTTTTAGTTTATGATAAACAGTTCTTTTTAAATTAATTATAAATAAAGTATGGTATTCATGGGAATTTATGTGCTTGGTTTTGAATCTTTAGATAAAATGAAAGAACAGGTTCAATTGTCAATGTAATGATTTAATGATCTACTGGGTCATCGTGCTTAGTTTTCTATGTCATCAGTTCTTTTACATTTATGTCATTGAAGAGGGAAAACACTCTCAATGTTCCCACGCTAGGATTTTTATCTACATCAACTGAGAAGGCATTCTTCTCATTTGAAATCATAGTTGTTGTAACACCCCCAAAATTCACTACTGAAAAATTTCGTTAATTAAAAGAAATTTAGCGGAAGCGATTTGATAAACCGTGAATTTTGGGAGCATTACCGCCACACTTAGTACCAGACCGGTTCACTCATACCGTTCCAGTACTAAGTGCTAAGGCTAAAGGAGTAAAATAAAATTTTACGAGAACTTAAGCATTTGAATATCAGAGTAGCACAGTAAATACTTTACAAGAGAAAATTTCCGGACAGTACCTTACGCTCTCCCCAAGGGCCCACTTGAATAGCACCTGAAACACAACCTGCAAGGGGTACTGCCCATTGAATAGGCAGGGGCCCCATGAAGGGAACCCTTCAGTACTACGGTACTGAGTAACCCTTTAAAAACGCACTTAAAATACAGGCACACATATTACACATGATATTACTACATTCAGATATGACCATAGGTAGAAACATGGTATTCAGATCCAATTCTTTGTACATCCAATAACTCAATCATACATTAATGGCGTATACGTAAAATTCACTTTCATATATTCCATAATCAATCAACCAATATCAAATAGGCCATGATCAGTAATCGAGATATTTTTCGGGCCTTGAGGCCATTAATCAACAGTCTCAAAGACTAGTATTTTTCCATAACTCATTCACATTAAATTTTTATTGAGCTCGGGACCTCCACTATTATTGCCGGTGGACCGGAATATAAAATCATCATCCAGGACACAACGCTCCTGGCCACTATTATAACCGGTGGACCGGGATATATAAAGAATCATCACCCAGGCACAACGCTCCTGGCCACTATTATAACCGGTGGACCGGGATATATAAAGAATCATCACCCAGGGCACAACGCTCCTGGCCACTATTATAACCGGTGGACCGGTACTCAATATCATAAATCGCTGGGCCCGGCTCATTAATATTCCACTTTCAATTATAGTATCTTTCCTTTCTTAAATCAGCACATCAATCATATTTATTTGCCTCGATAGGGAGATCAAGAACCCGGGACACAAAGGTACACCGGTCGCACTGGTGCATAAAAGCAACTCAGTACCCTTCAACTAGTAACCCAGGGACGCAAAGGTACCCTGGTCGTACTGGTGCATAAAGCTAACTCAGTACCCTACCGACAAGGACACCTAATCCTTAAGTATGCATACCCCCTAACTAGGTCCGTAGAGCTAGATAGAGTAGATATAGGGCCTGGCTGGGGCACAAAGGCACACCAGCAAATACCAAACAATCGTGGACTAAACCACGTCCTTAGGGTAGCGACCCCTAAGGAGTCACCATTCCCGATCTCGAGGTCTTTCACTTTAAGTAATAGTGTCTTAATCAAGGGTGATCACAAAAGCACAACAAGAAGATAATTACCCTCTTTTAATCGTTCCGATATCATCAGAAATTTCTTATTCAGATGGTCATCCAAAGTAACATAGGAGAATCATTAAGGCCATCCTAAACTCATCTAATTCCGAATTAAAACTCATTCTCGTGATACCTATTAATCATCAAACATTCTTGCCTCGTTAATCAACACTAATAGAGCCATGTCACGAATTCCACAATCATAATGATACACTAGATACGAACTACTTATTTACCACTTTACTTATAAAATCACTACATCACCCTTCCTTATTTGATAAATTACCATGTTATCCTCCTTGTTACAAAATCACCAAGTTATCCCTTATTCGATTTAGGTTACTAAATTATCTATCATACTTATTAGGACGTTAATTCCCCCTTAATAATTATTACACTTAATATACTTTTTATTTAATTGGTTAGATTACCACTTTGCCCCTTCCTCCTTTATCATAATTAATAAATTATCCTTGAGTTGGTCAAATTACCAAATTACCCTTCCTCCTTATCCTAATTACCAAATTAACCCTTTATTTAGTTAATCACCAATTCACCGTCCTTTATTCTCATTTACCAAACTACCATTCCTCATTGTCAAAATTACCAAATTGCCCTTCGGTTGGTGAAATTACCAAATTACCCTTTTGTTATTTAAGTTACCGAATCGCCCTTCCTAATTGTCATAATTATCAAACTACTCTACTCCATTATCCAAAATTACGAAAATACTCTCTAGTTGGTTAAATTACCAACTTACCCCTCACATTTATCATATTTACCATTTTACCCTTCTCTACTATTAAATTATCAAATTACCCTTGTGTTATTTAACTTATTATTTTACCCTTCTCAATAATTATTATTTCCAATTTACTCCTTTCCAATGTTCACTTTTACCCCTTTGATTTACACAATTACCGTTTTACCCCTCTACCTTCAAATTTACAATTTTACCCCTTAACTCCCAAAAATTACCATATCGCCCTTTTCCTCATAATATTCCCATTTATCCTTAATTATAAAATTACTATCTTACCTCCTTTAATTTCCAAATTACCATTCCGCCCTTAGATTGTAAAATTATCATTTCGTCCTTTAATCATAAAATTACTATTTTGCCCTTTAATTATAAAATTACAATTTTGCCCTTTTATTTTAACATTACTAAATTGTCCCTTTATTACAATTTACCAAATTGCCATTCTTTTTAACAAGATTACCAACTTGCCCCTTTTATATACAAGAATTACTCTTCCATCCTTTGTTCACAAAATTACAATTTTACCCCTACTCCAAAATTACTATTTTCTCCCTTGATTAACACATTCACCATTTTACTCTTAGGCCATACTCATATACAATATACATTATTAAAATCTCCCCCTAATGCTAACAAAATGTTACACATGTAATAAAAATCACCATAGCATATCACAACATGGATAATAATGTATATTTTCCCTAACCACCAAATTATTACACAAAATATTATTCCCATACACATCATCAATCTATCATGCTTCTTTTTCATCAACAACCACATTAACCACATGTGATAATGCTCAGTAACATATATCAAGCATAATACATATTGATAATGCCTAATGTGATAACATGCGTTAATCCATGCATTTAAGCGAGATTTAACGGTTACCTTAATCTCGCCAAAATTATCAAACCTGACCAAGCACAATTAGCAATTCAACACCTAAAATAACATCCATCATATACATGTTAGAAATAAAATCCAAGTATAAAACTTTATAAAATTTAATTAGTAAAAATACTTAATATAAAACACCATTATACCTTAGAAATTAGCCAAATCATTTCTTTTTTTTTTTACATAAAGGAGAGCTCACGCTGCATGAGCAGCGTGAGTTTCATGCAGAAGAAGAAAGGGGAAAGGCTCGAAGAGGGCTGAAATGGGAGGGAGGAAGGGTGGCTCGGTTTAGGGACTTTAGGCTAGAAGAAGAGATAGTTGGGGGAGGTTCTAAGGCAAGTGGATGGTGCAGAAGTGAAGAGGGGGTGTAAGAGGTGGTCGGGGATGGTTTCGCGGCGGCTAAGGGTGGCGGATACGGCGGCGGCAAGGCGGCGAAGATGGATGTGATAAGGGGAGAAATGGGGAGAAAAGAAAGAAGGGGTGGAGAAGGGAGGAGGTGTAGGGCTAAAAGGGGCAGTGTGGGGATGCAGGGCAGTAGGGGGCGGTGGCAGGGGTCGGCACAGGGGCTGGGTGCGGCGGACGGCGGCGGCGCAAGGAGAAAACAGAAAACAAAGGAAAGAAGGAAGGAGAGAGGAGGGAGCTCGGGGGAAAGGAGATGGATCGAAAATGGGATAAGAAAATGGGAAAATGGGAGAAGAAAAGAAGAGGAGAGGTAAGGGGGCAGGCGGCAGGGCGTAGGGCGGCAGGGAGGCGGTAGGGTGGCAGGGAGAGGGTGGCGACGGGGAAGGGGAAGTTGCAGACATGGATAGGGGTGCAGGGTAGCTCGGCTCGAAGGAGGGGAGAAGGGGACAGGGTAGAGGGAGGGAGTAGCAGGGGCTGTCGGTGGCAGCAGGTCGGCGCGGCAATTGCAGGCGGCGGCGTGCCTGTTCGAGTGTCGGGGAAGGTGATGGCTGCTGGGTCGGGACGCAGAAGAAGAAGAAAGAAGGAAGGGCTGTGGCGGCCGGTCGGGGGAAAGGAAAGCAAAGGCTGGCCGGTCCAGGGAAAGGGAAAGAAAAGGCTGGCCGGCCCAGGGGAAAAGAAAAAAGAAAGGGGAGCCGGCCGGGTTATGCACGCGGGAGAGAGGGAGGGGTGTGTTGGGCGGTGCGCGAGGGAGAGAAGGGGGAGGCGGGCCGAAGGCCCAATCGGGCGGGGAAGGCTGGCCTGGCAAGGCAGCCCGAGGGAGGAGAAAAAAAAAAGGGAAAGAAAAAGGAAAGAAGAAAGAGAGAAAAAAAAGAAGGAAGGGTAAAAAAAAAAAAAAAAAAAAAAAAGGGAAATGGAAAAATGGGAGAAATAAAATAAATTAATTTATAAAGTAGTAAATGTAATATTCTTGGTAATTTATTTAATTAAATAATTTAATTCATTATAATCTAATATATTGATTTAAAAAGGATAAGGTTAGTAAAATATTAGTTTTGAAAAGTTATTTAAATAAAACAATATGATAAATAGCAAATTATTTATAATTTAATTTATTAAATAATTTTATCCAAATTTACATACTCTAAAATCCATAAAATAATTAAAATAAATAATCTAAAAGCAATTCTATTCCAAATAAAAATAATTTATTAAAATATAGGTTTTCGAAATTTTTGGGGGATTACAGTTGTACACCAAATTAAATGACATAAAATAGAATTTTATTGAATATTTTTTTTATGTGAGGATTAAAATTATCAAGCTCTTTTCCTTTAATTTACATCTAATTTTACTTCTCATGGGCAGAGAAACAAAGGTCTGACCTTTATTTATCTTAAGACTAAATATTTCCTCGGAAGTAGAAATAACTTAATTCACATTCTAGTATGCTTAAGACTCATGTTAGAAAGAAAAGAAGAAATTATTTGTGTTATTTTTATCAAAAGAAACTTTTTTACTGGTTGGAAATTGGTTATCCATTCCCTAAGCAATTGGTTTGTATATTATAATTTTGGTTTAATTGGTTTTTATATTATTTCTGGTTAAATTTCAAACTCCCTATACAGCTATACCTTTTAAATATATGTTTATCATTAAGATCATTGGATTTATGTCTTTTTTTTCTCGGTCAAATAGATTTAGGCTCATGATATTTTTTGTATTTAAAAATCTCTGGGATAAATCATGCCGAAATGGACAATGTTTTGAAACAATTTTTTCTTCCTTCTATATGAGTGTATGTTAAGTACATATATGATTAGGGTTGTAAAAGAACCGAGCTAGCTAGTGAGTTTGTTTGGTTTGACTCGTTAAAAGTTCGATCCAGTTAATTTGTTTAGTTAAATGAGCCGAGCCTGAGTCCGGAAAAGTTTGGCTCGACTCATTTATAGCTTAGCTTCTTGAGTTTGAGTCAATAAAAACTCGGTTCGGTTTGTTCATTTATTTAAACAAGCCAACCTGAATTTTATTTCAAGCTCGTTTATTAACACAAGCCAACCCTGAGGTCAGAAGTGTTCGGCTCATCTTGATTTATTTACATCCCTATATATGATAAATGATTCCAGTGGCAGCTGACTGGACCCATAGCGCTTATGTGTATATGAGTTCCACTAGGCCACAGGACAGCTTTAAGTACCTTGTGGGGGGTTTGCGAACAACTACTATGGGACCTTTATGATGTTCAGTTCTAGGACTTTCTTACTAACTTAGAGGTGTGGCTTTTCTCATAATTGATTTATCTTCACCCCTGGTGTTACTTTCTTCTTATGTACTCAGTTATTGATGTTAGTCCTAATAATATGATTTTCTATTCAACAAGAGTTCAAGCATGAAAGAGGGATCTCTGTTTCCATTTTTTCGTCGATTTTTTGCTTCCAGCATTTATCACAAAATTACTGAATAAACAGGCTCTTTTTTGGCTATGCTACAAGACCTCACTGTGTCTGAATAATGTTTAGGTTGTAACCCTTGCACAAAATGACATAAGAATTCAAACTTGATGTGATCAACAATGTGAACTTTCTATCAATTTAGCATGCATCAACGCATGAGTTTAAATGTAAACTTGGTTTATGTAACAGTAGAATGTCTTATCTAAGAGAACTATATGTTTTGTTATGCCTGATTATCTGTTTCAGGGCATTCTCTGCTTATTCTTTTATTCGATACTGCAATTAAGCAGTTTGCTGATGAGTTAACATTGTAGTCTTTGCAGCTGTATTTGTGAAATTCAACCAATGGGTGAATATGACTTTGGCCGTCTGATTTATATAATATTACGAAATTTTAAACTAGCTCGTATCCAATACTTAAAAGACCTTTTTTGGGATGACTCCCTTGATAATACATGCATTCCCAATATAAACTTTTGTATGGATTGGATGAAAGATTTGTTATGGAAGGAGGGGGAGTGACGTCTCTAGAATGGGCTGTCAAACAGGGTTTCCAACCTTGACATGTTTATAGTAGTGTAACCTCTTCTGGTAAGGCTTGTGTGTCTGGATCAGTGGGTTTTTTATTCTATCTGTACCACTATGGTTTAGGTTTTAGGGTTTATTCTCATTTTCATATGATCAGAAGTGTGAGAACCTTGGGTGGCTTCACTGACTTGATGTAATATGATCAAAAGTGTGAGAACCTGTTTTTATTCTCTCTTTCATTTGTATTGTTGACACTACTCTTAAATGGAATAATGAAATCAAATCTTTGTATTAAAGAGCAGGTGAAGAAGAGCCTTGTTTGGCTTGGTATTACAGTCCTAACTGATTGCAAAGTCTTTCTAATTTCTATTCTGCTAGTTGAATCGTGAGACTTGTAAGTTTTTGATGATATTATTTGTGTTTACTTTGTCTCCTACTTCATGTGATGTGGTGGTTCTACTGCTGTGATACTCAGCGTTACGGCACTTGCCTGTTTCTCCAAACCCTTTAAGTATTTTGCATGTTGACAAACTGAGAGAAAATTATGTTGGTTGAAACAGGTCGAATCATTTCACTCCACATCAACTCATCATCAAAATTTTTTATTCTTTGACATGGTGCTTTGGCCCATTGGATTGAATGTGGGATTTTTATTTTTTATTTTATATATATATATATATATATTGTGTGTGATACCAAACTACAAAGGAGAAATCATGCAAGCACCAAAACCAATTTCATTTTTAAGATAGCTCATGAGGAGGGTGAGAGAGGCCTTTGTTTTGTCTTGTATGCTGCATAATCCTTTTTTAATTATCTGCTAATGAGGTGGCGTACATCTTCTGTAGGATCATTTAGCCTTGATGATGGAGCTTCTCGGGATGATGCCACGCAAGGTAAGAGGACTTGATCAATTTCTTTGATGGGATTTCGTTATTATGCTGAACAGGTGCTAAGCTGTGAGTTGCTTTCAATCATTCCCAGATTGCCTTAGGTGGCCGCTACTCTCGGGACTTCTTCAACAGATATGGAGACTTGAGGCACATTCGTAGACTACGCTTCTGGCCCTTGAATAAGGTTCTGATGGAGAAGTACGAGTTCAGTGAGAGAGATGCAAAGGAAATGTCTGATTTCCTCAGCCCGATTCTTGAGTTTGTTCCTGAAAAACGGCCCACTGCTGCACAATGCCTTCTCCACCCATGGTTCAATGTAGGTCCCCATATTTTAGAACCTTCTTCACAATCAGAAAATCAACCTGCAGGAAGCCCTGCTCCTGAGAAGAAATTCTCTGTGTCAGAAAAACAACCTGCAGGAAGAAGCACTGCTGCTGAGGAGGAAAAAATGGAGAAGGATGAGCAAGAATCAATGGAAGCAGGAATGGGAAACATTTCCATCAGTGCGGAGGCAAAGCCAAAGTCGGTGAGAGAAATTTTGTCTGCCAATAGAACTTTAAAGCAGCGATAAGCAATTCATCACGGTAGTGGCCTATCTTGGATCTGGATGCAACGTTGACCAACTCTTGCACCATCAGTATCTGTTTATTAGTGTTTCACATTGGCCAATTGTCTTTAGTGCTACATCTGTTTGTTGCGACTTGTGAGAGATGGGTGGATCGATCATTCTGGTACGGTAAGAAGCTTGGCGCAGCTTCTGGGGTCCTTGCTAAAGCTAGTGCTCCGAATTTTGAAATCATTTTGTGCTTGGATACAAAGAACAAAAGTTGTTATGTATACTGTAGATCAGATCAAGCTGCGCAGTCGAAGTTGTGCTTGGTTTAGTACCCTTTCTTTTTGCCCGTTTTGGGAGGAAGGGAGAGGTAGTTCAATGTACTGAGCTGCAAACGTGCGAGAAAAACTGTGATGAACTATGATTCATGCTATTCATTGATTTATTCTCATCATCCAATATCTTTGTGTTTCTCTTCAAATAAAGTTATTCCAGATCAGTCCAGTAAACCCATCCTAGTATAAGTATTCGATTGAGATCTCTTGTGATTAGAGATGGCAATTGTTTGTTTTTTTTTGTTTTGTTTTTTTTTTTTTGGTTTTTTGGAAATTTGATGGACTTTAACCGATTGATGTGTAAAAGGATATGATCAAGGAAAAAAATCTGTCAGATTTTAGCATGGATGGTGATAAGAATTCTTCCAATTTATACCTATATTCATGTCTAGATCTAGTAAAGTTTGAATCAATTCGAATCTGATAGTTATCTGCATTCACAATGAGCTGAATCAAAATAATACAATCTAAAAAGAATTTTATTTTAGTTGGAGCTAAATTTATCTAATTCGAAATGATCTTATTTAAACTAGTTTATATTCGGTCATAATTTAAAATTTGATCTAAATTAAAATTATATTTGATCTATAATAATAATATTTTATTTTATATAAATCGATACATAAACACTAAGATCTTATTAAAATTCTAAGAAATTTATTGGGTTAGACCTAAACCTGACTTGATATTATTCCTGTTTGAAATGATTCGACCAACTATAGACTTAACATGAATCATCTTTATCCAAATTTGACTCAAACTTAAAAGATACCCGAACTTGAACTCTACTTGATTGTATGAAAACTTGATTTGAACCCTATCCAAATTTATCTAGCCCAAACCCGATCCGTATCATCCATTTGCCACTTCTACTCATATCTATTTATCCAATATAAAATTAATTTTTCGTCCTTAATTTTAATAATCCATTAATATATTTCTTAAGTTTAAAAGTGAAAATATAATTAAAATATAATAATATAAATATTTAATTATAACACTGGATGGTTTTATTAAATTTAAGGAAGTTTACTATATGAATTTTGTAACTGGATATGGATTAAAAGAATATAGATGAGGGGAAATAATATTTGTTCGATTTGTATAAAGACACAAGTATAGATTTATTATCATATTTTGATAAATGATAGGGACACTTAATTCGTACTTGATCTATTGGGGATTTGCTGGTACTGAGTATGGTTTGAATTCACCTCTAAAATTTGTATCAAAAGATCTAGATCCAGTCAATACACGAAAGATGTTAGCCTAAGACACTCCATTCCAAAACTCCAAAGTGATTTTTTAGTTTAGAAATTCTTTATTTATTTATTTATTTTTCAAATAATAGATTTATAAATAATAGATTTATAAATAAATGGACTTAAAAGTGAATTAATTTAGGAATATCATAATTTTGGAAATCCCCCCCCCCCCCCCCCCGCTGAAGTTTTTCATTGAAAGGGAGACTTAAATCTACACATAAATACCAACAATTGGAACTTGGAAAGCTAGGATATCTAAAGTTGCGCACTTAATTGGTGATTGATTTTAGGCAATAATTTACTCCGGATCCCTACGATAACCCTACTATTAATGTGCATGTTGCATAAGCGACGAAATTCGAAACGAATCATGTATTAATAGAAATTCGAAAGATTTACTAACTTACGAGCTACTAGTAGGTAATATGAAGATTCGAAGACAAGATCTAAAGTACCCATCCTCCTTCAACAAGGTGATATATTTTTGTTTAATGTTGGTAACTAAAACTTTATTTTTTAGATCGTTCATCTTAGAATATTATTGGGTGGGGGGGGGGGCGAAAGAGACATCATGTTCATTTAAGGTCGTTCAGTTGAAAGCAATATTAACGACACTAATTTAATTATTGCAAGTGTTGGACCTCAAAGTTTTCAATTATGTGTAAGAATCCATCAACCTGTGGATTAGTATAATGCTAATAACAATCGAAGAGGATACTTCCGGATTATTTTTCAGCACATTTGGCATGGCCGCATGGCTACCCATGTGACGTTGGACGGCACTTGTTTCAGTTTCGGCGCATAGCCATCCAATCAGCCCCTACCCTAACCTTTTAGGTTTAAATAACATATTTTTTAAATATCCGATCATATATATATATAATTTTAGTCATCTAAAAATAATATTTAATATTTAATTTAAAATTTTAGATATTTAAATTTCTGGATCAAATATCAAACATAATCACTATTATTTAAATAAAAATTTAAATAGAAAAAAATAAATTATAAAAATACTTGATATTATTCGATTTTCCGAGCAAATATCTGACTTCCTCAACAAATATCATATGTTAAAACTAAAATTAAAGCTGATACATTACAATATTTAATTGGATTCTATTATATCTAAAAAGGGATTATATTAAAAATATAATCTTAACTAAATTAAATTTTGACCCAAATAATAAATCAAGTAAAAATTATATATATATATATATATATATATATATATATATATATATTCGCATCAGATATTATTTGTATTTATCAAATCAGATATTTATTTTATTTGACTTTTCGTTAACTGGATCAGATATTTAATTTAAAAAAAAATTGAATCAGATCGGATCTCTTCAAATATCGGATCAAATAATACAAACAACCCTATATAAGCTATGAAGTTGCAAACAAAATGTGGTTCTGGTTGTTTGATGGAAATTTTAATCTTGGACCTTCATGATTTAAAATTTTGAATGATCTATCCAACTTTCCAATTCCATATGAAATAATGGATCCGATTAACGAAAGTAGAAACAAATAATAGAATAAACTAGTAATATTCTGCCCATAAAATGCATGAATTTTGTGTCGAGAACATCAACAATGTACTAAATGCTTAGCTTAGGTAGTTAATATATATAGAAGATATTATGTATATGTTTGGTATGTGTAATATGAAAATTTAGTTAAAAAAAGAAAAATATTAGTTGAAAACTGAATTTTGAAAAATTAGATGAAAATTGAAAATCCCACAAGAAGTTTTAAAATAAAACTACTATAATACAAGTGAGTTTTTTCAGCTCAATTGAGATTGTCATTCAAATGATGCCGTAATTTTTGTAGCCCTAGTAAGATTGTCGGTCAAACAATACTAAAATTTGTCAAAAAGATAAGGTTTTCTATGTTTTGCAACTTCCCATTTTGATCTCTCAATCCTCGGTGTGTAATTTTTTTTTACCTTCCCCCCCCCCCCCCCGCAATCTTTTCCACTTTCACCCTTAAAGAGTCTCGAGTTAAGTTCAACAAAAATACGAGTTGTTGTCATCTTCCTCATCACATCTCAACTATCAACCTATAATAGCCTCTCTTGTTCGCTATATATATCACATTCTCATTTACTCTTTTCTCACAATCAACAAGTACTACGTCTATCAGCGACCATTCACAAGCTACATCCTACAGGTGGCTTACTGCTCCATTGGTCGTGTAATGTTTCCTACGATTTTGTCCGAACAATGGATTAGCAGTCCATCCATACTCTTCTTACAAGGTGAGGTAAGTAACTTGCGATGATGCCCATGCGACTTAATCCTCTGTAATCAAAAAAATCTCTCCAAAAAAAGCTGCAGCCTACAAGTACTTCGTTCCTTTGCTTAACACGTGAGAATGGACAGTGAACTTTGGGAAGAGGGGGGGGGGGGCGACTAGCCACTGCCCACAATTCGTCCAGATATTAGAAGGGACAAAATTCATGTCAGGGATGTCACATGGCGGAAATTCCAGAGCTCACAGGAAAACAAGGTACAGTCAAGATCTAATTAGACAGAAAATGATTAGATCAAATGGTTATACTTACACCCGCACCACGTTAATAGAGGCGTTGAATCAGCACCTTTATAATAAACAGATACTTATAAAATAAATCCTCTAAAATCATTATCGCATCTCTACCTGAAAACAACCAATTACTGGCACAAGATTAGATGACGTAAGTTGGGTGCATCTGGAGCTCTACCAACCATAATAATTTATACTCCACTTGATTACTGTAAACACTACAACAAGTATTAAGCATAGCAGCTAACGAAAAAAGAAAAGAAAAAAGAGAGCTACAATATAGTAGTAAAATTTAATTTTGCTACTTAAGGCTTATTGTCATTATCCCTTAATGGCTAATGTTTGAAGTAAAAAATGGTGGCTAATTGGATAATGATAATTAAGGATAGAAGGATGAAGAAGGTACTAATAGATAAGATGACAACTTATGCAAGAATATTGTGGAAGATTAGTTATCAATCTTATCTAAAGTTACTTCATAATTAAATCTTTGAATAGAAAGTTGGTAGCTATTAACCTCCTCAATATTCTCTATAAATATGGAGGGGTGCTAATCATTTGATGATCCATCCTTGGTGAAAGAAAAAGAGAGAGAGAAAAATTAAGAGAGAGAGTCGTAGAGATTAGAGAGAAAATATTAAGTTTCTCCTAATACTTTATTTTTTCTTGAGTGTGTTATCCATATTATAAGAGAGATGGTATTATTAATTGTACTCTCTTTATATTAGAGGATAGTTGTTGTAATCCTTTTGTTGTGAAATACTTTTATAAAGTTTATTTCTTCCACAAAATTCTTATTCTCATTTCTACTTCAGTTGTAAACTGAGTGCTTAAATACCACAACAAACCTAACATATAATACACTATTATTTTGCTGCAATAGCCTTTTGTAGTGTATTTTTTACCCCTTTGGTAAGTCAATTCATGAAAAGTTTTCGGGCTATTTTATTTTTCCCAAATAATTTTATTATTTGCCGCAAATGATTTTCATTGCAGGTAAGATATACTTTATTTGTTGATGTTTTATAAACTCTTGATTAAATAAAAAATTTAGCACTTTTTGAGTTAAAATTTATATTTATCTACTAGCTATTTGTACACATTATTCGATACATAAGTTTAACTATAAAGATAAAAAAAATTTGAAAAGAAAAGTATAAGTATCTATATATACATCAAATATATATGGTAATTAGTAAAGTGAACATTCACACAAATACAATTACCTATTTAATATACTCAAGTAAAATTATCTACCTGTAATATTTCCCCTACAATGTTTACCGGTCGTATTATATAATACGCTTTTGGTATATTGTCCCATCATTAACGACCTTATTATCGAAAATCTAATGGGAAAAAATCCGAATAAAGGAAAAACAAGTGCAGTGCATATAAAACTCTCCCTTAATCTAACACATATGTCGAAAATGACACATCCCTAACTTATGTAATACCCAAAAAATTTTAAAAATCTAAATTTAATTTATCAACATTTTAATTTAACCAAATTTCTAATGTTTTTCTTATTTAATTATCTTAAATTAATTAGGAATTTTCTTTGTTATTACTAATAAAAAAATTCAACTCTAAAAATCTAACTTAAATTCCACACCCAAATTTTCTTCTCTCTTTTACTTTTTTTTTCCTTCTTTTTCTTTTTCTTCCATTATTTTTTCTCTTTTTTCTTTTTCTTCTCCCTCATTTAGGGTTGTGCTGTCTCAGCCCAACCTCCTTTTTCTTTTCTTTTTTCTTTCTTTCCTTACCTCGGGAGAGTCCAAGCCCATCCCCCTTCTTCTTCTTCTTCTTTTCTTTCTCCTTTTCTCTTTTCTTTTCTTTTCTTTTTCTTTCGTTTCCTTTTTTTTTCTTCCTTCCCTTGCCTGTCTTCTTCCCCGTGTTGCCCTCCTTGTTTCGTTTCTGCAACAACCATCCTCACCTCTACACACCACCTGTCTCCCTCACCTTTTCTCTCTCAGTCATGCAGTGCCATCCACGCTAACCTACCTCTGCCTCTACCTCTTTCCTTATCCCTACACCCCTGCACCTTGCCCTGTACCATCCTGCAACCACCCCCTACAGTCATGTACACCAAAGCTGCCATCCCCTTCCCCTATTGTCTTCCCCTCTCCCTCAACTTTCCCTATCTATATATAACCCCTGAGCCTCTCCTTTCTCTTCTCTTCCACCTGCAAGCTTGTCGCGACCCCTTGTTTTTCTTCCCAGATCCATCCCTACCAGCTCCAACATCATCGCTACCATTGTTGCCTGACCAACCACCCTGCCACCTCCCTTCTCTACCTACACCCTGCCTTATCCTGCCGTACCACATCTTTCCCCTTTCCTCCTCCCCTTCCCTTCTCTTGCACCTATAGCGACAACTAGCTACATTTCCACCGCCACCACCGGCATCCCTTTTTCCTCCCCCTTTGCCACCACCACACCAGAGCCGCCCTATGCAGGTGCCCCAACCAGTGCAACCACCATATCAAGCCCTCCTTTCTCCCTCTCGGCCAATCCTCGCCCTACACCATTGCTGGCCGCCAAATCCACCACCACCAACTCTAGCCAGTCCCAGTACCGCCACCACCCCGACACTAAACTGCCAACCCTCACCCACTTCTCCAAAACAGCCGACGCTGCCGTGTGCCACCCACACCATTTTCTTCCTACTTTGGGCACCTCCATTTCCTTTCACCTCTTTTATATTTCCTTATGTTAAAGTCTTTTGGAACAATACAGATCCATCAAAAATAGAAATGCCATAAATCGGTCGAAGATATGTCTTCCAAATAAAGAAGGTGGAATTGGTTTAAGACAATTAGTTGCTTGGAATACAACTTGCTTTTCAAAATATATGTGGAAACTAACTGAGAATAAAGAGAGTTTGTGGGTTAAATAGGTGCATGAATTGTTCCTATCAAACTTGATCACTCCTGGATGTTGAAGCATATTCTCAGAACCAGTGATATTAGGGAGATAAATTTGGATAGTTACAACCATGGTGATAGGATAAACATGATCAAAGTATATTATTTGCGTCTTAGACACTCACCTTATTGCTTAGTATGGGCTAGTTTAGGAACACCATGGTATGCCTTAGCATAAACTTACAAGTTGGACGGCATGCCATGAGGGGTTCTTAGTAAAAACAACATTGAAATAGTGGCAAGTCATTGATAATGCAATTTGTGCAAGTTGTTTGCAACATTAGGAGGATATGGACCATTTGTTGGTTAGATTCCTAGTATCATAAAGGCTTTGGTACGATGTCCTTAACTAGTGTGTCTCCCTTTGTATTTTCTATTTGTTTTATCTTGGTAGGACCGTCTTGGGTGGATAATTCAAATAACTATAGCAGAAAGAGGGAAAAAAAAAACTAGTCTGGAGAGTTGTTTTTTGAAGTCATTATTTATAAACTTTGGTGTAGATGAAATCAAGTCATCTTCCAACATAAACAAGATGTTCTAAGATTGATCATCACTAGGTTGATAGAAGTCTTCTTTCGTTTTAATGATGTTAATAATCCTAGAGCAGAGAAATATTTGTCTATGGTTGCTAGATGGTGTAGATAAGTATGGTTTGTTGATTTTTTGGTTTTGTTTTAAGATTTCTTGAATGTGAGAAATTAGCCTCTCTATTGCAATGATTATCCACATTTTTGGTAATAAAAGCTTTAAATTTTACCAAAATAAAAATTTTGTATTTATATAGATTATTATTTATTTTTCAAAAACAACATAACACATTTAAGATCCATTTAATTGTTAAACTTGATTGGTTTAAGTATAGATCTAAACTCTTCGGTTTTGACACATTTAGATTGAGTCTAAATCTAAATAATATAAATAGATCTAGATATAAACGAGCCTAATTCAAACTTACTCTATTGACACTCCTACGTGCATCTGTTTTAGCTTAGACGGCCCCAAATTTAAATAAAAAATAAGTCTTTATTTGTCTATTTTATTTTATTTTTCCTTAACAAAAACGTTAACTATATAACCAAAGTTTTTGGGACCAATCTTTTTGCAATCTCTTACAAAGTGTAGATCTCACGTCTGTACTTAATTTATATATTCCGATCTTACACTATAAGATGGTTGTATATGTGTGTGTATGTGTATTATAAGTGTATAGTTGTAACTGTAGCAGTACTCTTTTATTAAACACTTGAACAATAACAATAAATTAAACTCAATGATGGCAAACAAAAACAGGAAGACAAATTGAGTTAGCCCCGGAGCGTCAGCGAGGTAGCTAACATTCCGGCGAACCAACCCTTGCAAGCTGCGACAGACAAAAGAAGCATCGTATCTGGCCAGTCAACAAGGAATTGACTAACAGCGGCTGCCGATGCTGCTTTTTCCTACGTACTGAACTTACGGATTCCTTCGAACAAGAATTACTTTAAAATTAATTCCTTTAATTCCCATTTCTATACACTTAATCTTCTTAATCAGCCGACATGACGCATCATCACTGGTTGGAACAGAAGTCCAAAAATCCCATGAATTCGTGATTCTGAATCATCGCGATGCTCTTCTCGACGCCGATTACACCTTAAGCAAGCGAAACAAAATGATAGGGGTGAGAACTTGGAGCTCAATATATATTGAGATAGCTAGATG
The DNA here is from genome assembly GCA_039764185.1 of Tamarix austromongolica. NCBI lineage: Eukaryota > Viridiplantae > Streptophyta > Magnoliopsida > Caryophyllales > Tamaricaceae > Tamarix > Tamarix austromongolica. The sequence continues at coordinate 88,932,364 of CM077810.1, forward strand.
GGCAGAGGAGATGGAGAGAATTAATTATATACCCATTGTTATAGCACTGGCGAAGATGACAGCTGAGAGGATAAAAACAATTAAGGAAGCTCTCTTCAGAAACGCCACCAATTTTCTAACAAAAAATTGCCCCCAGAAGCCAGCTACGATCGATACCGACATTAAATACAAAGCTGCGACGAGATTAGCGGCGTTAATAGAGGCAGGAATTAGATCTAACTAATTAATAGTCAAAATAATACGTAAATGTATTTCATAATTAAACAATCAATGTCGTAAAGTCAAATATATTAAATATATTTTATAATTTAATCCTAAAAAACAGTTAATCTTGTGAGCCCAATATATTAAATATAAGCTAGAATTAAACTACTAATTAGCTTAAAATTATGATGTTTGTTATTTCTCCTCCTATTTATTTATATGCAAATCAATGATAAGTTTCATATAACTCGGACCAAGTTTGTGAGTGGAATAGATCAGCATATCCACATCACTAGATGGATCTCTAAGTACGGTTAGTTCATCAACAATTTTCTTAAGAGAAAAAAATTTGTGACCAAAAAAACTGCCACGCAACTGTGGCTAACTTGTCTTTGAGATGAGTTATGTAAGATGTAGACCGTTTAGAATAGAGACAGTTGAGTATATCCTAAGCATCATACCTTAATGGTGCAAAAGCTACCACAGGTCTAACATGTTCACTTAATGATGTAAGGATCGCATGCAAAATGAGTTGATCTTGACGACGCCACGTTACATAGGCCGGATTGGAAACGGACTGATTATTCTAAGTGATAGGAGGAAGATGGACATGGAAGAGAACCATCCAAAAATATCAAGGCCATAAAATAGTGTCTTATGAAAAATAATTATTTTTTGTGAGTTTGAGAGGAAGTTAAGCGGTGCCATTGATAGTGACAAGAGATTAAGTTTTTGAAAGATCGATTGCATCATTAGATTTAGTAGGAGACAAAATGATGGAAGGCATAGTTTTATTTATTTATAGATTGAAAAGGGAATTCGTGAGAGGAAAAAAAAGAAAGGCTTTAATACTATAAAAGAGTTATAAATATATGTTGATGTATATTCTTTATATCCATAAGAGTTACATTCATACAAGTAAATAGGAAGAGGAGAAATAACTAACAACATAATTTTAGACTAATCAGCATCTTAATTCTAGTCTATATTTAATATATTTGACTCGCAACATTGTTTAGTTATTAGGAAGGAATTATAAAATACAGTTAATATATTTGACTTACAACATTAACCGTTTCTTAAAAAGGAATTATGAAATACGTTCAAGTATTATCTTGACTATTATTAACAAACTAATTAATTATGGAGCGTATAACATTCACGGAGAGACCAACAAAATGCACGTACGATAGTGAGTCACTCACCATATGGAATTGGAAATCTCTTCAGAAAGTAGAACTCAACCACAGAGAGGGATGCCGAGAACATCATCACAAAAGTTGCTGTGGCGCTGGCAACCTGCACGTATTAGCAGCAACATTTCTTGCATGAGTATATCCTATATATTTTACAGCTGCTGCTGCTTTGTTTTTTTTTTCCTGTTTTTTACCGTCGCATCGTTTATTTGGCGAGGCTTATGACATCATCCTATCGTTTTTTAGCTTAATTTTGAGGCAAGTTCGAAATGGATGGGGTGCGATTTTAAGGCCATCAGAAGAAATTAATGATATATTATGGTTTAATTACGTACCTGTGGTATGACGCCGAGCTCCAACAGAAGCGGTCCCAGGATGAAACCGCCGCCGGAACCCAGGAGACCGCCGACCGTACCGCCAAGGAGGCCGCACAGAGGACAGAGGGCAAGATACATCGGCGTCCATTCTATAGATGCCTCACATACCGTGTCCATGTTCCCATCGGCTATTCTCTTCCGACTTTCTCGGTACAATTTCACGGCTTCATAACCGAAGACCCCAAAAGCAATAGGAAACTAGAGCGTACGTACAAAATTTAACAAAGTTTTTACCGAGAAGGAAGAATATATACATAAATACAAGAGAGAAAAAAGAGAAAGAAAAGAGGCTAATTCTGTAAATATTATTACCTGAAGGACGTTTAGGATCCAGTACCATAGACCACAAGCCGTCGCATCATTCTGTTGATAATCAAGAAAATGGAGACCAGAATTAGTATGAAGCTAAGCCAAATTAAGTTTATCAAAGACCAGAAAGTGTCGGGTCTGCTTGCCTTGAGGATTTGAAGGAGTAGGAACGAGGCCCAGACGACGAGAAGCAGCAACACTCTATCCCATCTCAGGTTGGAACACATGATTTGCTGCAGCCAAGAAGATTCAATTTTTATTTTTTTTAAGTAATTACGAGAGAATCTAAGAATGGATCGTATCGCAACGCCGTAAGACCGAATCAAAAACTTACCCAAGTTGATTTTGGTTCACTGGAATGTATAGGCTGGTACTCTGCATCTATTAGCACTGCGTAACGATGACAACATCCTGCTTAATTATACATCTCAAAAACAAACATAGAATAACATTTTTTTATTTTTCATTTAATAACATTAATCTACTCTTGTATTTATTTGAGTGGGTTCTTAGACTAATAATCCATCCATTACTAAAATCAAATCATTTTAGCTCAAATTTTTTATTTTAAAAAAAAAAACTTCTTATAAACAAATTACCATCAACCTACTTTCTTTCTTTCATTTTTTATATATTAATTGTTACGTCATGTTCCAATAAAGGACATAATTATTGTACTATAAATATATTTATTATTTTTTAAAATAATATATAAACTAGTAAAATAACTTTTATGAAAAAATAAAATAAAGGACTGCTTTGAAAATGAAAGGACATGGCGAAACATAGCCATGGTACGCAGAACCGTAAAAAGGATGAGAGAGAAGATTCTTGCGATATCTAATATTCCAATAGTACTCACGTTCACCACGTGAATTGACGAAAGTCTCCCGCTGGCTTGCAAGTTCTTTCTGGAATCGAAGAAAGAAATAAAACATTATACGGAAAATTAGGACCCGAAAAAAAACAAAGAGAGAGAGAGAGGCCCCGATGTACCTCCCAACCCTGTACTATACTGCTAAGTATTCACATGCATAACTGACCTTCATCAGAGTCTCTTCCTTCCACATCTCAATCCCCTTGAAGAACGACCTCGATGATGTACCTGAATCACAAGAATTCGATGGTCAGCGTGCATGCCATCCGGCAGACGCTCGCAAGAATGCCGTCCGTGAAAGGATGGACACAAAAACCCCCTCACCCTACCTATGAAGAGAATTATGATGAGGACGGTGATTAGCCAGTATGGAAAGACGACGCTGAGAGAAACGCCGAGGGTGATGCCGAGCATGAGCATTGGCTGGAAGAGGAGCGCCAAATCATAGTCCAGAATCGGCACATCCTTGCTCGGATGCCGAACTCGTAGGTTATAATAAACCGATGATGCTGAAGCCGCCATAATCATACCTAAACAAATGCAGTATCAAAACCAACTACTCATCATCATCATCATCATCATGTGTTAGCATCTAAATCATCGTAATCGAAGACGTCTCAAATCACCGATTCAAAATTTCATCTTTCCCGGTCAAACTTGTATTTTTTCCTTTTAATTAACAGGCAACCGATGAATAATTACTATACTATAAATAACACAGGTGAAAGGCATGAATTACATTTAGAAAGAGCGGCAGCAGACTTGGAATCAAACCCAATTATCAAGGTAAGCATAGGAACAAAAATGCCTCCGCCGCCAACGCCACCGACCGTTCCGAATGCAGATCCAAAGAATGCAATTATCGTTGCCAGCACAATCCTCCAATCAAATTCCAAGGCCTGCCCCATAGTAACAGAACCGACAAGAAACATCAAACAGGGATCCTCGATCTCGAAACAGAAAAAAATACCGAAAACCAGGACAGAACAAATTAATCAAAGGAAGCACAGGACATACAGGCCAAACTTTCTCACTGCTGGACGAAGATCCATAAGATTGATCCAGCAAATTGGAGTTCGGAGAAGACAGATGAGGAGGTTGGTGTGAGTAGTTCTTACTCACGTACAGCGCTGATAGAATAGCCACAGAGAAACCAGAGAGGAGATAAAGAACCAAACCTCTAGTACCGCCCGTGGCTGTCATACCGCTTGCTCCCTTTTCAGCCGGAGAAAAATAAGTATATATATATATATATATGCCAAGCCTTCACTCGTCTGTGAAATTGCTGAAAACAGAGGATGGCGCAGGGATATATATGAATATGAATGAGTCACAGGAGGAGTTTTATAAAAGGGAGAGGAGAGGGATGACAAGTCAGATAGAGAGGAGTGATCCTTCCTCCTTATATAAATAGAAGAGGCAATTTCGTGCCAACTAGCTAATCGACGGATAATTGATAGCAATGGTCCGTTTCAAAATCAAAGTTTTTTTTTTTTTAGATAGAAAATTTTATTGAAAAAAATTAATTAGATAAGTTTTTTTTCTTGTGTATAAATTATTATATTAATTTAAAAATATATATATATTTAAAATAATACTTAAATTATTCTTTACGACAGAAAATAGAATTTTTTTTTCTTTCCTTTAAAAGACAGTATTTATTGTCGTAACGTACATAAATTTTGACTTCAAACTCAAAAGCTATCGGTAGTGTAGAGTATACCGTCCATTCTACGTACCTGTTTATTATTATTATTATTATTATTATTATTAATGACTACCGATGATAATTATTATTATTATTATTATTGGTTTTCTATTGGGTGAACTGAAAAATATTTATAAATATTAATACAATTTGATATCATCAACCAACATATATATAAAATTTATTATTTATACTAATAGTACTAGTTCGGGGGAAAAAAAACCTTAACATAGACTAGTTATATACTATTCGGATTTAATTCACTAACCAAGTGTCCAATAAATAAAGAATATTCCGTGATTCTACTGATTGAGCAACCGTGCCCTAACCATCGTGAACATTCCAAGATATTTCGATTGAGTGTCTCACTCATAGTTTAAAACCGAAATGGACCGCCTCTTTTCGACAGGTAAACCAGCAAATAGGTCAGATTGCCGATTTTTAAAATGGGTATTTATATATAGAAAATAGATTTTTACTCCGTGAAAAACAAGTTCCGAAAATAACCTTAATATTGGTGATTTTTTCCGAAAGCCTCGATCAGCATCGGTGATTTCAGCCGAAACAATGGACGACATTCAGCAATTTTTACCGAAACTGGTCCAAGTCATCGGCAATAACTGTCGATGCACCAATTTTTTTTGTTTAATTTCGGCCAAAAAATTTAAGTTAACATATTTATAATTAAAAAAATATAAGATAAGTTCCAGGCCATCGGCAATTATTACCGAAACCAGGCCAGCCCATCGGCAATAACTGCCGATGCACCAATTTTTTTTTTTTCAATTTCGGCCGAAAAATTTAAGTTAACATATTTATAATTAAAAATATATAAGATAAGTTTCAGGCTATCGCCAATTATTGCCGAAACCAGGCCAGCCCATCGGTAATAACTGCCGATTCACCAATTATTATTATTATTTTTTTAATTTCAACCGAAAGTTTGTAAATAATTATTATTTATAATTAAAAAAATCAGAATTTATATAAATATTTGATACAAAAATTTAAATTAACATATTTATAATTAAAAAATATAAGATAAGTTTAGTTATATATATGTATTAATGTGGTTTGGTTCGGCATTTTCAGCCGAATGTTACCTAAATGATAGGCAATAATTGGTGGATCCATCTCTGTTATGAATAGTTGGTCATCCTCAATAATTTCTATATATCGGCTATAATTGTCGATGCCTAGCAACCCCAATTTTTTTTTCTTTCAATAATTTTAAAATAATTTTTATTTATAATTTAAAATATTCATAATCTAGATGTATAATTTAAATATTTTGTACAAAAATATAAATTAATATATTTACAATCAAATAAAAAAATTCATTAAATAACTTTAATTAAACTTATAAATTTATGCATATTATAGGAAGAGAAAAATTATATAAAAAAAATTTATGACCCCATATATTCGGCAAAGATTGCTGAACATAATATAAATCAGCAATAATTCGTCGATTCATCTCTATCATGAATAGTTGGTCATCCTCAATAATTTCTATATATCGGCTATAATTGTCGATGCCTAGCAACCCCAATTTTTTTTTCTTTTAGCAATTTTAAAATAATTTTTATTTATAATTTAAAATATTCATAATGTAGATGTATAATTTAAATATTTTGTACAAAAATATAAATTAACATATTTACAATCAAATAAAAAAATTCATTAAATAACTTTAATTAAACTTATAAATTTATGCATATTATAGAAAGAGAAAAAATATATTAAAAAAATTATGACCCCATATCTTCGGCAAAAATTGCCAAACATAATATAAATCAGTAATAATTACCGACTCATCTCTATCACGAATAGTTGGTTCCATCCTCAATAATTTCTATATATCGGCTATAATTGCCAATGCCTAGCACCCCAATTTTTTTTCTTTCAGTAATTTTGAAATAATGTTTATTTATAATTTAAAAAATTCTTAATCTAGATGTATAATTTAAATATTTTGTACAAAAATATACATTAACATATTTGCAATCAAATAAAAAAATTCATTAAATAACCTTAAATTATTTGGAAATAAAAATAAATTTAATCAATATCTATTATAAATATATCTAAAATATATAAATTATATATACTAATGAATATTTGTAAATCAGTAATATATGATTTATTATGAAACAAACATGTTTTTGTCAAAAGTAGTAATTATTTTAGTATTTTAAGACTTATTAAATTAAATTTATACATGGAGGTTAGGACAAAATATGGTTTCCATAGAGTAAAATTTTGTTTTCCAAATAACAAAAACTTTATACTATTATCTGATTCGAAAAGATTTGAAACAGTAAAGTAATGTGTACTTCTGACAAAAAAATATTTGTCTGACAATGAATCATATGGCAATAGATCTTGTTGTTGGTGTTTCGGCAATTTTGGCCGATAGTTATACTATCATATACAATGAATTGAAGGTTGCTGGTGGGGATAGGCAATGTGTGTGGCTTTTGCAAATGGTATTGTAGGACGGTACGTAGAATAAATATATTGTTGCATATCTTTGTAAATAAAATAATTGTACGATGGTATGTCAAGCTCGTGAAGTTAGGAACAGGAAGCCTTATATATAAAGGAACAGTTTATCATTCGTATTCTTCAACTCAATATTTCTATTCTGCAGAAACTTTGTTAGTTGAAGGTTGAGATATAATTTTTCAATATTTGTTAAACACTCACAATGAATAATGAATTTGGAAGTTCTTCAAACTACGAAGAGTTTGAAACTTCGATAGGGTACGATGAGTTCGGAAGTCCGATGAACTACGAAGATGGGGTCAGAACCCCATCGTATTACGATGATAGATTTACAATACCGAGAAGCTATGGATATGCAGAAGATACACAAATGCATTCTCCCAATATTAATTACAACTTCAACGAAGAGGTAAAATATTATTTTTTAAGTATTGTAAATTGTGGCGACACAATTAGTTACATGAAATTTATAGTTTTTTGTTATTATATTATTATGGTAAACTCTTTTTTTCAGGACATGGAGAATACATATTTTATGAGTGAAAATTATCAGAGATTTTTTGTAACGGATGAAATATTTTCGGATCGGGATGAACTTGTGACATGGGTTAAGAAAATGGGTAGAACTCATAAGATGATTTTGATTATCAAAGGTTCTAGAAAAAGAAATGGTATAGGGGCGGGTAGAGTCTCGATAAGATGTGAACGAAGTGGTACGTACGTCCGTACTAGACCAATAGATACCGAAGGTGCACGTAATACTTGTTCAAAAAAAGCGATTGTCCTTTTTTTATTATTGGTGTTGAAAATAATAACGGTGGATGGCAAGTGGTAGTTAGGAACGGGACACACAATCACGAATTGGCTAATTATGAGTAAGGCCATGCTGTTCTTGGTAAGTTAACAGAAAATGAAGTTCAATTTGTTGATGAACTTATTACAGCTAACGTGAAGCCACGGCAAATCATACCACTTCTTCAAAAACACAAAGGCATATTTATAATGCTCGATAGAAGCTTAGGTCTGAAGAAATGGATGGTCAAATAATGTTACAGCATGTCATGAGTATGTTGGTTGAGAATCATTATTTTCAGTGGCATCGAAGTGAGCCTCAATCAAACGTAATAAGTGAACATCTGTTCGCACATCCCGTATCTGTTAACATTTTACGTGCATTTCCTTTTGTTTTACAAATGGATTGCACGTATAAGACAAATAGATACGGAATGCCCTTACTTGAAGTTATCGGCCTAACACCAACACAATTGAATTTCAACGTTGCATGTGCATACATGTCATCTGAGAAGGAGGAAAATTATTTCTAGGTGCTTGAGAGATTAAAGAGCTTAATGGATCCATATATGCTTCCAACCGCCATTATTACCGACCGAGAACTTGCTCTAATTTCAGCTGTGGAACATATTTTTTCTACTTCAAAACATTTATTATGCAGATTTCATGTGAATAAGAATGTCGAGGAAAAATGTAAGAAACTTTATGGTCGTTCATCGTTCGCACGTGGTTTTATGTCACGATGGAAAATTTAGATAGATGCCACGGACGAAGAAACATATGAGGCACGATTGTTGTCAATAGAGGAAGATTACATAAGCATGCCCAGTCTAATTTCGTATCTCAAAATGAATTGGCTACAACCCTACAAACATAAAATTGTTGCAACATTCTTTGGTAACGTGTTCCATATCCATCAACTTACAACGAATAGGTATGATTTATATTTTCTTGCAACCGTGATAGCTGATTTAGCTTCTTTTATGTTGCTAAAGTTAAGTAAATAAATTTTTGTAACGAACAGGGTTGAAGGAGCTCATGGATCTTTAAAAATATTCCTGGAGACATCACGGGGCAACTTCAATACAGTCCATAAACAAATGCACACGTTCCTCGAATTACAACATGATGAAATAAAAACATCGCTGGAGAGTTCTCGGTTCAACACTCCTCATTTTGCTACAAGTGATCTTATACTAATTTGTGGGGCCATGTTTCTTTATATGCAATGGAGTTGGTGAACAACGAGTGTCAGAGACTTGAGCATGTAAGTATGAATGATGATTTATGTGGATGTTACATGCGTCGTACGCACGGGATACCGTATACACATGAAATTAAAACATACATTCATAACTACATGTCAATCCCCCTGTCGGCTATTCATCCGTTTTGGAAGAAACTCGACATAGATGGACCCATTACTCCACCGAGACCCCAAGAACCAGTTGATGTTGCATCTCACTAACTCCATATTTCAATGGAATCTGTTATGCGCCAGCCACCAGAAATACAGAATCAGTTAGCCAGAGAGATATTTAATATTGCAGTTCCCCAGAGAACACCTCTCGATGAGCCACAACTACGGCAGCACAGGGGTTGGCCGAGGAACTCCACTAGAAGGGAACAATCTAGTTGGGAGTATACAGAACAACAATTTAGTTGTAACACCCCCAAATTTACTACTGAAAAATTTCGTTTAAATCGAAAGGTTTAGCGAAAGCAAAGGATAAAACCGTAAACTCGGGGGCATTACCGCCACACTTAGTACCAGACCGGTTCACTCCTACCGTTCCAGTACTAAGTGCTAAGGCTAAATCCGATCAACATTTAGTACGAAGTATCATAAAACGCAAGACGACATTTAACATAAATCCTTAATAAGAGGTAAGTCAAACAAAAGTTAGAATACGATTTAGGATTACAACCCCAGAATATGTTTCTCAAAACAGGAATGTAATACAAAATACAACTAAGCAAAAATAAATCCTGAATGATCAATATCCGAATTGCCTACTCACTCAGGTCAAGCCTTCCACCCCAACACAGTATCAACCTGCACAAGAGGTCTGCTCCCCACCATCGGTGGATCATCACAGGACCCATTCAACCAAGGTAGTATCAGTACGGGTCCAATACTAAGTAAGTCCCGCTACCCTATCTTATAGGATAGCTATCATCAAGTACATATTAAATCCGGGTACAAAACATTGATACAATATCATGCATATTCACAACCCACAGCATGAATCTTACCATACACCTAGAGTAGCATATAAAACATATGTAACATCCTATTTAAACATATAAGTGTGGTATAACCGAAATATAAAGTGGCTCATACGCCTCAGGTAGGAATAATCCATATTAATAAAACTCAATACGTGGCATACTCACGTAAGCAGCATGTAGTAATATAGATAATAAAAGCCGGCCATAGTCTAATTAGACTTATTCTTTATTCTCATTAATAATATGTTCATTCCACACATATTCTTTAATAGTTCATGTGAGTGCGGGAACCCCACTATTATAGCCGGTGGACCGGATGTAAACACACAGGGCAGAATGCCTCTGACCACTATTATAGCCGGTGGACCGAAAGTAAACACACAGGGCAGAACGCCTCTGACCACTATTCTTACCGGTGGACCGGACTGGCCCCGACTCACATGGTGTTTCGCTGTAAGTACTTAGTATTTTCCCATGGATTAATTTATTTACTTGGGTCTGTCGAACTGAAAACCCCCACTATTATAGCCGGTGGACCGGAAGTAAACACACAGGGCAGAACGCCTCTGACCAGAACGCCTCTGACCACTATTATAGCCAGTGGACCGGAACAAAACACACAGGGCAGAACGCCTTTGACCACTATTCTTACCGGTGGACCGGACTGGGTTCGGCTCAACAGTCTTTCGCTTTACGTGATTAATGTCTTATCCGTGTCTTATTGAATCACATTCCGCCCTTGACATGCATGTCCAAGAGGGCCATATCATATCGCAATGTAGTATCACAACAATTACATGGCATGCACATCATCATAACACGCATATAGGATGTACCTCAAGCTACGCTATACATAAGACAAGTTAGGGCATGCATCCAATACATAATGTAACATTAATATAAAGCACCCAGTCATACAATCACGTAACACACAAAGGCCTTAGCTACATCCTTACTAAACACTCATAAGTAGAGGTAAGTAGAGACTTACCTGGACCCGAAGCTAGCTAAGCGAGATAAGAGAGAGAGAGATCACTAGCTCGTGGATCCACGAGAAAGCTTTCCTAGATCCGATAGAAATAGAAAACTAAATTAGAAACTGTTCTATCAATCAATAATTCACATATTCTAATTAAATAAACACAAACAACACAAATGATCTTTCTTAGAAAACGTGTCCAAAACTTAGAACTTAGAAGCATAGCTTTATTAAGATTTAAGGTTAAAACTAAATTAAAACGGATTAATACAAATATCACTTGGGACATTTCAACTTAATTTGAAAAGCCCGAGAAGGAATAATCGATCATAAGTTAATTTATCGAAAATAACTTATTTATTAGGTTTTACAACTAAATAGGTAACCCAACCATTTACATAGAACCAAATCCAAACCGATTAGGTTAAAACAGAATTTAAATGATTTAAAACCCAAAGATAGAATTCGATTAGATAAAATACACATAGCAAAGTCAATTTTATAAAATCATCCCCGAAAATTAGGGTTTTTAATACTTAAACCACAAATTGGCCAAATCACCTTGATTACCTCAAATTGATAGTTTTAAAACACAATTAAACTAATTTTAGATAAATCTAGAAAATCAATTTCAACAAAACGGTCTCCTGATAAATCAATTCCAGATGATCAATTTTCAAAATTAGGGTTTTAAGGTCCACGACATAAACTCAGGTAATTCAAATCAATTAATTCTAATTAAAGGTATTAGAATACAATTAGGATCATTTCAACTACTTTGATAAATTTAATTTTAGCGAAACAACTATACAAATAACCAATTTCATAATCTCACTCAAATTTAGGGTTTTAAGCCCGAAAATACGATTCGGTAAAATTCTATAAATTCAATCAAGTTGAATGTTTAGAAATGCAATAAACACATTTTATAACATATCAAATAATCAGTTGCTCAAAACCAATAAAAGAAATACGCAATTTAGCACGGTTAGGGGTTTTGAGCCCGAAACGCAATCCGATCAATTCTTGCCAAAACATATCAATTGACGGTTCGAAAATGTAATTAAACATATTCTAATGTAATTTATATAGTCAATTGAATAAAATAACCCGGTTACCCAAACCAATTTAAACCCGCGGGAGTTTTGACCTAGAAATCTAATTCCGATCAATTACGCACAATTTTCCCACATCAACACTTCCAATATAAAATTAAATACATTTTAAACGATATTATAAAATCAATTGAGCGGAACGGCTCAATTAAACGACCCAATTTCATTACACCCAAAATTTGACCTAGGAATCAAATTCTGATAAAACCTGCATAGATTTCTCAAATTGACGGTTCCAAAATGAAATTGGATACATTTTAAAATATATTGTATAATCAATTTACCCGAAATCGCCAAATCGGACGAATCCGAAAAATTATGGCATAACCCGGCCAAAAATCTAATTTTTTCAAAATCTCAACATAACCATACAATTAACATATCTAAATCAATCTTACAGCACATATATACATAATCAAACAATCAATTTACCTTTTTATAAGCTAATTCATACCCAATTAATCAAAATAAGGGTTAGGGTTCTTCGGAAATTATACCAAACGAAACTAACAAATCAAGGTAGGTTCTAGCAATGGTTATATACTAAAACCATTATTAAAGTGTCAAAAAAGTATCTGACAATTAATACGGTAATTTTAATTAACGATTATAAGAAACGATATTATTAAAACATGTTTGAATAATAGTTTTTCTTATAACCATTATCTAAACACATCAATGAATTTATTTTATTTTTTAATTCTTGATAACGGCTTATAGTATGATCCTTATTAACAAAATTTAATAATGATTATATTGTAAACCGTTTTCAAAACTTCAAAAAAAAAAAAGAATAAAGTCTTCCATTGTTTCCCTCCTCTTTGTTGAATTCATTTAATTTTAGATTTTCATACTCTCTCTTGCTCTCACTCTAGCTTGTTGTAGTGGATGTCTCTCAATGCCACTTGTTGATGACCCTCCTCTTTCTCCTTGCGGTGGTTCTCAACTTAACACAGACCAACAACACATTCATCGTCGCTCTATCACGTTCGACCACTCATCCTCTTGTTAGTCGAATGTCATTGTTCATCTCTTGTTTCATTTTATGTTCGCCTATTGTTCTGTTGCCGCTCTCATCTCTTGCTTTGCCACCGCTCCTCTCATGCCAACCCTGTTCTCTCTTAGCTCGATTATAAAACTAGTGTCTCTTAGTACTTATTACCAACTCGTTGCTGTTTTTTTTGGTAGGCTGGGTCTCTCCCTCCATGGACGGAGCCAATTCAGAGCACATGGGGTCGCCTGACCCCATGGATTTTTTTAAATTATATATTATATATACAATATGAATAACAAAAAATAATTCTGGATCAGCGGTTAAAGAGTCTTAAAAGATGTTAAGTAAAGGCTGGGGTCCTGGGATCGAACCCCAGTTTTGCCAAAAAACTTCACTCCCGCCCGCCTGTCTGTTTTTATATACAATGCTATTTTTTCCCTCTGTTTTTTTTTTCTAATTTGTGAAATAGTGAAAGTGTGTGCAGTGTGCTTCGTCAATCGTCGATCCACTCCCACCCAAGTCCCGACCCCAGGCCTCCAACAGTCCAGCTCGGCAGCTCCTCTTCAATCGGCGATCCACTCCTCTTCAGCTCCTATTCGGATTTCAGAAATAGTTAACCCTACCTCGCCGGCCGCCGCGCCCAAGACTGCTGGCCGCCAGGCACCCACCGCTGCTTCTCGCCACGAGGCCCACGACGCACAACAGGGCTGCTGCGGACCTGCGGTGCTGCCTGCTGCCTTTAGCAGTTCAACCACTGTCTTTGTCTTCTCGGAACTCGGAAGTTGCTGGCTGTCAGGCGTCCGCCCGTCCCTGCTTGCACACCTCTCCGGCTCTCTGTCGCTGGCCTGTTCGACTCCCTGAACGGTGCATCCCAGCTACCGCATGCCGGCCATCTGTCTGTCTCAATAGACGACAGGCAGCAAGCCAGCAAGTCAACATCCGAAAGCCAAAGAGATTGAGAGGGTGAGTTTTTTTTTTAAGATGAAATCTAATTTATTTTTTGTTAATTGAGTTAGTTTGTATTTTTTTTTAATTTTATTGTAAATATGTGAATTTGGAAATTGAAATAGTTTGTATGTTAATTAGTTAATTATTGTATATTTTTGAATTAGGTTATGTTAATTTCGAATTAGTATGGATGAATTAGTTTGGCTATAAGAATTAGTTTATTACTGTGTAATTTTGATTTAGTTGAGTTTGAGTATTCTTGTTAATTGAATTAGTTTGTATTTTTATTTATAATTTTATTGTAAATATGTGAATTTGGAAATTGGAATAGTTTGTATATTAATTAGTTGATTATTGTATATTTTTGAATTAGGTTATGTTAATTTCGAATTAGTATGGTATGAATTAGTTTGGCTATAAGAATTAGTTTATTATTGTGTAATTTTGATTTAGTTGAGTTTGAGTGTTTTTGTTAATTGAAATAGTTTGTATTTTTATTTAAAATTTTATTGTAAATATGTGAATTTGGAAATTTCTTGTTATTTTTATGTCAATTGTAAAATAATCTTAAATTAGGGTGGATGATGTTTTTGGCATAGGCTATGTTAATTTTCATGAATTAGTTGATTATTGTATATTTTTGAATTAGGTTATGTTAATTTTGAATTAGTATGGTATGGATTAGTTATATTGATAATTGCATATTTGATTTTGTCAAATTAGCATGTGGAAATATCTTCAAAAGCAGCCTAAAAACAAAGAACGGGCTAATGGGAACAATTTTAATCCAGTTCCTACTCCTATAATTCATGAACAAGTTTCTTCATATCTTCATCAAGCTCAAGCTACACAACGCAATTAGATGGATTTAAACTCTCTAAAACTTGATCCAGGTCTGAGGAAAAAAAATTTAGATTTCCATCCAAATCAGTAAAACGAGGTAAGAAGAGCTTATATTCTTCTTGGTCATTTCCAACCTCGTGCACACAATTTTCCAATTAAACTTATTGCCGGAAAAAAAAATCAAAGATTTGTTGCATTTTAGTTTGATCAGTATGATTGGTTAGAATATAGTATAGCAAAATATGAAACTTCGACGAGTATAATTGTAAACGAATATCTATGTATGATTATTGATACTATTAAATATATTATTATTATTTTTTTTTGTTATTATTTTATATTTAGATATATGTTTATTATTTATTGGGACCCCATGAATTTTATATCCTGGCTTCGTCCTTGCCTCTGTATAGTTTGATGCTTTTAAGTTATAAAAATCCTATAAATATATGCATGCATGTTGGTATAATTTGTTACAAAAAAATTATTACTAAAAAATTAATTTCTTGCTGATAAAATATTGTTGAAATAAATATATGCATGTTGGTTTAATTTATTTTAGAGAATACTAGCACCGAGTTTCACACGATATGTGCCTAATTTAAAATTGTTTAATAGCATTGAATATGCATGTTTAATTATAAGAGATTGTTGTAATTAAATATAGATGGCTACTTTCTTTAAAATATAAAACAAAATGCATGTATTTTTGGTATATGATTGTAATTAGTTGACATATAATTTTGACATGAAATTAATCTTAGTAATATTCCTAAAACTTGTTGCATAATAATAATAATAATACACTACTCTCCTAGTGAGATAATTATAATGATTATAACTCTCGTGTTGTGATAATTATAATGGAATAAAATACAATTAGAACAAAATCTTATAATATAGTTAAAAATAAGAGCGAAAGGAGAATAAATTAATCCTTACAAATATACTCCCATAGTTAGATATTATAATGTAGTAAAATGATATAAAAACTTTTTTTTAATTGCTTACCTTTTCTATTAGTGTGGAAGTAATTAAGGATAGTTTGCTTAATAAAATATTATATATATACATACATACATACATATATATATATATATATATATATATATATATATATATATATATATATATATATATATAAGAACATAAAAATGTGTCAAAAATTTACTACTAAGAAAAAGGCTGGTAATAAGTCATTAAGGTTGAGCAACCTTATTATCGGGATCTGTGTAGAAAGCTGAGCAAACTTGTATCATATATGGATATATTATTAGCTTTACATAGTAGGTTAAGATATGCTATAATATATTTAAGAGTAATTCAGCTATAGAATTTACAAACTTTATAATTTAGAAGAATTAGACAACAACCTTGAAACCTTGATGATAAGATTTAATAATTGTTTTCTTTTGTCGATAGTCAAATATCACACTCATTATATGCATACCTCCACCGCACAAGGGAGAAGAAAAAAAAAGTAGGGTTGAGCTTGCCCAATCGAGGAGGAAAGAAGAAGAAAAGAAAGAAAGAGGGGGCGTTGGGTTGGACAACGAAGAAGGAAAGAGGGCCAGAGGCCTAGCAGGGGGAGGGGAGAAGTAGGCCGGGAGGCCCAAGGAAAGGGAGAAAAGAAGAAAAAGGATAAAGGAGAAAGAAAAGAAAAAAAAAAGAGAAAAAGGAAACAAGGGCAAAATAATTTTTTTTTCGAATTAAGGTATATAATCATTTAGACGGATAAATTCTATTAATAAAATAATTTATTTAAAATATAAGAGGATAATTTTAGTAAAATATGGGTTTGAAAAATTATGTAAATAAAAAGAGTGTAATAAAATAATAAATTATTCATTTTAATTTATAAAATAATCATATCCATTTTTAAGAATCATACGTCCATAAAATAATTAAATTAATAATTTAAAATTTTAATTATTCCAAAAGAGGATTAATTATTAAGTTCTAGGTTTTAAAATTTTGGGGTATTACATAATTACATAACATTCTAACATATGATATGTGCATAAACTATCTAGTGGATTGCATCTTAGGAAAAGGATATAATAATAAGTTTTATCCCATACCTCACATCGCAAGTGAACATTAGGTTTTGTAAGTTGTCCATCACGATAAAAACAAACTGTATGTGTTTGATTCACTTCAAATATAATCAATTCCTTTTGCTATCGCCTGTTCCAAAGGAAAATATGTAATTGACATATTAATATACTTCTTATGTCTTACTTCATTAGCTTATTTATGCATATATATTCTATTTTAATTTTTTTAGGTATACATAGTTGCAATGTTATGTACCAACTTTATTTATTAGGGCACTATAGATAGCACAAATGAGAAAATGGCGTCCCAAACCCAAAGAGTCTTGAATATGACTTTATAATGATAAGAGAAAAAAAGTATTATATATATATATATTCAATTCTAATTAACATCCGATAGTTAGAGAGCTAATTGAATTAATTTAATAGTATCCACAACAATATAACGACAGTAATTGTATATACTGTGTTTGTAGAACAATGGATTTGATACTCCATAAAAGATTTGTGAACATAGATCCAAGTCATGTATATTTCTTTTTCCATATTTTTTCATTAATGAATCATGAAATATATATTTGATACTTGAATTAATTACTAACTGAATGATCAAATAGTGTGAATTTATAATTTTTCAGGGTGGATATGCATGAGGTTAGAAATACATAGATGATGAAATTGATGAGGTTAGAGATCCTTGGGCCAAGTTTGTGCAATCACATACTTAGTATTAGGGATCTACATGCATGTTTAGGTTTGTATCTCATCTATGTCTTTTGGTCATCTAGAGATGCACATGCATGCAAATGTTTACAAGCTGTTAATAGTTGGGTTTTATAATATATGAACTTTGACTTTAGAGTATAGAACTACCAACTTATGGTACAGTCACTAATTCTAATTCCTGGGTATGTTTAGTGTACTGAGATGTATTAATTACGGATTGATCTCGTATAATTTTAGAATTTTAGAGGAAGACACACATGAATTGGTGTTGTTTTATACATTGTAGATTTGAAAAATATTCGAACATATAACTGTGCATGTGGGATGGAACTAAACTACAAAATTTATATATAAAAAAAAAATTCAACGATGAGGTTTTAATAATGATTCGCCTAAAATCGTTATTGAAATGAACTTAATAAAGGGTTTTTGGCTGGAACCATCATTAAAATACTAACGGATTAATTTCTTTCGGGTGTTTTGTAGTAACGGTTTTGTTGATAACCGTTGTTATTAAAACTAAGGTTTAAGCTAGAATCATTATTAAAACGTGCATTTAATATCAGTTAATATGTAGTTAGGATTTCAAG
Source organism: Tamarix austromongolica (assembly GCA_039764185.1). Taxonomy (NCBI): domain Eukaryota; kingdom Viridiplantae; phylum Streptophyta; class Magnoliopsida; order Caryophyllales; family Tamaricaceae; genus Tamarix; species Tamarix austromongolica. Next base: position 88,950,819 of record CM077810.1, read on the forward strand.
TAACGTGTTACTACAATTAAGTTAAGGTTTTTTATGGGTTTTAATGGCATTTTTAAAACGTTGGTTTTTAAAAAAAAAAATATAATGGTTTTGAGCAATTATTAAAGTTTTAATAACAGATGATTTCAAAACGCTTCAAAAGCATTACCGATATCCCAAAACGGAGATGGTAGAAGGTGGATGATATAGGATTTATTTACCATAAGTTGTAACAAAAATAGGGGTTTATATTCATTATTATATAGTAAAATTAATAATAATAATCAACCCAGGGTCGATAATGGAAGCAGGAAATTAGCATACAAAAAGAACCGATTTTCTCCCATAAAAATAAAATAATAAATATATATTATTTGTTTATATAAGTATGAGTAAACGGCGGACCAAATTCCCCCGTAATTTTACGCCCAATCGCACACGCTTTCTTTACGAGGTGATAACAATTATCACACTTGGAAATCAGCGGAAATGGAAACTAGAAAGAAGAAATAAACAAAATCACCCCCCGATCAAAAGGGGCCAAACGTGACACAACGACGGAGCAACTGCTGGTGGGCCCATGAACGATGAACCCCGGCGCTGGAAACAAAATTTTCTTTCTATAGCTATCCGAATATTACAAATAATACGCGCAGTGACAAAAAGAATACTGTAGCGGTCCCACTTTTGGTTCTTACTACATAAATAAAATACTGATTCAGGGATCAGGAACCATTTTCGCAACGGAAAAAATGAGGGGGGGGGGGGATGCATGAATGAGACCATAACTTAAATTATTATTAATATTCTTGGCCGTATACCGAAAGACATCTCATGTTTGGTGATGGTCTGCCTTATGAAGAGACGCACTACAACTCGATTTGAACACTTCATTCGTTGGGATAGGCTCCGCTACGAATCTTCGTCACCGTTCGGCGCCATAGAAATAAAATCCCGTTTATATCAATCGCCAATTTATGGCTCTGGTTGGCCGTTAATTATGTATTCTGGAACACAAGATATTTATTATTTTTATTTTATATCATTGATATGCAACAGTACGACTGCGAGAGACACACACACATGTATATATTCAAAGCATGTCAAAAATGTATAAAATCCAGTTTTAGAAGGATTTATTTATATTATATTTACCGATTACCATAAATAAAATTTCATTTTGCTTTAATATTACGGGAAAATTTTTCGTATTAAAAAAATTTATTTTATTATTAAATTTTTGTATACAAAAATTATTTTAAAAATGTTAATTTTTTTATATTTTTATTTTTAGTTTTGTAATTATGGATATTAAATATATTATTATTTTTTTATAAATAAATATTATTATAATTTTAAAAATATTATTATTAGACGGAATGCTTTTTTTTTTTATAGAGAATATATATATATTTTTAGTTTCCTTTGCGAATACAATTTTGGCACTTAGTCCATTAATAAGCGGACGTGATAATTCTGACCGGACTGAAGCCTATATAATAATGTATTATTCATCGCCCACCAATCGTTTCAGCTTTCGAGTACCCAGCTTGGATGTGACAAGTCCAATAATGATAAACCTGATTGAATTGACTTCTTCCTTCGTCGTACATCCTTTACCCTCAGCTGGCAATATATGCCGAATATATTTGGTTGGTGAGAGTACGTTTATTTATTATTTTATTTATTCGTGAGAGAATCTATAATAAGATTAATTCATCTTTACAAAAATAAATAAATCATTGAGAAAATTTTCGTTGGGGTGAATTTGATATTATTTTTATTTTTAAAAAATAATATATTATGATATAAAAATATAATTTTTTTATTTATATTAAAAATAATTTTATAATATAAGATATTACTAATTAAATCTTATTTTTAAAACCGGTAACAAAAGGACTACAAATGAGTACTAGGTATTATTATGGGTGGAAGACAATTACGAGCCCTTATCCACCACTCCCTCCCTTCTCCCCTCCCCCACACTAACCAATCCCATTCCCATCACACTCCTTGACTCACATCTTTTAGATAAACATGGGGGAAAAAAAACCAAATCATCGCTTCCCCACCCCACAGCAGATAATAATACATGGCTCCGGGCGGCCACCCTCACGAAAGGAACAAGCTTCCAATCCGACCGACCAGCTGGCCTGCCAGGTTTTGTTGTAAATCTGGATTTGAATGGAGCGACCGAAGCCCGTCTCCGAGTTTGTTTCAAACTCTTTTTATTATATTCCGTTCCCGTCTCATTAGAAATTGTGAAATTGTCACTCAATCCCCTCATCCTTATATTCGTGACACGTTTTCAAACCTATAGATGCCTGACATCAAACGGCATAATACTCTACTACTAACTTATATTTATTCGAACGCATCCTGTGTTCTAATAATACGGTTAATGTTAATACACACGGCTGTCCAGAAATTGACATCAAGCAGTCGCACCGCTGTCTAATAATGAGTTTTAAATAATTTTAAGAGATTGTTTCGAACTACTTATTGAAAGTACGGAAATGATTTATCGAAAAAATAGCAAATAAATTTGAAAATTATGAAAAAAAATATAGAGATGCGTGGAATCAAATAGTGAGACCAAATATATATTAAAAAAAAAAGCCAAAATAAGCAAGGTATGGCAAAAACCTCCGTCTTTAATTGACAGTCAAACCTCCTGGACTGATTGATAGTATATTTGTTTGCAGGGTGGTCAACTGAGAGTTTAAAAGGATATTAATGTCAAAATGGAGTGGTTTAAGGGCAAGGATAAAAGATGCGTAGGCAAGGTTGGGGGGCTAAGGAATGATTGAAAATACAAATATCCGAGGACTGAGGTTAAGAAGGTCTGGGACATTGCGATTTGACTTTACCTCCAACTTAGGCTATGACTCCCGTCTTACGAGCTAGACTGTGGGGAATTTGGAATGCATTGGATGAGGCTTATAATCACAACTTTTTTCTGGGGTTGTGAGGCTTATAATCACAACTTTTTTCTGGGGTTGTGAGGCTTACAATCAACGGTCCTCCTCCCTCCACTATCATGCATCCATAACTAGCACGCGTGGCTTTGAGTTTAGCATACGACATCCATAATTTCGAAGCCCCTCCTATGGAAATTAGGGAGCCTCATCCTCATGTCGTCGTTGATAGATTGGCACGCATGGATATGATTTTGGCAGACGACATATTAGGGAACATCTTTGGCTTGATTTGTCTGGTGGATGTACTGACCGTTCAAGTTCAAAGCCCCTCTTCTGGAAATTAGGGAGCATTTGTACGGTGGACGTACTCCCCGTTTAAGTATGCTTTTGAAATAAAACTCTATCCCGCTGTTTATGGATATTATCCCCTCCCTCCAGGCTCCACCCCCCTCCCCCTCCAAGCAAAGAAAAGAAATGACAGTTTGAAGAGACGTTGAAATCTTCACCCATATGATCGATCGGCAAAGGATAACATTGAAAACTTCCCCCCCCCCCATCCATAAATGCACTGTTCACCGGAAAAGAGCATCAACGAAAAAAAAAAGCTAGCATCAGATTAGATAGTTTTCCTTTCACATCAACGTAAATTACACCAAAACATGAACTTCACTTTCTTTTTGTTCCATTCTCGTCCAACAACACTGGACTGGACATAGCTGAAAACAAAGACAATAAGAGATAACATACGGGAGTTACTAAGACTAAAAACAACGCTTCCGGCCCAACAAGAAACAAAAGCAACAACATAATAATACTTCAAAATACGTATTCCAACAAGACCCATCAATCAGCGCCTACTAGCGTCGCGTCCGTAGCGCCCTGTCCCTTCTCCGCCCATCTTCCCAGGATCATTGAAACTCTGGCTAGACAGCTCATCCGCCGCTTTCAGTAAATCCGCCGCCGCACCCGGCCTCGTCTCCTCCACACTCACCACCACCTTCTCCTCACGTTTCTCTCCGTGTTCGAGCTCCGACATTTCGCTCGGTGTTAGCTTGCTTACGATCGCCTCTGCCACGCCGCCAAGCGCACCCAGCAGCCCTCCATTTCCACTGCCAAATTTGGAAAAGAAGTTGGTTCCCGAATTCGGGGAGGTAGAGAGAAAGTAAAATGCGAAAGTGGGCAAACGAACCTTTCTGACTGAGCAGCAGCTTCGCGGGCTAATCTCTCGGCTTCATTCTCTCTGTCCCATGTTTTCTGTCCTCGCTCTTCGTCTAGTTTCGCCCGTTCCATTCTCTGCCTTGCTGATTCCTCCGTTTCTCGCCATTTTCCCTGAGAAAAAAAGGGATAGTAATTATATTCCAGGTCCATCCGACCGAAATGGCAAATGCAGCTTAAAATTATTACTTTTATTACAGACCAACGGCGGTTATACATTACAATTCGAACCCAACCACATGAAAATATTCAAATTTCACACACACAACACAACAAGACCAAACTAACAAATAAGAACAAGGGTCAGAGACGACTAACCATGGCCGCCTCCCCCGTTCCAGCAGCCCTCTCCTTGGCATCCCAAGCTTTCTGCTTAGCCGCACCCGTCATATCTGATGCCTTCTCTTTCGTCACTTGTACAGCCTCCGAAGCGTCCTCCTCCATCGCTCCTGCCGTCTCCGACACCTTCTCTTTAGCCTCGTCTTTCTTCCCTGTCAAGTAACTCAGAGCTTTCCTTGCTGTATCGGTTGCTGACTCTTTTAGTTCCGTCAGTTTACCCGCCGTCGTGTCTTTCGCCTGTACCGTTTTGTCTACTGTTGCGTCCTTAGCCTGTACTGCTGCATCGACGGTCGCGTCTTTTGCCTGGCCTGCTTTAGCTGCTGCATAGTCCTTGTATTCCCCTGCTTTCTCCATGGTTTTGTCCCTCGCCTGCTTTGCTGTGTCTGCTGTCGCGTCTTTGGTTTGCTTAGCTATGTCCATAGTCGCGTTTTTAGCTTGAGTGGCCTTATCGGCTGCGTAGTCCTTGTATTCGACTGCTTTATCTATTGTCTTGTCCTTGGCTTGCTTCCCTGTGTCTACGATTGCGTCTTTAGCTTGAATCGCCTTATCGGCTGCGTAGTCCTTGCATGCGACTGCTTTCTCCTTGGCTTGCTTCCCTGTGTCTACGGTTGCGTCTTTAGCTTGAGTCGCCTTATCGGCTACGTAGTCCTTGGCTTCCCCTGTTTTCTCCATCGTCTTGTCCTTGGCTTGCTTTGCTGTGCCTACCGTAGCGTATCTAGCTTGAGTCGCCTTATCAGCCGCACAATCTTTGTATTCCCGTGCTGCTTCCATTGTTTTATCCTTGGCCTGCATTGCTGTATCCTTGGTCTGTCGAGCTTTATCAGCCGTGTAATCCTTGTACTCCCCTGCTTTCTGGGCGGTATAGTTCTTATACTCCCCTGCTTTTCCCATGGTTGCATCTTTTGCTTCCCGAGTTCGATCCGCTGCCTCTTGTGCCTTTCGAGAAGCATAATCCTTATGCGCCCCTGCTTTGGCATTCGTCTTATCCCTCACCTCCTCAGCCTTCTGCGCGGTATAATCCTTGTACTCCCCCATTTTCTCCGCGGTCGCATTCTTGGCTTCACGAGCACGGTCTCCAGCCTCTTTGGTTTTCTGAGAAGCGTAGCCTTTGTATTCCCCTGCTTTCTGCCCCGTCATTTCTTTGGTCTCTCTCATCCTTTCTTTGGCTGATTCAGCTGATTCGCCTGTTGTTTCCATTGCTTCGTGGGTTCTTCCCGTAACGGCTTCTCTTGCGTGTCCGAGTGTGCCTTGTACGGCTTTAAGGACCGAACCTATGACGCCCGGCTGCTGCTGTTCTCGGACGTGGTACGTTGTCGTTGGTTCTACCACTCCGACTTGTTCTTGTACGACTGTCGTGATAGTGAATTTTGGTTGACTGGACCTGGATTCTCTTGCGTCTTTCATTTCGTCCGCTGCTTGCCGGGCTGTTTGCTCTGATTTCTTTTCCTTTGCTTGCATGCTCGCCATTTCTTGAGTTGGTTTGACGAACTAGTATAAGATATCGGAAATTGACTGGCTTTTGATTAACTCTCTCTCCGTGGAAATGAAACTTAGGGGCCTTCTGGTTTTCGGTGTAGCGCTAGTAGCTGATCAGCTTAGGATATATATATGTATACGATCATGAAGAATGGAGAGCGGTGGCACTCTGAATAAAGATTGAATGGCATTTAATCCGCCGCCCGCTTTCGTCGTCTTTCTTTCGTAGGAGTCATTTGGCTACTTGGCGGGAAGGGAGGATGGAAGAAGGACATGTGGAATGGAGCTGAGTTATGAAGACACCCGTAATTAGCTCGACGAGGACACATGGCTCCCTTGCCTCGTGCCCGCCTTTCCTTCGATCGTATTATGGCCTCATTGTGGGCGGTGTCTGCCCAGTGCGGTTGAAGTCTGAAGAAGCGGGTGTGGTGTGGGCGTGCGCGAGCTAGGGAAGTGGTAGTTTTGGGAGCTATTCTCAGACCGAAGCCGACCCCAAGAATTTCAAAAATCATATCTACCTGCCGCTTGTATGGTATCCGGTGGTATTATCCTAAATATCATCAATTTTTATTATTAAAAAGGTCGCTAACGATTCCCGCCCTTTTTCAATTAGTGCATATATATATATATATATTCTGTTTCTCACTCCCTCTTCTGTTTCTTCTTCTATTTTGTCTTTCCCCTTGTTTCTAAACCTCATTTTTTTTAACGAAAATCTATCCAAATTTAGATCACCCTCTTATTTTTGTTAAGCTAAATTTTAGCGACGACTGTTTTTTCTCCTACCGGCTAGGTAGAGAATATAATTGAATGAACATTGGATTATTCCTTTCAATTTTTGTTGCTACTACCCTTTGGTTGAAATTTTATATAAAAGGTGTGGAAAAATAGTTATAGATCCGATAAAAAAATATAGATATAAGTGTTTTTTTATTTATAATTATTATTCTTGTATTTTGATATTGCAAATGGAGAATAATGTTGTCCAAAGAATGTTGATTTTTTTTTAGAATAGCATTAACAAGTTTTATAAAGAGATTTATCTAAAGATTGTTTAAAATTTATTAGAATAATGTTGAAAACTTATGTAAAGATTGTTAAAAATTTATTTGCGTTGAAGATTTATAAAAAGAGCAGTGTCGAAAGTTTTTAAAGTAGTGTTGAAAACTTATATAAAAAGTGTTTGAAAATATATTTAAACGACGATGAAAATTCATATATATAGTAATGAAAACTTTTATAAAAGTGCTGTCCACCACTAAGTGTATAAAATTAATTAAACTTGTATGTTGAAAATTTATTTGGACGTCATTGAAAACGTAAATGAAGAGCATCGAAAATTTGTTAGAGCAATATTGAAAACATTTATAAAGAATATTGTCCAAAAAGTGTTAAAAATCTACTAGAGCATTGTCGAAAATTCACATCAACAGTGTTGAAAATTTATTTAAACATAATTTTTTTTCCCACTACTGTTATACCGGCTTTTCAAAAAATATATGGTGAGTTTTCAACTAGCATTTGATGTGTTTGAATAATAGTTTTAATAATAAAAAAAAAACACTTAGCTTTCTAATACAATTTTTTCCAATAACTATCCAATATTTTTTCAATAATTATGTAGTGATTTTCTAACTACCGTAATGAATTTTTTTGTACCTTTATTGTAAATATTTTTCAACAATTATGTGACTGTTTTTTTTTTCAACAATTGTTGTCATGAATTTTCACAAATTTTATATTAAATTTTCGGTAGATGCATGCTAGTTTTTTAGCAGCTATGTTATGATTTTTCAACGAGGGTTGTGACTAACTTTTATCATTATTTGTATGGAAGTTTCAACGGTGCTAGTTTTTTTAATAATTATGTGATGTTTTTATTATTTAATAGTTGTAGTATATCATGTTGGAAGTTGATTCTATTATTTTGTATTGAAGTTTTAGTATCCGAAATTAACCAGGTGTACAAAAATGTATGTACGTAGTATTTGTCGGATGATTATCCAGCCTTCCTCATCCCTACGTAATTTCCATGGCCATCATCACAGCCCAATTAGGGCATAAATCCAACCCAACGATCGTCTCTCTAATTTCTATTTTGGTGTAGACCGTCTACTACGCCCAATGTGAAAGTATGGTAATTGTCTGATGAAAGAATGGAAGGTGCTGGGGGGGGGGGGGTTGGGAAAAATCTGATATCCGAAAATTGGATATGATGTTTTTAGAGTCGGAATGATATTTGATATCTTAAATATCTAATTTTTAAATGGATTATTTAGTAACAATATATTCTATAGTTTGTTGATTATTATATAAATATATTATAATATTATATTTGTATAGTTTTATGTTTTTAAAATTTATTTATTTTATAATTTGAACTCTCGTAATAATTTTTTAATAATGTTTTTTTGATAAAATACTATATATATAAACTAATACACAGTCTTTTTTATAAAAAAAATATTTTTTAATTTTTTATAAAATTATTAAGATAATATTTTCATGGAGATTACATATATCTAAATTCGATCATATATTTCGTCTGTAATTTTTTAAATATCCAATATTTAAATATTTGGTCCAAACACCGCACTCTTCACTTACTTTATAGGTGTTGAGGCCCAGTTAGAGTAATCCCGTTTGGGCAGTCATCCTACTTTCAAGAAGGCCCAATATTGCACCCTTGCAAAGCCCGGCGGACTATCATCAAGCTCTCTCTTTCTTAACGCGGCCCATTTTTCGAAGGACGCAGGTTGCGAATGCTGCAACTTACTCAAAAGTCTGAAATGGCACGGTCCGTATCACCTTGAGGAAAACATGAGGAGCAAGAAGTCACGGACTCAGCAGTCTATTCGCTACAGCATCATCATGGCTTTGCTACAGTCGTACTCATGGAAAATGTGCTTGGATTTAAATAGGTTAATTTGATTTAGGTGTCGATATGACGGAAGATAAGTTATAATATATATTTTAAAAGCATATACAATATGTGTTTATGATTGTGAATATTTACATATAATATAATTAACTTTTTAATAAGTGACTTGATAAGATCTAAAATTTTAAACTGCTGCAGTCATTTTATCGTAAAGGACTCCATCAAAATAATAACTTTTGAACTCGGAACTTCATTAAAAGAAGAAGAAGAAGAAGAAAAAAATATCTTGTACTTAACCTGATGAATGCAAAGTAAGGGCCCATTCGACTTGGTTTCGGTTTTTTATTATTTTCGAGTTAATTGAATCCCAAGATTTCCGACGTTTGTTCAACGATAGTTTTGGAAGAACGAAAATGCTCCTTACATAGTTTTCCATACTTCGGATTAAGCGTGGAAAAACAAATCTAATCACTAAGTAATATACCGCCGTCGCCAACAACCCCACAACTACCATCATCATCCCACGCCACGACACCGCCACGTCAGCACCTCCATCCGCCGCCGCAACCACCTCCACGACCGCCGCCTCCAACAGCCAAAACATTCATTGCTACTAATATGTAGCAGGCGGCCATAAGAATCGTGGAGGGGGGGGTGTGAGAGAGACGGAGCGGGAGTGAATACCCTTCCTTTTATAATTAATTCCACCGCTCATATTTAATTTCTGCCTCATTTTTGTCGCTAAAGTAATAATAAAGTAAGATATCGAGTAAAATTTGGGAGGCTAGAAGAAAAGATCAAGTACCCTTCTATAATTAATATTTTATTATAGTAGTATGTAGACACGAAGGGAATACATGCATTTTATATATAACATCAAATCGACAACATTGGCATCACTGCACGAGTTACAACAGTCACCACCAGCACCAGCCTCTGCTCTGCAAATGTTACGAAACAACAACTTCAAAGTAGCAACTAATAGCTCAGCCACTGCCACGCTGAAATGACGTACTGATTCATCAACTATTATAAACATATATATATATATATATATATACCGGGTTCCCGACAGATATCGCCGATCACCGATCCATCTCGTCTGTAATCTGCGTGTTTTTATTTATTTTATCAATCGACCCCATGCAGCAACTATATATCGGCCGGTTATCTATAATATTAAGTTCGTTCATGATCCCATAACCAATCATCCTGAAACGTACTTATAGCGCTTGACACACCACAGATAGACAAGGAAATCGACGGTGGTCATACCAGCTAACAGGAAATAAAACTTCCCTAGATGACCTTCATTAAGGTTATCAGGTATCCATCCAGCGTGACCCCCGGCACTACTAGTGGCCTTCGTCACAGCCGCCACCAGCAAACTACTCATATAGTTTCCGAGCGACATGGACATAAAGCACAGCGCACTCGCAAAGCTCTTCAAACCATCGGGCGCCTGACTATTAAAGAACTCCAGCTGTCCCACATACATAAAGAACTCCGACGCTCCCACAAAGACGTACTGCGGCACTTGCCAGAATATACTCAGCCCACTGTGCGCGGATTCGCGACCCGTCGAATCCGCGTCCTTCACCCTGTAGACTTCGACGGTGCCGGCCGCGACCATAGCTAGTATAGCAAAGATCAGACCGATCCCCATCCTCTCTAGCTCCGAAAGCGGCTTCCCTCCTGATTTGGAACGCCGCCGGGCTACGAAGGGATCTAGGAAACGCCGGTGTAAGAACATGGCTGCTGCTACGCTGATGATGTCGAAGATGGAGAGACTCGCCGGCGGGATGTCGAAGGGCGCCGATGAACTTACGATGGTTATGGTGGTTTTCATCGCGTCGCCTTGTTCGACGAAGACGGAGGCCATTTGCGTGAACACTACCGAGTACATTATTGTGCACAGCCAGATAGGGAGCAGCCTTAGTATGCATTTAACTTCTTCGACTTGTGTGACTGTGCATAGGTGTTTGAGCCGGTTGTCATCGCTCTGATCAGATGGGCTAACCTGAGTCCGACTTGGGGCAGTAGGGATCACCACTGCTGCTTTGTCCAAGAACCTGCATGCATGTAATATTAATTAGTCATATTATAATTTCACTTCAGCAAAGGTAATTGATTAAGGTATTTATATATACACTCACGTGTATCCTTCTGTATGAGTCATGATGCTCCTTCTGCTGCTCGGGGGCGAACTCCCCTTGCTGGCATCTTCAATATCAGTGATTGTACTATGATCATCTTCATAGTATAAACCCTTTCCCAGTGGAGGCACATCGACCTTCCATTTGATCAAAGCAGCAACAACAACTTTGCTAATCCTCGCAAGGGGATTGCCTCCGGGTTTAAAATGTCGGTAACGAGGCGTAATAACGAGGAACAAGATCAATGCTAAGATAGCAGACGCAGCAGATGCCCAGAAGCCGAGCACCCATAACCCTTCATTCTCGAAGTAACCCAAAATCGTATTCGAGAAGACCTGTCCGAGGTTGAGCGATAGATAGAAGTAACTAAAGAAGGCCACTTTTGATTGGCCTTCTTTTGGGTCTGTTTCATCGAATTGATCTGCTCCGAATGTTGTGACGTTTGGTTGGTAACCACCGTAGCCTAATGCAACCATGTATATTGACAGGTAGAACATTACTACGTGGGAACTTGCGCCTGTGTGGGAAGAATTGTTACACGGAGTGTTTTCGTCGCCACAACCTTTGGGTTTTAGTAAAAACAGGTACGAGGATAGCGACAGCATCGCAAGGCCCTGCAATCATTTCTAAATTTGTTTAATTACAATCGATCGATCCGTGTATGAGTGAGTATATAGCAGTAGTATTTCATTAATTAAGTAGCCCAGCTAGACCAGACATGTATAGCAGTAGTAGCTAGTATTACCACAACAGAAATGGCCTGAAAGATGGTGCAGGTCTTGTACCTTCCCCAGTAAGAGTCGCTGAGGAAGGCACCGACGAGGGAGAAGAGGTAAACAGTTCCAGTCCATTTGCTAACATTGTTAGCCGCTTCCGCATTCTTCTGACCCAGTACTCTTGTTAGGAAGAGCACTAAGTTGACTGCAACACCGAAAAATGCTAGGGTTGCTAGTCCTTGATTCACTGCAGGCACATATATATATATATAGTTTGGTTAATTGATCAAACAACACTATTATTGGGAAACTACAGCTATATATAGGATCTAGGGACGGGAGCATTAAACTATCATAAATGGAAAACGCATATACCTAAGAGCAGGATGCCGATAAGCCATCCCCCAGTCGTATCGCGCATAGCAGGATTACCATGTCTATCAACACTTCCATCACACGTCACTAACTGTTCATCTTCTCCTTCTACGTTTCCTTTGACAGGAACATCCTGCAAGTCCTGATGTCGGAAAACAATTGTGTCATCGATTGGTACATAATTTTTTTTTATGCATGCACATATATGTTTGACATCGATCAATATATAGATCGTGAAATTGAGAATTGTATATCATATATATACACACAGACACACACAAACACTAAGCAATAGCTATATATATATACATATGTACGTATCCATGTATGCACAAGCTAACCAACCTTTTGAAAAGATTTCCAACAAGCCATAATTGTTGTCTGGGGAAGAGGATTGCGAAATAAAAATATAATGCATAAACAAGATATCGATTTTACCGACTAATCAGAAATAATTTAGGATTCGCTTGCTCAAGCTCTAAGCTTGCTAAAATGTTGGAACTATCATTTCATGTGAAACAAAAGCAAGGCCTTGTGTCTTGTATATATAATACGTACTGCCAGAAGAAACAAAGGCCAGCTAGCTGGCTGGCCAGACCACACGTAGAGCGATTGATGAAATTACGTGGAAAAGTCATATTTCACTTCCTACGTCCAAGCAATTCATTTCAAGTGCGTGAGAAAAAGGAGGAAATTAATAACTCATTATTAGTATAGTATGAAAAGATTGACATATAAGTTTTGGAAGTTAACGATAAATCCAGCTAGCTTGCAGATTTGATAAGGAAAGATGTATTTGGCGCTGTGTCTTGATAAGAACACTGGAATTCCATATACATAAAAAAGCAATGGCGACATAATTAATGCTGAGTCGTATACATGCGTGCATTACTGTGCCACTTGTTTAAGTAGGTGCCATTCGGTTGTATTGATAACGACAGCTTAATTTGGGATCCGAGTCAAAATATCACCCCCCACTTGTTTGATTGTTACTAGCTGCTAGTCTTGCTTAATTAAGCAGCTTAACTAATCTTCCCTGATTTAATTAATTAGTCCTCATTGTGATCCCCACGTCTTTGTTTGATTGTTACAAGCTAGCCGTTTAGCGGGCGGTCTTCCAGTTCCATCGGATGGTAAGTAGGGAATGGTCTGCTGCTTGACTGGCAGTGACGATCCATGTTTCACCGTACGTACATTACATATAGGACTAAGACAGAAGCACTATTCACCATTCATTTAAGGGATCGACAGGCCATAGAACAAAGATGCACTTCAGATCATCTCTTGTATGACATATTGGGGGTTCCCGGACAAGGGAATTATCTTGAAGACCAATGAAGAAACACGAGTAGAGGTGGCCACTCGACCAGGAAGTCGGCCTGCAGAACGGGTTGGCCTGTAAGCCAGAAGGGACGGTCATCCTTAGCGTATTAGTCGGCTAAAGTGAATCGACTAGACCTAATGAGTTAGTCGGCAAAGTGGGTCATCCTTGTAAAGTGTGTTAGCTAGATAAAATATGTCAGCCGACAATTGGAAAAATACTACTTACCCAGATTTCAAACCCTAACCTGCACTAATTTTATTTTTATATAATAATTAAGTCATATAAATTAATAATAATACAAAATTGAAAAAGTGTAAATCTTTTTTTTATTATAATAACAATAATAAAGGTGATTATAATAGAAATAATGCTAATAATAAATTTATTGTATTTTTATGCCATAATTTTCTTTTATAGTGTATTATTATTAGTTTATGTTATTTAATTATTAATAAAAAATAAAATCAATGTATTAATATGTATATTTTTTTTAAAAAATTTGGGTTTAGATTTAGATTTGAAATCTGAGTATATAGCATTACTCCAACAATTGATGGGTTAGTTGATAGATCGGACCAGAGAAGAGCTCAGCCAATGGAACTGTATCAAAAGGCTGAGAGGAGCTTCTCATTTGGAGTTGGCTCAACATAGTGGCCCAAACCGAGGGGAAGACGTGACTTAGGAAAAGATAAAAGTACAAGAGTGGTTAGGAAGTTTCTTAATTCAAGGAATTTGGTACTCGTTAGGCATGGCATCCTATGAACTAACATAGTCTACTCATAGGGATAATTATTAGGAGACAACTAGTACACTTCTTCTAACCTTTATTGATGATAGATGGAAACTCGTACTAGGCATATCACTTAATGAGATAGCTTAGGCTAGCCTAAACTTGAAGAGAGAGGTTATAAAAGACCCAGACGTGACTATTTGTATGCGTGTGCAATCTCCTATTTCCCCCCTTCTTCGTACTCAATAAAAGCATTCCCTTATTCCTTCCATAAATCTTGATTCTTGTCATTGTAATTTGCTTTTACATTTTCTTATAATTGTGCCATTAATTTAAGGATCAAATTTTTAGAGTATTTTGATCTTGTGTACCACACTCAACTAGCTGAGGGAATGCATCATCCCAACTGAGGGAGTGTATCATCCCATTAAGTTAGCCGATCGACTTAGTGAGTCATCCCAACAATTGATATCAGGTCTTATAGATGGTCATGATGATATTCAATAAAACAAATTATAAAACGTGAAAAATCAAGATGAAATATATGCTTTAGGTAAAAGATTTGGCAGGGCTAGTTAACAATGAAGGAGTCATGCCTTAGTGTATGAAAGATAATGAAGGACAGTGGAAGAGTTTGATAGACAAACTTATGGTTATATTCGTTAATGAGTGGATGACAACATTTGTAATACCCTATATTTTTTAAATTCAATTTTCTTAAGTTTAATAATTTTATTAATGTAATTTGATGAAAACATTTAATTATTTTAATTTCGATTCACTTTAGATTTTATTGATAGTTTCAAATTAATATTAGAATTTAATTAATAGTTATCATTGTGGATCATTCTAGATAAATTTTTTCATGGTCATAATTTTATTATATTTATATGATTTTGGTTTCTACTTAAAAAAATATTTTGTTTTTTATTTCGTCACTCATTTAAATTTTTAATATTTTTAATTAGTTTTCGATTATAACTTTGTCATGTGATTAAAACCATGTTTTTGACTTATATTTTTTAATAAAATAAATTATTTAAATTATAAAATTTCCTTTAAAATAGTAAATTATTTTAATAATTTTTATCTATAGAAAATATTTATGTTTTTGAATTTATATATTTTTACCAAGTCAATAAGATCTTTAGAAAATTTTAAATAAAAGAATTTCATAATTTATTTATGATTTTATTTTTGAAATTAATTTTTTTCCTTCTTTCCCTGTTTGGTTTACAAATGAAAATTTTCAAAAATAATTTAAATTTATCTCAATTTTTTAGAATTTGATTTAAATGTTTTTCTAGGTATTTTAAAGTATTTTTTAATGTTATATTATGTATTTTTTAAATAATACAAATTATTGCGCTCATTGATATTTTTCTTTTGAAATATTTTCTAAAATTATTTAAATATATTTTATATTGTTTTTATAAATTGAGGCCTTTAAAAAATGAATTCCGTTAATTAAATCTAAGATAAAATCATCCATTAATATTTTTCAAAGGTTTAATATCATCTTATTTGTATGTGCATTAGTAAAAAAAAAATACCCAATTGGTCCCCTACCTTTTCTTCTTCTCGCTCCCTATTTTCTTTTCTCTCTCTTCCTTTCCAGTTTCTCTTCTACATGAACCAAATCCCAACTCTGACCCCTGCCTTCCTTATCTTCAATCCCCAGCCACGCCACACACCACACATACCTATCTTAGTGATATATTTTAAGTAAAATACTTAATAAATATATTAACATACTTATTGTAATACCCCAAAATTCACTACTGAAATTTTTTATTTTATTTAAAATTTAGCGGAAGCAATTAAATTAAAACTTGTGAATTTCGAGAATGTTACCGCCGTGATCAATACAAGCTCAACCCCTGACCGTTCCCGTACTAACTACAAGGCTTAAAGAAATTTAATAATCATCATAAGTCAAACTCAAAGAAAGACTTCATTAAAGCATTAAACAATTATAAGGTAGAAATCAAAGTGCGTGAAAAAGAGTTACAATCCAGAGTACATAGTCAAGGTTCCTTAAAAGGATTAAGGTCTACAGAACAATAAAATTTAAATCTGGAAAAATCCAATACAAAATGGAAGAACATAAAGTGGAAGTCCGGCCACGCCACTCTTGATCTCCGAGCCAAGTTCATGCTCAACTCTCAACCCCACCAGATGCCTCATAAGCATCGAAAGCATCAAAGATAGTATCATCGACTTGCACAAAGTCAGAGGGCCCTTCTGCTCATGGGAATGAGCAGCACCCATAAAAAGGGTGGTCAGAATGCTATGTACTGAGTAAGGTGACCATGCACTAAGACCAATACACAAAGGCACATAATCCAAGCATGATAACACAACAACATACAATCATTTCAGGTAAATAAAGGCTAAGATATAGTCCAGATAATTAATTAATTAATCTCTGATCGGTACTCATTTCAACCATGCTTTTTATCAATCCATGCTAGTACGGGAACCCTACTATTATAGCCGGTGGATTGGTCACTTGCAGGACAAAACGCACCTGGCTACTATTATATGCTAGTGGATCGATATCCAGAGCAAAATACTCATAGCCACTATTATACCAGTGGATCGGTCTGGTTCCGACTCTCATGGTGTTCCATTGTAAGTACTTAGTGTTTTTTATGTGTCTTATCACACTTAGGGTTTGGTTTATTGAGCTCGGGATCCCCCACTATTATAGCCGGTGGATAGGTCACTTATAGAGTAGAATGCACCTAACTACTACTATATGCTGGTGGATCGGTCTCTAGGGTACCCCGGTACCTGGCCACTATTATGCTGGTGGATCAGTCTGGGCTCGGCTCAACAATCTTCCACTTTACATGATTAATGTTTTACTGTGTCTTATTCAAAAGTTTTACCCTAGACATGCATGACTAACTCCATCTACGCTTATCCTCCCAAGAGGGCCCGTCCCATATCTTGAGACTTCTGCACCTCCTAACTCGTCCCAACATCTTTTCCTTATTCCACTACTCACACTAGAAGCCCAACTCTTAAATGTGTGGGTCAAGGCCCACTACCTAACATCTCCAAGTTCGCCCATAGTCTTATCCTAAGGTTTTCTCTAGAAAACCCTAACTTGGGCCTATATGGCCCATCCTCCTCTACCTCACGTAAACCATATTGTTTTAACACCCCGCACATCACAACCCTTAGATTCAACCCTCATCATCTCACTTTACTCCCCAAGTACACGTGTGCCCACGAAACCCTAGGTAACCACACCAAACCCTACCCGGCCATGCCAACCCTAGCATCCTCCTTTCCACATGTCATCCCTCCATTTTTCACCTTCCACTCTTGCTTCCTATGACGCCCATGCTCGTCCCACTCATGACAATCCCCCCATTCTCATCTCATACTCCACTTACCCTAATTTATTTTCCCCTTTTTCCACCTTCTCAAATCAGGGTTTCCTCTCAACCCTAGCTTGGTCTCCTATGCACCCTTATACTATCCCACGTACTATTTTTCACCCAAAGCCTCCAATCACCCAATAAACTCTTCCCTTACCTTATTTACACCCCAATATAACTTTTCACATGTAAAATTCATCCCCATGCAGACTCCATGCAAACCCTCAATGTTTTCATGCAAAACCCTAGATTCTCCCCTACAAAGTTCACCCACTCTTTTATTTTATTTGAAGTCCCATTTTATTCTTCCACTCATGGATCAAGGAATATTGA
The DNA here is from genome assembly GCA_039764185.1 of Tamarix austromongolica. Taxonomy (NCBI): domain Eukaryota; kingdom Viridiplantae; phylum Streptophyta; class Magnoliopsida; order Caryophyllales; family Tamaricaceae; genus Tamarix; species Tamarix austromongolica. The sequence goes on from CM077810.1 coordinate 88,968,659, forward strand.
GGTCAATCCCACACTCCTTGGTCAACTCACTTCCCCTTGGTCAACTTACTTTCCTTTGGTTTACATATTTTCCCATCTTTCTTTTTCATCTTTCCACCCTATATTACCATATTAAATATCCTAGCATGCATGTCCTAAAAGGCCACATCACCTCATATCACAATTCACAGCATAAACATATTAACCACATGCCATAAGAAAGCACATGAGCATACCTCAAATCCAAGTTGGGATACACATAAAACTGTTAAACTAATAGCACGAGATACACAATATATCATTAAACATGGCATCCAAGGCATATAAAACACATAGTACACATAAGGCGTTAGCTACACCCATACCTAGCACGTCACCGGTCTTGGAGCACGCTCCTACGCCTCCTTAGGGTTTTGACTGGTTTTACCTATAAGAGGGAAAAACTAAGGATTATTTTTCCTCCTACCAAAAATACTACTATTTCCTATTTTATTATAAGATTAGGGTTACTATTATTAAAGGAAACTTTATAAGTGAAAATAGGGTTTTTAATAATATTTATAGCCATATTTATATTATTAAATCTAATAGCTTATTTCTAATAATAGTACTAACACTAGTTATAGCAAAATAGTGATATTAATAATAGTAATACTAATACTCCTAGTAATAGGAACCCTATTATTTTTAAGGTTAAGGCTAATAATAGGGTTAGGGATAAAATAATAATATAATAATAGTAACACTAACAAAATACTAATACTGTTAAGGATAATAATAATAATGATAATAATAGTAATATTTGAAATAATGATAATATAAGGGTTTGAATATTTTTACCATAATAATAATAATAATACATAATAACAATATAAATACAAGTAAAAATGGATAAGGCATGCATAATTAGGGTTTAAGGGTTGAGAAGATTTAAGGTACTACCTAGGGTTGGTGGTGACTAGCGGCACCGGCGGCGGCGGGAAAAGAGGGAGAAAAGGAGGATAGTCGAGTGTTGGGAATAGGATAGGGGGAATGAGGGTGAAAGTTGGGGTAGTTAAGGTTGCCCAAGTTGAGAGGGTTGGAATGAGGGTGGTGGTGCAGCCAAAGGCGGCGGTGCCGTGGTGGCCGAGAGTGGTGGAAAGGGAGAAAGGGAGGAGGAGAGGGAGGAAAGGGAAAAGGAGGGTAGGGGGAGGTAGAGGAAGGTCTGCAGGAAATTTTGGGAGGTGTAGGAGGTGGTGGTTGCGGCAAGAGTGGTGGAAAACGGTGGTGCGAAGGGTGGCAGGGGTGGAAGGAAACTTTCCACGGCCGTAGTGGCTCGTACAAGGCAAATTGAGGGTGGAGGGTGGTGTAGTTTAGTAGAGGGTGATGCCGATAGTGGTATTATGGGTGGATCGAGTGGTGGCGCTAGGCGACGACGATGATGAGGGCGTCTGATCGGACGGTGGCTCACGGGTCTGGAAATTCTAGGCTGCGAAAAAGGATTCGATTTTGGCTGCTTAAGGGGTATATATATAGGCTAATTGGAGGGGATAATGTCAGAGGGAAACGGGAGAATAGGGGCAGATAGGATAGGCACACCGGACGGCGATGGCAAGTCGGCACAGGTCTGCCATGGCACGCTGTGATTGGCCATGGAAGAGGAACGACACGCAAGAGGAGAGGAGGGTTGGTTGGGTCGAAAAGACAGGTGGATCAGCGGGGAAGAGAGGGAAGAGGTGGTCGGTCAACAGGCGTGGTCGACGACGAGAATCATGACGTAGGTTGGGGGAGGTTGCAGGTCGCGATGGGGGAGGAAGAAGAAGAAAGAACAGGGAGGGGAGAGGATCAGGCGGTTCGGGAAAAGAAAAGAAAGAAAAGAAGGGGGAACTGGACGGCTAGGGGAAAAAGAAGAAGAAGGAAAAAGGAGAAAATAAAATTAAATAAAAGGGAAAAGGAAAGGGGGAAAAAGAAAAATTGGTAGGTTGGGGTATTTAGAATATTTTGGTATTTTAGGATATTTAAAAATAATAATATTTAAATAAAATAATAATTAATTCCCTTTTTAGGCTATTTTAGGATTTTTGAAAGATTTTTTCTAAATTCTATTTTAATTAGCAAAACACCCTAATTTTCTCCAATTTATAAATTTTCTATTGATTTTGTCCTAATTACTTCCTCTTATTTGAACAAAATTATTTATTTAATTAATTTCTCTAATAAGTCCTTAAATACCTATAATTCTTAAAATTAGGATTTTGGGGTATTTCACTTTTTTTCTTACAAAACTCATAAAGTTGATCTAAATGCCTTTGTAGCTAAAACTAACACCAAAAATCCCAAATTCCAACTTTCATCATACTTCACTAAATTCACATAACATTATCTATGTTGGCAAGAATGTCATATTCCTCTCAAGGTCCAAAACATATATAGGCTAGGTATTAGTGGATAAGATATGAGCTTGAGAAAAGGAAACTCCATCTAAAGAAATTCCATACTAATAAAAATGGGTAAAATATGCTTACAATGTCCTTACATAGAAGTAAGCATAAGCTATGTTGTACCAAAGCTGGGTTGAGCATGATTCTTCTCAATATGAAAAAAAAGGGTCTTCTTATGTATTGGAAAGGCTAGGATTCTTAAAGTCCATTAACATGAAAAGTATCTTCAATACCGATGATGAGATACAAGTATAGTCAGTTTGCCGACCAAAGTGAGTTAGTTGGTTGATTGACTAGAGTGGGTTGGTTAATAAAGTGTGTTGATTGGTCAGCAAAGAAAGGTGACCATCCTTAGTGCATTAGTTAGATAAGGTGAGTTAACCAGACATAGTGCATCAGTCGATAAAGTAGGGAAAGTGCATTAGCCGATAAAAGATCAATTGGTGGGACTAGTTTGTAGACTGGACTAGAGAAGAGCTTAGCTAGAGGATTTTCTTTTAAAGATTGAGAGGAGCTTATCATATGCAATCATATGGATGTGGTAGCCCAGGCAATTGGGGAAGATGTGACCAGAGCTAAGATGTAAAGTATGGGAGTGGTTAGAAAATATCTTAATTCAAGAGACTTGGTACTCATCATGTATAACAACTTATGAATTGACAATTTCAACTCATAGGAATAATGATTAGGGTGTAACTTGTACACTTCTTTTAACTCTAAGTGATGTTAGGTAAATACGTGTACTAGACTTATCAACTAATGAGGTAAATTGTGTCGACCGAGGCTTGATAAGGAAAGGTAGAAAAGGCTATGATGTGGGCCATTTATATGTGTGCAAGCATTCATTTTTCTTCCATTGAAAGCTCACTATGACAAATATAATTTTGTATAAACATAGTAATTATCATAAAGGTGTACAAATACAAAGAGAGAGAGAGAGAGAAAATCGAAGTTTTGAAATATTTGGTGCCCAAGACTTATTGATATTGGAATGAAATAAATAACAACAAATTGAGTTCAAATCATTAATATATTTGAATCAATACCAAAATTCTTTTCTTCATCTTCTTTTCTTTCTTTCTTTTTCTTTTTACTTTCTTTGACATGTTATATATACACATTATATGTCCAGAAAGGAAAATAATAATAATAATAATAATAATAATAATAATAATAATAATAATAATAGAAGTTTCAATACATCAATTATTTCTACAAGAAATCATGTATCTATATATATCCCTCGTATTATTAGATTTAGTCCTTACTCGATGACTCCTCAGCCTCTCATCTCTATCTTGCGTGCTCCTACAGGGACCATGTACCCATCCTAAGGCTCAGGTACATTCCTCCACACAGCATATAAGTTGAAAACTCTACATCGAGCTAAAACTAAAATGTATGCGAGAGAGATAGGCATCTACGATCGATGTCACTGCGTCGTCCTAACTGATATACACTTGCAATAATGGATTCTGCATAAAGTCGTAACCAGGGAATAGGATAAATAATAACCACTAAAAGTTAGGTAGTGAAAACAACTCATGCAAGCGTGACTATGACATATTGCTACATTTTTCTATGTGGAAGTTAATTGATACGCAGTAGTGGATGAACCAGAAGGGTAACGTAAGGCACCGTCTAACTCCTCTTTTCTTCTTCTCTTTCTGACGGTAATGTCTGACTCACCTTAGCCGACCAGACATGATAAATTTTTTTTTTCCTACGGCTCTTGGCAGAAGGCCGATGGAAGAAAAGTCATATCGCTTATCAGTCGATCCTAAAACTAATTAATAATAAGTAGAATAATCTATTATTAAACTCGTGATAAGGTATATATTTATTTTATTTTTCTCCTAAATCTATGTGAGATGATGGCTCACCTGTCGGAATAAGGAGTTTTACCTGCTCCGTTTAATTCTTTGATTCACAGAGGTTTTTAAAGATGGGTATATATAATATATCCGACATATAATACTACCAATTAATTATTGAAATAAATAGGGAGTGTAATATTATAGTATAACATATTATATAGATTTGAAGCGGAGGCCTAGCTCGAGGGTCAGATTCTATTCCTAACTACTAATAAGACCTCTTGGGTCTAATTTCTTTCCCTTCTTATTCTTAATGATTAATACGGATCGATAGTTTTGACTTATGCGAGTAATTGATTTTTCTTTACTTTTGGGAGAAAACTCAAGTAAAGTGGTGGAGAAGATTAAAAGAAGAATGACTTATCAAAACCCCACTCCTCCCTCCTTCATATGGAAATAAATGATCATAAAGAAGAAAAAAAAAGTACCAGCAACTTGACTCCTCTGATAATGGCCAAACTTATAGGCTCATTAAATCTTTCGAATATCTTAGAATCCATTTGGTATGACTTTCAATTTTTATCAATAGTTCAAGGAACGGAAATTAATTTTGATTTTACGCATCCTTGCTCAAGAAAATTAATTTTTAATTCTAAGACATTATTTTCTTTTAAAACATCACCAATACTGTTAGATTATTTGGGTTTTCTCCTATGTGATAATTTTTTTTAACCAAGGTTTATTTTTTATTAGTTTTATTAATGATCTAACTTTAGAAATACTAAACATAAGCCGCAAAATTTATGTGAGAATGTGAGTAATTGTGAGAAAATTAAGATTTGAATCTCGTAGGTGAGAGAGAGAGATACGTATAAAAAATTCTATCATTATTCTCTTCGGTACAAGTTTGATTAATTCAAAGATCTGAAGCCGTTCACCGTTGGATTATTCTAATTTTTTGACACAAGCTTTCCACGATACCAATATTGATTCTGAATATTGGAAATTATATTTCAAGTTCTCTAGGTCAGTTTTTCATTGGTATTTTAGTGGACGGTTTTTTTTAGGTCAGTTTCATATTCGTTTTGATTTTGACTTTAATTAAGTAGTCTATTGTGCTCAATTTTTGCTGAAAATTTGTGAGGTTGTTGTTAACATTTTTTTGTTGTTTACTTTAAAAGGGATTGTTTTTTTGTGGCCTTTTAGATTGACCTTTGGCGGTGGCGGTGGTGGGCTGTGGATTTATGGTCGACGATGGTTGGTTGTGGCTGTAGATATGGTGGTTCGTGATAGGGTGAGGGTGGAACGTTGGTGGTGGCAATTGTGAAGATGTTGGCAGTATTTGTGGTAGCTAGTGGTGGTAGCTGTTGTAAATGCGATGGTGGCGATGATGCATCATCAATATCTGTGGACATAATTATATTTTTCTTATCTATTTCTTGTATAAAAGCTTGAAAACTATTCAATTTTCTAAAAAAAAAGATATATATATATATATATATATATTTTAAATAAAAAAATGAAAAGACGTATGGAGACAAATAGATTTGAGGTGGGAAAAATATCATATCAATTCAAAAAATTAAAAAAAATACACAGACACCCGCACACACCCCAAACAAGCCTTAGATGATAATTATATTAACAACGTGAATAAAGATGGATTAGAATTGGGAAATTGTGTTTAGTCCCTCACGTCACTCAATTGACCATAACTTTTGAGTGATATCAATGTGTGTTGTTGTTGGACAGCACTCCCATCTTTTTAATCAAGTTATATTTAATAGGAAGTTGAATAAAAACAACGTGAGGTGAGAAAGATGGAACCACACCGCCACCGCGAACGTCAGCGTCATGGAAGCAAAGATGGAGACGATCTGGCGGTGGGCCACCCTCTGCGGACAAAACACGAACGGTGATGTTTAAGGTCAAGGCGTTGGTTATGAACCATGTGACAATTTAATATCATTTTTTCAAACCATTAATTAGAGTATAATCCAATCTAATTATACGGGCACAGCTCGCGCACGGCACGGACAGTATTGGAGGCGTGCTTTAAGTGCGCGTAGCCATTGGTCGTGCGCAGGCGGTGGATTTGATCGGTGGTGACGTGCGCTGCTCTGACAAGTTGAAGATCCGATCTAGGGGCCGTATTTCGCTGTTTTAATCTGCTTCGGGCTATGGATTTGCTGCGTCACCGCTGCCTGGTTGGGCTGCAGGGACTTGATATGGGTGCTGTTTCTGTGGACTGGGTTTCTGCGAGCCTTGCCGATCGCTCCATTATTCGATACCCCTGTGATTCGATTTTATGCTTAAAAAGATTCGAGTTTTGAATTAAGTAACCAGCTGTTTCCATCGGTTTTTGTTGGTTCGATCAGATTTAAACGGCTATAATATGATCTGATTTAAAAATTTTAAGGTACTATTTATTCTCATTGGTGTTCCCATCTAAATGAAATTAATTTATTCTGATAAGTCTGACAGATCAAGTTCAGGAGAATATCACTTACGTCACGTGTAAGTATATGAAAGAGTAGAGGTGCTGTCCTTCAAGTCTCGTTTCAATATTGTCCGAAAAAAGGGTTAAAAAAAATAGAGAGGGAGTCTCCTCTCCGTTCAACCAGAAACACCTCTTCTTCTTTTATGGGTTTGAGGCCCGGTCAGAGATCATCCCCTTCGGCACTTGCCCACTTTGTTGAAGGCCTTACAGGCCCAAACGTCCGATATTCTCCGATATCTATTTATTTTATCCAATATTTAAAATAATTTAATTTAAAAAAAATTAATTTAAATTTTTTAAAATTAAATATTCAATTCGATTAATAAAAAAATATTTATATAATTTTTTTATAATTTTTTATTTTATATATAATTATATATAAATAAATTTAAATGTGTGTGTATGTATAATGTTTACTTACTTAATTTAGTATTTAGGATAAAATTTAATTTGGTTAAAATTATATTTTTAATGTAATTTTTTTAGATCTAATAGAATCCAATTAAATTTTATAATGTAGCAGTTTTAATTTTAATTTTAATATTCGATATTTTCTCAACAGATCTGATAATATTAAATATATTTATAATTTTGTAGTTTTTTAATATTTAAAATTTTATTCGGATAATATCAGTTATATTTGATATCTCATATAAAAATTCGAATATCCAATCTTTCGAATATTTAAAGTTTTAAATTAAATATTAAATATTTTTTTTCAGATATCTTAAATTTTAAATATTTGATAGTCGAATATCCAAACTATCGGATATTTAAACCGTGAATGATTCTAATTCCCATCACCTTCTTGCTGGAAAATGAATAAAAGGAGGAAGAAGAAGAAGCAGCAGCAGCAGCAAAGTTACAGTTTGAAAAGTCGTCCGAGCGAGAACCCATTTATTGCATCTTCGAATGAGTTTGGGTTGGCTCATGCTCCCTTATTAATAAAATTTTCTTCAGACTACAGAAATCATCTTTAGAAAGAGAGCCGGTATATATAGAAAGCTGGATCTGGTTTTGATTCGAGTGGATAAACTGATTGTTGGGATGGCAGAACCATGCGTCTTCTATTGAATGAATGCCGAATCATCTGAAGAGTGTGCGGTGGTGGCTCGCTGGCTACTCGTTATATTCATTCATGTGACGTGTTCTCCAGTCATGAGGATAAGGTTAAGGAGGATAATGCCTCATGAATGGCGAGGCTTCAATTGCAATATCTACCGTTCTCCACCATGTTGGGATAAACTCTGATGGAATCACCTAAAAATAGATTCTTTATTATGACATCTATTTTATATATATATATAGCCAATTTATGGACCTTTTAAGTTTTATTGGTGTATTTAATTAAATAAGTTAAATTTAAATTTTATTTACGGAATATAGTTAGAAAAGAAAGAAAAATTAGGAGAAAAATATTTTTCAATTGTTTGATTGTCTAAAATATTTTACAGAAAAAAAAAATAGAAGGGAAAAAATGAAGAAAGTTAACCTATACCATTTTCCTAAACTACAACCAAGGAAAAGAAAGAAAAACTCAAAGAAAATTTCCGCTACAGTCACTCCCCAACACTCCCTCCTTCTTGTTATAGAATCATAGGAAATTATCTGCCAAGACCCTTAGGCCTTATCTCAGGTACCGACATTAGATTTGAGTTAGCCGACATTGCTTTGTACTTATTTTTCCCTGAGCTTTCTTCACATCATCGTGGTAAATTGCTTTTAGATCTAGGCGTCTAGCATGTGAATGGTTTCGACAGTTAAGTCGCGGTAAAACATTGAATATGGTAAATTGCTTTCAACGTAAAACTGATTGAAATGGACAAGGAATGTGAATGGAGTGCGGTTAAAAGGGTAGGGATTAGGGATTTTTTTTTAAAAAAGAAAGATAAAGGAAAAGGGCAATAAGAAATACCTCGTTGTATAGAATCCAAAAGATTGCATAATAACCAATCTGAATTTTATCAATAGATATTTAATATTTAGAATATTTGGTTATTGACTAAGTTCTCTCACCTAAGAAATTATTTAGTATTTAGTTTATTATTTTAATAATATATTAGAATATTATATTTTATAGTGTCGACTTTTAAAAATTTATTTATGTTTTATAATTTAAAATTTATAATAATATTTTAATACTCTTTTTAGATAAAATAAGGTAAATAAATATAGATATATAAATACTAATTGATGATGAAGTAAGTCTCTAAATTTTTGCATCGTTGTCTAGAAGTAGGGTGTTTTGAAGGTTACTGATATTTTACAAAATTAACGAGTGTATTAATAATAAGCTATAAAATTGTTATTTTTCCTTCTATGTTTGTTATATTATGTTTGAAATGGAAATGAATATTTTATATTTTTATATATATTTTTAAATTATTGTAAGTTATTTATGTAATATTTTAAAATACTTCTAAAATAATTTGGAATTAGTATTGAGTTTATGGAGTTTTTGTGATTTTTTTAAAGAAACTTTAGAGAATTTTTTATTTATCAATATAATATTTTAGATTTTCTTAAATATATAAGAGTATTCAAATAATAATAATAGTCAACTTTTCCTAATTTTTTTCTACAAAAAAATATTTAAAATACTTTTTAAGAATTATATTTTTTACAAACTTTTTTCAATAACCAAACAAAGGAAACAAAATTAATTGTTTTTATTTTTTTTCTTATTATTATTTTTTTATAATTTTCTACAAACCAAATAAAGCCTAAAAGTTTAAGGGATTCAAAAATAAATTTTACTGTTAAATCTATTTATTAAATGAACTTCATTTTTCATGTTAACGACTCCTGCCCAAATCCACCCCCCTCTCCACCCTCTGCTGACAAATTAATAAGACGCTAGAACTAGGGATGGTAATGGGTCGGATATGGGTCGGGTCCAGCCATACCTAGACTCGGACCTGACCTAGATCAGTCGGGTCTTAAAAGTTCAGATCCAGATCGAGATCCATCGGGTTTAGTGGGTAAATGGGTTTGGTTATTTTTTTTAAAAAATAATTAATAATCTATGCTAATACAAATACATTTATGTTTTATATAACTTAATATGTATTTTTTTGTTATAAAAAATCATCTAAGTGAAAAAATAAATATATTAAAATAGTTATATTAACTTTTCAAATAGTATTTTAATGCTTTTAGTAGGGAAATAAATGGAGCGGGTTCGGGGCGGGTATACCCATATTCATATCCATATCCGATAAGAAAATTCGTACCCGAATTTGTACCCTTATCCGAATCCATATCCGCTAACATATCCATATCCGTATCCGTTACTCGACGGATTATCCGTTTACCCGTTAATGGATATTATTCCATGGATAAGTTCATCATCCGACAGATAAACCCATTTAGAGTTAAGCTAAATGATAACTCTAACTTTAGTTTATACTATATTTATTTTTAAATTAAGGGTAAAAAGGTAATTATATATCGGGTAAACGGGTATAGATAGGGATACGGGTATGATTACGGGTACGGGTATAGATATCCGTACTTGAACCCGATGGGTATTTTTTTTCCATCATCCATATTCATTTATCTATATCCATTGGACAAAATCCGTCGGGTTTCGGGTAAAATTCGTCCCGTTTATATCCCTAACTTTTAGAATACAGTGTTATACATATTGTTTATAAAGTAAGTATACAAAAATAAAATTTAAAATAAATAAATAAGGAGCTTATATAATATTAAGATAATAATGAAAAATATAATATTAGTATGTATTTATATATGTATACATGCACATACACACAAACACACATATGTATATTAAGCGGGTCTGACGGATTGTGTCTGGGTCTAGAATTGGACCCAGACCCAGATTTTTTAAAGTATATATAGACCCATACCCGATCTAAATTCGTCGGATTCAAAAATCATAAATCTAGATTCATTAAAAATAAAACGAATTTAATGGGTTTGAATTGTATCCGAGACCCATTCCTGATCGGAACACATGACTGCATGAGAGCAACGGACAAAGACCTACGCCTGAGATATTTGAAAGAAATTGAAATACAGAGTCTGAAAGACCATCACACAAACAGTACCAAGATATCTCAATCCATCTAATCACGAGGCATTTTGTGGAACAAAAATACAGTCTTTTTTGGGTCCCTGTGGACCATTTTGTTCATGGCGCGACAAGGATATTTCTTTTTTCCACTTTTTGTCGGGAAGGCAACTTGGATCCATTAGGATGTTCATCTCTTGGGCCTTTGAATGCAACTTTCTTTTGCAGAAAGAAAGAAAGTTATTGCTAGAGAATCATGGCACTGCATGTAAAGCGGTGCCCCTCGTTAAGGGAAAATTAGATATGCAAACAATGCACTAGATAGGTAATGTTAGAATAGCCATGAGAAAATGTGAGGCCGCCAAAAAAGTAACAAAACAGTTGGAGTCCGGGTAACCGTTTGATTGCACAGTGGGCATACCTTTTTTTTAAATTATTTTTTTAATATTATTATTATTATAAAAAAACTACTTTACATATAGTTTTAGTTACTAAAATGATAAATTAATTTTACAAAAAATATATCATTTATGTTCTACAAATAGAAGTTTACAATATATACTTTTTTAGAAAAAATTATTATGTAACATATAATTGCTTTTAAATAAAAAAAAATTGAATTTTACTAAAATGTCAATACAAAGAGTACTGTTGTAAAATTTTACTATTGATGTAGAATAATTACCGCATAGTTGTTGAGAAATTATTATATAATTTAAAAAAAATTATTACCTAAGTATTGAAAAATTATCATATAACTATTAAAAATTCAATACATACAATAACAAAATTTTATTACCACAGTTGTCAAAAAATCATTATATGACTATTGAAACTTCACCCAACCATTATTGAATAATTGTCACATATTTATTTAAAAACCACTAGAATAGTGGTGGTGAAATTTCACTACAATGAATTTTTAGAAACTAAAAAATATATCACATACTTGTTAAAAAATACAATGCAGCAATTAAAAATTACTATAATAGTTGTTGGAAAAATCACATAGTTGTTGAAAAATTAATACAACAACGATACTTTTTATGATAGTAATTATTAAAAATTTGTCATATTATTATTGAAAAGTTACTATATAACTATTAAAAAGTTATCACATAATTATTATAATATCTATATAATAATGTTAGAAATTTTTATAAAATAGTAGTTGAAAAATCCTTATATAATTGTCAAAAGTATAATAAGATGGATATTTATTTATATAGAAAAATCTGAGAAGAATTTGATACTTTTATGTTTATTTATTGATCCCTAATAAAGATAATATGCTTTAAAAATTATTTAAAAAAAAGTTGAACTTATTTATAGAATTTTCACTGTTATAAAAGAAAATTTAGTACTATTTACAAAATTCCCACTAGTTACATAATGTTCACTATACAATTGTTGCCACATTATAATTTGTATGGGTGTGTACCATCATGCTCTATTGTTCCATCTTATTGTGACAACTGCCTTTTTCTCTTACTTTTTCTTTTCTAATGGTTTCCTTTAACACCAGGGGAAGTGTGATATGGAGAAGACTAAACATAATAGGGTAGGTATCCTAGTTAGAATAACTAGGGAGAAAAAATATCTGATTAGTAAAATTTGGGTTGTAGAATAAAATAGATACAACTTAAGGTCCCTTCTAGGGGTTAAAACTAGTAACCCAAATTCTACTCAAATTTTAACTTAATTAAATTTATATCTGATCTGTCATATTATATGTCCATTTAATATAGAATATTATATAATAATTATCATAATTATTACGCATAATTACTAGCTTTATAATAAAAGTTTTTAATAATAGAGTATTACATTACTACCCCCTTAAAAATGTATTTTACCTCTGAAGTTTACATTACACAGATTAAGCACATAAGGACCAAATAGCACGCGAGATTCACTACCCCTATAGAATAAAACCTATCATAACCATAATGAGAACAATCCACCATGTAATACATTAAAGTTAACAACTCAAATAGTGAAAGCAAAGATGGTTAAAATACTAGGATGAGGGTTTTCCAAGCCCTTAGCCTGAGCATCTGCCTCTAACCGACCAATGAGACAGATCTCTTCAAATGTTAGATCTCTATGGACACTCCCAATGCTAGATCCATAACAATAGCTCAGAGCCCTGCCTTCACAGTCTCTATTTTATGAGTGGTCGGTTTGTTATGGGCTACACTAGTTGTGGGGTCCTCGGTGATGTTTGCCGATGGTAGGTGATTGGTCCTAATGGCTACACCGACATCCTCTAAACTTTGTCTCAGGGTGCCTAGAAGCACTCTTAACTCATATGACCAAGCTTACCTCAATTGTAGCACCGAACTGGCTAATCCTCATAAGTTATCCTTGGGCGGTTTCATCCGCGACACTTATCGTGGTAGTGTCTAGTATGTCCTTGGCCTCCTCCATTATGGAAGCCACCCTAACTACCCTAATGCTGACCACCCTGACTTCTTGTCCAAGGTTGAATCCTATGATCACTATTTAGAACCTCTGGCGTCCTCTTGCTTCTTAAGGTCTCACTAATCCTGATCTGAGCAACCTTCGTGACCTTAATCACCTTCTCAAACATGTCAAAGAGGGTGGGGGAAGAAGAAATCAAGAGCAAATCATAGATGCAAGCATTAAATCCCATCTCAAACTGATGTATCTTCAATTCTCATCTTCCCCTACCTCAGGTGCAGAATAAATCAAATTAGTGAAATCTAGGTATTATTGCTCAACCGTGGAGGAATCCTGACAAAGTGCCATGAATCTATCGTTCAGTCCTATCCTAACATTAGTAAGAAAAAAAAGAGTCTTTATCCTTTGTATCACGTGGTCCCAAGTTTCAATGGATGAACTTGGAACTTGCTGACTACACCACCGCTCATTAGCATGGCCCTTCAAAAATTATGTAGCTACGTTCCCCCTCTTCTTAAGTTGGCACTTTGAAGCTTCAAATATTTTCTCAAATTCTTGAATCCACTGGTCTAGGGCTAATAGATCTTTAGTGCCCATGAGTGTCGGCAGTAAGTGTGACCGTTTCCTTTGTAACCAGTCCTCTTGTAGAGTGGATACAGGAATGTGGATAAGTATCTAACATTACCCCAAAAAGTAGTTTTAATAACGGTTTTCAACCGTTATTAAAACGCCCGTTATTAAATCTTTAATAACGGTTCATAACCGTTATCAAAAATATAAAAAAACCTGCCAATATGAGCATAAAATGCATGTTTAAGAATGGTTTTTGAGAAAAACCGTTGTTAAACAAGAGGGTTTTAATAACGGTTCTGAGAGAACCGTTATTAAAAATATGATTTAATAACGGTTCCTGAGAGAACCGTTATTAAAAGCTTCTGACTTTTGACAACGGTTCTAAAATGAACCGTTATTAAATCCTCTTTTAATAACGGTTTACCTGAAACCGTTATTAAAACATCTGTGTAAATTATAACGTTGCCCTTTTAATAACGGTTTTTAGCTAGAACCGTTATCAAAACTCTCTCGCCCATTAATTTTCACGCGTTTGAAAACGGTTGTCGAGCTACCGTTATTAATGTCTCGTTATTATTTCCCGTTTTCCTAGTAGTGTAAAATAGTGGTAGAGGTAGTGTGTGATGTAAGTCCCTCTCAGCCATGGTAATAAGAAGCTCTTCTATACATGCAAATCACATGTTTGAGTCATGATGCTCTAGGATAGGGATAAGGGAGGGTTCAACATGCATTTTAAGGAAACCACAAGCAAATACAACATAATAAGGCCACCTAAAGAAGTGCTACATAACTACTTACATCACGACCAACACATAACCACAACTAATACTAAGGCTAAACCCAAACCTAGTCCACTCTTCCTCACAAGACTAATCAGGGTTTCAAAACATTTAGGAATATATGTTTTCAAGAAAATGGAAGAGAGTATTTGAAAACCAAAAGCTTTGATACCAACTTGTAACACTCCAAAATTTTCTACTTAAAAATTTCATTTTTTGGATGCACTAATTACTAAAATATGGGTGTTACCGCCATACTTAGCATAAGTCTTGCATTTCCTACCATTATTATACTAAGTGTTAAGGCTAAAATGCTACTTTGCCAAAATAAATAATTACAACATAAGAATAAAATTACAATTTCATTAGATTAACATTGTTTTGAAAATTACAAAAGATCAGACAAAATAATTACAACATAAAAGAAGAATAAATCCAAACGGGTATAAGAGTTCAAGAAATATTTAGATCAAAAGATTTTGAGGCGAACAACAGATAGTTCTAACTTTCAACCCCTACAAGAAACCATCCATTTGAACCCTCAAATTACTTCTACAAGGTAAATGCTCTCCATTGAACAAGTAGAGAATCATGAAGCAAAACTCGTCAGTATAATGGTACTAAGTAAACCATTACACAACACTAACATGAAATGACCACATGAGGCACATAGGCAGTAACGTGACATAGATACATCAATAAAATCATGGGATAATGAGATTTGATAAATGTGTTATAATTTATACATCTTTAAGGCCACATTCTCATCACATCATCATTATTAAAAAAAATCCCCATATCATAAATTTAGCACAACCATATCCAAGACAACTGTAACATAACCCATAACCAAGAAAGGTAGGGAACTCAGGCATCTACCAATAGACTGAAACATACAATTTTCAAACTAAGGGTAGCACATGGAGGTACAAGGATTCGATCTAAACCCAAAAATTCCAAATATTACCTCACAAGTTACTTTCATTTCATTACTCAAGGGGATACAAGAGATAACTTGAAGTCATAAGAGCATATCGATCATACCAGTGTATGAGGCATCACGGTACTTTCCCAACCATCTAACCCAAAGACATTACAACACTCTAGCCATACTAATACAAAAGATGAGACATTACACTCTAAACCTAGAACATATAATCCTTAAGTATCAATACCCTCTATAGGGCCTTTAGGTCACTTATAGAGTGTACTAAGGCCTTGTTGGGGTGCAGTGCTATACTAATGAACCAAAATAAATCAAGGGATACACCTCATCCATAGGATTGATACCAATCTTGAACACAAGGCCTTTCACTTTAAATATTCATATCTTATGAGGCAATCACGAATATCACAAATTGCACAATAATCTTAATTCCAAACTATACTAATTTTTTTTTTATTTTTAATTATTCAAGCCATCCTTAAAGTCAATGTTCTAAGTCAAAGTCAATACTAAGTTCAACTTATCAATATACTAAAGCTACCATATATCTAATTATTCATATAAAGCCATTAGGTCAAAAATGACCAAAATGCCCTCAAAACCTACTTACGATATTTTATCAAATTTTATACCAAACTTAATTAAATCGATAATTTATTGTGAAAAAGTTTAAAAAAAATAATTTACAATATTTGAGTATGTAGGAATTTTTTGTGATTGACTAAATATTTTCTTATGTATATATTTTATAACTTATAATTTACGTGTAAAAACCCTAATCATAAATATCTAATATGTCATCGATTATACGCTTAAAAAGATTCGAGTTTTGAATAAAGTAACTAGCTGCGTCCACCTGTTTTTGATGATTTGATCCGATTCAAACGGCTATAATATGGTGTGATTTAAAAATTTTAATGTACTATTTATTCTCATTGGTGTTCCGATCTAAATCAAATTAATTTATTCTGATAAGTCTGACAGATTAAGTTGAGGAGAACATCACTTACGTCAGGTGAAAGTATGTAAAAGAGTAGATGTGTTGTCCTTCAAGTCTCGATTCAATATTGTCCGAAAATAATTTTTTTTTAAAAAAAAAAACATACACAGAAGAGTCTCCTCTCTGTTCAATCAGAAACACCTTTTCTTCTTTTATGGGTTTGAGGCCCGGTCAGAGATCATCCCCTTCGGCACTTACCCACTTTGGTGCAGGCCTTACGGGCCCAAACGTCCAATATTTTGCACAACTCGCATCACCTTCTTGCTGGGAAATATAAATTAAAAAAAAAAAGTTTCAGTTTGAAAAGTCGTCCGAGTGAGAACCCATCCATTGCACCTTTGAATGAGTTTGGATTGGCTCATGGTCCCTCATCAATACAATTTTCTTCAGACTAGGCTTCAATTACAACAGCTACCGTTCTCCACCATGTTGGGATAAACTCTGATGGAATCACCGAAACATAGATTCTTTCTTATGACATTTATTAATTACTTGTAGTTATTTATATATATGTGTGTGTGTGTGGCCGGAAACAAATATAGTTGATTCATAAGTTTTTTAATTTTATTAGTGTATTTAATTAAATAAGTTAAATTTAAATTTCATTTTTAATCTTATTTAATATATAAGTCAAACTTATGTATAAATAATTTAGGTATAAATTTTTTTTATAACATAAAATTCATAAATTTGATTTATTTAAAATAAAAACTCTTGAGCTTATTTGATTGGTTTTGATAAAAGTTTAGCTTATTTATAGGTGGTTCAAAAATGAATTTTATTTTAATATTTATTTATTAAATAAACTTCATTTTTCACGTTAACGACTCCTGTCAAGTGATGCACGAAAACGGGGACCGGGATGGAGAAACGGGGACGGGACGAAACGCGGAAACGTCATTTCTTAAAAATTTAGGAAACGGGGACGGCAGGAAACGTTAAAAAAATTATATATATATATTTTTAAAAATAGGTTAAATTTATTAAAATTTAGAGAGAAAAATAAAATTAATTTTTATATTAGTTAAATTTAACTATTAATAATAATTTTTTAATAAAAAATTAATTAAATAATATATTTTTAATAAAGATATTAATTAAATAATTTTAATATAAATTTTAATCCGAAGAAGTTTCCGAGAAGTTTTCGGGACGGAAAACGTTTCCGTGCATCACAGCTCCTGTCTAAATCCTCCCTCTCTCTCTCTCCGTCCTCTGCCGACAAATTAATAAGAATATACAGTACCAACTACCAAGCCATCTCAATCCATCTAATATAGAGGCATTTTGTGGAGCAAAAATACAGTCTTTCTTCGGGCCCTGTGGACCATTTTGGTTATCGCACGGCAAGAATATTTCTTTTTTCCTCTTTTTGTCGGGAAGGCAACTTGGATCCGTTAGGATGTTCATCTCGTGGGCCATTGAATGCAACTTTCTTTTGCAGAAAGAAATAAAGCTATTGGTAGAGAATCCTAGCAGTTCATGTCTAAGTGAAAAATTGATAGGCAAACAATGAACTAGACAGGTAATGTCAGACTAGCCATGAGAAAAATGTGTGGCTGCCAAATGTGTATATATATATATATATAATACATTATGTTCAGTTTTAGTTACTAAAAAACATAAATTAATTTTACTAAAATAATATTATTTATATTCTATAAATAGACATTCATATTGATATACTTATAAAAAAAAATTATTATGTAAAATATTTTTACTTTTTAATAATAGTTTTAATTGAATTTTACTAAAATTTCAATACAAAGAGTGTTGTTGTAAACCTTTTACTATTGATGTAGAAAAATTATCACATAATTATTAAAAAAATATTTTATTTTCTTTTAATTTTTTTTTATTATATGATCATTGATATATTATCTCATAACTATTAAAAACTCAATACATATAATGGAAAAATTTCTTTGCCACAATTATCGAAAAATTATTGTATGACTATTGAAACCTTGCCTCATAGTTATTGAATAATCATTACGTATTTATTAAAAAATCATTACAATATATAGTGGTGGTAAAAATTCACTAAAATAATTTTTCATAAACTAAAAGAAATATTACATAGTTGTTAAAAAAAATAATACAACGATTAAAATTCACTATAATAGTTGTTGAAAAAATGATACAACAACAATAACTTTTGTGATAATAATTATTGAAAATTAACCATATTATTATTAAAAAATTATCACATAACTAATAAAAAAATTAGTATACAATCGTTAAAATATCTATATAACAATGATAGAAATTTTTATAAAATAGTAGTTGAAACATCATTACTTAATTATCAGAAGTATAATAAGCTGGATATTTACAGAAAAATCCGAGAAGAATTTGATACTTTTTATATTTATTTATTGATCCATAATAAAGATAATATGTTTTAAAAACTATTTAAAAAATAAAGTTGAACTTATTTATAGAATTTTCATTTTTATAAAAGAAAAGTTATTAATATTTACAAAAGTCCCACAGGTAGACAATGTTCAAAGTACAATTGTTGCCACATTATAATTTATGCGGGTATGCACCCTTATGCTCCGGTGTTCCATCTCATTATCACAACTCCCCTTTTCTCTTTTCCTTTTACTTTTTCTTTTCTAATGGTTTGGAGTAACGACAGGGGGGGGGGGGGGGGTGGGATACGGTCCATACGGAGGAGAAATGGAGAATAAACACAATAGGGTAGGTATGCTAGTGAGAATAACTAGAAAAAAAAAACATTTGATCAGTAGAATTTGGGTTGTAGGATAAAATAGATACAAATTAAAGTCCCTCTTAGGGTTAACCCAAATTCTATTTAAATTTCAACGTAATTAAATTTATATTTGATCCATCATATTATGTGTCAATTTAATATATAATATGTATTACTCCAAAATTTTAAAACCCATAATTTAATGATTAATCCATATTTGGAATAATTTAATTATTTCGTGGACTTTTGATTTATAAAAATGGATGTAATTATTTAACAAATCTAAATAAATATTTTGTCATTTTATCATACTCTTTTTATTTAAATAAATTTTCAAACCCATATTTTAATAAAATTACCTCTTAAATTAATAGCTTAAATTTTAAATATATTAATTTATTAAAATAATTTATCCATCTAAATAATTAAATACCATAATTCCAAAAAATATTTTATTTTTCTTCCCCCCCCTTTTCATTTTTCCTTCCTTTTCCACTCATTTTTCCTTTTCTTCTTTTCTCCTTTCCTTGGGCCATTATGCCCTCTTCTTTCTTTTTTTCCCTGCTAGGCTGCCCAATTCCCTTCACCCCTTCTCCTCTCTGCCTAGCCTCGCCCATCCAATGCCCCCTTCTCCCTTTCTATTTCTTATTTCTTTCTTCCCTGGTTGGGCCAGCCCAACCCCTCTCCCTTCTTTCCTCCTTCTCCTTCGCATGCGGGCCGACCCACTTCTCCTTTCTCCCCTACCCGACTAGCTTACCTGCCTCCCTGTAATCCCCAAAAATTTAAAAGCCTATAAATTAATAAATAATTTTTATTTGGGATAAATTAGCCTTTAAATCTATTTAATTTAATTATTTTATAAATTTTTGAGTATATAAAATTAGATATAAATATTTAATAAATTAACATAAATATTTGTTATTTTATAATACTCTTTTTATTTAAATAATTTTCCAAACGATTATTTTACTAAAATTATCCTTTTTAAACCCATATATTTAATTATATTAAATTAAATTATTAAATAAATTTATTACCCATAAATATTCTATTTTATTATTTTATAAATTAAATTCTTTTATTTTGTCCCATTTTCCCTTTCCTTTTTCCTTTTTTCCTTTTCCTTCTCCTTTTTCTCCTTTCTTTCTTTTTCCTTTCTCTTCCCTTGGGCCGCTGATACCCTGGCCTGCCTCTCCGCCTCGCGTTTGGGCTGCTGGCCCATTTCCTTTCCTTCCTTTCCTTCTCCTCCCGTGTGCGTCGCCCGGCCTGCCTGCCTCCCTCTTTTCCTTTCTTTCCTTTCTCCCCCTACCAGGCCGACCCACTCCTCTTCCCTTCGCTAGGCTTGGCAGCACCCCTTCTTTCTTTCTTCTTCTTCCTTTTCCCCGGCACCAAAACTCGACCACCTCCGCCATCTCCGACCACCCCACTTGCAACCCTCCTCCTACTGATCTCCCTATCTCTCTCTCTCTCTCGCCATTTTCGTGCCCATCTCTGCCCCACCACCTCTCCCTCTAATTGCCCATGCCCTTCTTTTCCCCTTCCTCTCCCTGTCATCCTCATACTTCTACCACCTTGCCGCCGCCCTACCGAGCCCCCTATCCCCTCCTTTCTCTCCCTCTTCTTTTTCTTTTTCCCTCCCTCCTCGTTCTACCATTTTCAAGCCTCCCATGCCCTTCCACGACCTTCTTTCTCTCTTTTCTTCTCCTTCCATCGTCCTCCCTATTTTTGCACTGCCGCCGCATTCCGCCTCTTCCACTGCTACACTAGCCACCTGCACCACCCCCTGTCACCCTCTTCCTCACCCCTGCACCACCACACCACCTCTCGAGCCACCCTGTAGCTCCCTTCTTCCCCCTCTTCTTTTTCTCTTCTTTTTCTCCCTTCTTGGCAGCCACCCTACATTGTCTCTTTCCGTCGCCGTTCCGTTGCGTCTGTCGCCACCTGAGCCACCAAACCAATCTATGCAACCCCCTCTACCACCCCCAAACCTCCTTTGGTAGAAACCACCACCTGCAGGCCTTCATTTTCCTCCTCCTTTTCCTTCCTCTTCAGCCCCCTCCATCTCGGCTCACCTCGGCAACCACCTCGGCAGCCTCGCTACCGCCGCAACCGTTGTAACACCTCAAAATTCACTACTTTTTTTTAAAGCGGAAGAATTTAAATTAAAACCCATGAATTCTGGGGATGTTACAGCCACACTTAGTACAAAACCGGTTCTCTTCAACCGTTTTAGTACCAAGTGCTAAGGCTAAGAAAAGAGTAACAATCAATTATAAAATTAAGACAAACTAAACTTCAAATAATCATTAAGCGGTCGTAAAACAAAATCAGAGTACGCATCAAGAATTGTAATTCATTTCCAAAAGAGAATTAAACTTACAACTGATAAAAGGTTCATTAAAATACTCAATCGAGTAATGAATCAGAAAATGGTAAATACTATACCAAAGAAATAACAAAAGGAATTAAATCGCATAAAGAATGAATACGGCCACGACACTCTCGAACTTGAGCCAAAATGTGCTCAACACTTGGCCCCGACTGATGTCTTGTCCACCTGCACAAAGTCAGAAGGGCATACTACTCGTGGGAATGAGTAGCACCCATGAAACGGGTGATCAGTACGCTACGTACTGAGTAAGGTAACCGAGTACTAAGGCCAACACACAAAGTCATACAAATAATGCAGAAGAAATAAAAGAGCATAATCCATGCAGAATAATAACAGGGCATAATCACCAACACAATAATATAAAGGTAATGAACGATAAGATGAAAATGCCAAGATCCAATATAGTTTAGATTAATTGCTTCATTAATCCTTTATCGAAATGTTTTCACACCATGCTCTTTATCAATTCTATACGAGTAAGGGAACCCCACTATTTTAGCCGGTAGATCGGTCGCGAGAGTACATGCCCTGCCACTATTTTAGCCGGTGGATCGGTCGCGAGGGTAACATATCCTGCCACTATTTTATGCCGGTGGATCAGTCTGGCCCCTTTCTCGTATGGTGTTCTACTGTAAGTAATTAGTGTCTTTCCCATGTCTTAGCAACTGTAGGGTTTGATTTTGTTGAGCTCGGGATCCCCCACTATTATAGCCGGTAGATCGGTCATGAGGGTACATGCCCTGCCACTATTTTAGCCGGTGGATCGGTCGCGAGGGAAACATTCCCTGCCACTATTATGCCGGTGGATCGGTCTAGGTCCGACTCAACATCTTCCACTTTACGTAATTAATTTCTTAAGTATATATTCAAAAGCTTTCACCATGGACATGCACGAATAATTATCTTTATACTTCACACATCACAAATCATAAAATTCCACCATCATAATTACACTTTAATCACCAAATACACATGATAATATAAAAATTCTAAGCAACCACAACAAACCCTAATTATCCACACACATCCTAGTTTGGTCTCCTACAAACCCTTATATAATCTCCATGTATTATTTTTCATCTAAAATGTTCAAACACCCAAATAACACTTACATTACCTTCCTTACATCCTAAATCAACCTTTCAAATGTAAATTTTTCTCCCATACAAACTTTACACGTCCCATGCAATCTCTCGAACTTTTCATACAAACCTTAAATCCCATGCAATCATTAATTCCCATGCAAGACCCTATCTCCACCATACAAACCCTAATACCACCATAAAACCATTAATATCACTATGCAACTATTAATATCACCATGCAAACCCTAATACCACTATACAACCATTGATACCACCATATAAACCCTAATACCACCATGCAAACCCTAATACCACCATACAACCATTAATACCACCATGCAACCCTAATACCACCATACAACCATTAATACTACATTAAGAACCCTAATACCGCCATGCAACATTACCTCCATGCAAACCCTAATTCCACTATACAAAACCCAAGATTTTCGTTATACAAAACCCTAATTCAATACACAAAACCAAAGATTCATCCATAACAAAACCTTAGAATAGATCCTCTCATACAAAGCCATCAATTAAATTCTTCCATACAAAACCATAAATTAGATTCTCCTATATAAAACCATAAATTATATTCTCCCATATAACACTATAAATTGGATTCGCCCATACAAAACCATAAATTAGATTCCCCCATATACAACCATAAATTAGATTCTCCCATACAAAACCATAAAAATCATAAATCAGATTCTTCCACACGAAACCCTAAATAGATTCCTCCACACAAAGCCCTAAATTCGATTCCTCCACATAAAACCCTAAATTCCCCCTTTTATTCCTCCATTCATAGATCATTAAAATACTTAGGTCAACTCATTTCCCCTTTAGTCAACTTACTTCTCATTTTCCATTTTCAACCTTTGTCCCACACAATACCACCTTTATACATCATCATATGCATGTCTTATAGGGTCACAACGCATAACATCACATACCACAATATTTCATCACATATAGTACATATGCCATGTAATTACACAAATACGTACTTCAACTCCACGTCATACCACATACGAAATAATTAATAATGATAAAATAGAATACATAGTATATAAAACACATAATGCATATAAGCACACAAAAGACGTTAGCACCCCTTACCTAAAACGACACCGGTCTTGGAGCATGCTCCTACGCCTTCTTAGGGCTTTGACTGGTTTTACTTATTATGAGGGAAAAGCTAAAATTAGACTCCCTCCTATCAAAAATACTATTAATCACTAACTTAATATAAGACTAGGCTTTTGATAAAATAATATCATATTAATAAAAATAACTTTAACTAATTTCTATCTTTACTAAAGATATAAGAACTAATAGAAATATTATAAAAGTTGATAATATAGGGTTAAAGACTTTACCCTAATAATAATAATGATACTAAAATAATAATAGCAAAGATACTAAAAATAATATCAATGATAATATAAATAAGAATAATAATAATAGTAACAATAATAATAAAGAGGACATTACTCAAAAACATAGTGAACTAAGGGCTTCAGCCCTTTTACTAAAATAATACTAATAATAATAATATTAGTAAAATAAATAACCAAATTTGAAAATAATAATAATAATAATAGTAATAATAATAATAATAATAATAACAATAATAACATTATTAACAACACTAATGGTAAAATAGTTGTATTAATAATAATGGAATAAGAATAATAGAAATTCGAAATAGGAAATAATAATAATAATAATTATACTTATAACATATTAATATTAATAATAGTAATAATAGAAATAATAAGAGGAATAATAATAAAATCGAATTAAAATACGATAGGGCTTCAGCCCTGAACATAAATAATAATAAAAACATTAATACTAAGAATAATAATAATACATATCAATAATAATAATAATAATAATAATAATAATAATAATAATAATAATAATAATAATAATAATAATAATAATAATAATAATAATAATAATAATAGTATTTATATGCAAATAATTGAAATAAAATAATTTAAGGGTTATAAAAATAGGGAAAAAAGGCTGAGAGGGTCTAGGGTTCAACCTTAGGCTGGTGGGGATAGGTGGCACTAGAGGTGGTCCACGGCGGCGGCGGCGGTGGCCGGAAAAAGAGAAGAAAGAGGGGAAGGTTGCATGCTGGGAAAAAGATAGGGAGAATGGAGGTGGAAGTTGGGTTGTTTAAGAATTCCCAAAGGGAGAGGAGCAGAGTGGAGGTGGCGGAACAACCAAAGGTGGCGGCGCACGGCGGTGGCGGCGGCCGAATGGAGAAGAAGGAGAGAAAGAGAAGAGGAGAGGGAGGAAGAGGAAGAGAAGGGTAGGGGATGGTAGAGGGTGGTCTGAAGAATAATTTTATTGATAAAAGAAGCGGTGGAAGCGGCAGAGGAGGTGGCTAATGGTGGTTCGAAGGGCGGTGGTGGCAGAAAATGGTTTGGTTGAGGAGAGAACTTTGCACAGCCGGGGTGGCTCGTGCAGGAAGAATCGAGGGAGGAGAAAGGCATAGTTAGTTAGGGGGTGGTGCAAGGATGATTTTTGTGGGTGAGTTTGGCGGTGGAGTTGGCCGGATCCGGCAGAATAGGTGTCTAAAGGGGCGGCGGTGGTAAGGTCGGGAAAATTCTGGGTTTCGGAGAAAAGCTTGATTGCAGACTGGGTAGGGGGTATTTATAGGAGAAAAAAGGGTGGCTTAGGTCAAAGGGGAAGGAAGGGAGGATCGACAGGTCAGTTGGGCTCGCCGACGTCGACGGTTGCCGGCGAAATTCAAAAGAAAACGTGGCGGATAGTTGGCTGGAAAAAGAGGGGAATGTGCGAAGATAGGGGAGTTGATTGGGTCGAAATGATAGGCCGGTCAGCGGGGAAAGAGAGGGGAGAAATTGGCCGGTCAAAACGGGCGTAACCGGCGGTTAAATTTTTGGAGGTGGCGGTGTAGTTACAGGTCGGCGGCGTCGAACGGGAAGGGAAGAAGGAAGAAGAAGGTGGGGGGCGGACCGGCGGTTCGGGGGAGAAAAGAAGGAAAGAAAAGAAGAGGGAGACCAGGCGGTCGGGTGACGCTGCATAATTTTTTTTATTATCAAAACACAGCGTTCAAGGGGAAGAAGAGGTAAAACGCAGCGCAGAGAGGGAGAAGGAAGGAGGTTGGCTGCGCTGTGAGGGCTGGGCCGACGGAAGAAGGGAGGGGACTGGGCTGCAGGAGAGGGTAGCCCAATGGGGAAAAGGAGAGGAAAAAGAAAAGAAGAAAAGAAAGAAAAAGAAAGAAAAAGAAAGAAAAGGAAGAAAGAAAAAGGAAAAGGGAAAAAGGGAAAGAGAAAAATAATTAGGTTAGGGCCAATTAAATAAATTTTAATATTTAGGATCTTTAAAAATAATAATTTTTAAATAAAATAATGTTTAAATCCCTTTTTAAGCTAAATTAGGATTTTTAAAAGATTTTCCATAATTTCCTTTTTAGTTAGAAAAACACCCTAATTTAATAAATTAAATTATTTATAAAATTCATATTAACTTGAAACTATTTTCTCCCTCTTATTTTAAATAAAATAATTTATTTAATTAATTTCCAAATTAAAATCTTTAATTAGTTAAAATACCCAAATTTCCTCTAATTAAAATATCTATAAAATTTCTTATAAATTTTCCCAAATTAATTTACTTTTTTTTATATAAAATAAATTATTTAATTAATTATTATAATAAAATCCTATTTAATAATAAATAATAAAATTAGAATTTTCGGGGTATTTCGGCCGTCGTCACCCTTGACTGCCATCAACCCATCCCCGACCACCGCCTACACCCCTTCTCCACCTCTGCACCCTTCCCTTGCCCTAAATTCTCCCCCATCCACCTTTTTTCATAGCCCCAAATCCCTTACCCGAAAACACCACTCCCTCCTCCCATTCTTGCCATTTCGAGCCGCTCCCCCTCATTCCTTTGCATGCATCTCATGCTGCATGAGTAGCATGAGCTGCTGCATGCCTTAGGTTGTTTTGTTTAATAAGTATTAAGGTATAATAAAATTTTAAGTTAAGTATTTCACTAATTAAGTATTATAAAGTCTTATGCCTTTGGCTTCTTATTTCTAATGTGATAAATATTTATATTATTTTTAGGTATTGGTTTAGCTAATCAAAGCTTGAACCTTTAACCGAAATACCAGTAAGGTTTGTTTTTGCGGGAATTAAGGTAACCGTTAAATCCCACTTAAACACATGGATAAATAGATGTTAGCATATTAGTCTTTTTAATATGTTATTATGCTTGATACATGTTGTTTAATATAATACATGTAGTTTCTTGTGTTGATTGATAAAAAAGGCGCATGTTAGATTATATTCTATTTATGGAAATATTGCTTAAGGTAAGAGTTTGGTTATTAATGAAAATGTTAAGTATTTATCCATGTTGTATTATACTATTGTGATATTTAATGCATGGTTAATATTATTGTGAGCCCTAGGGGTATTTTAGTAATATGTCTTGTGCAAGAATGTGGCCTAATATGTGTGGGTGGTAATGAGTATTATATTAAATATAATAGTTGTGGAGTGGGATAATGAGAATGGGGTATTAATATTAATATTTCGTGTAGTGATAATAATTTAATATAAGTGGTGTAATAAGGGCAAAATGGTAATTTATAAATAAAAAGGGTAAATTGGTAATTTTGGAAGTAAATGGTAAAATGGTAATTTTAGAAGGGGTAAAATGGTAATTTTAGAGGCAAGGGAAAAATGGTAATTTGTAAGTAAAAAGGGTAAATTTGTAATTTTGGAAGTAAAGGGTAAAATGGTAATTTTGGAGGTAAAGGGGTCAAATGGTAATTTTGTAATTAAAGGGAAAAATGGTAATTTTGTAACTAAAGGGCAAAATGGTAATTTCATAATTAAAGTGGTAAAATGGTAATTTTGTAATTCAAGGGCAAAATGGTAATTTTGTAATTAAACGACAAAATGGTAATTTGGTATGTAAAGGGTAAAATGGTAATTTTGTAAGTAAAGGGTAAAACGGTAAATTGGTAAATAAAAGGGTAATTTGGTAATTTTGAAAATGGAGAAAGGTAATTTGGTAATTTAACCAACTAAAGGGTAATTTGATAATTATGATAATAGAGAGGGGCAAATTGGTAATTTAACCAAGTAAAGGGAAAATTGGTAATTATGATAATGTAGAAGGGTAATTTGGTAATTTATTCAACTAATGGGGGCAACTTAGCAATTATAACAACGGAGAAGGGCAATTCGGTAATCTAACCAACCAAATGGAAAATACGATAAGTGTAACAATTATGAAGGATGATTAGTGACCTAATAAGTGTGAGAGATAGCTTGGTAACCTAAATCGAGTAAAGATGTGGCAAAGAACAACTATATGTGGGTTACATGCCTTGTGTGCCATGTGTTATGCTATATTGTATACTTTATGCTTAATGATTAATCATTTATAGTGCAACTTGGAGTGAATACATGCTTATGTGACTCCTTATGGCATGTGGATGATGATTATATTGGTTGTGCGTACGATGTTATATGATGTGACCCTCGAGGACATGTATGCTAGGATATTTAATGTGGTAATGTGGGATGGAAGGAGGAAAAAGGAAAAATGGGAAAGTAAGATAACTAAGGAGAAGTAAGTTGGCTAACGTAGGTAGGAATAACCTAAATAACCCATGATCCATGAGTGGATGAATAAAAGGGGACTTAAATAAAATGAATGAGTGATGCAACTCTTGCATGGGAGATTTCTAGGGTTTGTATGGGATGATCCTTACGAAAGAAAGGTGTTAGGGTTTGAGCAGCCAACTAGGGTTTTACAATCACAAGTATAATTGGTGAGTAGAGTGATGGGATTTGGGTCGAATCCAAATGAGATGAGGTGTGGGACGATAAAAGAAAGGTTGGGCCACATAGGTCCAATTAGGGTTTCAAAGTAAAACCTTAGAGAGTGGTAGTGAGAGAATTTGAATGTCATAAGGTAATGGGTTTCAACCCACACCCTTAGGAGTTGGGTCTTTGTTATGGGTAGATGTAAGGAGGAGTGGGTGTCGGGGTGTGATAAGAGGCGCAAATGTCTCAAGATATGGGATGGGCCCTCTCGGGAGGTTATAAGTAGAGGTCGGTGACATGCATGTCAAGGGTGAAATACTTTCGAATAAGATACAAATAAGATACTAATCACTTAAAGAGGAAGATTGTTGAGCCGGACCCAGACCGGTCCACCGGCTAATAATAGTGGCCAGGAGTCGGGGTGCCCTAGAGACCTGTCCATCGGTGAATAATAGTGGGCATGAGCATTTTGCCTTGCATGATTTTCGGTCCATTGGCTATAATAGTGGGGGATTCCGTGCTCAATAAACCAAACGTAATGAAACTAAGACATGGGAAATACACTAATTGCTTATAGTGGAACACCATGTGAGTCGGGGCTAGACCGGTCTATCGGTGAATAATAGTGGCCAGAAGCATTTTGCCCTAGAGACCGGTCCACCGACGAATAATAGTGGTGAAGAGCATTCTGGCCTGTATGTATTCCGGTCCACCGGCTATAATAGTGGGGTTTCCGCACTCACATGGATATTTATAATCCGAGATGAATGATTCATGATGGACTAATGGCTTAAGGCTCTAAAAGTATCGATTGTTCATTGAGACCTATTAATGCTCAAGTGGCAAGTTAAATATGTGAATGTACGAAAGTGAATATTATGTATGCACCATAAATATCTAATTGACTTGTCAAATATGTGAATGTATGGATCTGAATATTATGTTTACATCTGTCGTTATGTATGAGTATAATGGTATATCATGTGTTACATTGCGGCCCTACTTTTAAGTGTGTTTTAGAGGGTTACTCAGTACTATAGTACTGAAGAATTCCATTCGTGGGGCCCCTGCCTATTCAATGGACAGGGTCTTTTGTAGGTTGTTTTCAGGTGCTATTCAAGTGGGCTTCTGGGAAAGAGCGTAAGAAACTATCCGGAAAGTCCTAGGGTTGTCCTCTTTCTCTTTTAAATTCTTTTTTCAATGTATTCGTTGTTTTATAACCACCACTAGTGGATTTTATTCTCGTAAATTATTTACTACTCTTCTCTGATTTAAATATGTTTTAGTTTCTCGTAAGTTGTTTTCTTCTCTTTTAGCCTTAGCCCTTGGTATTGGAACGATAGGGGTGAACCGGTCTGGTACCAAGTGTGGCTGTAATATCCCCAGAATTTACGATTTTTTTTTATTTTTCTTCAACTAATTATTTTAATCAAATGAAAATTTTTCAGTAGTGAATTTTGGGGGTGTTACACTCCCCTCTCTTCGAGCCCCCATGCCTACACTTATTTTGTAATCCCCCAAAATTTTAAAAGACTATAATTTAATAAATAAATTTTATTTGGGATAAATTAGCCTTTAATTCTATTTAGTTTAATTATTTATGGATTTTTGAGTATATAAAATTGGATATAAATATTTAATAAATTATAATAAATATTATGTTATTTTATCATACCCTTTTATTCAAATAATTTTCCAAACCATTATTTTACTAAAATTATCCTTTTTAAACCCTTATATTTTAATTATATTAAATTAAATTATTAAATAAATTTATTACCTAAAATATTGTATTTTATTATTTTATAAATTAAATTATTTTATTTAATCCCATTTTCCCTTTTCTTTTTCCTTTTCCCTTTTCTTCTCCTTTTTCTCTTTTCTTTCATCTTCTTTTTTTTCCTTGGGCCGCCAGCCGGCCTGCTTCTTCCCCCACCCCCTGCGCTTGGGCAGAAGGCCTGCTGCCTCTCCCCCTCTCCTTCTCCCTCGCGCAAGCCCGACCTGCCTCCCTTCTTCCTTTTCTTTCCTTTCTCCTCGACCGGGCCGACTCGCTTCTTCTTTCCCTTCGGCTGGCCTGCACGCCCATCGCGCCCAACCTTCCCCCTTCCCTTCTTCTTCTTCTTCTTCTTCTTCTTCTTCTTCTTCTTCTTCTTCTTCTTCTTCTTCTTCTTCTTCTTCTTCTTCTTCTTCTTCTTCTTCTTCTTCTTCTTCTTCTTCTTCTTCTTCTTCTTCTTCTTCTTCTTCTTCTTCTTCTTCTTCTTCTTCTTCTTCTTCTTCTTCTTCTTCTTCTTTCTTCTTCCTCTTTCCCATGTGAAATTCCCGACCCCCGCCATGTCTGCCACCCCACCTGCAACTCCCTCTCCCCTATTGCTTCCCCTATCTCCCTCTCTCTCCTCTCGTCATTTTCCTGCCATGCCGGCACGACCATCTCTCCCTCTCCCTCTCCCTGCCATTGCCATACCTCTCTTCTCCTCCCTCTCCCTGCAACCCCCATTCCCCTACCACCCTACTGCCACCCCTCGAGCCGCCCTATTTCCTCCTCTCTCTTCCTCTTCTTTTTCTTCTTCCTTCCTTGCCCCATTTTGCATTTTCCTGAGCCTCTCCGTGCCTTCCCCGACCCTCTTTCTTTCCTTTCTTCTCCTCCCACCACTCACCCTGTTTTTGCTTCGTCGCCCAGCTTTGCCACCGCCGCCTCAACAACCACCTGCACCACCCCCTGCCACCCTCTACCTCATCCTCGATCGATCACAACACCCATTGAGCCACCCCGCAGCCTCCTCCTTCCTCCTATCTTCTTTTTCTCTTCTTTCCCTCCCTTCTCGGTAGCCACCCTATGCCGCATTGATCCACCGCCGTTCCGCCGTCTCTACCGCCACCTGAGCCACCAAACTAACCCCTGCAATCCCCTCTACCACCCCAAGCCTCCTTTGGCCGAAACCACCACCTGTAGGTCTCCATTTTCCTTCCTCCTCAGCCCATCCCTCTTGACCCATCTCGGCAACCCCTCTTCGTGGCCTCACTGCCGCTGCCGCCACCGCCCTTAGCCGCCGTCAACTGATCCCGACCACCACTTACACCCCCATCTCCACCTCTGCATCCTTCCCTTTCCCCAAATCCTTCCCCATCTTTCATTTTTCTTAACCCCAAAACCCTAACCCGAAAATGTCCATTTTCCCTCCTTTCACCCACTTTTGTGCCTCTCCCCTCATTCATTTGCATGCAGCTCATGCTGCATGAGTACTATGAGCTGCTGCTTTTCTTAGTTTGTTTGTTTAATAAATTTTAAGGTATAATAATATTTTAAGTTAATTATTTGATTAATTAAGTGTTATAAAGTCTTGCACTTGGTTTTCTCTTATTTCTAATATAATCAATCTTGATATTATTTTTAGGTATTGGTTTTGATAATCAAAGCTTGAACCTTAAACCGGAATACCGATAAGGTTCATTTTGCGAAAATCAAGGTAACCGTTAAATCCCACTTAAACGCATGGATTAATGTATGTTAGCACATTAGGATTTTTAGTATGTTATTATGCTTAATTTATGTTGTTTAATATCATGTGTGTAGTTTCTTGTGATGTTGGATGAAAAGAAGCATGTTAGGTTATATGTTATGTATGGAAATATTGTTTAAGGTAAGAGTTTGGTTGTTAAGGGAAATGTTAAGTATTATCCATGTTGTATTATGCTATTGTGATCTTTAATGCATGGTTAATATTTTGTGAGCCTTAAGGGTATTTTAGTAATGTATCTTGTACAAGAATATGGCCTAATATATATATATATATATATATATATATATATATATATATATATATATATATATATATATATATAGGTGCTAATAATATTATAATAATTATAAGAGTTGTGGATGAGGTGTTAATATTAATATTGTATGTAGAAATGATAATTTAATATAAGTGGTGTACTAAGGGGGCAAAATGGTAATTTTTAATTAAAAAGAATATTATGGTAATTTTGGAGGCAAGGGCAAAGTGGTAATTTTATAATAAAAGGGTAAAAGGGTAATTTTGGAATTAAAGGATAAAATGGTAATTTTGGAGGTAAGGGCAAAGTGGTAATTTGATAATTAAAGGGTAAAAGGGTAATTTTGGAATTTAAGGATAATATGGTAATTTTAGAGATAAAGGGTATTATGGTAACTTTGGAGGAAGGGTAAAATAGTACATTTGTAAGTAAAGGGTAAATTGGTAACTTTGGAGGTAGGGGATAAAATGGTAATTTTGGAGTTAAAAAGGGTAAAATGGTAACTTGTAAATGAAAATGGGTAAATTCATAATTTTGGAAGAAAGGGTAAATTGGTAATTTTGGAAGTAAGTGGTAAGATGGTAATTTTGGAAGTAAGGGGTAAATTGGTAATTTTGGAAGTAAGGGGGTAAAATGGTAATTTTGGAAGTAAAAGGGCAAAATGGTAATTTGTGGACAAAAGGGGTAAAAGTGGAAATTGGAAAGGAGTAACTTGGTAATTATAATAATTGAGAAGGGTAAAATGATAATTATAATAATTGAGAAGGGTAAAATGATAATTTAATAACGGAGAAGGGTAAGATGGTAAATATGATAAATGTGAAGGGTAATTTGGTAATTTAAAGAACTAAAGGGTAATTTGGTAATTTTGATAATGGAGAAGGGTAGTTGGTAATTATGATCATATAAAAGGGTGGAGAAGGGTAGTTGGTAATTATGATCATATAAAAGGGTAATTTGGTAATTTAACCAACTAGAGGGTAATTTAGTAATTTTGATAATGGAGTAGGGTAGTTTGGTAATTATGATAATAGAGAAGGGCAATTTAAATAACTAAAGGGTAATTTGGTAAATTTGATAATGGAGAAGGGTAGTTGGTAATTATGATCATATAAAAGGATAATTTGGTAGTTTAACCAACTAGAGGATAATTTGGTAATTTTGATAATGAAGTAGGGTAGTTTGGTAATTATGATAATAGAGAAGGGCAATTTGCTAATTTAAATAACTAAAGGGTAATTTGGTAAATTTGATAATAGAGAAGGGTAATTTGGTAATTATGATAATAGAGAATGGTAATTTGGTAATTAACCAAATAAAGGGATAATTAATGAGGAAGGGTAATTTGGTAATTTGACCAACTCAAGGGTAATTTATTAATTATAATAAAGGAAAAAGGGTAAAGTGGTAATCTAACCAATCAAATGAAAAATATATTAAGTGTAATAATTATGAAGGGGGATTAGTGACCTAATAAGTATGGGAGATAACTTGGTAACCTAAATCGAGTAGGGGTAACTTGGTAATTATGTAACAAGGAGGGTAATGTGGTAATTTGTCAAGTAAGGAAGGGATGACTTAGCAATTATATAAGTAAGGGGTAAATGAGTAATTTGTATCTAACATATCGTTGTGATTGTGGAATTTCGTAATATGACTCAAATAACGCTGATCAGCGAGGTAAGAGTATTTGATAATTAGTAAGTATCACGAGAACGAATTCTAATTTGAAATTAGAAAAGATTAGGATGGCCTTAATGATTCTTCTGTGTTACCTTGGACAATCATTTGAATAAGAAATATCTAATGATATCCGAACGATTAAAAGTGAATAATTATCTGATTATTGTGCTTTTGTGATCACCTTAATTAAGACACTAAGGCTCTATTTGGTTTAAGGAAAACAGTAAGGAAAGGAAAAAAAAAATTAGAAGGAAAATATTTTTTATATGTTTGGTTGTTAGGAAAATTATAAAGAAAGAAAATATTGTGGAAAAAGTGGGAGAATAATATGCCTGGTAACTTTCCTCAGGTTTACCTGAGGAAAATAACGGGAACGAAAGAAAATTAAAGCCCCGACTTGAGTCTCTCCTCCCTGCTCTGCTTCATTCTTCTTCGTCGAATACTTGTTTCTCCATCGAAGTACATCTAAAGCCTGTGTAAGTACAAATACTGCGCGTCTCTCTTTAAATTAAACCGGACAATCATCAGATAAAGATCCATCTCTCTCCGCCCCTTCCTCCCCGTCTCTCGATCACCACTCAAAAGTGTTGTTCGGGTTGACAGAATTCTGAGACTATAAATTCATGAAAACGAAGTTATTTTTCATATATGTAGCTCTCGGAATCTTTTCTCTCCCCTACGTGCTCTCTCCCTTCACGTCTGCTCCCTTGTGAATAGCCTCACCCCACTCCATTTTTTTTGGGGGGATCAGAGTCTTCTAAGAGATGATGCTTCTTCTATAATTTTCTAAACCAGATTTCCTGGAAGCATACAGAAACCAGTGGAATCGGGTTAAATTGAAAGGCACCGGAGAAAGGGGAAAAAAGAAGAATTCGGGAATAATGGTGGGTTCGAATTAATTAGAAAACACCACTGCGGATTTTTTATATTTATTTGAGTGGGTGAGGAAGGTAGAGAATTACCTCCTGAGGCCGAGAATCATGTCTTACGGCACTTCAGATAATAATGGATACTATAAATTCTGAAAACGAATTTAGAAACGAAGAACGTGGGTACAAAGTAGACTCCTTCAAGCAGCCAAGCTACTCTGCCTTTTTTTTTTTCTTCTTAAAGATATATAGATAGGCACGTAGAAAATTGATAGAATTTTTTATTTTATTTTATGTAGGTACCTAGCTAGCTACCTCGCTATCTCTCATTGATGCCTCCAAAACCGGAGTTGATGCAGAAGTCAAGTGTTTGTGGGCGTGCTACGTCTACTGGTTGTATGTGGTATACATCGCTGGTTACAATAATAATTGTTACATTCCTAGTCATGACTCATGAGCTCGTACTTCATCATTCATGAGGGGTTTTGACGGGATGATTTTTTTCTTTTTACATATATTTTCTTTATATAAAAAAAGTTATGTTTAAAAAATAATGTCTATTTTTAAAAAAAATTATATATGTATTAAATATTTTATTAATTTTTAATAAAATATATTAGTGTAATTTTAAAATATTTTTATTATTTTATTAAAAAATATAGATTTTAAAAAGTGTGTAAAATTAAATAATAACATTTAACTTTTCTTAGAATTTTCTTTCTATATAACAAACACTAAAAATATTTTCTAAGATTTTAATTTTCCACAACATTTTCTCCAACAACCAAACAAAGGAAAGAAAATAAATTTCTTTTATTTTCTTTCCTTCAATTTTCTTTCCTCTATATTTTCCTTTCCACTTAATTTTCTTGAAACCAAACAGACTCTAATACTTAAAGTGAAAGACCTCAAGATCGGGAATGGTGGCTCTTTAGGGGTCACTACCCTAAAGACGTGGTTTAGCCCACGATTATTCTGGTATTTGTTGGTGTGCCTTTGTGCCCCAGCCAGGCCCTATATCTACTCTATTTACCTCTATGGACCTAGTTAGGGGGTATGCGTACTTATGGATTAGGTGTCCTTGTCGATAGGGTACTGAGTTAGCTTTATGCACTAGTATAACCAGGGTACCTTTGCGTCCCTGGGTTGATAGTTGAAGGGTACTGAGTAGCTTTTATGCACCAGTGCGACCGGTATACCTTCGTGTCCCGAGATCTTGATCTCCCTATTGAGGCAAATAAATGGAATTGATGTGCTAATTAAAAAGGGGAAAACACTAATCGTTAAAGTGAAAGATTAATGAGCCGGGCCCAGTTGAATTATATTATGAGTACCGACCCACCAGATATAATAGTGGCCCAGGAGGTTTTGCCTTGGATGATGTTTATGAGTACCGATCCACCGGATATAATAGTGGCCCAGGATGTTTTACCCTGGATGATGTATATTTGTATTCCGATCCACCGGCTAGAAGTGGGGTCCCGAGCTCAATAAATTTGATTTGGCTGTGAATAAATTATGGAAAAATACTAATCACTTATAGTGGAATACCATGTGAGTTGGGGCCAGACTGGTCCATCGGCGAATAATAGTGGCCAGGAGCGTTTTGTCCTGCATGACCGGTCCACCGACGAATAATAGTGGGGTTCCCACACTCACACGGATAATTATAATCCGATATGATTGATAATGATGGACTAAGGGCTTAAGGCTCAGAAGTATCGATTGTTCTCTAAGGCCTATTAATATCTAATTTATTTGTTAAGTATGTGGCTGTATAAATATGGATATTAAGTATTTACCTTTCATTATGTATGTATGTAGTATCATGTGTTGCATTGCAGGCCTGCTGTTAAGTGTGATTTAAAGGGTTGCTCAGTACCGTAGGACTAATGGGTTCCATTCGTGGGGCCCCTACCTATTCCATGGGCAGTGTCCCTTACAGGTCGTCCTCAAGTGCTATTTAAGTGGGCTCTCGGGAAAGAGTGTAAGGTACTATCCGGTAAACCCTAGGGTTGTACTCTTTTACCTTTAAATTTTATGGTTTAACGTATTTGTTGATTTGTAACCACCAGTGGTGTATTATACTCTTATAAAATGTTTAAATGCGCTACTCTGATTTAATCATTGGTTTGAGTTTCTTGTAAGTTGTATTTTTCTCTTTTAGCCTTAGCACTTGGTACTGGAACGGTAGGAGTGAACCGGTCTGGTACTAAGTGTGGCGGTAATATCCCTAGAATTCACAGTTTTATTACTTTGCTTCTGCTAATTCTTTTTAATAAAATGAAAATTTTCAGTAGTGAATTTTGGGGGTGTTATAAGTTGGTATCAGAGCGTTGGTTCCGATAACCACGCTTTAGTTTGAAATTTTTTAGTTTAACGAAGTTTTTCTTGTTTTAAAAAAATTTACGCTCAAAGGTGGTTTCAAAAACCTGTTTCTATTTCAAATGTTTTAGCTGATACCACAAGTTGGTATCTGAGCGGTTGGTCCTTTTGACCGCGCTCGTTTTCGAAAATAAATTTGGTTTACGAAATTTTTATTGGATTTTGAAGTGTGTTTCGACCATGCTTTGTCAATTTTAACCTTTTAAATTTGATACTACAGGTTGGTATCAAAGTTGGTTTCGACTACTCTTTCAATTTCAAACTTTTAAGCCGATACCACGAGTTGGTATCAGGTATTTTTAGAAAATCTTTCTCGGTTTTTAAATATTTTGAGTTGATACTACAAGTTAGTATCAAAGTATTTCACATAATTTTTAAAGTTTAAATGATTCTTGTAAGGCTTTCCCCGTATTTCTCTCTCGTTTGGAAAACCCGGATTGGTCCTGAGAGTTGGGTATAGGTAGATTAAGTGACCTCGGTTTAGGTTACATAGCTTGAGAAAAATAGCACCTTCCCTAACACGTTTATGTTTTACAGCTAACTCGAAATGGACCGAGACGAGCGGATTAACAATCTAGAGAGGGCGTTCGAAGTGCTCATGGAACTAGTTCAACGTTCCCCGATACCGCAACCTCAAATCGCTTTGCCTCCGACGAATATCAAAGAGGATTGGCTCGATAGATTTTTGCGTCATCAAATCGATCTACGATGGGAAAGAAGACCCAGTGGTCTTAGAAAGTTGGATACGAGTTCTTGATAGGACGTTTGAGGCACTCAACTGCCCTAGGGAGCGAAGGACGAACATCGCAGCGTACTTCCTTCGAGGACCATCCGACGCTTGGTGGGAAGATCTTCGAACCCAAGGAGGATGACCGGCATCTTGGGAAGACTTCAAGACTACGATCCGTACGCGTTTCTACACGGAAAGTCTCAAGAGGGCTAGACTCAGGGAATTCATAAAGCTGACGCATGGAAGACTATCAGTCCAAGAATATCACGCACGATTTGCGGAGTGGTTAAGATTTGCCCCCGGAATAGCTGCTAGCAAGGCTACAGTGGTCTTCTCATTCGAGAGAGGACTTCACCTCAACATCCGAAGCATGATGGGTGCCAATACTGTCCATGATCTGAATGCGGTGTTCTAGCGGGTGTGTATCGCTGATGCCTTGATCCAGGAACGTACCTCCATCCTGGGAAAAAGGAAGAATGAAGAGACTAAGTCTAGAGAACAGAGTCGTCGTCCCAGAAGCAACGTTTTGCTAACCCAACCTCAACCTCAATCTAAGATTTGGTGCAAGAAGACTCAGGGAGCTCCCAGTGGCAAGGCTAGAAAGAGACCAGTCCAACACTACCATTTTCGTCATTGTGGAAGAGATCATCCAGGCAGGGATTGCACGGGAAAACCAATTCAATGCCATAACTATTGACGACTTGGGCATAGGAGCTTCGAATGCTACCACGCACCTCGTGAAAGGATCCAAAGGCCACATCAACCATCAGTTCGCCAAAATCAAGCGCTTGGAGCAACCTGTTCAGCCTCGTTAATTGAAGCAGATGAGCAAGCGATCGATCATGATGTAACCTCTTCAAACTGTCTGTCAGGTCCCTCGTAATTTGTCACATTGTTGAATTATGTGTGTAGTTGTTTTCTTCAGTTAAGTAGCTTTTTTTAAGGAGGTAGTTACCCCAAGTAACTTAGAATCCCTCTTTGTAATTCCTAGTACTAAGGCTTAAACTTCGGGGACAAAGTTTTTCTTTAAAGGGGTAGTGATGTAATCCCCCGAAATTTCAAGAGCCTATAATTTAATAAATAAATTTTATTTGGGATAAATTAGCCTTTAAATCTATTTAATTTAATTATTTTATGGATTGGATATAAATATTTAATAAATGAAAATAAATATTTTGTTATTTTATCATACCCTTTTTATTTAAATAATTTTCTCAACCATTATTTTACTAAAATTATCCTTTTTAAACCCTTATATTTTAATTGTATTAAATTAAATTATTAAATAAATTTATTATCCAAAAATATTGTATCTTATTATTTTATTTAATCCCATTTTTCCTTTTTTTTCCTCCTCCTTTTTCTTCTTTTTCTCTTTTCTTTCCTTTTCCTTTTCCTTCCTTAGGTCGCTGGCTAGCCGGCCTGCCCCTTCCCCCCTCCCGCGCCTTGGGCTGCTGGCCCATCTCTCCCCCTCCTCCCTCCTTTCCTTTTTTCCTTTCCCCGACCCGACTCCCCTTTTCTTTTCTTCCGTCTCCTGCGTCGAGCCCGACCTGCCTTTTTTTTTCTTTCTTTCCCCTTTTCTCTCGACCGGGCCGGCCCTCGTTCCCTCCCCTTTGGCCGCCTGTTGCGCCCAGCTTCTCCCTTTTGTCTTCTTCTTTCTTTCTTCTTCCTCTTTCCCCGGTGAAATTCCTGACCCCCCCGCCATCTCTGCCACCTCACCTACAACTCCCTCTCCCCTATTGCTTCCCCCTATCTCCCTCTTTCTCCCTCTCGTCATTTTCCTGCCATACCAGCCCCACCATCTCTCCCTCTCCCTCTCCCTCTCCTTGCCATTTCCATACTTCTCTTCTCCTCCCTCTCCCTACAACCCCATTCCCCCTACCACCCTACTACCACCCCTCGAGCTCCCTATCCCCTCCTCTCTCTTTCTCTTCTTTTTCTTCCCCCTTCCCTGCCTCGTTTTGTATTTTTTTCGAACTCCCATGCCTTGCCCAAACCTCTTTTCTCTCCCTTTCTCCTCCTTCCCTCACCCTCCCTGTTTTGCTTCGCCGCCGCTGCCGCCGCCTCAAAAGCCACCTGCACCACCCCCTGCCACCCTCTACCTCCCCCCAAATTGATCACAACACCCATTGAGGCACCCCGCAGCCTCCTTCTTCCTCCTCTCTTCTTTTTCTCTTCTTTCCCTCCCTTCTCGACAGCCACCCTGCGCCGTCGTTCCGCCGTCTCTGCCACCGCCGTTCCACCGTGTCTACCGCCGCTTGAGCCACCACATTAATCCCTGCAACCCCCTCTACCATCCCCAATCCTCGTTTACCTGAAACCACCACCCAAAAGGATTCATTTTCCCTCTCCCTTTTTCTTCCTCATCAGCCCCCATTTCGATTCCCTCCTCGGCCACCACCTTCGCAGCCTCGCTGCCGCTGCCTCCGCCACCCTTTGATACCTTCAACCCATCCCTGACCTTCACTTACACCCCCTCTCCACCTCTGCACCCTTCCCTTGCCTTAAATCTTCCCCCACATGCCCTTTCTCTTAGCCCCAAAACCCCAACCCAAACAAACCACTCCCTCCTCCCATTCTTGCCACCTTCGAGCCTTCCTCCTCATTTCCTTGAATGCAGCTCATGCTGCATGAGCAGGATGAGCTGCTGCCTTTCTTGATTAATTTGGGTAATAATTTTAAGGTATAATTATATTTTAATTCAAGTATTTGATTAATTAAGCATTATAAAGTTTTATACTTTGATTTTTATTATTTCTAATGTAATAAATATTGATATTATTTTTAGGTATTGGTTTTGATAATCAAAGCTTGAACCTTAAACCGGAATACCGATAAGGTTCATTTTTACGGGAATCGAGGTAATCGTCAAATCCCACTTAAACGTATAGATTAACGTATGTTAGCACATTAGGATTTTAATACGTTATTTTGCTTAATCTATATTGTTTAATATCATATGCGTAGTTTCTTGTGATGTTGGATGAAAAGAAGCATGTTAGGTTGTATAGGAAATATTGTGTAGGGTAAGAGTTTGGTTGTTAATGAAAATGTTAAGTATTATCCATATTATTTTATGCTATTGTGGTCCTTAATGCATGGTTAATATTTTGTAAGCCTTAGGGGATTTTAGTAATGTATCTTGTACAAGAATATGGCCTAATATATATATGGGGGCTAATAAGTATTACATTAATTATAAGAGTTGTGGATGAGGTGTTAATATTAATATTTTATGTAATAATAATAACAATTTAATATAAGTGGTGTACTAATGGGCAAAATGGTAACTTTAAATTAAAAAGGGTATTATGGCAATTTTGGAGGCAAGGGCAAAGTGGTAATTTTGTAATTAAATCAAAAAAGGGTAATTTTGGAATTAATGGATAAAATGGTAATTTTGGAAGTAGAAAGGGTAGAGTGATAAATTGTAAATGAAAAGGGGCAACTTGGTAATTTTGGAAGTAAGGGGCTAAAATGGTAATTTCGTAATTAAAGGGGGCAAAATGGTAATTTTGTGAATTAAGGGTAAAATAGTAATTAAAGGGAAAATGGTAATTTTGTGATTAAAGGGAGAAATGGTAATTTGGAAATTAAAAGAGGTAAAATGGTAATTTCGTAATTAAGGATAAAATGGTAATTTTATAAGTGAAAGGGTGTTATGGTAATTTTTGGAATTAAGGGGGTAAAATGGTAAATTTGAAAGTAAAGGGTAAAATGGTAATTTTTTAAATAAAAGGGGTAAAATGGAAATTGGAAATTAGTAACTTGGTAATTATAATAATTGAGAAGGGTAAAATGATAATTTAATAAAAGAGAAGGGTAAAATGATAATTTAATAATAGAGAAGGGTAAAATGGTAAATATGATAAATGTGAAGGGCAATTTGGTAATTTAACCAACCAAAAGGGGTAATTTGGTAATTTGACCAACTAAAGGGCAATTTGTTAATTATAATAAAGGAAATGGGAAAATTGATAATCTAACCAACCAAATGGGAAATATATTAAGTGTAACGATTACGAAGGGTGATTAGTGGCCTCATAAGTGTGGGAGATAGCTCGATAACCTAAATCGAGAAAAGGTGTAGCTAAGGCTGAATATGTGCTAGGTGTTTTACATGCCTTGGATGCCCTATATAATTTATATGTTGTGTTCTATATGCTATTATCTTAACTGTTTCATGTGTGGCGTGGCTTGGAACCGAGATGTGTTCATGTGTCCTCTTTTAGTATGTGATAATACGGATATGCTGTAAGTTATGATGTGATGTGATGTGATGTGGCCCTTTAGGACATGCATGCTAGGATAATTAATGTGGTAATGTGGGATGGAGGCATGAAAAAGAGAAATGGGAGAAAAAGATAACCAAGGGGAAGTGAGTTGGCTAATGTAGGTATGGGAGGAACTAGGGCTTGCATTGGATGGTTAGAGTCCGCATGGGGGCAAACTTTGCGTATGGAAAGTTGCCTCGGGACATGAGGAAGGTAATGGAAGTGTCGTTTGGGTGTCTGGGGGCTTCGGGTGAAAAATAGTACGTGGGACAGTATAAGTGTGCGTAGGAGATCAAGCTAAGGTTTAGGAGGAAACCCTAAATTGTGAAGGTAGAAAAAGAAAAAGAAAATAATAAAAATAAACGAGAACGAGTGGGGTAGATAGTGAGGGTTGGATATAAGGGTTGTGATGCGTGGAGTGTTGAAATAGTCTGGATTATGTAAGGTAGAGAATGATGGGACATACAGGCCCAGATTAGGGTTTTGGAGAAACCCTAGGGTAAGGCGGTGATTGGGCTTGACCCACATACTTAGGAGTCGGGTTCCCGGTGTAAGTAAGTGGATTAAGGGAAGGATGTCGGGGCGAGTTAGGAGGTACCGAGTCTCAAGATATGGGACGGACCCTCCTAGAAGGATAAGTATAGCTGGAGTTATCCATGGATGTCTAGGGCGGAATCTGTTGAATAAGATACGGTAAAATACTAATCATGTAAAGTGGAAGATTATTGAGCTGGGTCCAGCCGATCCACCGGTTAGGAATAGTGGTTAGGGTTTTTACCCTATAAGTGACTGATCCACCGGCGAATAATAGTGGGGGATCTCGAGCTCAATAAACCAAACCCTAATTTGTTAAGACACGTAAAAGACACTAAGTACTTACAGTGGAATATCATGAGAGTTGGGGCCAGATCGATCCACCGGTACAATAGTGGCCAGGAGCGTTTTTCCCTGGAGACCGATCCACCAACATATAATAGTGGTTAGGTGCGTTCTGCCCTATAAGTGACTGATCCACCGGCTATAATAGTGGGGTTTCCGCACTCATATGGACATTTATAATCCGAGATGATGGATTAATGATAGACTAATGGCCTTAAGGCCCTAAAAGTATCGATTATTCATTATGGCTTATTAATGTTTGGTTGACTTGTTAAGTATGTGAATGGACGAAAGTGAATGTTACGTATACACCATTAATATCTGATTGACTTGTGGAATATGTGAATGTATGGGTCTGAATATTATGTTTACACCTGTCGTTATGGATGGATATAGTAGTTTATCATATGTTACATTGCGTGCCTACTTTTAAGTGCATTTTTAAAGGGTTACTCAGTACTGTAGTACTGAAGGGTTCCATTCGTGGGGCCCCTGCCTATTCAATGGGCAGCACCCCTTGCAGGTCGTATTCGGTGTTACTCAAGTGGGCCATCGGGAAAGAGCATAATGAACTATCTAGAACTATTAGGGTTTTACTCCATCTCCTTTAAATTCACAGTTTCTATGTATTTGTTGTCTTGAACCACCATTGGTGGATTATATTCTTGTAAAATATTTACTTGCGCTACTCTGATTTAAATATGTTTGAATTTATCGTAAATTGTGTTTTACTCTTTTAACCTTAGCACTTGGTACTAGAACGGTATGAGTGAACCGGTCTGGTACTAAGTGTAGCGGTAATATTCCCAAAGTTCACGGTTTATTAATTTGCTTCCGCTAATTTTCT
Source organism: Tamarix austromongolica (assembly GCA_039764185.1). Lineage (NCBI taxonomy): Eukaryota > Viridiplantae > Streptophyta > Magnoliopsida > Caryophyllales > Tamaricaceae > Tamarix > Tamarix austromongolica. The sequence continues at coordinate 89,012,610 of CM077810.1, forward strand.
TTAAATTAAACAAAATTTTTTAATAGTGAATTTTGGGGGTGTTACAAGTTCCTTCTTCTCTGCCCATATTCTACCCTCCTCAAGCCTCCTTCCCCGACCTTACATGCCTCTTCTTCTCTCCTTCCTTCTCCTCCTTTCCTCCCCTATTTTTGCTTCACTACTCTCAACCACTATCTCCACTGCCCAACCAACCACCACACCAACCCCTTGGCCTCCCTTACTTCCTCCCTGCACCACCCAACAACTGCCACTAGCCCCTGTAGCCACCTTTCCCTTCCTTTTTCTTTTCTTCCCCTTCTCGACCTCCACCCTACACTACTAACTTGCGCCACTGTCTCCCCCTTTCCGTCATTGCCAAATCCACCTCTTAACCCTGACACCTCCCTACCTCAGCTTGCCGAGATACCTCCTACAACCCCTCATTTCTCCTCTTCCTTTTCCTTCCTTTCTTCCTTCCTTCTTCTTCTCCCTTCCTTCCCACCTCCTTTCTAGCCCTATTGCCTCCGCCTCCTCCGTCCTGGACCACCAATCTCTAGCCCTCGACCACCACCTACACCCTACCACCCTTCCTTTCCTTGCCACTACCCCAACTCTCCTCCACAAGCCCTTAACCAAATCCCTCAATCCCTCACCTGAAACCTTCCCCCCTTTCATCCAAACACCTCTCTTCCTCCCATTTCCCCCTTTCTTTGCGTGCATACAGCTCAACCTACTATGCAGGGTGAGTTTTGTTGCACCTTCTAAGAGTAATTACCCAAGTTTTGAGGTAAAATATAGTTAGTATTAATGTGTATTTAATAAGCATTTTTGATAAAAAAATATATTCTTTTAATTTTCTACTACTATCGTGCTACTTTTGATATTATTTCTAGGTATAAATTTCTACTAATTAAAGCTTAAACCTTTTAATGGGGGTACTGGTAAAGTTTAATTATTGCTGAAAATAAGGTAACCATTATACCCTACTAAAATGTGTGGATATACGTTTGCTAGAACATTAGGGGTTTGGAATATGTTTATGTGCATATTATGTAATGTTAAGCATATCATGATTTTTAAAGTATGTTGGAAGTTGGAATAAAAAGTATGCTATATTTAGAAATATGTCATGGTAAATGTGATGTTTAAGAAAGGAGTCTTGTTGTTAATAATGATATTAGATGAATATATATGTCATGATAAGTAAATATGGTCATTTGTAGCAAAGAAAATGTTAATATAAGCCCTAGGGGCATTTTAATAATTTTATTTGTACATAGGATGTGGCCTAAATAAGTGTGCATGGTAGGTGATAAAAGGGGTATTAATAATAAATAATAATAGTTAGTGGTATTAGATGGTGCATGTGGACCATGAGTGTTAATATTTATGTGTTAAGGGTATTTTAGTAATTTTGGCATAAGAAGGATAAATTGATAATTTAATGAATAAAAAGGGTATTTTGGTAATGTTGGCATGAAAAAGGGGTAACTTGATAATTTTATAGATAAAAAGGGTAATATAGTAATTCAATAAGTAGGTAGGGTAGTTTGGTAATTTTGGCATGAAAAAGGGGTAACTTGGTAATTTTATAAATAAAAAGGGTAATATGGTAATTTGATAAGTAGGAAGGGTAATTTGGTAATTTTACATGAGAAAGGGGTAACTTGGAAATTTTAAGAATAAAAAAGGGTAAATTGGTAATTAAACCACTCAAAGGGATATTTTGGTAATTTAACAACTAAAAAGTGGTATTTTGGTAATTATGCAAACATGAAGGGTAATTTGATAATTTAACAAGTATGGAGGGTATTTTGATAATTATATAAGTATGAAGGGTAATTTTATAATTTAACAAGTATAAGAGGTGTATTTGGTCACAGTACAAGTATGAGTGTTAATTTAGTAAATTGGCTAGTCAAAGGGTATTTTAGTAAATAGGTAAGCAAAAGGGGTATTTAGAAATTTTGTAAGTAAGATGAGGTAAATCAATAAATTGCATATAACCTATCAATTGATCTAATGATCCTTCCTATTAAGTCTTAAGGGATATTAAATAATAGAATAAGGGTTTATGGCCTTAGTATCACTTATTTAAGTATAATAAGGTATATTATAATGATGAGGGTATTTTGGTATATCACTTATTTAAGTATAATAAAATATATTATAAGGATGAGGGTACTTCGGTAAATCAGTGAATATCATAAGAGTAATGTATGGTATAGGGTTTAATGGATAATTAAGGATATGATATGATGTTTATTTCACAATCATGCAAGAGGTGCCTTAGTTGTTATTTATGTATGGAAATGTGTGCTGAATGTACTAGAATTACATGTTAGGGTTTCTGTACTCAATGATCCTGGTGCCTTACCTTCTCTAGACATTGACGATGTACTAGGGGGTATCAATACTAAAAGATCTAGTTACTTAGGTGGTGGGCTTCAGCTTAAACTTATGTCCATTTTGGTGATTGGCTTCATCCTAGACTTATGTTTGCTTGGTGATTAACTTTGACCTAGAATTTATGTCCCTTGTTTGGACTGACTTCCATGGTATGTGAGACCATGAGGTGGTGCACAATCCATTGCTTGATGTTGATAAAATATGGATAATAAGTAATTGGTTGGTAAACTATGAATGATGATAAAGAGAATGGTTAATACTTGGTAATAATGGAAGTAATGGTATAATTGAGAAAAAAAGGAATAAAAGTTGGGTTATACACTTGGATAATTATTGAAATGAGTAATTGGTTATGGAATGGAATACTGATTGGATGGCTCATTTGTCTCACCTGTGGATAAGTAAATGGTATAAGCTAAAGAATTGGATAATTGGAAATAAACCCTAAAGGTATTGGGACTCTCTTGCTATTATATGTGTGAGTGCTTATGCGATGATAATTTGAAACCAAGCATGATGTGTTCTACTCTGTTGGAGACTGCATGCTATGAGATTGCATGATAATATGTCCATATGTAATCCTATCTTTTATGTGTATACAGCCTTATCATAATGTATGTTTTCATACCCATGTATGATAAACTTGTATACTTGTGTTTATATTGAGGGAGCAACTTGACTTACTTAGTACATAGCATACTGATGTTCTCGTTTGCTCGGTCACCTACTCATTTTCCATGAGTAGAGAGCCATGTGTAGGTTTTTGGAGATGGCTAGTAAAGTACCTAGCTCATTTGGGTCTGGGCTTAAGAGAAAGGACATTCAGAAGTTTTGGCGGGGTACATGGTGGAACGAGATTTTAAGTTGAGTGTCATACCCTAACCTTCTTTATTGTAGATGTATTTCTATCTACATGAATTTATTAATGATTTAGTCAGAACCCGTTAGGGTCCTCCGATGTAAACACTCTTGAAGTTGTTTAATTAAAATTTTATTTTGCACACTCTATTGTTTTAAGTGTTTTGGTTGATTTAGCCTTATATCTGATATAGGGTATGCAGTAGATATCTAACCCGCATCAAGTACGGCTGTAGCACCCTATTTTTCCTAGGTGTTTGCTATTTCTGTGAATGTTTTTATAAAATTTTTCGATAGTGAAAAATGAGGGTGTTACAATATCAATCTAATATCCATTTCTCAATCCTAGATAGAAGTCCTTGAAATATCCATATGTTTTTCCATGTATGTTTGGACATCACCTCTATTATGAAGGACATATAGGTAAGCTTTCAAAAACATTTGATTATCATCAACAATTGCTATGAAAAATCCTTTTCAACCTTTCCTTTGTTCCTCTATGCCTAAACATCATGATTTAGGAAGGCATATCGTATTAATATCAAGTAAGAACTCATAATAAAATTATGTCACGTGCTCCACTGGATACTCTGAATAATGCATTCTTTAGGCTTTTTTGGATTCATTATGTATCCATTTAGGAATTTCATACACTTTTAAAATGGAAACATTCAATGCAAATTAATTAATCCATAAAATTTGAAATTCCTTACCAATTGATTCATTACAAATACATCTCAAGCTGGCATAATATAGTCATAATCTCACTTTACAATTTATCCAACCTTACAAGGTCAATACCATTGCTATATAGCTCTTTAAAAAAAAATCTAGTGACAACACTTCAAACCCAAATTGGCAAGATAGAACACAGTCTTTAACAAGAAGTCTAGAATGAGAGGATGATGAACATGAAATCTTATAGCCACTAACTTCAATTCTTTCATTGACACTTGATGAATATCCTTTGGGAGTCTTCACTCCATGCAAAAACTCACAAAATAGCTCTTCTCTATATTGGAGAGAGCATAAATTGCATAAGATAATAATAAGTTTTATTTCCCACCTTTTTCTTATGTGATTTTTGTAATTATATCTATGTTGACTAAGTCTGATAGAGCATTGATGTCATCCTTTGTCCTTTTTTTTATACATTCAAAAGTGTAAGAATTAGATAATTATATATATTCTTCTCAATATGCATAACATTAAGATGATGTGGTACATATAAGTCCTCCTAATATGGAAGGTTAAAGAAGATTGACCTCTTCTTCCACTTGCTTGAAAGGAAATGTTCTTTTTTTTCTTTTTCAAGTGGAACATTGAAGCCTATCACTTTTCAAGTATTTTTTGTCCCATGAGTACGTTTGGGATTCTTTTTTCTTCAAAATTTTCATTAAAAACCTTCATTTGCTTACAATAATGATGTTATATAAGCAATAATCTATAATGTCTAAGATATCTAGTCTTATTACTCTTTGCAAACTAGAGGCAGTTTGTGTTATCTTCACAACTATGGTATGTATAGTATCCATACACACTATAATTGGAAAGATTACCATAATCTAGGAAATCATTTATGGAACAAAATAATATCACTCTCAAGTTAAAAGACTATTGGCTCTGTACATCAACTACTTCAACTCTATGCTCCTACATGCACTTCAAATCCTCAATAAGAGGAGTTAAATAAACATCAATATCATTATTCATATAGTTTAGATTCGATATAAATGAGGATAACATCATCCATTTATACTTCATGCATAATGATAGGGGTGGAGATTATAAATCACTAGAATAATAGGCCATAAACTATAGTTGGTGTTCCCAGTAAAAGGGTTTATTATGTTTGAACAGAGTAGAAGTCATAGGTTTCTAGTTGCACACCCAAAATTAGTGTATATAGAATTAATCATCTTCCACCAAGGAGAATCTATTAAATGTCTAAGATTATCATCATAAATCCTTTATTTCATATGCCATACAAGGTTATCTATATTTTTATGATTAAAAACATGCATCAAAATCATGGTATGATTGGAAAGTACCATAATACCTTATTAGGAACATTATCCCTCTTATATCATGGCATTTAACATTGGTGGCACCTATCTAATGATACATATGCTTTATGATACAAAATGTAATCATTAGAAAAAACATGAATCTTTTGATAATTGAAACCTATAGAGAAAAGAATCTTCTTAGCCTCATAAGTCTAGGGAGGAATTCCTTTCGAGAGCTCAAGAAGAAAAGTGAACCTTTTATTACTCCGTCTATTACCCACATTCAAGTTTAATAATTGTAACACGGCCAATAATTTTATAAAACAACTATTGTACAAATGCATCTTCAAATGAACAACCAACTTTTCAAATATTTTTTATGGTCTCTAAAACTTTCTTCAATAGTATTTGTCAATTCTTCCATGTAAGCAAAGTCATCCACAACTTCATCATCATTGTCAACAATACTAGGTTCATTAAGAAGAGTCTCTCCATGTCATATCCACCTAGTATAGCTTTTGTCAATTCTAGGGATAATTAGATGATATCATATCTTATTTACCTCTCTCCTTATCATATTTTTACAATCTATACATGGAAAAAAGATTTTTAAGGGATCTTCTCAATGTTCAACAACTATCTTAAGAAAATCTTGAACACCATCCATATATTCTATAGACAACTTACTTGTATGTATCCACTTACAATCCATAATGAGAAGTTAAGTCCCCTAAATTACAAACAAAAATGAGGAATATCAATATATTATCCAAACTAAGAAAAAATCGCCAACATATAATGTATACATATACATCACAATAATATTTACACTATAAATATACTAGCTTATACACAACTTCTACAACACTATATTTCATTTATCTACATTTTTTTAGAAATATTTTGATATTATATATAGTAAACACTTCTCCACATGATATATAAAATCAAAAACTATGAACATACATTGTATAGATATACACCACAATAATATTTACATTATAAATATAGTAGCTTAGTTCGAGTTAACAAAACATAAGTAATATTTGGAATATTTCAAAATATGTATACTTGCTCTACCAAACTTAAATATCATGATTAGGGAAGAAATAATGTAGCATAATGTAAGTAGAGGGAGAGTAGTATGACACTAGGGAAGAGAAAATGAATAAAAATAAATGAGATAGTGGCGAAAGGATGGTGATAAGGATAAGAGAACATTTACTTCTAACAATATTAATGGTTTATCTCTTTATCATGGTGGGGAGATAAAAATTTGTAGAAAGGGATAAGGCATACAAGATAATTTTAACCTAAAACTACTTTATATTTTTAAATTCAAATTAAAAAAGGAATGGAAAAAATATAGATGATATTTAAGTAAATAAACCACCATATATACCTAATTTTACCATAGAGTTGTCTTGTAATATGTAAATTCAAATTAAAAAAAGGAAAAAACAAAAGTATAAATGGCAGTTAAGTGAATAAATCACCGTGTATACCCTTATGCAAAAAGCGTTGTTTGAGTAAGGGTATGCATGACAATTTTAACATAAAGATGTATTCTATAAATTCAAATTAAAAAGGGGGAAATGAAATTATAGATGATGATTAAGTAAATAAACCACCGTGTATATTCTTATGGAAAAATTAGTGTTTAAATGTGGGTATAAATGGCAATTTATTTATTTAATTGATGTCTACACTTTTTCTAAAATTTATAATTACTTGCTTCATCTTAAATTTAAGTAGAAATAGTAGTAAGCTCAGTAGATTTATATATCAGCCTATCTCACTCTATTTAATTAATGCACCATTTTGTTCGCACATTCAACAATATTCCCCTTGCCTTAAATAAAGCAACATTGCCCACCACTTTAGCCTAAAATTTTAAGGATTTATTCAACTTGGCTATTCCTTAGGCTAAGAAACATAGACCATATTTAATTATCTATAAGTTGTATGTTTGGTAAAGTTAGCTTAAAAGTTGGTTTAAAGCTTAAAAGCTATTTGAAAGCTTATAATATATATGATGTAGATTTTTTTTATAAAAAGTTATAATCTAGTAAAAATCTATTTACTAAAAAATATTTTTTTATTAAAAAAAATAGTTTCAATTATCCCAGTAGACAAACGGTCTAGTACCTAAAATGGCGAGACCATGTGATCATAAGGAATATGGTCACATTCATTGCCCATACACAAAGTGTAATAACATAGATTTACGATGTATATATGAGATTGAGTACCACATATTGTGGAGTAGGTTCGAACAGAACTTTGATGTGTGGTTATATCATGGTGAAATAGAAACTGAGTTGATATTAGTGCATATGGTTGAGGATGGAAGATATTCTTAGCGATATAGTTGGTGGGGGTAACGAAGCATAAGTTAATATTGATAATGAAGTGCAGGGTCCTATAAATAATGACTTAAGGGGAAATGGAAATTATCCCTATTCCAAGAAATTGAGGCTAAGTTGTATCCTAGGTGTGAGAAATGTATCATCTTTAAATTTTATAGTGAATTTAATGCATTATAAGGTATTAAATACATGGGCAAATAAATCCTTTGATGGACTTCTTAAATTGCTAAAAGAAGCTTTTTTAGAAGCTAATAAGTTGCCTTAAACACATTACAAGGCAAATAAAAGGATGAGGAAGTTGGGTAAGTCATTTATATGTGTAAATATGATTGTGCTTAATATTGGAAAGAAAATTTAGATCGGGATAACTATTTTATATTTGGTACATCTTATTGGATAGATGAAGCTGAATCAGGTAAGAAAGTACCTCATAATGTTATGAAGTACTTCCTCAAACACCGAGGCTGAAGAGATTGTACACATCGAGAAACACATATTAGGACATTAGGTGGCATATTAAGGGAAAATCAATAGAGCTAGGGATATTATGTCATGTTGTTGATGGTGAAGTGTGGAAGCATTTTGATGCAAATCACTCGCATTTTGCACCTAATATGCAAAATGTGTGATTAGGGTTGGCATCTAACAATTTTAATCCCTTTGGCATGAGTTCTAGATATAGTATGTGGTCAATTATGTTAAACACATACAACTTAATCTCTAGTGCTGCATGAAAGAGGCGTCTATGCTTTGAATTGGAAGAAGAAGAAAATCTTCTTTGAGTTTTCCTATTGGTCAAAAAATTTGTTAAAATTTAATTTAGATGTTATGCATGTCAAGAAAAATGTTTTTTCCAATTTTCCTATGACAATAGTCCATGATGAAGAAAAATTGAAAGTCATCAACAATGTAAGATGTGATATAGAGGAAATGAATATCAGAAATGAGTTATGGTTGTATTATGAGGTTAACAAGTTGATGAAACCTAAGGCATAATTTACTCTTGATTATGATGATCCAAGAAAGTTCTCAAGGTTTTTGAAGAAAGTGAGGTTTCTAGATGGATTTGATGGAAACCTCAAGAAGAATGTTAGTGATAATGACAACAATATTGGAGGCCTAAAGTCACATGATCATGATGTGCATATACAATGCTTGTTTTTAGTTATTGTTTGTGAATTTTTGTGCAAATAGGTTAGGAACACTATCATAGAACTATGTAGCTTCTTTAGACATATTTGTTTGAGGACACTTCAATTATCTAATTTGGAGAAGGCAGAAGACAATATTGTTGTTCTCCTTTATAAGCTAGAGCGAATATTCCCTTTAGCATTCTTTAGTGTCATAATTGATCTTGTAATGCACTTAGCAGAAGAAGCACAATTATGTGGTCTTGTGTATGATAGATAGATGTAACCCATTGAGAGTAAGATGAAATACCTGAAATAATACATTAAAAATCATGCTTGGATGGAGTGTGTTATTGCTAGAGGTTATGTGCCTAATGAGGCATTAAATTTCTATTCTATTTATGTTGATATAAGGTTTACCAAAGCATAAAGAAATAAGGATGTGATGGTAAGTCATTAGCTATCAGTTTTCTAAGGTTAAGCTCATTCTATTAGTAAGAGTACTAGGATGAACTCACCTATTGAGAAATTAAATGAGCTTCATTGGTAAATTCTCAATAATAATCCTAAGATACAAGACTATTTAAATTAAGTATTAAATTATCATAATCTAATTTTATTAATCATATCATCAGTGACAATAATATTAAATTTACTAATTTATTCTATTGAACACAAGTCTAAAACTAACCAATGTGGAGATAATTTGGTTGATATTCAAAAGAAAGAGTTTTTGGCATAGTTTGAATCCAAGGTAAGGTGTTATGGTTTCATGTACATTTATTTAATATAATACTAGTTATTATAATTTTACAACATCACTTTATTTATAGATGTACAAGTTATAGGAAGACAGGTTAGTTTAATGTAATGATGAATTATTTGGGTTATCTCATCAACCATTTAGTGTTGTCTCAACTTATCATGGTTGTGTGATTAATGGATTTAAATATTTAACACATCATAGAGATATGAATAGAAGAACACAAAACAAAACACATGTGTGTTCCTAGAATTGATGGTACTTTTTTTTTATGCACAATTACTGGAGGTCATCAAATTATCTTACTTTATGGATAATTTTGATATGTTGTTCAAGCATAAATAGTTTGACACTGATATAAGAAAGAAGAGAAGCAGGAAAGGCAACAACATTACAAGTGTGTATACAAAGTTTAAGTTGTATGAAAATGATCATCAAATATTGGAATCTCAAGAAAACAAGTTTGGTATATTGATGATCCTTTTAATGGATCTAATTTAAAGGTGGTTTGCGAAGTGAACTATTGTCACATTTATCATATGAATGATGATGATGATGAGGCTGATGTGGTGGATATGGTTGATGGGATTCACTCTACTACATCATTGAGCATCATAATTGAAGATGTGGATGTCAATGAGACCATAGATGGCATTAATGATGACGAGATACCAAAATATGGCATAGACAACAAGGGCTTAGGTTATTTTGATTTGGAAATGGACGACATAAAGGAATATGACTATAGTGAAAATTCTAGTTTTTATTTTTGACTAGTTTATATTTTATGTAATTTTTGTATTGACTATTATCATTAAATAAGACATATGTAATATGGTTTTGCACCGCATGCTATACTAATATGATATAATTGATCTTTTTATATTACTATTTTAACTTTTATTCTATAAGATATAGCTACGAGCGACATTGATACTAAAGATCATGGTGGAGATGGAATGGGTGGTTCCCTCCCAGACCTCATATGTTACCTTCTTTATGCAAGTATGGTAAGACAATATGTTTACACAAATTATTCACTATTTGAATATATGGCTTTAAATAACTATTTAATAGCACTAATATTGATTTTAAAATTTATTTTTATAGCACCACCAACGCGAAAAAGGAAGAGGAGAGGTAGAGGGAAAGATCTAGATCTATATGATTTGTGGATGGCTAATGGAAAAAGCCATTGCACATAGAATTTGCTAATAAAGATGACACATATAATCCTTTAGGGGTGTATGGGCCAAAATTTTCTCACTATGCTGAAATGACATAGGTGAATTCATTCCGCCATTGTATAAATCATAGGCTCATATACCTAAAAATTTGAGTTCTACTATTCTTCCATAATTTGAAGTATTGATATATTGTTAGTTTAAATATATGAATTATAGTATTTTATTTGTTTTACATCCATTTTGTAGCAATATTTTGATCTTGATTATATGAGTCATAGTCGTGTGTGTGTAATCAGATTATGCATAGTATTAGAAGGTTTTTTTTTAAGACCAATACAAGAATAGGAAGAACAATATGTAGTGGTTGAAGGATAACAACTGGAAGTCAAATAAATTTGACTAAGTGACCTAGAATAAGTGTGTAAACTATTGGACATAAAAAAAAATGCAAAAGTAAAAGAATAACTCTTTTATTATAAATGTTGAAAATTCTAAATCATTTATTAATTTTATTTTTTACGTGTAGGCAAGGTCTAAGAAAAATAAGCAAAATAGGTTTAATCTGACAGATCCAAGTTTTCACAAGTCTAGATCTATTTCAACTTATCAACATACAAAGGTATGCATACATACACACATATACATATACATATATATATATATATATATATATATATATATATATATATATAACAAATTATTTCTCTTTAATATTAATAATGTATTAATTTGACCCAATTTAATAGACCCAACAATTGCTATTTCTAATTGAGACCAATAATGATATACAAAAAATGGCTAGTAAGTGGATCACTGAGTATGTGAGAGAAAATTTGTTTTATGAAATAATATTTGTTATTTTTGTATTAACATAATATTTTTACATTTATAGGATGAGATTGTGAGGTTACATGATGATGTTCGGGAAACACTGCAGGGAAATGATGTTAGGATGGTAGAGGACCCCTCCACTAGTTCTATAGAACCATCAATTATCAACGAAACTGGGATTATAGATAGGGTCCCTAGTCATTAGTGGGGCTTTAGGAAGGATGTTTGGCTCATATTACTGGGTAGATCTTCATTGTCTTCATTTGGTAATCGCTTTCCATCGTCATAAACTAGTATACAATTGCCCACTGTTGCTTGTCCTTTTCCTAAAATAATGGATATTTATGAGATTTTTGATCTCAAAAAATGTAGATCGATGAAATGCGGAGAATAGTAACACAGAAAAAAGGATCTGCATTTGTCCCCCGGCCATCAATCTAGATTTAACCTCTCTATAGTTAGCCACAAGATTAGGTTCGACCTTCATATGAATATCTCTATGTAATACCCCAAAAATTTCGAAAACCTATATTTTAATAAATTACTTTTATTTGGAATAGAATTGCTTTTAGATTATTTATTTTAATTATTTTATGGATTTTAGAGTATGTAAATTTGGATAAGAGTATTTAATAAATTAAAAATAAATAATTTTCTATTTACCCTATTGTTTTATTTAAATAATTTTCCAAAACTAATATTTTACCAACTTTATCCTTTTTAAACTAATATATTAGATTATAATAAATTAAATTATTAAATTAAATAAATTATCAAGAATATTACATTTTATGATTTATAAAATTGATTTAATTTATTTCCCCTATTTTCCTATTTTTCCTTTTCCCTTTTCTCCTCCTTTTCTCCTTTTCTTCCTTCTTCTCTTTTCCTTTTTCTCCCCCTTGGGCCGCCCGCCCGGCCTGCTCTCCCTTCTCCCCGCGCATTGGGCCTTCGGCCCGCGTCACGCCTCCTCCCTCTCCTCCCTTGCGCACCATCCGTCCCTCCAGCCCAACTGCCGTCCTCTTTATTTTTCCTTTGGACCGGCCGGGCTGCTCTCCTTTTCTGCGCCGGTCCAACCGCCCCAGTCACCTTCTTCCCTTTCTTCTTCGACCTCCCACGCCCGACCATTTTCTGCCATGGTCGAGCATGCCACCGCCTGCAACCCGGCCACCACGCCTGCCCCCCTGCTACTCCCTCTCTCTGCCCCGTCCTTTTCCTTCCCATTTCGAGCCAAACTAACCCCCTGCACCCTCCATTTCCCGCCTGAATTCTTTCCTTCTTCTTCCCTGTTTTCCCCTGCCAACCGACAGCCCTGCCACCACACCGCAGCACCGATCGGCCGCCTGCTCCCCCTGCCTCACCCTCTTATTTTTCTCCATCTACCCAGCCCTCCATTCCCCTCATTTTCGATCCCTTCTCTTCCCCCGAGCTCCCTCCTCTCTCCTTCCTTCTTCCCCATTTTTCTTCCTCGTTTTTTTATCACCGCCAGCCTCCGCCGCCTGAACCACCAAGCCCAGCCCTGCGCCGCCTTCTGCCACCGCCTGCTACCACCCTGCACCCCCACACAGCCCCTTCGAGCCCTACACTTCCTCCCTTCTCCTCCTTTTCCTTTTTCTTCCCAGCTTTTCCCCTTACCGTCGAGCCACCTGCAACCGCCTCTACCGCCGCCGTCCGGCCACCTCTTCCGCCACCCAACCCACCGTTCGACACCCTGCAACCCCCTCTACAACCGCCATGCGTTATTTGGCCGAAACCAGCCCTTGAACCCCTCCATTTTTCCCTCTCCTTTTCCTTCCTTCACAGCCCCTTCCCCTCGACCCTTCTCGGCAGCCGACTTCGCCGCCTTGCCGCCGCCGTCTCCGCCACCCTATGCCGCCGTGAAACCACCCTTAGCCTCCACCTACACCCCCTCTTCACTTCTGTACCATTCCCTTGCCTTAGAACCTCCCCTAACCACCCTCTTTTCTAGCTTAAAGACCCTAACCCGAAAATGATGAATCTTGCTTCCTTCACCCCCCTTTGAACCCTTCCACCCCTTATTTTTGCATGAAACTCACGCTGCCCATGCAGCGTGAGCTCCCCTTGGTTTTAAAAATTGTTTGGATAATTTTTAAGGTAAAATGGTATTTTATGTTAAGTGTTTTATTAATTAAAATTTATAAAGTTTTATGCTTTGGTTCTTATTTCTAACATAAACATGATGGATATTATTTTTAGGTGTTGAGTTGCTAAATATGCTTGGTAAGATTTGATATTTTGTGGGATTAAGGTAACCGTTAATCCTCCCTTAAATATATGAAAAACGCATGCTAGCACATTTAGGGTTTAGTATGATTTTATGCATGTTTTGTATGCTTAGCATGATATGTTTATGGTTTCTTATATTGTTTGTTAAAAAGAAATAGCATAATAACTTTTGTGCCATATGTAGGTGTGTTAAATAAAGAAGGAGTTGGAATATGGATAGAAATGTTAAATGCTTGTTTATGATGCACCATGTTGCTAATACATGAATAATGTTATTGTCTAAGGGTATTTTAGTAATTATGCTTATGAGGTATGTGAATCAATGTATATAGTTGCTAATGAGTATTATGTTGAAAAATGATAAGTTGGTGGACTTAGATGGCAAAAATGAAGTATTAATATTGTTATTTTATGTAGGGTTAGTAAATTCATAAAATGTTGAATAAAGGGGTTGAGTGGAAATTTTATAAGTGAAAAGGGTATTTCGGTAATTTTTGAGATAAAAGAATAATATGGAAATGTTATGATTAAATGGTCAAATGATAATTTACAAAGTAAAGGATAAAATTGTAAGTTGTGAGAAAGAAGGGTAAAATGGTAATTTTGGAAGTAGGGGTAACATAGTAATTTTGGATGAAGGAGGGCATTATGGTAATTGTTCAAGTAAAAAGGGCATTATGGTAATTTTGGAGGTAGAGGGGCAAAATCGTAATTTCATAAGTAAAGGGTAATATGGTAAATTTTATAAGTGAATGTCGAAGTGTAAATTTATAAGTAAAGGGGTAATATGGTAAATTGGAAAAGAAGGGCAAAATGGTAATTATGTAAGGAAAGATAAATATGGTAATCTTGGATGTAAAAGGGTAAAATAGTAATTTGTAAAGTAAAAGATGTATGGTGGTAATTTTCATAAATAAAAGGATAATATGGTAAAATGGTAATTTTGTAAATGAAAGGATATTACGGTAAACTTGGGAGTAAGGGGTAACTTGGTAATTATGATAACGACAAAAGATAATTTAACAATTAAATTATGATTGTAGAAGGGCAATTGGATAAGTATGATACTATAGAAGGGTAATTTGGTAAATTAACCAATTAAAGGGCATTATGGTAATTTTAATAATGGAGAAGAGTAATATAGTAATTTTGATTATGAAAAAGGGTAAATTAATATTGGTAATTATGAAGAAGATTAATTTGGGATTTGTGATAATTAAAAAGGGTAAATGGCAATTAAAATAATTGAGAGGGGTAAAATGGTAATTATGATAAAGGAGAAGGGCAATTTGGTAATTTGTTCAACTAAAAGGGCAATTTGGTAATTTAGCCGATAAAAGGGTAAAGTGATAATTGTCTAACCAACTAAAGGGGCAAAATAGTAATCATGATAATGAAGGAGGGTAATTTAGTAATTTATCCAACTCAAGGGCAATTTAGTAATTATAACAAAGGAGAAGGGCGATTTGGTAATATAACCAACCAAAAGGGAAATATGATAAGTATGGTAATTAGGAGGGGTGAATGATGATCTGAAAAGTGTACGAGATAATTTGGTAACCTAAATCGGACAAAGGGCAATTTGGTAATTATGCAACCTTAAGGGTAATGTGGTAATTTATCAAGTAAGGAACAAATACTTAACAATTATATAAGAAAAGGGCAAATGAGTAATTTGTACCTAATAGGTCCTTGAGATTGTGGAACATTAATATGATTAAATAATGTTGATTAGCTAAGTAAGAGTATCTAATGATTAGTATGGCCTTGATGGTTTCTCTATGACATCCTGGATAATCCTCCGAATAAGAAACGATTAATGATATCGAAACGATTGAAAGTGAGTAAGTATCGGATTATCGTGTTGTATGTGATCACCTTAATTAAGACACTATTACTTAAAGTGAAAGACCTCGAGATCGGGAATGGTGACTCCTTAGGGGTCGCTACCCTAAGGACGTGGTTTAGTCCACGATTATTCTGGTGTTTGCTGGTGTGCCTTTGTGCCCCAGCCAGGCCCTATATCTTACTATTCCTAGCTCTATGGACCTAGTTAGGGGGTATGCATACTTATGGATTAGGTGTCCTTGTCGTTAGGGTACTGAGTTAGCTTTATGCACCAGTATGACTAGGGTACCTTTGCGTCCTTGGGTTCACGGTTAAAGGGTACTGAGTAGCTGATATGCACTGGTACGACCGGTGTACCTTTGTGTCCCGGGTTATCGATCTCCCAATCGAGGCAAATAAATATGATTGATGTGCTGATTAACGAAAGGAAAGATACGATAATCGAAAGTGGAATATTAATGAGCCGGGCCCAATGATTTATGATATTGCGTACCGGTCCACCGGTTATAATAGTGGTCCAGGAGCGTGTTGCCCTGGTATGTGATATTGCGTACCGGTCCACCGGTTATAATAGTGGTCCAGGAGCGTGTTGCCCTGGTGTGTGATTATGAGTACTGGTCCACCGGATATAATAGTGGCCAGGAGCGTTGTGCCCTGGATGATGATTACATATATATTCCGGTCCACCGGCAATAATAGTGGGGGTCCCGAGCTCAATAAAATCAGTTATGTATGTGAATAAGATTATGAAAAAATACTAATCACTTATAGTGGAACACCATGTGAGTCGGGGCCAGACCGGTCCACCGACAAATAATAGTGGTCAGGTGCGTTCTGTCCTGTGTGTTTATCTTCTGGTCCACCGGCAATAATAGTGGTCAGAGGCGTTCTGCCCTGTGTGTTGACTTCTGGTCCACCGGCTATAATAGTGGGGTTCTCGTACTCATATGGATACAAAATATGATATTGATGGGTTAATGACAGAATAATGGCTTAAGGCCCAAAGTATCGATCGTGACTTATAAAGTATTATGTTTGTTATTGTTATGTATGCATCTCTCATTATTTATATGTGTGTGGCTTGCATTATGTGTCGTATGCGGGCCTATCTTTAAGTGTGGTATTAAAGGGTTACTCAGTACCGTAGTACTGAAGGGATTCCCTTTATGGGGCCCCTGCCTATTCAATGGGCAGTGCCCTTGCAGGTATTTTCAGGTGCTACTCAAGTGGGTTACGGGAAGGAGATTAAGGAATTTTCCGGTATCATGCCTTTTTCTCTTTCTCATTTAATTTCTCGGTTTTAAATGTTAACGTTGTTAAAGTAACCACCATCGGTGGATTTTATTCCTGAAAACGATTTGATGCGCTACTCTGATTTAAATATGTTGAAGCTTGCAGTTTACTCTAATTTATGCATGTTGAATGTCTTTCGAATTGTATTTCATTTTCTTAGCCTTAGCACTTGGTACTGGAACGGTATGAGTGAACCGGTCTGGTACTAAGTGTGGCGGTAATACTCCCAAATTTCACGTTTTGTTTATCTGCTTCCGCTATTATCTTTTAATAAAACGAAATTTTTCAGTAGTGAATTTTGGGGGTGTTACACTCTAGCAACAAATTCATCCTTCCCAAAATTTACCCTAGTAGGAAGTTAAAGATGATAATTTATTATACATAATTTTTATTTTGGATATTTTTATTTTTATTTAATTCAAATAATTTCTTGCATTATAAATATTTATATTTTATTATTTTAAATAGTTCTAGTATTAATGTTTTGACTGCTAATTATTAATAAATATTTCATTGTTGTTATTTTATAAGATATTATATATTTTATGGAATTACAAAAATATATTTTTTGTGATTTTTATTTTTGTAGGGGTATAAAATTTCAAAAGTCATTGCTCATAAGAGTATTAGGGATGACATGTTATGACTAATAAGAATATTAGGGACAATATGCCATGTCTAATTTTTTAAAATTTCCCATCCAAGATTTAAATTTACCAGAAAAGTAAGAAAATGTCATCACTAATAAAGGTATTAGCGATGACATATCAAGATAAAATGTCATATATTTATAATTTTTTAAGCCAATATTTTTTTTTAAATTTAAAAAAAAAACTATCATTGCTAATAAGGGTATTAGAAATGACAATGTAGCCCCAAAAATTTAAAATTTAAAATTTCTCAACTAAAATTTAGCCTACATTAGTCACTACTGGTGTAATTAGAATACATTATCTTTGCTAAAAGTCAAATTAGCGACCACTGTTTTGTTGTCCCAATTTCATATTTTTGCCACAAAATATTAGGGACAACATTTCACGATGATTTGTTGTCACTAAAAAGTAATGGCAGCTCTAAAGGGGTGATTAGCAATGATATTTGTTGTCACTAAAAACGCCATTTTTAGTAGTGAAAGGATAGAAAATTGCCACAATGAGACATGCCCATATTGATGGAATTTAAGAATAGATTCTGCAAGTCAACGAAATATCCATGAGTTATATTTACACCGGTGTAAGGTAGTATGAAGTAAATATTGTTTATGTCTCTACTTAAATAGTTGTAACTGATAATGAATAAAAGTGATAATCATTCTCGATTCACTATGGGATATCGTTGGATAAATAATTGAATGAGTTAAAAGAGATATATGAATGTCAAATGTATTTAATTAATGAAGATGATTTATATGGATAAAAAGTATTTAAACGTGTTAGACCAATTAGCTTTGAGTAGATATTAAAAAGTAAATGATATAAAAATCCAATTTGGTAACATATGTCATCGTTGACCATTCGATAGGCTTTTGTCAACGATGTAACTTTTACTAGCAAAGTGTTTTAGATAGGCAATATTCCGGTGTGCTTCTACATATAAAAGTAATCATATATAATGTGATCTATGAAGGAGACAAGTTGAGTTAAAGGAGAGAAAACAATTCTATTTTTCTCAATTATGATTTTGTCTCTTTGAATTTTTTTTGGCAATGTTTTTTTTTATGAAACATTATTTTAAAAGTGTACTCTTTATGTAGAATATTAAATATTGGGAAATGAGATACTTTTATATATGAGAACATATTTTTGAGGTTCTTCTACTCCTTGTATACTTAGTGAGTGGTACAAATATATAAATATGAATATATAAATAGGAGTATTATAAATACCTTATTAAATAATTAAAATTTTTATATTTGCTTAATAGTACACCTATTAATTTACCTCATTATATCCAATTAGTATTGATTTGTAGCTTATTTACTTATGTTTATTTAGTGACCTTACGTTTGTAACATTCATTATTATTATAAAGCCTAATTCTCTTTTGCATCTATCTTATGTGCATCGCCTATTTCAAAATGCCAATGTCATGATAATAAAAGCTTAATGGCCTTGGCTTTGAAAATAAAAATTAAAAACTATCTTCCAAAACCACGCGAACCAGGGGGATTAGTGCACGTCAGTGTCTTCTTCGCCGAAGATCAAGGGCATATCTTATTACCAAGTGTTGATCTCAATTCTCAGGCCAGCCACAACAATACGATTCCACTACCAGACAATAGAGTTAGCCAAGAGATCTTTTTCCATTCCTAGTCATTTTGATTGCTCAGTATAATTTAATTAGGATTGTAGGTAGTACATGTACATCTGTACAAGGAAACAAAATACTACCAATTATCTATTGTAATTACAATGGCTGCACGATTATTTACCATCCTTCTCGAATCTTGTCGAGTATGATTGACTGACAGAGCCTCCGGTGACTCAAGAAATAGTAAACTGGCACAGTAAAATACTCGCCTACCAAACATAATTTCAAGAACCGATTGTCAAATTCGTATTCCATAATTTATCTGAATAACAATTCATTAAAGAAGTAATCAAACAGTGCCGACTTTCATGATCGTATTGTTAGCTGATTTTTCTAAAAAATTTAATATAAATTAAAATATGAGAATGAGCATAATAGTATTTATATACAATTTATAGATAAATTGATTCAATCTAAATTCCGTTAGATTTAAGTTCGATTAATTTAATTAACAAATCTAAAATAAGGTTTTAAATTAACTTAAATAAATAAATTAAATCAAACTTTTAATGGATCGAGAGTAACCTAATTTTTTTTAGACTTATATTTGAATTGTTTAAAAAATAAGATTAAAATTGAATCTTAAATTCAACTCACTTAATTAAATAAGTCAATTAAATTAAAATTTTAGCAAACTAAATCAAGCCGGTTTAACTCTTTCACATTCCATACTTATCAAGTGGGCATCTTCAACCTTTCATAAAATAAAAATAAAATAAATGCATGATAAAGTGCTTATATTATATACTATATATACCTCACAATGGCAGAGAAGCTTAAGGCTTTTCATTTTGTTGCTTTTCCATATTCTCCGGTTCTTTGTTATGCTAAGGACCGCCTTTTTTCTAAGTTTTGCCATTGAAAGCTAGTATTTTGCTGTAAAAAAAAGAGAACTGCCATTGTATTTGCTCTAAGAGCAGTTGCGACGTCAATTGCTGGTTGGAAACTAGTATTTCCAAACCCCCTAGGGATCCATACGGAGTAAAGATAAATTATTATATATAATTGATTTATATAAATATATAAGAATAAGTACAAATCATTATCCAAGTTATCATATTCACCGTAAAGAAGTGCAATATCTAAAGATTAAAAAAAAAATTTGAACCTCAACCAATAGACTCAATGTAGGAGCATCTCCATCTCATTTTTTTCTCAAATTAAAGGCCAGTAGTTAGCATATTTGGATGTAGTACTAATAATTTTGGAAAAATCTTAAACATCTTCGTAATCATGCTAATAGTATTTCGTTAAGTGATTCTTACAAGTATTATATATATTTGCACAAAGATGACTTTACCAATGATATCTAATGTGCAAGACAATGACAATGTAAGAGTTACAAAGTTGCATGGGAGACAAAGCTGCAAGACATAAGGCTTGATTATTGATTATTTCAAGTACTATCATGATGAGGTTTTATATACCTTTGATATTTTATGTAAACTTTGTAATATCTTGTCATTGTAATTGTAACTCATTATTTATACCATATGAAATTGTGTTGGTTTAACTCTTATATAATTAGGTTGGTTGATTTGAGCTTAATTAAGGAGAGTTGAGCTCAGCATATTACCATACATGAAATCGAACATTAGCTAAACCAAGGAGCAAGAGTAGAAGCTTTGCTTTCTTTCTTCTTATCTTTCTATCAAGTGAGGAGTGATCTTAGGAATTCTTCCTTAGGAAAATTAGAGATTTTTCTTTAGAAGTGAATTTGATCTTGGAGTAGATCAAAACACGTCCATTCGAGTTCAATTAGCAATCGTCCAACTTAAACTCTTCTTTACCTAAGATGATTTTGTTGAATTTCAATCTAAATTTAAAGATATTGCAATTGTGAAGATAATCATCATTATCTTACACATCAAAACATAGTAAATATTACTATGCGCCAACTTAGTCAAGTACGCAAATAGTTTTGTTGACACGCTAAAGTTTGTATGTCCTTTAAGGCTGTAACTCACCAATGAAAATTACTAGCACTATTTTTTTTGGGTGAAATATGCACAATTGAAAGGGATACAATGAATTAAGAAACAAAAAAGTTCATTTAATCTTTATCATCGGTACAAAAAAGTCATTAAACATGGTTATAAATGAGTATAGACGGTAGATTTAGACAATTGTGTAGGATTTTATTATTTTAGTATAAACGATAATTCAAAACACAAGCATCTATAATTAAATAATTTTAAAAAGGGATATAAAAAATGTGTAGATGGTGGTTATGTCTTAAAATCGCTAACATTTTTAAAGCATAATTGTCATCTATTTTTTGCCTAGTGGTTTGCTACAATTATTCTTGGTAAGCAAGACAATGGTTTGAATAATAAAATCATGATATATTATCTTCTTTTTTTCTAAAAAAATTTAACACCTATGACCTACACCATATACCATTCAAAACCTACACAAAAAAACTACATATGTTCTCAATATTTTCAACTATTTTATATTAACTTGATGCAAAAGGAGAGGGAGGCAAGGGAATTGGCCAAAAAGGAGGGTAGTCAATCTGTCGCTCCTAGAAGAATAAATACTTGGATGAGGTCAAGGATCGATAGTAAAAAAAAATGATAATAATATAATAAATCATTTATAAAATTATAAGGCTTTAGAAGTATTTACTTTTTAATATTTGAATAAGTTTTCTTATCCCTAACTAATTATAATGATTTCTTTATTGTGACGAGGTCTAAAAGACGGGATAAGTTGAAGAAAATTGGTAAAATGATGTCTAAAATTAAGCATTGGGAATCCTAGAGCACAATGGTTTAGTCTCCTCTTTTTGTTGTTAACTCTTTCTCCAAAATAGAAATGCAAAAGAAGCTTAAGAAAGCTATATATAGGCTAAAAGGAAAATATATATATAGACCAGTTGCTGAGCAACTTCCACCAAAAAAAAGGCTAAGAGTAAAAAAAGAAAAAAATGGAGGGAAATTAAAGAAAGTGTTTTTTGGGTATAAGTATGTTTATATGTAGTTGAGACTGATGATATATTAAACAGGAAAACCTAAACAATAATCAAATTGTCAGCCATGCTAAACTGAAAGAGGGAGGAAGATAGGACTTGAAGGGGAAATGGGTGTTTAAGCAATGAGCTAGTGAAAACTGTGGTTAGGTCGCTCATGATCTTTGGGCATTTATAATAGTCAAAAGCGAATTGGATGCTAGACTATATCACTTGAAGAAGTGAAGATAAATTTAAAATATAATGAACATGATAGATATTAAATTGTTTACTTCCTCCTTCTTTCCATCCTTGTGTTTATATAGGGGATCAATATCTCCAAAACATTCCCACCATGTGAACTCCTTGTATAGGCTTTCTTCACCCTATTCCTCTAAATAAGGCAAAGGTGATATCTTTTCATATAGAGGTGGACCACAAAACTAGATCATTTATATCCTTGACTTGTTTCCTGATGTAGTAACTCTTCATTCTGGTGTAAAATGGAAATGGGCTTGATATGTAGGTTTTAGTGTAAATGATGTCTTATCTTGCCGAGTCTCAAGACTATTTCTTATTTTTATCTGTAGTTTTCTATTAAAGCCGTCTCTATAAAAATTGGTCATATATTTTATTGATTATCCTTTCTAAAATCATCTGTGTATGTCATTTGCTATAAACATGCAATCAATGCATATTTCTAAAAATCTCCTAGTATAATACTACTTTTTATCTTCTAAACAATATGTGACTTTCTCATTCGTTTGCTGTGGTAGATATTTCACTTTCCTTTGCGTTCAGAATTAGGTATGTTGGTTGTTCCATGACATATTTTCCTTCCTTCCTTTCCTTACCTTTCCAACATACTTAGCTAACATAATGATTGCATAATTCTTCAGATGAAAATAAAGTCTAAAAGTAGCTAATGATAGTTTTCTTCTTTGCAGAATATATATATTTCTTTCCTTTTCCATTCAAAATTATCTCTATTAGTCTTTCTAAAGGTGGCAAAGGGATGGGAATGAAAACCAAGGCTGTTGGAAATAGGAAAAAAAAACAATATTATTTTATTAGATACTATACAAATAAACTCATATCTCTTTGTACAACTTGATTCATATTCTTTTTACTACCATAATATATAAATATGCCACATTCATCTCTCATTATCATTATATAGATAAGATAAATGATCTTTGTGTCTAATTTTGTAGGGGGTGATACCATGTTTGTAATTGATAAGTAACCTAGATTGACTAGTGGCAATAGGAAGAGTATGTATATACCATGGAACTGAAACTGTCATGCTGCACAATAAACCTTTAGATGACAAGTACATGAAAGTTGTTGTTGAGGTTCCTTTAGAAGATGATGCTCCATTTCCAGTGCTAAATGATGAAGCTAGCATGTATAAGGTCCAACATGTGCTCTCCTCTTATGTTACATGGCCTAAAGCTCTAGTGGATCTCAATATGAGGTAAGTTATTTCCAGATCATGCTAATATGGCTTCTCACATATCATTTTTTTGTGATGGTTTTACTATGAAGTGTGCATAAAAACCTTATCTGGATACACCACATCCCAATTAGAATGTAGCACACCCTAATCGGATTGAACCACAACCTCCACAATGTAAACAACCACCTGTAGCAACCATGAAGAAAAGGGTAAATGCCGTGAAACCCGTTTCTAAGGTAGAAAATGACTAGTCTAAGCCACAATCCTCAAGTTCTATCACTTTGGAGAAAAAGTGCATCAACATGAGGATGTTGAAAGGTTATGCTGATGGAATGACATTTGTAGATTCGATCTTGATTCCATATCCTAAAGCAGTTATGTTCTATGAATGTGATATTTTAATTGATCGTGAATGTATCAATGTAGTTCATAACAGAGGCATAGTTGAGAATTCAATTATGGCAGCATATAACAAGTGAATGAGTATCATTAGTTAATTATATATAATTTAATATGTTTAATTATGGATATATTGTCACAAGTTAATATATTTCCATACAGGATAATTTTTGAAAGGTGTGATCGTGATGGGATATCTATTGTTGGGTTATTGTGTCCAAAAATGATTTTGAGTTATAATGACAAATTGTAGGATCGAGCATGACATTTAGTAGATGTTTTTTGTGAACATCCATAAAAGAAATTTGTTTTTTCTCCATACTTTCAAAAGTAAGAATTCAAATTTATGTATCATATTAATGAAAAATGTTGTATTACTAAACATGTAATCACTTGAATTGCAGGAATCATTGTATACTTTTTATAGTCTATCCTACATGCCAAATGTGTTATTGGCTCGACTCTATGCATGGTCGAGTATGCCAAATTCCGTGTATCTATTCATGTATACATATATACATTTATGTCTTGTATAAATCACATTTCATATAATATACTATTCTTTTATGTTAGAGTAGGGCTATGATAATGTATCAAGCTAATAAAGGGTTTAGGGTAACAAGTGTAATAAAGTGGGAGATAGTTAATGAGGTATAAACTAATTGGAGTTTAAAGCAATATATTATTCCTATTATGAAAATGGTATCATATTATGCAAGTTTCTTGTACCCTAAATGTATTTAATTTTGACTGATAATGTCCTAACCAGCCAAATGGGATAGATTGTGGACATTATGTCATGAGGTTATGAAAGAGATTGTATTAGAGATGAAAACCCAATATCAAATTCCGAAGAAAGTAAGTTTAAAATTTTAAGCTTTAAAGAATTCTTACTCATGGATAATAACTAACAAAAATGTAAATTAATTTGCAATATTATTCGTTATATAGTGGTCAATGTTACACTAAATAAGAAATTGATAAAGTTCAAGAGGAATAGGCCTCCATGGTTATTACTTATTTGAATACCTAGCAGGTAAAAATATGGATGAAACCTTGAGTTTTGATGCAATTCTGCTTTGATGGTGTGATATAACGAATTATCATTATCCTTGCATTGTAGGAAGGGGTTAATGGTGGTTATTTTTGTCATAAACCTATGTAAAAAAATTTTAGATTTCATTTAGTCATCTTTTTATGAACATTTGGTGTAGTGATTTTTTGTGTAAATATTACTGGTAAATATAATAGAGTGTCTTTTTTTATATATTATTGTGTACATGTTTTATTGGAAATAATTAAGAATTCTAAACTATCTTGTTAACTTTGTATATATATAGCAGGTTGTGCATGTTGTATGCAACATGTTCAGATGGTATATAATTGATTGTGTATATAGCAGGTTTAGGTGATATTACTGATTGTGTATATAGCAGGTTCCAATTGTATATAACCAATTGTGTATATAGAAAATTTTGGATATATGGATTGTATAAAGCAGGTTTTGTATGGTATGGATTGTATTAGTAGGTTGTATAAATAATAGGTTGCAGATTATATATAGCAGGATGTAAGATAAATTCGTAAAATTTTCACAACGCTTAAATTTTACATCGACAACGATTGAACGTGCATTGTATGCAATTTTTAGAAAAAGGGTAAATAGTATATCCACTTGGGGTATTTGAACGTTGTATAGTTGTTTAATTCACAACAATTAAAAAATCATTGTAAAGTATATTTGACAATAGTTTCATTTAATAATAACAACGGTTGTTTAACAGTTGTAACATTTATTCCACAACAGGTTTTGTTCATATTAAGAATGGTTGTTTAACCATTGTGTAAAGTATTAAACAACGAGTCTTTGGTATATTAACAACGGCTATTTAACTATTATCTAAACTATACGACAACGGATTATCACAAAATTAACAATGGTTATTTAACCATTGCCTAAACTATATGACAACGGCTTATTATAACATTAACAACCGTTATTTAACCGTTGTTTAAAGATTTTTTTTGGTAATTAATAAAATTTTATTACCAAAGGAAAGAAGTACAAACGATTCACAAAAACACAAGAGGGGCATACCCCTAAGTACTTTAACGATCCATCTATCTAGACTTTTAAGGTATTTGGTAATATGAATATTCCTAGCATCATTAAAGCTAATAAATTTTTAAGAAATAATCTGCTTTATAGTGGCCATAGGGCTCCTTTGCATAAGCTGGAAGGTGACCTTGTTGCGATTGATCCAAATATGATAAAGAAGAGCATTGAAAATGGCTCTCCAAACAATTTCCTTCTTTTTTCCCTTGGTCTTCCTGATAAGTCATGCCCTGCAACTCTGCCAGTCCTAGACATTTCTGACCATATGTAGCCATGTTAAGGTATGCTGCCAAAGGATATTTTCCCCATGACAGTGCAAGAAAAGATGATCAATGTCCTCCTCATTATTTCTGCATACTTCACTAGTGTTGTTAGCAGTGATCCCCCATTTGAAGAGCTTTGATTTCAGGGAAAGGGCATTATGGCAGAGCATCCATGTGAAAAACTTGTATTTTTCAGGACCACAGTGGTTCCAAACAAAATATTTCCATTCAACTTTAGGCATATGGCTTCTAAGATGCTAGTAGACCCGGTGGATACTAAATTTCCCTGAAAATGCCAATTTGCATAATAATCTCTTATTTGGTCTCTAACTTGCAGGAGCTGTTTAAAGATCCAAGAGTGATCAATATGCTCTTTAATGTGCCATATATCTTGCCCTCTAAGATATTTTCCATGGATCCACTTTACCCATAAGCTCTCTTTTACTTCAATGAGCTTCCATAGGTATTTAGCCATACATGCTGAGTTCCAGTGTGAGAGTTGTTGTAGTCCCAGGCCACCTTCTTCTTTGGGGGTGCAGACCTTTGACCAAGCAATAGGATTGTTGTGCCTCTGGGAGTCCATGTTATTCCATAGAAAGTCTCTACAGAGGCTCTCAATGTGATGAATGACGCCTTTGGCAAGAAGAAAATTTGCATCCAGTAATTTTCTATACCAAAAATGACATACTTGAGAAGTTGCATTCTCCCAGCAAAACTAAGAAGCCTTGTTGTCCAAGATTTGAGCTTTTAAGTTATATTATCAATAAGGGGCTGGAAGTGGGAAATTTTCAAGGATCTAGGATTTAGGGGAATGCCCAAGTATTTAACAGGGAAGGCTCCTTCAGCAAAATTTAAAACACTCAGAACCTGAGATTTTATGTTGTCATTTACACCCCCAAAGAAAACACTGCTTTTCTCAAGGTTTTCCTGCCATCCAGAGGTGGAGTAGAAGGTGTTTAAGGCTTCCTTGATGACATTAGCAGATTGAAGATGCCCTTTGCAGAAAATTAAAAGATCATCAGCAAAACAAAGGTTGGTAATCCTACTTAGCTTGCAGTCAGGATGGCTCTTGAAAGAATTTCCAGCACATATAGATTGAAGCAGTTGAGAGAGGTATTCCATGGTAATCACGAAAAGGTAAGGAGACAGGGGGTCACCTTATTACGACATGGGTTTTTTTTACATTTACAATGGTTTGTTTAACCATTGTCTAAAGTATACGACAACGGTTTTTAGGAACATTAACAATGGTTACTTAATTGTTGTCTAAACTATACGATAATGGGATTTTGTAACATTGACAACGGTTATTTAACTGTTGTCTTAAAGTTCCACAATGATGACCAGACCCGTTGTCTTTTAAGCCCCTTAAAGACAACGTATGCATTTACAATAGCTCTTACCCATTGTGGATTATACACAGAACTATTGTCATTTAGATTTTATGTCATAGTGCCTTTCCAAGTCAATACGACTACACTGGGCTACTTTGGAGTGCTTTCGAATTGATCGCTTGTCCCACAGATTTACACAAGATCTTTTAGCACGATTTGTTCTCACACATCACTCGAGAAATTTTCATAAAAATTTTGAAACTTTCCAAAAATATCAGGCATTCTAAAAATTACTCTATGACCAAAACGCTTAATTATGAAGGTCTTATGACAAAATCACTAAAAATATGATATATCATGTTGATATAAGTTACTATATCTATCCTTATAACACTCGACACAATTTTGAGGGTATTACTCTAGCAACTACTTTTCAATCACAATTTTTTTAATTTATACTATTTTTAATAACTTTTCTTTCTAACTATCATAAAATACACACATAGCAATAGTTAAGTGGCAAAACTCTTCCAAACATACACTTAAAGAAAGAAAGAAACGCCTATTTCCTAAAGGTAAAGCTCAATTCTCACATCATGCACTTAGGATCACCATAGAGAGTGCTCCCAAATGCTAAATAGTAAATACATATATATATATATACCACAAAAATGGAAATGTTGTAGTATTATTCAACACTATAAAACGTGAAGAGTTCTATTTGCTTGTTTCATCTTCAAAACATGTGACCTCCTTGTTTTAAGTTTTTTAAATTAATTATCTATAATCTGGGATACTAGAAAAATTTTAAAAAAAAGTATAGAAAAATGTTTCTCGCTTTTTATTATTATAAACAGATACTCATATTAATATATCTTTTATACAAAAAATAATTACATAAAACACCTTTATACATTATCCATACTCACTGTGCATGTTTAATTAGGAGCTATTTTATATATATTTAGCACATATTTAGTGCATGTTGATCAGCATATAGTTTAGCACATATTCCATGCGTGTTTGAGGACTATTTTATATAAGTTCAGAATATATTTGATAAAAGTTCGGTAGCTAGTTAAGTATATGTCGACAATATACTTGGTGCATGTTCAACACGTATATAGTTATTCAGTCAGTAAAAGTTGATCAATATTCATCACATCCTCACAAATATCCAGCCACTCTTAATTTTTATATATTCAGCATGAACTACAATGCACCCTACCTCAATAGTACTTCCCAAGTTCTGGTGGATAGGGTTACAGCTTAGAACTATTATATATACGTGCCACATGTACTTGATATATGTTCGGTAGTTCTTAGAGTATATAGATGTTTCACTACATACACGGAGCACGTGCAACAAATATATAATTATAAGTACCCAACACAGAGAACGGACTTGATAATGGCCACCCAATCTATTTTAGAGATACTCATAGGTTAAAACTGCTTGTGCAGTTGACCGTTCTTATTTGACTCACGTGCAACTGGTAGCTCCATTAGGAGGACAGAAGAAGACAGTGCCATTTGTTTTTGCGGGGGACTCTGTTCACCATTTCTAACAAAGAAACAGCTAATTATAAGGCGAGTCGCAGGTTACAAGTGTCGGGCATTTCAGCTTTTACGCTTCGGAATTAATAATACCATGAATACTATTTCAAGTGGGTCGAAGGTGGACTTCTTGACTAAATTTACGTAAGTTTATACATCTAAAAGGGTTATATGATAAATGTAGATATTTTATAAAATAAAATTGTATATTATATGTCATGAACCTATTCATTTTACTACGAGAGGAATGGGCATTGATTATAATGTATATATGCATAGGGGTATTTTATATAATAATTCTTTTTTGCGCTAAAAATATATCACTATAGATATATATTTATATAGGAAAAAAGATTGTGAATATTTTGATATAATTTTTAAAAAATTTCTAATATCTTAAGTTAAAGATAATTAAGTTTAAAAATTTAAAACAAATGGAGGACCGCATGTATTGGAGAGAAAGAAGAAAAGAAGAAAAGAAGAAGAAGAAGAAGAAGAAGATAAGCTTGTGTGTGCCGCATAGTGAATGCTTTTATTCTATATAATCCACGTCAAACAATAAATAATGGGTACAACAACGGGGTACTTCACTCGCAAAGCCTAGCTTTTTATCTACTACAATCACACATTAGACATAAAGATTCAGTCGACGATCCCAATTAAACCCCATTTTTCTGCTCCGCTTCATTTTTCGTCGACCAATCGAACGAGCATACATAAAACTTTAACCAACCCTAGCTCATCACTGCTACAACTCCTGATGATGAGGAATCCGAATATTCAATCTCCTCAACCAAACAGAATGAAGGACCATATGGAAGAAATCAAACCTCTTAGGAGGAAAATGCACCTCAAAATGTCTCCTGACCTTCAAAACCCGCCTGTGCATCTTCAAATACTGTCGCGTCGATATCCCTTGCAGTATCGTCTTCAGATTCGGTATATCCTTCACCTTAACTTCGACGGAAAATGATTTCCAGTTCAACGCGTCGCTAAAAGGCGGGACGTAGTTATCATTCACAAGCACAGGGACACAGCCCGTGTATATTGCTTCCACGATCCTAGGGCTCGCGACTTCCCATCCGCTAGGACACAGGCAAAACTTACTGTTTCGCAGCATGTCGTAGTAATCTATACCTTTAGGTAGGTACCGGAATACCTTAATGTCGTCATCTTGTTTGTTCTCCCAGTGCTGTAGAAGAATGGGGCGTATAGGTCCGTGGAGTCCTCCAGCAAAGAATGCTAAGATGGAACGCCTGGATGGGGAAGGTCCCCCTACGAAGCCCCTTATGGTGCCTGATCGGAGATTGATTTCTGGGAAGGACACGTCCTTTTCTGGGTTGAATCCTTCGGATGTGTTGGCATTGCATAGGACACGAATCGAGTTCTTGTATAGGTAGGGATTAGATTTTGATGTTTCTGGCCCCTATATTAAATATATATATATATATATATAAAGAGAGGACACAAACAGCAGGTTAATTAATTAACCAACATAAAATTATATCTTTAAGATTCACAATGATTTTGCACTGATACATTATGTACCTACCCAATCGTGACAAGCAAGCATGAAATGATCGGCGGCTTGGCTTCGATTCCAATAGGGATAATTAGTTGAAAGTAGGTTGATGTAGTCCTGAACGGTTTGTCGTATGGGACTCAAATCATGCGAATCTCGAACGTAAACAAAACGAACCAACATCACGACGCTAAATGGCAAGAAGAACACGTGAGCCTTGTTTGCGTCCTTGGTGCGAAAAGGACTGACCTCCATCAAGTGAATGAAATTTCCTTCACTTGAATATATACTCTTACAAGGACCGTTATGAAACAATGGTGGCTCCCTCTCTTCGTACACATATACCTTGAATCTTTTCTCCATTTCTAAGTAGCTCCTGCATGTACCAGGAGATCGTACAACTAAGAAATTTAAGAAAAAAAATGAAAGAAGAATATAACTCTATATATGAATGCTTGCGGTAGAGGCATTTCTCTAGCTAGCTCCTTAGTTTTGATGACCCATATAATTATAGTAACTATTAAATAGTATTTAATAAAAAAAGCATTAGGGAATATAAAAACTTAAAGAGAAACATTTGAAGATGATATATAGAATATAAATTAGTGAATGTATTTAATAATATTTAACACTTAAATCATAAAATGACATTTATGTTAGTAAAAGGTAAAAGATATGTATATATATATGGTATTATAAAACTAATATCCTAATTTAAAACCTCTTTCATGTGGTACTCACAAGTATAATTCAAAAACAGTCGAGTAGAGCTAGAGAATATAATTTTTTTCAAAATTTATATATATTAGGTGTTATTTTTTACCCTTTATTAATCAAATGTTTAATACTAAGTGCTTGTTTGATATAAGGATATATGATATATGTAAAATATTTCTCCCTTTATTTACATCTCTTATAGAGTTTATATAAAATTAAAGAATTTTTTCAATAAGTATCTATTTTATAACTTCATTAATTTGGATTAAAATGAGTATTTCATTGTATATACTATTATTATTTGTAAATGCTTCATATAAAAGACACAAAATGGATTGGGGTGGGGGGGGGGGTTCTTTTTGCCATAGGACCATACAAGCCCTAATATATAGGTGATGACTTTGAGTCAAATGTATTCAATTCGTGAGAATTTTACATGTCATGTTATAGTTATAATGCATAACCCCTTGTCATATGTACGTATGCACTAGAAAAATCTAAATCAAAGTGCACATGCAATCAATTACCAGATTCCGATGGCCATAACTTCTATTTATCGAAAAATGGAAAACATCATGTTTCAGAATGTTACAGGAGACATGGAAAAATGGCTCGGTTGTAAAGGTACGTGATGTGCACCTGTGAAAGGCGTTAGCATTCCAGTACATAGGACCAAGTGGAACATAGTCAGGATCATGAGGCTGATCAAACCCATGCTTAGCTTCCTTTATTGCTGCCCTCGCCTGTTGAAGACCAGCTTCTATCTTATCTAAATCGGTAGTTACCTTTTCCAAATCTATGGGAGGAGTATGATTCATATGTAACTCAGACCCACTGTCGTCTTCCATTGAGGAAATATTATCATTCTCCATCATCAATAATCCTTGTCTTCCCACACCATCCGTCTGCATGAATAAATGACACCTAACTAACATTACTATATACTTTTTCTCAATTCCTTTTTTGTTTTGTTTTACTATATAGTAATATTATACTAAATTACAATAATATAATACTATTTTAGGTTGAAAGAAAAAATAGGTCTCATTAAGCGGCCGGTTTCATATCCTAAATCACAATATATATATATATATATACACACATACACACACATAAATGTGGAAAAGGAGGTAGAGTTTGGATATATTATGAGAGAGATGATGTATATAAAAGACAATTTTCAGTGAATTAGAAAAGTATTTAATCTATCGGGTCTAAAAAGTATGGGTGTAAATTTAGTAAATCTATAATGTAAAATATCTTAGAATCTTGATTATTTTCTTTAATGGATAAATTTTGCTGAGTTGGATGTGGTTGATGAGTTGGGTTGGGAGAGGGAGAGGGAGGGTTTAGAGTATGGGAGGGAGTATGAGAAGGGTACGATTGGAAAGGGAAGAATATTTTTGGGATATAAGAGTGTGAGTTTAGAATTTTAGGTGGGTAAGGAGACGATAGGTATGCTTATTGACTTACTAAATGCCTTCCCCTTCCCAATAAAATAAAAAAAATGCAGCTAGCTTTGCCAAATTAGCCTAAGATAAGGTTTGTATCATATTTATTCATATACTTAACGTTTACTTGAAGCCATGAATCTTTTGGTGACAAAAACAATTTGTGAAACAATTCTCTCAAATTTCATAATTAATGAAAGGGAGTTAGGTGAATCAAGTAATTAATGAACAACGCAGCTCAATTCCCTCAATTATAAAGACACGTGATCACTACCGAAGTGTAACAATAAATTCATTTAGCTCGAATTCCTATAAAACGCATTTTTACTTCTACTAGAATGAATGGTTCGTTTCTCCAAATTGATGGTATTTGTTTCAATTCCATAACCAATTTTAATTGCGCCCCCCCCCCCCCACAAAAGGATGAAAAAAGAAAGAGGGTGAAGGGCTAAAAAGAGAGGATCAATTTAACGTATGCGCTCGTTGGTGTGAAAAATTGAGTTACCGATTAGCAGTTCCAACAGTGGCCGTGTATAAAACAAAAATGAAAGAAAAATCTATGGATATAATACTAATTTAACTACTAAATGACGTGGATAATTCAAACTATTTAGCTTACGGCCAAACATAGTAGTGACTGCATGAAACGCGACCAATCACGGATCAATTCCATTTCCAGGCTCCAGCGACTTCCCAGCGCCGACACACCCTCCCCAAATAATGATGAAGAAAGAAAGAACAAAAAGATAAGAATCTCTTCCGAAAAAAAAGAAGAAGATAAGAATCTCTTCCAAATCATCGTCCTCTTTATTCTTTTCAATAATCAAAGAGAAGTAAAATGAGGATTAAAAAATAAGTGGATCAAAATGATCGACAGACGCAAAACAAGATTCCCGCTTTCTCTAAACACGCAAAGTCCTCCTCCAAGAAGAAACAAAGAATTTCGAAGAAGGGGGGGGGGGAGGGAATAAAGGACGAAGCCTATTAATTCTTGACTAGGAGTCGACATGCAACCAATTCAAACAAGAGCGCAAGATTGTGAATAATCAAATAAAATATCTAACCGGAGAGGCGGCTGGAGCAATTTCTGCAGCAACCAGCTGTGGTTGTGGTCGTTGAGGTGGTGTTACAACGAAGTCCTCTGAATTTTCAGATTCTTTTATTACTTCTTCATTTCTAGTCGTAACTATATTCGAACTACCATCCTTTACAGAAGAGGAAGTTGAATTTGAAGAAGAAGAAGAAGAAGAAGAAGACCGGGGGTAGTAGTTGGTCAAACCAAAAATAGGAGATTTAGGACCTAGAATTGAGAAAAATCCAGCAATAAACACCAAAAGGACAGTAAAATAGATTAATTTTACTGAGGGCGATGCACCGGACATACAAGAGGAAGAAGAAGGGGACGATGATGGCGAAGAAGAACTGCTGAAATAACCCATTCATTCCTTTTTCTTTCAATCTTTAGAGGAGATCTTTATGGGGGATTTTTCAGTAGTACGATTCTTTTGTTGGAAAACTGAAAGAAGAAGACGGTAATTAATAAAGAGGAGGTGTGCGGAAGAATTAAATGAATAATGTTTTTGTGGTCGGTTTCTTTGTTGGTAGGAAGCAGGGGAGGGGAAAACAGGGCCGTGTTAGATTCAGAATATGTTTTGTGTGTCTCTGTGTGTATGTATCCCTGTGTTTTATGGAGTTTTGTTTCTACCTGTCTTAGTTTTTTTTTTTTCTAGCATTAAAAAGGAAGAGGGTTTGGGTCAGTTATAACAGATGGGGAAGAGGCCAGGAACATCTGAGCACTGTTCTAAACAAACAACTGGTAACAAATGGCTGCATTTTTCACGCGAGGCGTTTCCCTCCTCGTAGTATTAGCCTCGATTGTGAGTTTTACCTTCGAACTTATCTACCATTTTTGCCGATTCTACCCGGTCCCGTCTCCATTCTCTCTCCCTTTTCCCCTGCAAAACGTTGGGCTGTTTATCCGTTTGCATGACTTTATTCCGATTCGTCTTAGCTGCTTTACGGAAGCAAAATAATAGTCGAATTATACTTCTTTTGAATCGCGGGTAGTATTTTACAAATGTTGGGAATATAATGATAAATATTAGTTCGTTCCTCCTTTGATCCGGTGGAAGGGGTTTAGACTTTTTTCTAGGTATGAAAAGATATATATAATCCTCTTGAAATAAAATAACTTTAATAATTTGGATATTTATAGTAATGGAGTTTAATTTCTACCGATAATTAAAGTTACTAGCTAGAAGGTCGGTTCTTTGTAGACATTCGTTGTCGTAAATGCATATTCTTTACGGTTCTAAAACACATATTATAATTTACCTCCATTGTATTTATCTATAATAGAATTGACGACGACATATAAGCAAATGTATTGCCTTTTAAAATAATAAATCTTAGATTTTGGTTAATGTTAAAGAAAATAATAAGTATGCCCCATCTCATATGAACTAGGAAAATGACTAGCTTGTAAACCTAACAAAGCTACCTTACTTCAACGCCGTTGAAGATTTGAGCTCAATTAATCACACCTTATTCCATAAAAGATTTTTTTTTTCCTATAGTTGACTTATATTATTTTCATATTATAGTTTAATGAAAGGGGATGAATTAACTCCCTTAAGGTGGTGGATACTTTGAAATATAATAGTTTGAGGAAAATAACCTAAAATTTAATAATTATTTCTTTTATAAGTAATTATTGTGAAATAAAATCTAGATACATTATCTTTTTGTCAAAAAAATTAATTATAAAATTTAGGTACAATAATATCTAAGCATATAGTAGTTTTATTATATCTCATCTTCTCTCTCTTTCTTTCGCCTTAATTCAAATCTTAAATTAGTTTGAACCACCGTAATTATTCCATTGCACATGACTATTCTAATATATCAATTGACATGTAAAATTTGATAATTCTATAGATTATCTAACAAAAACTTTGGAATATGAGAAGATTTCATTCTCATCTTCTTTTATAAAGTGCAAACTTTTTAACATATGCCTAGATATTATGTAAATATTAATACATATTCTCTTCGAGGGTATTAGGATAAAGCAATAAAAAAACAAAAAATTCTCTTTGGAATTAGCGGTATTATGATGCTTTATTTTATATGTGATAAAAATTAGCAACATGAGTTCTATATATCATCCTGGATACTATACATAATCATGAGTGAATGAATATTGTTGTAAACCCAACTAGAACTTATTCAAATTAATATATATATAATTCCGTGGTACTTTACATTGAGCACATGATGAGATATTTCTACTTACTTGTAGATACATTTTTAAAATATATATTAGAATAGTACATAAATATCAATACAAATTTAGAAGACTATTAATCATACAAATAATTATATGGTTATGAAATGTGTCAGCAAAATAAAATTTAATGCATATCAAAATAGAAGGAATCGATGGGTCAACGTGCATAAGTGAAAAGAACAAAAATAAAGAGATGATGATGATCATAATAATAATAATAATAATAATAATAATAATAATAATAATAAGAAGAAGAAGAAGAAGAAGAAGAAGAAGAAGAAGGATTTATTTTATATATGATAGAGATTGTCAGTATATAAAAAAGTGAGGAATATAGAGGCATAAAGACGAATGAACAAAATGTAGTAGAATATGCAAAATTGGTTTTCAATGAAGAAATCTAATATATCATATACGTAATAGTAAGATTGGAAGAGTATATAACAGCCACATTAAATGCTCCAAAATCAAGGAAATAGTGGAAGAAATAATAGTAAGATTGGAAGAGTATATAACAACCACATTAAATGCTCCTAAATTAAGGACATAGTGGAAGAAATCTAATATATCATATATGTACCCCTAAGATTGAAAGAACAACCTCCGCTAAAAAAAAGATTGAAAAAATATATAAAAACTACATTAAAATTCCTTAATTGAGAAAATAGTGGGAAAAAATCTAATTTATGTGCACCGCTAACATTGAAAGAATAAATAGACACATTAAAGCTCCTTAATTAAGGTATCGGAATGATATCATACCGAATGAACACATTAATAACCCTATAAAGGGATTTTACTTCTTAGTATAAAGTCTGAAGAAAATTATAAATATTTGATAAGAAATAAAAGATAAATTGTAGAAATTCTAAAAAACTTTGTGAAGGAAAATGTAAATGCTCAAAAATTAGTACTCTCGTATACTTATATAAAGTAAAAAAAAAATAGTAAATCAATTGGAGTAACATTGACTTTTAGATTTTGAGTAATAAGATTGTAAATTATCCAAATTGACTTATTATTCAATTTTTTTATGTATAAATTTAGGAAAGTTGGTTGCGTAAGGAGCGTGTGTGTGCATGCGTGTGTGTGTGTATGATAGTATTGGAAGAAAAATTTAAGAATGTCTATAAAGGTAAAATTATTGTGATAGATAGAAAATGATAGGATGTGAATATTGAACATGGGAATTTTGCATGAAAAAGGGTAAATTTTATGAGAGTAGAAAAGAATATCAGTCAACCAAAACACATGATTCTCAACTCTTATTATAAAGTGAAGATGTGGATGTATTTGTTTGTGAAATATATTGCACTAGCCTTAAAAGCTCCATTATAATATAAAATAAGTCTATGAATTTGTATGTGTGATGTTACTAATATTTTTTAATATATTTCTTTGATATTTTAGTATGGAGCTTAAATAAAAAGTAGTTGAGGATGATTTTTGAGATTATTCCATGCCTTATCTTTTTATATTATGACCTTACTTATTTAGATTGGTAAATGAACTTAATGTTTATGTTCTCTTATGACTCTAGGCTTTGATGAGAGCACTTATTGATGGCTAGAATTTATAGTGCTTGTCTCTTTTTTTTTATTTAGGAAATCTATTACTCATTTATCGATTATTATACATTCTCTTCTCTTCTACCTTTTTTATTTATCCATTTTTCTATGGAGCAATCATATACTCTATAGGATATTATGTTATATTCCTAAACAATACTTTCAAGCCCTAACAATGATGGAACATGAGATTATTGGTTATTGTAAGAAACTTTTGTTGGAAAATAAATAAATAAAAGGAATCACAACTTGAGGTGTTTATATATGATCTAAATGATAAGGGGACTACCGAAAGACCTGGTTGAACCTTTATTGGGAGGTTGTTTTTTAGAGAGAATTCAACACCCATATTTTCCAAACAATGATAAGGATGGTTTAGAATACTAGTAAGGGACTAATGATGATAAAATGCAAATTGAGCTCGCATGTCTATAAGTTTAAGAAGAAGAGAGAGGTTGATTGGGTTATGGAGAACAACTCCTAGCACTTTGATCTTAATTTTTTTTTATGAATCATAATGTACAACCATAAACCATGGTCTTCAACACAACACTACTTTGGTCAAGAATTTATGATATTTCCTTCAACTTGAGTTTGTCTAAATATGGACTTTTTATTAGGAATAAGATTGGGGATTTTATAGATATTGATGAAGATAATATAGCGGGTGGGTTAAGGCTATTAGAATTAGGGTTCACATTAAAATCATCAAGCCCTTGCTCATGAACTAACGATCTAGTCACTTTTGGAGAATTAATGGTAATAGTTCTCAAATATGAGAAAAATCTTAATTTATTTTATTTTTGTTTATTAATGAGGTATGCTAATGAGGAATGTGATTGCTTTGAGGAGTATGAAAATGATAGTGGATAAAGGAGGTTAGGGTAATGGATTTAATCATTGCCAATGAAGAAGGGAAAGGGCTATCGGGGGTTATGTTGGCATGGTGATTGAGAAAAGACCGCAACATCAAGTCACATCAATACTGGGGGTCACCCAAGATTAATTATTTATGATTTTAAAGTGATATCTAGGTTGATGTATGACAGTAAGAGTTACATGGGCAGGAAAAGCAAATTATCTTAGCACATGTAAAATGATAATAGGGGTGAGGATGCTCTTATCAAAATTGAAGAGGAGTATAGTGGAAATTATGTATGAAGTGATGCTTGTTGGTGTCTAAGGTAGTTAGATACCACAAAAGAGAGACACTCTTGGGTGGGGTGCAAGGACTTGAAGGGGGGATGTCTTTGAGTGGAATTTAAATGCCACACTCTATGTCTTTGAGAATATGGCATATACTACACATGATAAGAAAATTGTTTTAGAC
Source organism: Tamarix austromongolica (assembly GCA_039764185.1). NCBI lineage: Eukaryota > Viridiplantae > Streptophyta > Magnoliopsida > Caryophyllales > Tamaricaceae > Tamarix > Tamarix austromongolica. Next base: position 89,051,801 of record CM077810.1, read on the forward strand.
ATCAATCCCTTTACGATAGTCTTGTTTTGAGGTTTGGATCAAAAGAGTACCCATGGGTCGAATAAGGAGGTAGAATGGATTATAAGGGGAGATATAGATCATTATAAGAAGTTTAATGAGGTAATGTGGTTTGCACGTGTGATGGATGATTTCTAGCACAATTAAGCCATCCATATTAGGGATTTAATAGTTGTTATTTTGTTACTTAAGGATTAACAAGCTTTTTAGGAGATTGACTAAGATAGGATAGAGCGTGTTTTATCTTTCATTCCCTATGAGTTTGTGTGGATATTGATAGAACTTCTATGGTTTTTATTTTTGTTTTAGTTTATCTTATTTTTTTGGAAGATTCGGCTTGAGGAGGTGCAAATTTGTCATATACACAACGTGTAATTACATTAAAAATGATAATTTGAGTTTAATTGAAGAAAGTTGAATATGTGAGTTTCTTATCTATTTTTTCAAGTTATGTATGAGTAAAAAATCTAAAAACCCTCTTTATTTTTCTAGTTTTGGCTTTTATATAATATTATTCCAAAAATAACACAACAAAGTCCTTACATAAGCCACACCATTCATGATATGTAGCAGAATGAGTGGTTTCAAACATACCCTATTTTGTATAAATTTTATAATGATAAATGAATGATGAATTCTTAAATAAGAATATGGATGAACAATCACACAAATTAATTATTCAAATTAGCTTTGAAAGCCTCATACAGATAACTCTCAAAGGAACTCTAATGAAGAAACACACAGTAAACTTCACCAGATAACTCTATATAAACCCACACATGAAAGGTATAGAGGGTTTCTAACTTAATACTCACACAGATAGGATAATTTAGAGAGAGATCTAGTTTATGACTCACACAAATAATATAAACATAGAACAAAGAAACTCACACAAAGTTTCAATGAGAAAAACTTGATTTTTTTAACTCAATTTAACTATCCTCCTCAAATAATAAATTTACATGGGATATTTATAGGATAATATCCACCTCCTCTTGTAACATCCTCAATAATAAGATAAACTAAATCTAAATAACATAAACACTAATTAATCACTATTCATGATAATATTCATATGAATAGTAATCTACTATGATAATAATAATAAAATCCTAACAAAATCTTAAAAAGATAAGATACATCATAAAATAAAAGATAAATAATATCTAAGGAAATAAGTTAACTAACTAATATCCTAACATAACTATCAAATAAGTTAATAACAACCTAGCTAATAAATATGAAAATATAATGACGTCCATAAATCTAATTACGAAACTTTATCCATTCACGTGTAAAAATCAACTTGACATAGATATGGTAAAATAGTCATAACTTTATGCATAGACTTGGATTTGAGTTCAAAAAGATGTGTTGGACTCCTGATTTAATAAACTTAATGTAGGATAAATAATTATCTTTAAATTTTACCCTTGCTTCCTTCTATCATGATTCATTAGTCAATCTTCAAAATCTTAGAATATTTTTGCATCAGTTCATTAACCACCATTTACATAAACAACAACTTCATCATCTTTTTCAACCTCAAACCCAAAACATAAGCCTAACTAATCACAAAATCTTTTAATAATCTATTAATGCCATTTCCTCTACTTAATCAACTTTTAATCGCACCATTAAAGTCATCCTTAATTCTATACCAATCACTATACACCATTCACATCAAAACCAAACCAAAACCCCTAAAAACCTTAATCCACCATTCATGTTTAGCCATTTTTTTTTATCTTATTTGATTTAATTCTTTTGAACCTAATTTTCAATTCATATACTTTGGTTTTGTATGCTTCCTCCATGAATTAAGCAATAGGACATGTATGGAGACGCATCATCATATGGATTGATAATCTTATGTTGATTCAAAAATTCATGGATAGGAATATGGGACACTCTATGTTAACGCTCATTATGTGTGATCTTCTTAAACTTGCAAATTAGTTTCTGTATGTTACATAAAAACATGTAGCTAGATCATTGAAATTTGTTGCCATGAAACAACTAAGCTTTATAGTAGTAATAAGGTTGATGTTTGGGTGTTTACTATGCATTCTAAATTTATATCTTTTCTCTTTAGTGATGTGTATTAATGATATATCGTATTCTTTTCCCCTAAAAAAGAAAACTATATTTGAATTTTAGAAGAAAAAATTCTATAAAATTAGATGGCAACAACAATAGCAAAAAAAATATCTCTATGAATGCATCCAACTTTTAAATTGCTAATAACCTGTGTAGCCTCCATGACTACCAACCTACTAGTCTTAATTAAATGACATGGTGGCTCATAGCTAGCTTAGAAATCTAAATTATTGTTTTTAATTCTTGAAAGTTGAATTTTGAGTTAACTTTTGATAGATCAAGTTAAGGTGATGTAACAAATATGGAAAACTTAGTGTTAATTACCTCAATAATTGTAGACAAAGTTAACATATTTTGATATAGGATTAGCAACAAACATGATAATCCAAAATCACCCAAAAAAGAGAATCATATTTAATTTAGAACTAATAAATATGGTTTGAACTTTTATAAGTAGTGAATTAATTTACAAACTTCAATTACTCACCTCAATTCTAGAAAAGAAAAAGAAATATCATATGTGTAACAACCCCATTTTAACTCTGGTAAAAATTCATTTTAAAAGAAGATAGAAGCTAAATTCATAAATGAGGATTGTTACCACCACATTTAATATAAAGAAGATGTTTATCATCTATCTCATACTATGCGCGAGGTTAAAAATATGTCAAATAAAATTTGAAAAATCAACTATACTAAATCTAAACATATGTCAGACAAAATTTGAAACATCAACTATACTAAATCACTTAACCAAATTATCACTAATGAGTCCAATGAAAAACTTGTAAAGTCATTATTGATAAAATCAATGAAAAACACTATAAATTGAACCTAGCGCTGAAATGTTTTATCAAAAAATAGAAATATAGAAGTTCGGTTACAACACAAAATAAAATAATTATAATATATTGATTAAAATATCATTCACATCTGAAAATAAAATATAAAAACCCTTGAGGGATAAAACTCTAGGGTAACCCTAACGCTCCACTCATGCCAACATTTATAGTAGAATCAGACCAATAGTCATGTAGTAAAGATGCTAATAGGAATTTAGTATCAATATGATTATGTATTAAGTAAACATGCCTTATTCATAGCAATAGCATGCTTACTTACTTAAAATTAACATTTGATACACAAGGAAAAATGAAAATTGATAATAAGCTATCATATAGACCATGGGAAGCAAAAGAATTATCTATAAAGAATAATAAGATCGACAAGAGAATATGATCTTATAGAATAATATAAAAGTATACTATCATATGATAATATAATAAACATGCTATCAAAATAGAATATGGTTACATTCACTTACATACAACTATTTTCATTTCTCATTATTATTCACTTATACTTCACTTATTTCCGTTGAAATCCTTTCACATAATTTCACACAATTAATTCCTTTATTAAAATACATTATACCACACACTTTACCCATAATATTACTGAATATAGAGACTACATGAAACCCATAAATAATTTCCATTAAGATAGAGACTCAAGACACCCATGAAATAATTGTTAAGAGTATAAAGACTCAAGACACGAACATAATACCACTCATTGGCCTAATTTCTTAAGTGTGCAAACCCCTATAAGGCTTGTAAGTTACCTATAAAGTAGAAAGAAATACCTTGCTAAAAGAACAAAGAATAATATCAAACACAAAATACATTATTGTATTAAGATGGAGAACACTATACAATATAACATGGAATGCATTTATTCTAATATCGTAACTTGGAGGTCATTCTAAGAATACTCAAGGTGGAATATAAATAACCGACATATGGCCCATTATAGGTAGTCAACATAACTCATCTTTATCTCATTTGTTTCAATTATCACTTAAATTATTCATAATGAATACCCATATGATCGCATATTCCATCAAGCCCAACACATCCTTTATCTTTTTAACAAAATTAGGTTTGATTACTAATAAACGAATCAATAACTTTGCAGTAGAACTAACAACATGATGCTAAAAGAATAGACATTTCACACTTAAGTTTACAATCTCGTGTGGACAAATAATAGGAAACCAGGCCATACATATTATATTCACACAAATCATATGTATGGTACAACATATATTATGAAACTAAAGTCATATAACTCATATAATACAATTATGAGCAATCCCACGATAACACAACATGACCAAAATGATAGGACCATACAAATTCCACAAGCCTAAATTAAAATGAATTTTATCCGAGCATGCTCATGACAAACTAAGAGCATAGGATCACACTAAGAGTCAAGAGGTTGAAAACAAGCTTAAGGAAAAATTATCTATTCTAGATCATACTTGTGAAAATAATTAAAAATACACACCATCCATATTCCCATACTTTTATGCCCGCCATAAAAGTTTCACACAAACCCTAACATACTCACATAACACCACTATACATGCACCCTAAACAAAACCTTAACATGCCCTTAAATAAACATTATGTGGAAAGACACATATCAACATATAGGGTCTATTAGTTATAAGTTTACGAGGCTTACCTACTTTCTAAGCTATCCTAGCATGGGAAGAAGAAAAATACAGGTTCAGGATCCACTAGAATACCTTCCTAGATCACCTTTAATAATCATAGGACTAAGTTTTAAAAGCTAATTGAAGTAGAGAATACTAGAAAACATGGTAAATTTATTAAAAACAAATTAAACGATTAGTTTTGCAACCTAAAATGTCAAATCAATCAATTTAATAGAATTGATCTAAATGATAGGCTAAAAACACAATTTAATCAATTTTAAAATCAAAATTGATCAACTAAGTAAAAGAAGCAAACAAAAATTAATTACGAAAAAACAAGATTCCTATAACTTAGTTTTTTAGAGCCCAAAGACAAATTAGTTTAATATAGCTAATTCCTTCAAATTGATAGTATAGAAATACAATTAAACCAATTCTAGATGAAACTATGAATAAATTTTAACAACTAAAATCTCACCATTGACCACTTCTGAAAAATCACTTTCAAAATTAGGGTTTTTGGTCCAAAAATAATTTGGTAAAATCTTATTAATTTATTCAAATTGAACACTCAAAAATAAAATTAGATATATTCTTAAGCATATTATAAAATATATTTGATTAAAAATAAAAAAGGAATAACATAATTAAATACAGTTAGGATTTTAGCATAAAATACTTAGATCATTTAATTAGATTGTACTAGGCTACACTCGAATGTAACCTTGGGAAGAGGCTTGGTAAACTTCCTAGTAGACCTAGTTAAGATAGACCTTCAGGATTTCAATGTTATCTTAGGGATGGATATGTTGTGGAGGTACAAGGCAATGATAGACTGCGTACAGGAGAAAGTCGTGTTGTGGGGACCTCAAAGTATGAGGGTCTCCTATCAAAGATGTAAGTGTATACCTACGACGAAGGTCGTATCTACCCATACACTCTATTCTTTGGTGCAGAGAGGTTACCCTATGTATTTTTGTGGGGTTCAGGAGCTGAACAAGGATGTGTCAGCATTGGAGGATATTTCAGTTGTCTAGGAGTTTCCAAATATGTTTCAGGAGGGGATTTCAAGCATGTCGCCAGTACATGAAATAAAATTTACCTTTGAGTTGGTACTAGGGGTCGAACATGTCTTGAAGGCGCCTTATGGATGACAACAATAGAGTTATGGGAGCTGAAGACTCAGTTGAAGGAGTTGTTGGCTTACAGGTACATCCGCCCTAGTGTGTCTCCATGGGAAGCACCAATTTTTTTGTAAGCAATAAGGATGGTAACCTTCGTCTATACATCAACTATCAAGGTTTGAACCAATTAATGGTGAAGAACCGCTATTTACTTTTGAGGATTAATGAATTGTTTGACTAACTTTGGGGGTGCTTCAATCTTCTTAAAAGATCAGGTTTAGGTTAGGATATCATCAGTTAAGCATCACCGAGGCAGACATCATGAAGATAGCCTTTAGGACACGGTACGGGTACTAAGAGTTTATGGTGATGCCTATTGGACTCACAAATGTGCTTGCCGTCTTTATGGACTTGATGATGAGGATTTTTCAGTCGTTCATCGATCATTTTATCTTAGTTTTCATAGATATTATTTTGGTTTACTCTCAAAGTAGAGAGGAGCATAGGCAGGACTTGTATATCATATTGTCACTCCTTAAAGAGCATAAATTATATGCCAAAATCCCTAGGTGCAAGTTTTGGCTTCAGAATGTTGCATTTTTGGATCACGTGGTGTCAACAAGGGGAGTCGATGTAGATTTGATGAAGATTTTGGCAGTGACTGAGTAGAAGACACCCACTAACGTCTCTAAGGTACGTAGTTTTCTATGCTTGGTTGAGTACTATAGACGCTTTATTCAGGACTTCTCAAGGGTATCTTGTCCCTTGAAAAACCTTCTAAAAAATATGAACAAGTTTCAATGGGATGATGCATGTGAAGGAGCTTTTCAAGAGTTGAGGCAATAGTTGACTACAACACTGGGTTTGACTCTGCCATTAGGATCATATGTGTTTGAGGTCTATAGTAACGCGTCAAAGCATGGACTGGCTTTTATTTTAATGCAGCATGGTAAGGTAGTAGCATATACTTCTCGTTAGCTAAAGCAACATGAGAAGAACTACCCAACACATAATTTAAAGTTCATAACCAATTTTTTGACTTGATGATTTGGAGGCATTATTTGTATGGGCCCTAGTGAAGATTCTACACTGACCATAAGAGCCTCAAGTATATATTCACTCAGAAGGAGTTGAATATGAGGCAGAGAAGATGGCTAGAGTTGGTGAAGGGCTATGGTATCGAGTTGACTTAACAAGAGGGTAAGATAAACATCGTTGTAGATAACTTAGGTTGGAAGACATTACACTCTTTGAGTTCTATTATGGTGTCTAGTCTGGTGTTGAAGGCGCTTGTTTAGATGGGGATAGAGATGATCCAATATGGTAATTTAGAGGTTTAGATGAGTTCATTAATGACTACGTCGATGGTTTTTTATGATATTTGAGCAAGAAATCCTAGGGATGTTAAGCTCGAGAGGATTTGAAAAAATATGTAGGACAGTTGAGTTGAAATATTATAGATTCATGAGAATGGTAGCACTTGCTACAAAGGTCGATGGTGTATACCACAGAGTTACACTGATCTGAAGCACTAAATTTTAGAGGACATTTACTATACTCTATATTCCATCCACCTAGCAGGGCATAAGTTGTGTAAGGACCTCAAGATGATCTATTGGAGGCCTCGCATGAAGTGAGAGATGGTAGAGTTTGTGTCGAGATATCTAACCTGCCAGAAGGTTAAGATCGAGTATCGGAGGCCTGTAGGGTTAGTTCAACCCTTAGATGTTCTAAGGTGGAAGTGGGATTCTGTCTCCATAGGTTTTATGAGTGGGCTACCAAGGACTCGCAGTTGGTGCAACACAATTTAGGTTATTATTGACAAGTTGGTTAAGTTATTAATGTTTGTGCCAATGAAGTCGACTTGGAGAGTAAGCACAATACACCTACAGACATAAACTCTGATAAAGACTCCGATCGGGATATTTTCGTATCCGTTCTACCGGATGATAATAATAGCTTATGACCATTTTTCCTTGATTATGTGTTTTTATGAAGCCATTCCACCGGATGATACTAGTGGCTAAGGTGTGTTATCCCTGAGAGGTTTTTCAGACCATTCCACCAGTTTAAGAATAGTGGGGTCCCTAAACTCAATGTAAATAAAAGAATAAAAATAGTAGTATCTAAGGAATATTCTTAGACTAGTATTTACCTGATGAGACTTTTCGTAAATTGTATGTGTACTAATCATATGCTATGAATGCATGTATTTATCTATATCCTTGGCTGGATAGTATGGATACCTTGCTTAGTACCTAGCATACTGACCATCATTTTCATGGATGTTGCTCGTTCTCATGAGCAGATGACCTAGATATTTTTGTTCAGGTATTTGAGGATTGGCTAGATGATTTTGCTACTTTTTATGCATTATGTGAGGAGGAGTGATATTTTATTTATACTAGGTATTTGGGAAAAGATTTATGTGATCCAAATGATGTTTTTACCTTGATACCTTTTGGAATATTTGATCCATGGCATCCCTTAGTTTGTATTCTATCATTGTAACCCGTAGTTGATCTCCAAACTCATATTTGTATTTATAAAAAGTTCTCTCATTACTAATTACCTTGTTTTACTGTGAATAGTCTTAGCCTTATTATTGATGTAAGGATGGTTTGGTAAATCAAACATGTGTTAATTACGATAGTAACACCCAATATTTTGATTATATGCTTCTGTGGTAAATCATAATTTTTCAGTATTAAAAATTTGGGGTGTTACATATATAACTGTGTAAAACATATGCATTTTTATAGTTTTAAATTATTTTTGCTAGTTTAGTATATTAGTATATATGTATACTAGATATTAATGTTATAGAATGAAAATATCATCTCTAATATATTTGATTAAGTACAGGCTAAGTATATAAACACAAAGTAGAAATTAATAAGATAATACGTATTAAGCATAATAATACAGTAATAAAATTTTTGAATAAGAAAAAATTAATATTTTATCGTAAGAAAATATATTAATCATCATACTTAGTATAATAGGGTTAGAATAAAACTAGAAGTAGATATATCTCATTGGATAATATATTAGATTAGATTAAATATAGAAATAAGATAATAAAATGTTAAGTGAAGGAAAATATTTTATTTTATTTAATTATAAGAAAAGAATATATATTATAGTATTAGATATAAAAATAAAATAATATAATGTTTAGTAAGGAAAATAAACCTTAAACCCTAAATGTGACCATAAACCATAATAAACCCCAATATACCCTAAGTGATGCAGGAGCATATTCTTTATATAATCCCATTTTAAATACCCTTATCCCAAAATTAGATGGCCCTAAAATTCTTCTAATTTGGAAAGGCGTCCACTACATTTTTTTCCATCAAATTTCCTTTCCCAACCCCCTTTGTTTTTTAACATATTATGGGCAAGCAAACACATCCCAAATCTTCCACCTTTTTATGTAAGAAAATTATTCATGCATAAGCCATGCGGTTTTCTCTAAGCTCCCCAAACTTGTAGCTACTTTTGCCACCTTTTTGAGCCATCACCTAGCCATTTGTTTAGCCATACTCCTACCCATTTTTGGTAGTCAAAATGACTAGCCACCTTCTCACCCATGGCCCACCCCTACTAGTCAAAACGCCATACCCCCAACATTGCCAAAACCAGCCTACAAAACCACCCCAATCACCTTTTCACAACCTACAAAAAAAAACACCTGCTGCCTCCTTTTTCTTCCAGCTTACACACACCACTTTTTCCCATATATTTTTACATCCCCCTCCCCCCACCAAATGAATGAAAAGGTTGGTGTCCTGCAAGTGTAGATATCATGGCCACCTTTTGGAGTATTGGAATCACCACCTTGTACTTATGATTGTACTCTTACAAGTTGACTTTAAGGGTTAGCCATTTTTATGTTTAAAATCATGTAATAACTTGTACTTCAGAGGATAACTTGTACTCAACCCAAATCAGCCAAGGAAGAGGCTAAATGCAAGAGGGCCCACAACCATATTGAAGTTAGGGAAAACTAGGCTTTATTTGGTTAGAATTAAACTATAAAAGGTAACTAATTAGTAACTATCTAGTTTGATCTGTAACCAACTATAGTTTAGTTGTGATGAGTGAAAATTACCTCATTGGTTAGTGTATACCTTAATTGCTTTATCTCTACAAATCTTGTGTCTTTTATCTTAAGTGTTGCATAACTTAAGTTGTAGATTCACGTATATGAATTAATGGTTACTTAATTTATATCTTCAACACTTCTTTTCTCCTCTAAATTCCTCATTTTTGTGGCTTATTACCCAGCCATTTTATTTTGTACCAAGTTTAACCCAATTTGTATCCACCATGCATCAAATTAGTATCAAAGCTTAGGTTGTTATAAATTGGGTATCATTCTCATTCTACCACCATCCCTTCATCATTGTCCAAGGAAAGCACTCACAATTTTTTTTTTGTTATCATAGTAGCCCTCTAAGCCTTTCCCTATAGGAAGAAAGTCTTTTCTTCACTTTATAGGCCATTCGAGCCCTTAAGATGCAAAGGAAAAAAATATTTTTATGTCACCATCCACCCCTTTCGACCCCTCACATTGCAAAGAAAAAAAATTTCTTTACCATCTAACCCATTTGAGCCTTTAATCAGCAAGAAATTTTTTTTCTTCCCAAACCTAACCATTCGAACCCTCAACTTACAAAACAAAAATTCTTCTTCATATTTACCTCTTTTTTTAAACCCATTTCATCAACACAATTTTTTTTTACCCTATGGATGATCATCCTATACCTAGGGGTTTAAATCTTAATGAGGCACACGATGAAATAACAGATCGTACCATTGATGCCCTACAACGTGACACTTAAAGAATATATCACATGTTAGTAACCTTACAATAGGAAATGGGTCACGTCCAAGCTCTTTTGTAACAACTTATCCCCAACAAAACCCTTGAACAAACCATCCAAACCAACCTCCCATGAAGTAGAAGAACCCCATGGTATTGACAACCTTTCAAGTGAAGATGACTCTTCAATTAGTGAGTCATCTCATAAACCAAAAAGAAGGGGAAATAAAAAAAGGAAGAGACTTCGGGGATATCAAAACTAAAATCCTAGAGTTTGAAGGCCAATTTAATCCTAAAGAATCCATAGAATAGGAATTAAGAGGCTCTAGGCTTTTTAAGGACAAAGGGTAAAAGGATGACAACATCTTCAAAGTAGCCATCTTGAAGCTTAAGGGTCATACCTCTCTTTGATGGGAGAACCTTACTAATGAAAGAAGGAGAAAAGGAAAATCAAAATTTAAATAGTGGCAAAAGATGAAAAAGTTCATACAAGAATGATTTGTGCCATCCTCTTATACTCAATATTTGTACAATAAATTATCCTCACTAATGCAAGGGCCTATGAGTGTGGAAGAATATGTACAAGAGTTTGAAAAATTGATGTTAAGACTTGACATTTAGGAAAGTTAAGAACACACTATGTCACGATTCGTGAGAGGTCTTAGGCAAGACCTTGCTAGAAGAGTGGAGATGCAAAGGTACTGGGTATAATTTGAATGATAAAAAGGTGATGAATACCTTAATTATGTATAATTTGATCAAGGAGGTAAAATAGCTTTAATTATTTTAAGACTCATGTAATAAAGATCAAGAAGATTGAGAGGTTTATTAGTAGTAAGCACCTCATATATAGTTGGATACTGAAAATCAAATCATTTAGTAGTCATAAAGAACCATGTACTTATTTTATTTTTGTACTTTATACCTATGAAGTTTATTTATGTAATTACTTTTTTTAATTTAATTATTATGATTTACATTCTTAGAAATTTAATTTGTTTAATGATATTAATTACAAATTAGTCAAATTGACATAGTGTAAAATATGTTAGTTGCTTGATTATGAAACTATATGCCTACTTTGTTATTGGTTAAAGTTAGAATCTACCATGGTTAAGTCTCCAACATCACTGCAATGGTTGGAGTATTTATAAGAACATCCCTGTTATTTTATAATTTTATCAACTAAAGAAAATTGGTAGATGAGGCCTAAAACTTCCTGTCACAATAAATAACTCTGTGGTTAGAGCTTGATATCCTAATAAATAAGTTACAATAACCATATTTTCAAACCCATACACTAGAGTATCAAACTTTAGACAAATATTGCTTAATACAAAATGGTTTGTGTTGGCTTGTCTCGTGCATTAATAGCACACAAGTTAGAAAAAGAACAAATTATATGAATACATTTTTAGTTTAAAACATATATGGATCTACGATTTAGTTTTAACAAATAACATAACTAACAAAATGATTGTGGTCTAAATTTCCAATATACCATGTCCATATGGACGGGGTTTTCATGTAGTTTTTGTATTGATAATTATCAATGTTAGGCAAAGAGTGTCACCTTATACAGAATTTTATGTTAGTTAAATGTTTTTCAAGCATATACTAGCCTAGGACAATGTTAGGTGTAACTTGACCATATATTTATCTACGTATTATAACTAGAGAATTCAAGTAAGAGCCAAATCGAGTCATTTGAATCATTTTGAATTTGAATACACCAAATCATTTGATCTTTTTAGGTTGTGTATCATTTTAACTCTATGGCATTCTATCTATTCTAGTTCAGTTGGGTTAGTGACAAAACATTCTTCTTAAGGTCCCTTGGTGTTAGTTATGTTCTCAACTAATGTAATTTTATGTTTGAGTTTGTTTATATTATAGGTTAATCATGATCTAAGAATTTTGTATTCGAGTCATTTTACAATATTACTTTGTATTTGCATGATAAGATTGAATTTTTGGGTTGAATCGAATTCAAATTATGGGTCATGTTAGCAGATGCACAATGCTTGTTAAGGTGGTTTTATTAGTTCTAGATATTGAGTTGAGAATAGTAAAATGAAGTTAAAGATATGAAGGAGCATATTTAGTTTAATACTACGTTTAACTAAGTGAATTGCAATTCAAGTTTTACATCATAGTCTCAATTATTGAACTTATACACACACACACCCCTATAACCAGGAGTTTAGTTAGTCCAAGTGAAGTTTTGACGAAAAAGATTGATTCAAATTGAGTTGTAATTTCATATAAACTTATTAGATACATATAGAATATCAAGTAAGTATATATTGGTCCAACTTAGGTTGATTATGATTTCATAATTTCTTAGGTTATTCCATGTTTTAGCCTAGTTTGAGCTCACATTGAGTACAATGTTAGTCTTATATGTATATGTATGTATGCATAATATTTCTTTAAACATTAAGCCAATAAGTATGTACCTAAGCTATGTTGTTGGTTGTGGTCAACCGATATGGCAAATGCCTTTTTATGCTCAAAAATTTTGGGCACAAGCCTTCATATAATCCACGGATAGTACAAAGAAGGTAGAGGTTGCTTGTAGTATATTTTTATGGACTAGATTTGTGGATAGTTGAGCAAGACATCGAAAGCATGGAAAAAAGTATGGTATTCAAAGAGGAAGCAAGATTTAAAGTATTGTACTACCGTGCAGCAGGTGATGTATAGGTCGTGATGTAATCCCCCAAAAATTTCGAAAACCTATATTTTAATAAATAACTTTATTTGAAATAAAATTAGCTTGTAAAATTATTATTTTAATTATTTTATGGATTTTAGAGTATGTAAATTTGGATAAGAGTATTTAATAAATTAAAAATAAATATTTTGCTAATTATCATATTGTTCTATTTAAATAATTTTCCCAAACTAATATTTTACCAACTTTAATTTTTTTTAAACTAAAATATTAGGTTATAATAAATTAAATTGTTGAATTAAATAATTTACCAGGAATATTATACTTTATGATTTTATAAATTTAATTAAACTAATTTTCCTATTTTTTTTCCATTCCCCTTTTTCTTTTCCCCCCTTTCTTCCTTTCCTTTTTCTTTTTTCTTCTTCCTTTTCCCTCGGGCTGCCTCGCCAGGCCAGCCTTCCCCGCACATTGGGCCTTCGGCCCGCCTCACCCTTCTCTCCCTCGCGCGCCGCCCAACACGCCAGCCCGGCCGGCTCCCTTTCTTTTTCCCCCTGGACCGGCCAGCCTTTTCTTTCCCTTTCCCCGACCGGCCAGCCTTTTTCCCTCCTTTCCCCGACCGGCTGCCCGCAGCTCCTTTCTTTCTTCTTCTTCCCAGGCGGCGACAGCCGCCGACCTGCAGCTACTGCCCGACCACCTGCAACTGTCGCCCTGCCACCCTGCCTCTCCCTCTCTCTTCTCCCTCTTCTTTTTTCATCTATCCTGCCCCATTTCGAGCCCCATCCTTCTCCCCTGAGCTCCCTCCTCTCTCCTTCCTTCTTTCCATTTCCTTTCTGTTTTCTCTCTGCACCGCCGCCGTCCGCCGCTCCGACCGCCGCACCCAACCCCTGCGCCGACTCCAGCCACCACCCCCTACCGCCCTACACTGCCCTAACACCATCCAACCCATCCCGCAGCCCTCCTTCTCCCTTTTTCTTTTTTTTTCCTCTCCCTGTTTTCACCTTCTCGACAGCCGCCTGTAACGCCGCTGTTCTCCGCCGTCCGACCGTCTCTGCCGCCGCCCAGACCACCAATCTTCTCCCTGCAACCCCATCTACCACTCCCAATGCTCCTCTGGCCGAGAACACCACCTTCAAGCCCTCGTTTTTCCCCTTTCTTTTCCTTCCTCGCCAGCCTGCATCCCGACACCCCACTTCGACTGCCACCTTCGCAGCCTTGCTGCCGCCGCCTCCGCCACCATTAGCCACCATCAACACGTCCCCAACCACCTCTTACACCCCCTCTCCACCTCTGCATCCTCCCTTTACCTTGAATCCACCCCCACATGCCTCTTTTCCTAGCCTAAAAATCCTAACCCGAAATTGTCTTTATTTCCTTCTATTACCCTCCTTCGAACCCTCCTCCCCATAAATTTTCATGCAGCTCATGCTGCATTAGCAGCATGAGTTTCTGAACTTCTTAATCTATTTGTTTATTTATTTTAAGGTATAATTATATTTTAAGTTAATTATTCTATTAATTGTTATAAAGCCTTATGTCTTGATTTTTTTTATGATTTCTAACATAATAAACCTTGATATTGTTTTTAGGTGTTGGTTTTGATAATTGAATCTTAAACCTTAAACCGGAATACCGGTGAGGTCTGTTTTTGGCGGGAATCGAGGTAATCGTTAAACCCCACTTAAACGCATGATAAACGTATGTTTACACATTAGGAATTTTAATATGTTATTATGGTTGATACATGGTTGTTAATATAAATTATATGGTTGCTTGTATTCTCTAATAAAAAGGAAAGTATGCTCTTTTATGTAATATGTGTGGAGATATTTCCTAAGGGAAGAATTTGACTATTAATGAGAGTGTTAATCAATTATCCATGTCATTTTATGTGATTGTGACCCCTTTATGCATGAATAATATTGTTGTGAACCCGAGGGGCATTTTTGTAATTTTCCTTAGGTTAGGTTATGGCCTAATATGTGTAGGTGCTAATATGTATCATGTCAAATGTAATGGTTGGTGGAGTTGAACATTGTTAAGGGAGCATTAATATTGTTATTTCATGTGAAAATGTTAAATTAATAGAAGTGGTATAATAATGGGGGTAAAGTGGTAATTTCGAGGGAAATGGGCAATATGGTAATATTTGGAGGTAGAAGGGTAAAATAGTAATTTTATAAGTAAGTGGTGAAAATAGTAATTGTGGAAGTAGGGGTAAAATAGTAATTTTGGATGAAGGAGGGCATTATGGTAATTTTGTGAGTAAAAGGTTAATATGGTAATTTTGGAAAGGAAGGGTAAAATGGTAATTTGGTAAAGAAAGATAAAAATGATAATTTTGGATATAAAAGGGTAAGATAGTAATTTGGAAAGAAAAAGGGGTGTTATGGTAATTTTACAAGTAAAAGGGGTATGGTGGTAAATTTCATAAATAAAATGATATTATGGTAATTTGAAAGTAAGGGGTAGAAGGGTAATTTTGTAAATAAAAGGATATTATGGTAAACTTGGGAGTAAGGGGGTAACTTGGTAATTATGATAACGACAAAAGATAATTTAGTAATTAAATTATGATTGTAGAAGGGTAATTGGATAAGCATGATGCTAGCGAAGGGTAATTTGGTAAATTAATCAATTAAGGGGTATTATGGTAAATTTGAATAAAGGAGAAGGGCAATTCGGTAAATTATCCAACTAAAGGGACAACTTGGTGACTTAGCCAATTAAAGGATAAAGTGATAATTACTTAACCAACTAAAGGGGCAAATTAGTAATCATGATAAGGAAGAGGGGTAAGTGAGTAATTTATCCAACTCAAGGGCAATATAGTAATTATAACAAAGGAGAAGGGCGATTTGGTAATTTAACCAACCAAATGGGAAATATGATAAGTGTAGCAATTATGAGGAATGAATGGTGATCTAAAAAGCGTAGGAGGTAATTTGATAACTTAAACCGGATAAGGGGTAATTCGGGAATTATGTAACCTAAAGGGTAACAGGGTAATTTGTTAATGAGGAATGGATGACTTGGCGATTACATAATTAAGGGGGTAAATAAGTGATTTGTACCTAATTTGTTGTGATTGTGGAACCTGATAATGTGATTTAAATAAGGCTAATTAGCTAAGTAAGAGTATTTGATAATTGGCATGGCCTTGATGATTTCTCTGTGACATCCTGATAATCCTCTGAATAAGAAACAATTAATGATATCGAAACGATCGAAAGTGAATAAGTATCGGATTATCGTGCTTTTCATGATCACCTTAATTAAGACACTATTACTTAAAGTGAAAGACCTCGAGATCGGGAATGGTAACTCCTTAGGGGTCGCTACCCTAAGGACGTGGTTTAGTCCACGATTATTCTGGTATTTGCTGGTGTGCCTTTGTGCCCCAACCAGGCCCTATATCTTACTCTTTCTAGCTCTACGGACCTAGTTAGGGGGTATGCATACTTATGGATTAGGTGTCCTTGTCGGTAGGATACTGAGTTAGCTTTATGCACCAGTACGACCAGGGTACCTTCGTGTCCTTGGGTTCGTGGTTGAAGGGTACTGAGTAGCTGATATGCACCGGTACGACCGGTGTACCTTTGTGTCCCGGGTTATCGATCTCCCATTCGAGGCAAATAAATATGATTGATGTGCTAATTAAAGAAGGGAAAGATACTATAATTGAAAGTGGAATATTAATGAGCCGGACCCAGTGATTTATGATATTGAGTACCGGTCCACCGGTTATAATAGTGGCCAGGAGCGTTGTGCCCTGGGTGATGATTCTTTATATATCCCGGTCCACCGGTTATAATAGTGGCCAGGAGCGTTGTGTCCTGGGTGATGATTCTTTATATATCCCGGTCCACCGGTTATAATAGTGGCCAGGAGCGTTGTGCCCTGGATGATGATTCTTTATGTATTCCGGTCCACCGGCAATAATAGTGGGGGTCCCGAGCTCAATAAAACCAGTTATGTATGTGAATAAAATTATGGGAAAGCCCAAATCACTTATAGTGGAAAAATGGCTGAAGGCCTGAATGTTTTGAGTTGCATTATGATATGGCTTAAGACCATAAGTACCGATTGTTCGTAACGATATATTGACATGCTATGTGAATGTACTTATGTGAATTTTATATATGTATGTAGCTTATTTCATGTGTTGCATTACGGGCCTGCTTTTAAGTGAGACTTTAAAGGGTTACTCAGTACCGTAGTACTGAAGGGTTCCATTCGTGGGGCCCCTGCCTATTCAATGGGCAGTGTCCCTTGCAGGTCTTTTCAGGTGCTACTCAAGTGGGCAACGGGAAAGAGAGTAAGGTCTCATCCGGAACTACTAGGGTTTTTCTCTCTCTCTCTGAAATCTCTGGTTTTAAATGTATATGTGGATACTGTAACCATGTAAACTTTTGATACGCTACTCTGATTTAAGTACGTTGAAATTCTTGCGAATTGTATTTCATTTTCCTTTAGCCTTAGCACTTAGTACTGGAACAATATGAGTGAACCGGTCTGGTACTAAGTGTGGCGGTAATACTCCCAGAATTCACGGTTTATTAATTTGCTTCCGCTAGTTTCCTTTTAATTAACGAAATTTTTCAGTAGTGAATTTTGGGGGTGTTACACGTGCACTCTGTAAAACTACAACGAGCGAGGGAAAAAAGAAGGAAAAAGAGGGGGTAGTTGGTGGCGATGGCCAACGATGGCAAAGGGGAAGGTTGGGGTGACCATGGTGGTTGGTCCACCAGAAAAAGGGCGGAGAGTGATGGCCGAGGTGGTGTACGGTGGTGGATTGGGTGGTGCGAATGTAACACCCCCAAATTTAATACTGAAAATTTTCGTTTTAAGCGGAAGCGTATAATAATATAGTTAGGCGTTACCGTCATAATTGACATAAGTCTGGCTTATCCCACCATCCTTACGTCAATCACAAGGCAAAATGATTAAAAAATTTAAACCATAATAGAAAGAGACGAGAAAACTTTTAGTAACATTAAATAAGAGTTTGGAGACCAACTTCGATTACAATATCAAAATATAACAAAAAGGGTATGGAACTAAGAGTCCAAAAAGGTATCCGGGTAAAACTATCATCTGGATAGCATGACTCAACACCCAAACCCTAATATGAATAAATCACTCCTCCACATATATCACATTAAAGGCTACGAAATCATCCATCTGGCCCTCATCGACTTGCACATAAACATCTGGGTCGTCTACTTATTGGATTGAGCAACACCCATAAAACAGATGATCAATACGCTAGGTACTGAGTAAGGTAACGGTATAGTCAAGCAGGGTTACACATAATATAAGAATTCTCATAAGTGAATCAGACATACACAAATTAAAGAATGCTAAATAATACTGATTTTAGGTCTTTCATTTGATATACCATAATCCAACTTTTTATTTACGTTGAGTTCAGAGACCCTACTATTCTTAAACTATTAGAAAGGTCTAAAACACCTCTTGGGGATAACACACCCGAGCCACTATTATTATCTGGTGGAATAAAGACAACACCTGTCAGAGTAAAATACTCTTGAGCCACTATTATTAAATCGGTGGAACGGTCTGAAACACCTCTCGGGGAGAACACACCGGAGCCACTATTATTATTCGGTGGAATGGAATTAACACCCCGGTCCTAACTCAGGTAGTCTTCTACTTTAAATGATTAGTATATTTCCATTTATACCTTAACTCTTAATTGTATTTTCATTCACGTTGAGTATAGTTCCCACTATTCTTAATCTGGTGGAACGGACTAGAGCACCTCTCAAGGATAACACACCCAAGCCACTATTATTATCTGGTGGAACGGAGCCATTTAAATACCTCGGCCTGACTCAAATGATCTTTCACTTTAAATGATTAGTATGCTATTCAGAGTTGATTGTATATTATCACGCCGAACTCATATAAATGCAAGACATACAATTAAACGACATACAATTAAACAACATACGTACAACCATATAATTATCCTCAAATGATCATAATACCCTCAGAGTAATCAAGACAATCGTATTCTCCCAAGGCCTTATAAAAGCCAAATCATATACATTTTCAATCATTATTCAAGGTACATATCCATAGTTTTCCCTAGACATCTTGTATCCAAAAATATACCCAAATAAGAACTTACATAATTTTATTACTCTCAAGAATATCATTTCATAGCATTTCCATAATTCAATTAGTCAATATAACATACTCAACACAAAAAGCATATACAAAGATACAAGTATCATATAAATCCTTACCTACGACATGTATCCTTACGGACAAGGACATCGGGCTCTATGCACGTAAATCCTATACCTCCTCCAAGATCACCGGAAGATCACCTATGAAAATAAGATAAAATATAATTAGGAACAAAGGTTAAAAATTAAGAGGAAAGTTATGGTAGAGAAGGGTAAAAATAAAATTTACCGAAGTTAAATGGGAGCTTGAATTGTATGAAAGTGTAGAAGAATGTGTGGTGGAACTATGGTTAAAATTTGGTAGTGTTTGGATAAGATTTGGGATAAAAATAGGGTTGCACACCTAAAAAAGATGTTACATGACCAGGTGGTGCAAGAGTTGCATGGTTGTGCAGCAACAGTGTACAACAAGTCGAAGGAAGAAAAGACGCACAGCCAGGTGATGCAAGAATTGTACGGGTGTGCAGCATTAGGTTGAAAGAAAATAAAATGCACGGCCAGATGGTCCAAGAGTTGCATGGCTATACAGTAGGGGATCTAAGCATCGTAAGGTTGTGCAGCAAGCCATGCAAAGGCTGTGTACACTGAAACTCTACAATGAATGAGGGGAAAGAGAAGGAAAAAGAGGCGGCAGTTGGCGGTGAAGGCTAGCGACGGTGAGGGGAAAGGTTGGGGCAACGTTGGTAGTCGGTACACTTGCTAAAGGGTGGCTAGTGGTGGCTTCGGTGGTGCTCGGTGGTGGATTGGGTGGTTCGAACACCAAAAACAGGGAAGAAGGTGGAAGAAGAAGGAGAAAGGAGAAGGAAGAAGAGAAGAAGTTCAGGGAGTTTGTGATGGAAACCTGTTAGGGTTTCTCGAAAGGATCGAAAGATTAATCGAGCGCAACGTTCGATTCGCCGGTTCAGCCTAAGGAACAACTCCAAAGAAAGACCAAAAGATTCAGAGGCACAGTTTGTACAACGGGAACTGAAATTTGAAGAGAGAATGATCAAGATCGATCAAAGGTAAGAGAGTAGATTCAGAGGAACGAGCGAGCTAGAGAATCGCCGAGGGAGAGAGAGAGACAAGTCGCGAGAGAGGAATCGAGAAAACTCAGCCAAATATTCTGTCAAAAAGAATCGTCCACTATTACACATTGTTCCAGCTATTTATAGGCGTAGTACAAACCGTATGTCGACGTACAAATACACAATACAGACCTTCGAATACACGACCATATTTACAACGGAAAGGCAAAACGGGCTTATTGCTTTGGGCCACAAAAATAGTCGATCAGCCCAATTAAACCCCAAAAATAAAAAAATGTCCCAAATACAATTAAGTCTAAGACTTATTTCCCATCAGCTAAAATAAGACTTTAGCTAATCATGGCTATTAAGGATTGATTAATCCACAATCCATCTAGTCCAAAATTAAGGACCGGGTGGCAGATTATACAACCGACCTAATTTCCATTAGCCAATTTCGACCGGCGAATGCATCATATGGGATTACAATTAATTAACAAAAATTACATAATCTGCACACTTCAGATATATATTCTGCACATTCCAGCAACTGCATCCAAAGATCCACAGAGTCCATATGCTGCATTACACTCCCATTTATTCACCAAATAAGACAAACAATTATAAGTAAATAATTCACAGCAATTTTCAAAATTAATTAAATACAAGTTCTTAAGATTCATATCATTCCCCTCTTCTTGGAAAGGTTTCGCCTTTGAAACCTGAATAAGTCCCAGAAATGGACTAAGATCAGCCACATTAAAAGTATTACTCACATTCCCAAATTTAACAGGTAAATCAATTTTATAAGCATTATCATTAATTTTCTCTAACACAGTAAACAGTCCATCTCCTCTAGAGTCCAACTTTGACTTTCTAAAATTTGGAAACCTTTCTTTCCTAAGGTGAACCCATTATCCTTCTTTGTTATGGCAGTCAAGGGAGCAGCTATAGTACTAAAGTTTCTCACAAATCTCCTGTAAAAAGAACACAATCCATGAAAACTTCTTACTTCAGTCACGCTCTTTGGCACAGGCCATTCCTAAATAGCTCTAACCTTTTCTTCATCTACAAATACACCCTCTTTTCCTACCACAAATCCTAAGAAAACCACACTTTCCAAACAAAATCTAGACTTAGTTAAATTAGCATAAAGCTGTTCTGTTTTAAACACATTCAAAATAATCCTTAAGTGTTTTAGGTGTTCCTCTAAAGATTTACTATATATAAGTATATCATCAAAATAAACAACTACAAATTTTCCAATAAATTCCCTCAAAACATAGTTCATAAGTCTCATAAAATTGCTAGGAGCATTTGACAACCCAAATGGCATCACTAACCATTCATATAATCCAAAATTAGTCTTAAAAGCTGTATTCCACTCATCTCCTGGTTTCATTCTAATTTGATGATACCCACTTTTTAAATCTATCTTGGAAAATATAACAGCACCATGCAATTGATCCAACATTTCATCAAGCCTAAGGATAGGATATCTATACTTGATAGTTATTTTATTTACTGTCATGTTATCCACACACATCCTCCAACTACCATCCTTTTTAGGCACTAATAACACTAGTACTGCACAAGGACTCATAGACTCCTTAATATATCCTTTACTTAATAGTTCAGAGACCTGTCTTTTTAATTCCTTAACCTCTTCAGGATTGGCTCTATAAGCAGGTATGTTTGGTATAACAGCTCCTGGAATAAAATCTATTTGATTTTCTATTCCCCTTAATGGAGGTAATCCACTAGGAATGTCCTCAGGAAACAACTCACTATATTCTTCCAATAACTGTTTCACTGTACTAGGTATTTCTTCAATTATTCCTCTCTGACACTCATAACAGTCCTTATAAATCATCAAGTACACATTAGCATTTCTTTTCATTGCCTTTCCTACATCCTTACCTTTAGCATAAAATCCAGAAGTCCCTTTCATGTCCTTTGAACTAAGATCATTCTCCAAATTAGGTTTAGATAACTCCTTATAATCAGATTTAATTTTAGTTTGATCCTCAAATATTTCTTTTGGAATCATAGGTGCTAAAACAATCTTCTTATCATCCTTCTGTACTGTATACCTATTTTTATAGCCATCATGTATTACCTTCCTATCATATTGCCAAGGTCTACCTAACAACAAGTGAGCAGCATGCATAGGAACTATGTCACATAAAACAGAATCTTCATATTTTCCTAGTTTTAAATTCTCTAAAACTTGTTGACTAACTTTGACATCTCCCAATTCATTAAGCCATTGCAATCTATATGGTTTTGGATGTTTAGTAGTGGTTAATCCTAATTTAGACACCAATAGGGTACTAGCAGCATTAATACAACTACCACTATCTATGGCCATGTTAAAGCACTTATCATAAATTAAACATCTGGTATGGAATATATTTTCTCTTTGTATAGCATTAGAATCAAGTAATTTATTACTATTTAAAGCCCTACGAACCACAAAAAGATCCCTACTCACTGGCAATTCTACTTCCTCTTCTAGATCACTATCATCCTCTCCAACTATATTGATCTCTTCCTCTTCTTCTTCAGATTCAGATTCTATATCTCCAGACTCTCTAATTAAAATGTTTCTCTTGTTTGGACATTCAGAAGCTATATGTCCTAATCCTCCACATCTAAAACATTTAATATCCCTAGTCCTGTTTGATCCATTTACAGAGTTTGTCATCACATTCTTACCCTTTTCAAACTTCTGTCCTACCTTAACTTCATTGTTTCTACCTTTAAATTCAACCTTACTATTATTTTTCCAGTTTCCATAAGTATTTCCTCCAAAATTTCTCCTTACTGTAGTCTTAAACCCAATCCCAGGGGGTTTATATTGCCTAGATATCCTTAATTAAATCTCTATCTTAGTAGCTATATTTACCATCTCATTCAAGGTTCCACAAGGATATAATTCTACTTTACCAGCTATCTCTGAATTTAATCCACTCAGAAACCTAGCCATGGTAGCATCATCATCCTCAATAACTCCTGTCTTAATAATCAAAACTTCTAGTTCCTTATAATAATCATCCACTATTCTCACTCCTTGACTAATAGTTTGCAACCTCTTATGCAATTTCATATAATAGTAACTTGGTACAAACCTCTTTCTCATTAAGGTCTTAAATTCTGCCCAAGTTTGTATAGGTAGCTCCCCACACCTTCGTCTAGTTAACACCAAATTATGATACCAGGAGGACGCATACTCAGTAAATTCTACTACAGCCACCTTAATTTTCTTTTCTTCAAAGTAATTATGACACTCAAATACTAGTTCTATTTTCCTTTCCCATTCAAAATAATAATCAGGGTCATTCCTGCCATTAAACCCTGGTATACTAAGCTTAAGATTATTCAAATTCCTATCAATGAACTCTAATTCCCTATCTTGCCTATTGTTCTGTCTAGGCATCCTATCACTATTGTGAGATACTTGGTCTTCCAACTCCTCTAGATTAGCTATGGGTGGAATTCTAATCCTAAGATCCATTGGAGCCCTTCCTAAAACTCCTGCTTGATTAGTTTCAACTCTGTTATGTTGCAACTCATTGATTCTTACTTCCTGTTCTCCTAGTCTTTGTTCTAGGTTAGCAGATAAAACAGCAAATTGTGCAGTTATTTGTTCTTGAAAAGTTCTAAGGGTTTCTAAAAGATCATTAATAGAAACATATTGATTGACAGACTGACCATTGTTAGACATAATGAAATTTTTAGACTTAAACAACTAACGCAACAGCAGTTAATTAACAGGACCAATTTATTCAAGAATTTTAGACAAACAGAACACACAGTATAGTCTCAATAAGTATCACAGTATCAAAGATTAACAGAAATAGCAATAGTAAAGCTTACTCAGACTTATTCAATGCCTATAATAATTCGACAATAATGACTAAGTAAAATGGAACGATATTACCGCGTCTGCTTAAGCAATTAATCCACTTAATTAGGGTACCCCTCTTCTTGGAGGTCTAACCCTTTTCTCGAAACCAAATGGTTCGCCGGTTATGTCACCTGTGTACTCATTAACAAACAAGTAATTTGCGAAGAGATTGGAAATTAAGTATAGCAGATAGTAGTATTAAACAAGAAAATTTACGAATCAAGGTTACCAACAACAATTTGTCGCACAGTCAGTCAAGATTCAAGTTCTTGACCAAACCCTAGGCCGATTAGGGTTTCTCTTCGGACTTTCGAAACAACGGACCAAAATACTTTAATCGCCGGTTTTAGAACGACGAAAATCAAAACAGTCCTCGTCGCTATTAACCCTAAAATTTCACACCTCAAGATAGGGTTAGCAAAATACAGAAATCAATTCAAAAATTGGGGAAAACTTAATCAGTAACAAAGAAAACTACGAGCACTCTAATAATCGAGGCTTTGATACCAAATGATGGAAACCTGTTAGGGTTTCTCGAAAGGATCGAAAGATTAATCGAGCGCAACGTTCGATTCGCCGGTTCAGCCTAAGGAACAACTCCAAAGGAAGACCAAAAGATTCAGAGGCACAGTTTGTACAACGGGAACTGAAATTTGAAGAGAGAATGATCAAGATCGATCAAAGGTAAGAGAGTAGATTCAGAGGAACGAGCGAGCGAGAGAATCGCCGAGAGAGAGAGAGAGAGAGACAAGTCGCGAGAGAGGAATCGAGAAAACTCAGCCAAATATTCTGTCAAAAAGAATCGTCCACTATTACACATTGTTCCAGCTATTTATAGGCGTAGTACAAACCGTATGTCGACGTACAAATACACAATACAGACCTTCGAATACACGGCCATATTTACAACGGAAAGGCCGAACGGGCTTATTGCTTTGGGCCACAAAAATAGTCGATCAGCCCAATTAAACCCCAAAAATAAAAAAATGTCCCAAATACAATTAAGTCTAAGACTTATTTCCCATCAGCTAAAATAAGACTTTAGCTAATCATGTCTATTAAGGATTGATTAATCCACAATCCATCTAGTCCAAAATTAAGGACCGGGTGGCGGATTATAAAACCGACCTAATTTCCATTAGCTAATTTTGACCGACGAATGCATCATATAAGATTACAATTAATTAACAAAAATTACATAATCTGCACACTTCAGATACATAATCTGCACATTCCAGCAACTGCATCCAAAGATCCACAGAGTCCATATGCTGCATTACACTCCTATTTATTCACCAAATAAGACAAACAATTATAAGTAAATAATTCACAGCAATTTTCAAAATTAATTAAATACAAGTTCTTAAGATTCATATCAGTTTGGGAAAAGGGACTTTTGACATAGAAGGAATAGATTGGAGGCCAAACAAAGAGAAAATAAGGAGAGTATGGGGTGGGTGTGTGTGTGTGTGTATACACACACACACGCGCATGGTCATGCGTGTGTATGGTGTATCAAGGAGAAGAAAAACAGAGGGGGAAGGAGACATGCGACGGTGAGTAAGGCCAAAAATGGTGATAGTGGAGATGATGGTTGAGTGTGGTGATGAAAAATGCAGGTGATGGCAATGGTTAGAGTGTAGGTTGCATAAGGATAAAAGAAAGAAAGAAGAAGAATGGCAGGGGAAGTGATGATGGTGCGGATGCATGTGGGAGGGCAGGTTGATGGTGCAAGTTGCAACAAAATTTAACTCTTGTGGCTTGGACCAACGGGAGAAGAGGGAAGAAAGGAAGAAAAGAAAAGGAGAAAGAAAAGGAAAAAGAGAAGGGTTGAGGGATTAGGATTAGATTAGGTGATTTTGGATTAGCCAAGCAATTAGGATTAGAGGAAATTTTAGCGGGCTTTGGTTTCTGTTTACGAATTTTGTTTATCTAAATCAAGGTTTCGGTTAAAGTTTTAGGATTAAGAAATTTGGTTAAGGATAACAATAAGATTTCTTGATATTAGAATCAAATTAGGGCACTAATGACGTGGTATTAGGCTAAGTAAATTTTTGGAGTATTACAGCGAAGGCCAAAAATAGGGAAAGAAGGAGGAAGAAGACAAAGAAGAAAAGAGAAGGAAGAAAGGAGAGGGAAGAGGGAGTTCGGGTAATGGATTTTTGACACAGAAAAGATAGAGTGGAGGCCAAACAAAGAGAAAAGAAGGAGAGTATGGTATATATATGGTCGTGTGTGCGTGTGTGTATGGTGTGAATCAGGATAAGGAAAATAGAGGGGAAGGGAGATGTACGAAGGTGGTGCAGGGGTACTATGGTGATAGAGGCAGTGATGGTTGAGTGTTGTGATGAAAAAAATGCATTTGATGGCAATGGTCATGAGTGTGGGTTGCATAAGGATAAGAGAAACAAGAAGAAAAGTGGAAGGGGATGTGATGGTGGTGTGTGGGGTGTGCAAGGATAAGGGAGTAGAAGGAGGAGGAGAAAAAAAAAATAAGAAATGAATGTTGACGGATGATGGTCAGTGAGGGTGGCAAGGTGATGGTGAGAGGATGCATGTGGGCGGTAGGGTGATGGTACCATGGTGCAGAGGCAAAGAACTCCTTCACGCCACAAGGAAAAACAGTGCAGGAGAAGAAGGAAAAGAAAAGAAAAAGGAAGAAGAGGTTAATAGTTAGGATTAGATTAGGTGATTTTAGATAAGCCAAGATAGTTAAGATTAGTGAAAATTTTAGCAGGTTTTTATTTTAGTTTACAAATTACAGTTTATCCGAGTTAAGGTTTCGGTTTTGGTTAAAGTTTCGGGATTAAGAAATTACGTTAAGGCTAAAATAAGATTTTTTGAGATTAGAATCAAATTAGGGCATAAATGACATGGGATTAGACTAAGAAAATTTTCAAGATATTACACACACCTCCGACAACTAGGAGTTTAGTTAGTCCAAGTGAAGTTTCGACCGAAAAGATTGATTCAAATTGAGTTCTAATTTCATATAAACTTATAAATAGATAGATAT
Source organism: Tamarix austromongolica (assembly GCA_039764185.1). NCBI lineage: Eukaryota > Viridiplantae > Streptophyta > Magnoliopsida > Caryophyllales > Tamaricaceae > Tamarix > Tamarix austromongolica. The sequence goes on from CM077810.1 coordinate 89,079,208, forward strand.
AGGATATTGAGTAAGTATATATTGGTCCAACTTTGATTGGTTATGATTTCATAACTTCTTAGGTTATGTCATATTTTAGCTTAGTTTGAGGTTACATTGAGTATAATGTTAGTTGGTTGAGGTCACGGTTATGATTTCTTTAAACATTGAGCCGATAAGTATGTACCTAAGCTATGTTGTTGGTTGTGGTAAACTAATATGGCCGATGCTTTTTTATGCTCAAAGCTTTTGGACACAAGCCTTTATATAATCCACGGATGGTATGAAGAAGGTGGAGGTTGCTTGTAGTATATTTTTATGGACTAGATTTGCACATAAGTCAAGCAAGACACCGGAAGCGTGGAAACAAGTGCGCTACTCAAGGAGGAAGGGGGATTAGGATAAAGGATTTGAATAATCGTTATGTTGCAACGACGTAATAGAGGCTATATAGTAGTTAGTCGAGCATACAAATAGAATATGTATTAAATGGGTCCACATATTTTATATTAAAAACATACATATGGCAGACATGGAGGATAAGACACATTAGTTATGAATTTATGGAAGATTTATGGAGCTCAAATGTCCACTTTTACAAATGTTGGAGCAAGTTTAATGTGAAGTACATGGTAGATTTTAATACCTTGAGATAACCGGCATATGATGAAGGTTTCAGAAAGAAAAAAAATGATACGACTATTTATCATTAAAGCATAATTCTTATTTAAAAATATATCTTTCGAAAACTCCGCTGTTAAGAGTTTAGGCTTCTTGTAGCAACATATGACTTTCTTTATGCTCTGAAGATTGGAGCTAATCATGTCTTCCGTGAACAACAGTGTTGCACGGAAACGCTGAAGTGCGCCCGTTTCGCGTCCCCGGGACGTTTCTGGGGACGAAACGCGAGGCGGGACGCTGATTTTTTTTTTTTAAAAAAAAACCTCCAAAACGACGTCGTTTTGGAGGATTTTTATTGTTTGAGGCTACTCGCCCAGTCGCCCTCGCCCAGTCGCCCACGCCCCATCCCCTCGGCGCCCTCGCACAACGCCCCACGACCCCAGCTTGGCAGCCCACTGCCACTGCCCCTCAGCCCTCACTGACAATAGTGCAGCCTACTGCCACTGCCCCTGACAATAGACATGAACATGACAGCATTTACTATTCACTGAATAGTAAATGACGAATCGTGCCTTTTTTTGGGATAGATTGTAACACTGTGTGTGTATGATATTAATTAAATAATTTTAATATACATTAAAATTTATATTAAAACTATTTAATTAATATTTTTATTAAAAAATATTATTTAATCAATTTTTTATTAAAAATAATTATTAATAATTAAATTTAACTAATATATGAATTAATTTTAGAATTTTTTAATTTTTTCTCTTAATTTTAATAAAAGTAATTTATATATATATAAAAAAATTTTAACGTTTCCTACCGTCCCCGTTTCCTATACTTTTAAAAAATGGCGTTTCCGCGTTTCGTCCCGTCCCCGTTTCCCCGTTTCCGTCCCCGTTTCCGTGCAACACTGATGAACAATAGCAAAAATACTGAGATCGTTTGTCGGTACATTGGTGAACCATTGCATGCTGGCAGCAATCAACATCGCCGCTTTAATGTTAGAGGAAGCAAAAATTAATAGTGCTCTATATCTATGCCTTGATGATTGACTCGTGATTGTTTCTAAGCAATACTACTAAGAAAGTCTGGTTATTCCAACTTCCCCCAACCAAACCTACGTAGGAATAACATTTAACAGCATTAACTGCACCGTACATTCAAAGCTGCATGGTAGCTAGCACGCCGCACGCGTGCTTATATGTAACGAGGACGCGTCTATTCTAGTCAGAGGAAGCTCGAGGGCGACTACAGTACTGGGTGAGCACGGCCACCGAACCGTGAGTGTGGTCTGCGTGTATCATCAGCATGAATGTAAGACGATAAGAGGGCGGTGGTCACATCAGGAAGAACAACGTCCTCCTCTATGTAACGTAAGGCTTTCATAGACAATGATATGGAGGGATCTGAATACTATGCAGGCGCTCGAACTGAATTCCGGCCCTCGTTGGACTCTATTCGTAGAAAGTGATAGTACACTAGTACGTCGGTAATGAAATTTATGCACCTCCTGGCTTAGTTGTCCCACCAGTGATGCACGGGAACAGGGACGGGGATGGAACGCAAAAATACTAATTTTTAAAAATTTTAAAAACGAGGATGATAAAAAAATATTAAAAAAATTATATATATATATATATATATTAAATTTATTAAAATTTAAAAAAAATAAAATTAATTTTTATATTAGTTAATTTTAATTATTAATAATTATTTTTTAATAAAAAATTAATTAAATAATATAATTTTAATAAAAATATTAATTAAATAATTTTAATTTGGAGAATTTTCCGGAACGGGGGACGTTTCCGTGCATCACAGGTCCCACCATGAGAGATAAGGCCAGTTGGCCAGGAAAGGTTCATCAGCGCAGATGCTGACCCTACCGCTAAATTATTTATAATCTTTTTATAACTATTTAATACTCCAGTATATGTATAATTTTGTTTTATTTATTTTTGTAAATGGGTACCCAAATGGTATCATACTCACGGCCGTTATTATTCTATATTGTTTATACAATCCAGTTATAAAAATATATATAGATTATAAATATATGAAAAAAAGTATACAATTTATGACGGAGTTGTAAACTAGTTGTAAAAAATTTAGATGTAAGTTTAGATTTTTGTAAGACTTCATATATTATTAGATAGTTGTCAAAAAATTGTAAAATTTTTTGTTGTAACTATGGCATTACTCTTTCATTAATGTGACGACTCACACTAAAATAGTCCTTGAATACAATATTAAAATTATTGAAATTATTTGAGTAATTATTAAAATTAAAAAAAATAAAGTATTTACAAATTTGGTTGATACACTATATGTTATAATTATATATTAAAATTATTTGAAAGCTTATGATTGAATATATATATATAAGGTCCCATACACACCCTTTTTAAGATACATGTATAAAAATCAATCATAACCATTAGATTAGTATTTGATCAACGGTTAAGATTTAGTACAAAACTAACCTAAATTTATTTTAATCTCAACCCTTAAATTTTTCTAGATCTAACGGTTATTAAGAGTTCCTACATTTGTATTTTAAATAATGGTTTGCACAAGATCCTAAATGTATATATATATATATATATATATATATAGAGAGAGAGAGAGAGAGAGAGTTGCTTGGATTTTGTATTTTATTAAAGATATAAAAATTGAAAACGTGTTAGAAAAATGATAATGTGTCTTATCTAATCATTATATATCATCACATCAAATGGATCCCACTCAAATCCAAAGGCATAATCATTCAGGACTAGCTAACATAGACACTAAATATGTAATCACACTAGTATATACCTAACTTTACCCAAAACCTAATTCAAAAGTAGATGACTGACCTTCTGACATAAACTGTCCATATCTCTCAGATTTCGATGTGGGATCACATTAGTTACAATATTAGAATTAATAAAGAAAAATATCTAAAATAGGTTTTTTAAATAAAATTAATATTTAAAAAAATTATAACTAAAATTATTTTTTATAAGTGCTTTTAAATAAAGAGTTAGTTGTTAAAGTGGAAAATGTAGCTACTCTAATATGCCATGAGAAGTAGGTGATTATTTGCAATCTCACTAACTTTAAAATAAACTATCCAATTTTAAAACTTTGCAAAGACTATCCAATCCTATATATCATTCTTAAATGTCAACATTACCTATGCATTTATCATAATTTAAAGCCATCTTTCACCTCCACTAATCCTCCCTTCAGGTGCCAGTGTTATTAAGAAGTTATGAGTTTTCTACATTATTTCTATTCAGACATCTGGAAAGACCAATGTATATGTCAAAATTCAAATCTATCTGTCACCTCTACTGATTCTTCTTTTAGGTGCTATTAAGTTACCCAAGTAATGTATTTTCTACATTATCTCTATTCATATGTATGTATGTATAATATTATAGAGCTAGCATTGATAGAGTGTTCTTTTTAAAGAAAAATATAGGAGTATCAATTACCACGAACATTTAAGTTTATTATAATCGATTTTAAATCTTTGTTTAATGTTGACTTAATTTTTTTTTCCTTAGGGTTGTAATGAGGAAAATATTTCTGGCATGATTTCTATTGGTATGATTGTACATAGATATGCATCTACATCATTTTGCTTTAACCATTAATGAGAATGCTATTACATTTACTCAATATTACTTCTTCATATATACAAAATAATGGGATAGATGTGACCATGGATATATGTGTGATTATTGTAGAGATTTCTTCTAGTATGATGAGCATGCATGTAAAAGTTTCTCCAATCAATCCCCAAAGTATAATCCTTGTTTCTCTCAAGGCAAAATTCCACTACCAGCTATGAAAATGTCTCCTTCTCTTCTATATGATTTACTATATGGAAATGATGATCATGGCAAACACTTCTAGGAGAAAAAAAAATACAACCATATAATAACATGTTCCTTTTTATTTCAATGTGGGGGGAGGGGAATGGGGATGACTCAACATCCAACAATGGTAATACCTCACCTATTTTCTACCTTCATGGAAAAAACCATCACTTGATTGGATGTTTGTAGCCAACTCAAGGATTGTTACCTAAATTTCTTCAGTTATACATTTATGATACGGAGAATGAGATAACAAATAGATTACACATAGTTAGGTATGATTTAATATCACTATTGATATTGTTACTCTATAATTGCAAATTCTCATTATTCAATATTAATAAAAAAAATATTTTTAAAATTTTTCTTCATAAGGATAATGATAATGTGAATAGTAGTGTCCATTCCTTAATTGTTGCAAAGTTAAAAAATTATGTCCAATGAACATAATGTTTTGGTGAAGTGTATCAAGGTGTCTTGGAACAAGATTCTTAATGGTTGATACTCAGATTTAAAATTGAAGCTTATTGGATGAAGAGGCAATGATACACGTCAATATAATCTCCCCACCATTTATAAAGTTGTTGGCTTGGTTATTGTTGATCGTTACCCATCCATACGGGATGGAGATATCTTACTAGAGATACAAATAAAATTTTTGAAGTGGATAAATGTATTACACATTGTGTATCTTAATCTACGATTCCCAATACTTTTCCCTTCTAGAGAAGATGGTTATAGGGAGGGAATTCCTATGTGCAAGATTACTACAAGAGCTACAGAAAGTAAAGGGGAGAGTATAGATGGATTCTTCTCATATATTTTACATGAAATGCATGGTGAGTCAAATATCATACTTTTTGCATGTAGTCTTTTCCAAAAATTTGTTGTTGATGCATATATATTAGTCAAGTCATTAAGGTTAAAATATATGGACTTTAATAAAAAAAAATTACATGATGAAATGTAAAGTGGGTTGGTTAATGCATTATATAGGGGTGAAATGAACCCATTTTCTAGCCACGTTATTTTACGGCCATCTCTCATCAAGAAACTCGCTACATGATTCCGAATTGCCACGATGCCTTGATTATTTATAGATGGGTGGGGTATCTAGATCTATTTATTACATTTACATGCAATCTTAAATAGTCATAGATATTATGTTTGCCTTAAAGTAAAGGATTAAAAGTATAGGATCATCTTAATATTGTTTTTCTGGTATTCAAAATAAGTTAGATGGATTGATCCAAGTTTTGCGACATAATAAAGTCTTTGATCAAGTTAGGGTGGATAAATTTATTTATATTTTAGTTGATTATGTTATTTATTCTTTATAGAATGCATATGTTTTGTATACTACATTTTCATTCATATATTAATATCATTCACCCTCCAAAATATATATATATATATATATATATATATATATATATATATATATATATATATATATATATATGTGTGTGTGTGTGTGTAGTTATATACACAATTAAGTCCCCAAAAGGGGGTTACCACATGCACACATTTTGTTGTTTATTTGAAATGAAGATAAGTACCCCACAACTTAGGTATTGGCTCGATTATTTCCATAAAGATCCTTGATGAAAAGACTAATGTTGCATACTTCATTGTTGTTAGAGACTTAATGATTCATTGTCTATGTGGAAATGAAATACAAAATTCACCTAACATGATGGATGACAGATGCAACAACCACTTTCCTAAAATGTTTGTGGAATCAACAACTATTGATAAAGATGGGTACCCTATCTATAAGTGTCAGAATAATGGACAATCAATATAAAGACGTTGTGTATTTCTTGAAAATAGATATGTTTCTATGCAGAATAGGCATTTGTTTGGTGCTCATATGAATGCTAAATGATTCAACCACTCATTCTCCATTAAATACTTATTCAAGTATGTGGATAAGGGTCATGATAAGCTGACCGCATCATTTTATTAGAGTTTATTGGATGATCAAATTGATGGAAATTTGTATGAGGTTAAGCTTCACTATGATTGTAGATATATATTGCAATGTGAAACAGCATGGAGGTTATTTGGCTTAGAAATCCAATACAAGGATCCATCAATTGAACGATTGAGCTTTCATCTAGAGGGAAAAATTGTTATCATTTTCTATAAAGATAACTCAATTGATGATGTTCTTAATTAGTCAATTGCCCCTCATATCATATTCTTAGCTTGGATAAAAGCTAACAATCAATATTTAGTGGCTCAAACTTTAACTTATGCTAAGTTTCCAACAAAATTTGTTTGGAACAAAAGAGAGTGTGCGTGGAAGACTAGGAAGAAGTAGTTCTCCATAGTATGTATTGTGACACCTTCATTTTTAAAACCAAAATCTATAAAATAAAATAAAAACACTTATAAAATCTAAATACAACAAAATTTGTTTGGAACAAAAGAGAGTGTGCGTGGAAGCCTAGAAAGAAGTAGTTCTCCATAGTATGTATTGTGACACCCTCATTTTTAAAACCAAAATCTATAAAAAAAAACACTTATAGAAGCTAAATACAATGATGGTTTTACTACCACACCTAGTGTAAATAAGCACCACTATCTTGCTTACATTAGTTGTTAATACTAAATTATATTAAGAAAGGCGCCAAACATATTTATTAACTCGAAGCAAAAAGTAATATTAATGTCTAAAAAAGCAATGATATTCAATAAAAAAAACTAATGGAAATAAAAATATTAACTACAATTGAAAATTATGAAAATGGTCTTCTAAAATCAATACTGACAAATGAAACTTGAAAATTGCTACTACTTTCACTCTTCCTTACCACGCATATCATTAGCACCTTGGACATACCCACACTCAATCTACACTAGGTCATCTATTTTCCATCATAATTGATCATTGTAGCCCCATTTAAAATATATAACAAGCTAGTTAAGTACAAAACTAAGTAATACGTAATTATAAAGAAATAGTATAATATACGTATAATAATATACACACGCACAACCATATACACCCAAATCACATAAGTAAACCAAACAAAAAAAAACCATCCAATCACCAATCGTTATTTTAGGTGATCAAAACATTTAATTATTTATGTTGGTACACTAATATAGTACCACTTAGTAAATCAAAAGTCAAAGACCTACCATTAAGCACAAGAGGATTATAGATCACATGGGTCATACCAGTGAACATAGTCTAATGGGTATAAAAAAAATTTCAAAGACTTATCACCTCGATTATCTTGTCCTTAAGTATACATATGCCCTAAATGTCCAAACAAATATTTTTTTAATCCATTATAAAGTGTGGGATAAACTATAAAACTATAGTTGCTTTTGATATTATAAGAATACCATATATATATATATATATATTGGTTTAAGATTTTTTAGTGGTAGTATTTTGATTAGTTTTAAAAATATATATTTTTGAAGTTAGTATATTTAAGATGTACTTGTCTACTAAGAGTGTTTGGTTCTATAAAATTGCTAAGTAAATGAAAGAAAATTAGATGGAAATTATTTTCTACTAGTTTGGTTGCAAGGAAAATTAGAAGGAAAAAATAGGAAAAAGATTAAAAAAGTTTTATTTTGACCTTTTCCATGCCTAGTTTATGGAAAATTGTATCAAGCATCTCCTTGACATCTTTATACTATTAGTTCCTCAACTATCCTTGTTGAAGCATACCTCATCTTCGCTCCATTCTTCTAATTCAATATGCTTCAATTCCATCCAACTTCTACTACATCCGCCATTCTTCCATCTCTTCTAAGTGTTCATTCCATCTCTCCTCCAAGGAGTTAATATAATAGTCCTAAATTAGTCATAGATAGTGGAGGCTTAAAAATGATCAACAACTACCTATATCAACAAGGCATACCTTATCTTCATAAAACTTATCCTTAAATAATTGTATAATTAAATGTGCTTTCCTTGGAGAAATATAAGGATGGGTGGCCTCTAAAGTTTCTCGAAATGCATGTAAGTTTATAGAAAAAATATGTTTAAAATAATTCATGTTAATTTTTATGGCCATTCATTGATCTTGAAAATATTCCAGAGTAACTACCCACAACCTTACGAGCCTAGAATGTTACAATAACTTACAAGACGGTCATTCGTCAAGTTTAAATTTCAATAGCAAACCTTCCTCCGCTCCATATATTGCTGCTTTACCAACTTGTTTTCAATGTTTAAGGTCCATTTCTTTTTATTTGAGTTCAATTAATCTCATAAACCTATTTTTTTTTAAGTTTAGGGTTTATTAGGCTTAGTTTTGATTTGGTTTTGGGGTTTTTACTTTTAAAAAATGTTTCATATGTTGGTTTCATGTGGTGATTTGGGGAACAGATGTAAGGTGCTTGATAAAAAGTATAATTAGAGATTTGTTGGAACACATTGATTTAGGTTGTCATGTTTTCTCCTACTTAATCAATGTTGTTGGCATTTGTTGACATTCATAATTTGTAGTATTCATGTAGTGGTTGTGCTTCTAGTTATAGGTATATAAGGAGGTATAAGTGTAAGTGGTCTAATATCGTATTGCGAGTCCATGGTGGATGTTTGATGTACATTTGTCATGATGCATGGCTCTTGAGAGGCCTATACTTGTTTGTGATTATTTTAAATAGTGATAAGAAATGAATTATGTTATTCTTTAGTTAAATGTATCACTATTAGAACATAATTTCATATTTCTAGTTGATTGGTGAATATTGATGGATAGTAATAGTATCAGGGAAAGAAATGTTGTTTGTAGGACTAAATATGGTTGTAGGTGAGGAAATAAAAAAAGCTAGAAAGTTGTTTATGTATACAAAATTTAATATGGTACCTAATGAAAAATATGGAATTACTTTGTTTCGTTTCTATTTGGCTTAGCATTTATTATATTGATATTTTTTTCAAAGTCATGTTATTGATTTTTGAATTTATTAATGTATATAATCTACCATTATTTTGGATAATATATCAAGTAATTTGCATGTTAAACCATTACTGTTTCCTCACTATATTTCTCTAATACTCTTTTACAATTCTTTTGCTTGTGTGGTCACATTGTGTACTCTTTGCTCTTCATTAGGTATAATAGCATAACAGTTGAGCCCGAGCCAATGCTTGATTCTACCTTATGGTTGATGCATGTAAAGAAAAGTTCTACCCACATAATTCACCATGGTTGAAATTTTAATTTTAGATGGATTATTAGTGGCATTGGTAAATGTTTTGTTATGCCATATTTTTGAAAAAAAAGTACAACCATGTGGATTAAGTGATTGAATATCTAACTAACATAATGCCTTTGTTTGTGTTCTTGGACTTCTTAGATGGATTTCAATGTATTCTTTCAGGTTATAGTCTTCCAAATCTTTACTTGGTTATCTATGTATTGAAAAGTGAGGTTGTTCAAGTTTATATTTAGTTGTTTGAATATTACCTAGTGTGCTTGGTTGTGATGTGTCATGTTCAACTTTCAAGAGTTGCAAGATGATGTGAGTGGAAAAAGACTTGTTTTATTAGCATTGTTATAGCATATTATTTAGTGTGCTTGGTTGTAATTTTGACTATTTTCATATTGATTAAATTTATTTTAAATTTTTAGGCTGAGATTAAATTTATATTTTTAGGCCACTCTAGAGTTTTAAGTCAAGTTATTTAGATTAGGTCATTCAAATTGGGTAAGTTTTATCAGGTCTATTTCTCATATTTACAAACATTAATTCTAAGAGTTATAAGTGCAATTAAATAAAATTAGCTTCTAGACGTTGGATGGTTTGCATGTGTTATGCAATTAGAGATTTTTGGTTGTGCTAGAGGCTTGTAGGCCTTATGTTTAAAGTTTTGTCTCTCCCATTTAAGATTGTACGCTCTGAAATATAAAAATTTATGTTTTTGTAAATTATGTTGGTAGAATATTATTGTAAGACATTCGTATTAACCATTACTACTACTTGTATTACGAAATTTATCAAGATGACTATCACAAAATGAATTAGTCAATTTTTTTTAATACAGACTATTAATTCTTCCATTGTATACAAAATCATATTATGTTATGGTTATGTATCTAATGAGATCAAGGCTCTGAAACAAAAGACGGATGCAATTGCAAGATCTATTTGTAAATAAGTATATAAATAAATATTTAAGCTTACCAAAATTTAAAATAAATAATATAGATCTTGTGACATTTCACCACTAGGAGAAAAATGGTCATGTAGAATTTACAACTCAAATCCATATTATGTGCAGGTGATAGGGAATTTTTTATGTTTTTTGGTATACAAATCAATTAATTATAATTCTAATTTTAATTAACTATAATTATTCTTAACCTTTTTTTATACCAAACACAAGAAATAGTTTTCACAGATTTTTTAGGCAACCATAAAGGGGAGGGAAATCAATTTTTCATCTTCATTTTCTTTCCTTTTTCTTTTTCCTTTCCTCAATAGTTTCCTTGAATCAAATAGAGCTTAATAGCATCTTTTGCAAAGCTAGTTTACTAATTGTATTTTTTTTATAGTGTTAGTAAATTAGTTTCATATAGTTATAGTATCTTTTATAGTGCTATTGTATTCGTCTGCTAATAATATATTTTGTTGTATTGATATATTAGTAGGGATGACAACGGATTGGGTATGAATCGAGTATCCTTTATCTATTATCCAAACCTGATAAGAAAAACTATACCTATATAAATGAGAGTTTAAAATAAAAATCATTCAATATTAGAATTATATACTTAGATTGTTAGAATTTAATTATATACTCACTTTTGGCCTTAGAAAATATATTTAAGGTTATATAAATGAGAGTAAAAATATAATTTCATATTAGGCAAATGGATGGGGGTTCGGGTATAGATATGAAGGCGGATACTAATTTAAGAATCTCTTACCCATATGATAGATTAATATAATCTAGAAATCCAACATGATGGAATGCTAATCTATCAAGATTCATATATAATATAACGCGGAAGTGTGCTTGAATCCATAATGCAAAAATTACCAATGGATTCAGGACAAGGGTGGTATTGTTGTCTTCTAGATCGGGCACATGCTGGTCTATCTCTATTGACTAAAGGAAATTTAATAGAATGAAGTATGTGTGACCCAAGAACCATGACCCTATATATATCGACAACCAAATCTTTATCTATTGGGCTATTCTAGTTCAATCCATCAACAACCTAGAATACCCAATGTCTCTACACATATAGATCCACATCTAATTAGATATAGTAATTCTAATAATTTATATTCATAATATGATCACTTAAATACGGGCTTAATTTATATGATAACTTGCAATTCTTATAGCTCACATATAAGCCCAAACTTTAGATAAAAACCCAACAATCTCCCACTTGGGCTATATGTGTGACCTAATAACCATGTACTGCTTGATAACTAGATGAGCTTAATAATTTTGTCATTATGAAATGTATCTATAACTAATCCGATCCATTAGTCACACCAACATAGGATCAAAGTGACTTTTGTTATAATTTTTCGTAACTAAACCTTCAATGGTCACATATACAGATATAACTAAACGCCATGGATCAAGATGTGGATGAGTAGCATGGAAATATCTTATAATGTGATCTTAACATACCTATTTCCAACTGGTCCATCTTAAAACTTCAGTGAGATCAAATCATGAATAAAGCAGAAAGAAAATAAACTAAAACTTTATATTGAAAATTTTATTCTGCAGAAAATATATGGCAATAAATGTCCATAAGCCAAAATAAAGTGCCCATACATAGAGTAAAAAAAATTTAGAGACTCCTACTAAAACTAAACATCATCAGCTAATATAACATCCATATGAGCAACATGCTTGAGAAACTATTTGGATGGTAAAGCCTTAGTGAGTAGATTCGCTATTATGGAGTCTGTATTGATGTGCTATATAGATAACTCTCCTTTCTGTACTTTCTCTTTAACAATCAAGTATTTAATATCGATACTTTTTTATTTTATAGAACTTGGTTGTTATTATAATACTGAACCATAGCCTTATTGTTACATAACATTTTAAGCGGTCTTTCAATACTATCAACTATACGTAGCTTTGTGATAAAATTTTACGGTCATATACCACAAGTGGAAGCCATATGGCATGCTACAAAGTCTACTTCCATAGTGGAAGATGCCACTACTATTTGCTTAGCACTCTTCCAAGAAACAACACCCCCAACCATTAGAAAAACAAAACCTAATGTAGACTTCATACTATCTTAGCATCTAGCAAAATAAAAGTTAGAATATCCTATGATATCAAGCTTGTCTGACCTCCAATATGTGATCATGTAATCTTTTATTTTCTATAAGTACTGCATGACTCGTTTGATTGCTATCCAATAGTTGAGTCCTAGATTAACTTGATATCTGCCAAGCATTCTAGTGATGTATACAATATCCAAACATGTACACACTTGAGCATATATTAGATTTCCCACTACTAAAGCATAGAGAACACTTTGCATTTACTTTCTTTCAAAGTCATTCTTAGGGCACTTATTGAGACTAAACTTATCTCCTTTAGCAATAGGGTGTTTCCTAGTTTGTAATTTTGCATGACATACCACTTAAGAATCTTTTTGACATAAGCCTTTTGTGATAGCCCTAGGATACCTTGAGAACAATGCTGATATATCTCTATGCCTAATACAAAAGAGGCATTGGTAAGGTCTCTCATCTAAAATTTTAATCTAGAAAGGTCTTGGTTTCATGCAACAAACCTATGTCATTACATGCCAATAGTATGTCATCAACATATAGAACCAGAAAAATGTATTTGCTCCCATAGAACTTATAGTATACATATGCATCTACCAAATTCATCTCAAAATCTAAAAAAGGTGATAACTTGATGAAATTTGAAATACCATTGTCGAGATACTCTTTTGAACCCATAAATGGATTTCCTTCATTTTGCAAACCATATTATTTGGGCCTCCTAACATAAAGTTTTCTAGTTGCACTATATAGATCATTTTATCAATATCACCATTAAGAAAAGCAATCTTTACATCCATCTGATGTAACTCAAGATCAAAATGTGCCACTAATACCATGATTGCTCTCAAGGAATATTTAGAAGAGATCAAAGAAAATGTCTCATTAAAATCCTCTCCTTCCTTTTGTGTAAAGCCTTTGGCGACAAGGCATGCCTTATGTCTCTCCAGATTGCCCTTTAAATCCCTTTTGGTCTTAAATATCCATTTGCAACCAATAGATTTTTTTCCTTTAGGTAATGGGACAAGATCCCATACATCATTATCCATCACATAGTTTATTAAATCATTTATGGCATCAATCCATCTTTGAGAATTTAAACTCTCCATGGCGTGGCGAAAGTTAATTGGTTCATCTTTCATCACCCCAATGCCTACCTCATGTTATAGGAGAAATACAATGTAATTATCTGCAATAGCACTTATCCTTTCTCTAGTGGATCTCCTCACCTCTTAAGGTTATTGAGCTTGTTCTTGTGGAACAATCACCTTATTCTCAATGGGTGGTTACTTGACATTGTCTTATAGGGGTTCTTGATTTTCCTCCTAATTAATGGAAGGTCTAGAGACTTGCACATTATCAAAGACAATAGTAAGAATTTTAATCGATTCATTTTCAAAGACAATGTTCCTAATCTTATTTATCCCCATAATCTCAACATCCTCAAAGAATGTGGTGGTTCCTATCCTTAAAATCAACTCGAATGTGGGATTAGAGAACTTATAGCCCCTTGTTCGCTCAAAATAACCAATAAAATAGCTATTAACTATTTTGGAGTCTAATATCTTTTCATGTGGTAAGCCTTGTTATAGTTGGACATCCCCAAATACGAAAAATGCTTCAAACTAAGCTTTTTGCATGTCCAAAGCTCGTAAGGTATTTTAGTAGCTACTTTAGTTGGTACTCAATTCAGAATGTAAGTTGTTGTCTTTAGTGCTTCTCCCCAGAGTGACTCTGATAAGGTAGAATGACTAACCATACTCATTACCATGTCCTTAAGAGTTTGGTTTTGTCTTTTAGATACATCATTCATGCTTGGAGAACCTGGCATAGTGTACTGTGAGACGATTCCCTATGCCTCTAGTAATCTAGAAAAAGGTCCTGGACATTATTCACCTGAATTGTCATATCTACCATAGTATTCACCACCACGGTCAGCTCTAATGCACTTAATCCTTTTGTTGAGTTGGTTCTCAACTTTAAGTTTTAAAGATTTGAACATATGCAATGACTGTGACTTTTCATGAATGAGATACGGGTAGCTATAACATGAGTAATTGTCTATAAATGATATGAAATACTATTGACCATTCCAAGAAGCCATAGGGAACAATCTTCAGATATTCATGTGAATTAGACGTTTGAACATCTATTTACACATGTTCTCTTTATTTTGGTCTGTTTTCTCTTAATACATTCAAAATAATTGTTTAAATATGTAAAGTTAAGGGAATCTAAAATGCCATTAGATGTAAACTTCTCAATTCTTCCTTTTGAGATATGACATAAGCGCTTATGTCATAATGACGTTGAATTATCGTTGCTTAATTTGCATTTAATATTACATGATTCTAAGTGTAAGGTTTCATGATATGAAGTAATGACATCAAGTATATATAGGTTATCGTATGCACACAATGAACTGATATCAATAACATTTAATTTTAATGAAAGACTAAATTTATTATTTTTCGAATGAACAATAATAACCGAATTTGTCCAATAGGGAAATAAAAACCAAATTCCGTCTAAAAGACGATACAACAAAAGTGTCTTTCAAATTTAAATAATGACTGGTTTCTAATAATAACCTAAAAGTATCAATTGCTTCAACCATTGTTGCCTTACCATCTCCCACATAGATGTGTCTTGCACCATCATTTGGCTTTCAGTAGCTCAAGCAACCTCATATAAAAATACTTATGTGAGTAATAGTACCAGAATCTAGCCACCAAGTATTTCTAAGCACTAAAGCTAAATTAAGCTCATAACATACCAAAGTAAGGATTGCACCTTTCTCTATGTGCCATGAATGACACTTTTGACATCCTTCTTAACATGTCCACTTTTTTGGCAAAAAAAGTAGCTATCTTTTTCCTTCCACTATTTCTTTAGGACTGGACTCTAGGAGTAGCTTCATTTATTCATTACATGCCTTGATTTTTAGGGGTAAATGCTATATGAGCACTCTCAGTCTTATCTTGCTTCAATCTCTCTTCTTTTTGCACATAATAGGAAAGGAGTTCATTAATAGCCAATTTCTCCTATTGGCAGTTGTAATTAACCTTAAATTAATTGAATTGTGCAAGAAGAGAGATCAATACTAAATGCACAAGTAAGTCATATGACAACTCGAGTTTTGGCACCTTAAGTTTTGAAGCAATGTTAGATATCTCCATAATGTACTTCCTGATATTTCCTTTGTATTTATACTTTAATGAAATCAAGTGCTACAAAAGAGTACCTGTTCTAGCCTCATCGTTTTTTACAAAATGTTTTTTAATTTCAACGATAAAATCCTTAACATCGGTGATCTTATTAGAGAATCTACCTCTGAAAGCCTTTGGAATATTGCGCTTAATGATCATAAGACCCATGTGATTAGAGTGATCCCACTTCTCAAAGTTCCTTTTTTCATCAAAGGAACTTTTAGCCATCACATTAGTGGGTTTCGCTAACCAAAGTGTATGGTCTAGATCCATGCAGCCAAGGATAAGTAAAGCATTGTCCTTTCATTCCTTAAAATTATTCCCATTTAGCATGGAAATGGAAATTAAGTTGGCAGATATAGCAGTAGTAGACATAAGTGTATAGAAAACATAACAATAACATAAATATACATAGTTATAAAAAAGGTGTATAATAAACAATCAATAAATTTAAATAATGGCAATCCCATCACAAGAAACCTATATAACGTTAATATCAAGTCTTTGGACAATATTATTAACTACAAGTGGTGTTCTTGTTGTAGTGATCAAACACTAGTAATAAGCTTTGTCGGATAATGAGATCATATTTGAATTAACTCATTATCCACATAGCATCCAAATAGTTACCATATATTTATCACTAAAGATATATATATAATTCTGCTAGAAAGTTGTCTTCCTTTGGGCCGACAAATTATCCGCATGAATATATATATATATATATATATATATATATATATATATATATATATATATATATATGCGCATAAACATCTAGTAATTTTAATAAATTAATGTTCACAATAGATGTCACTTTGGCAATATATTGTGTCAATTAGTTTATCTACTAATATTAGACAGCCAATAATTTAAATAAATTGATCCCTCAATTTTATTCATAAATATAGACCTATAAAATTTGGACCAACTTTATTTATATTTAATATCTATAAAATTATTAAATCTAACCTTATTAACATTACGATAAAATCAATGCTAAACAACACACATAAAAGACCCACATAACAATTTATCGGATAAGAACAAATAAAATATCCGATTAAATTAATAAGGCCAATTATATTAAATTAATATTATTATTTCAATAATATAAAATAAATTATTAACAAATTAATAGCCTAAAAGAACTAAAATTATTAAAAGATGGGCTATACAACTAAATGTCCAAAAACGACCCAATCGACCCAATATAAGAACGACCCAAAATGCTAGAGAGGGTGCTGGTCAAAAAGTCTAAATATTAAGGTAAGTGGATTGTACAATATAACATGAAAATTAGGTAGCATAATCGATCGAAAGCACTAAAATCGACCGGTCTGGTCCCGGGTTCAAGTTTCGGGCTCAACCAAACTCCCTTTTTTTTAATTACTAAAATATCCTTCATTAATTAACCCTTATAATTTTCTAATCTCTCTCTAATCCTCCTTCTACCTCTCCCCTGCCTCCAACCCCAACAAATGACAACCGGAGACGAAGGGCAATGAATAGTACTTAACAACAACATGAACAATGTCGTAACAGTGCTGAATCAAAAAAAAATTAAACTGCAGCAACAATGCCAAACAGTAATGGATGAAAACCGAGCAGTACCGTTTGAATACATGAACAGTGTCGAAGAAACAATAACGTGTATGAACAATATCAAAAATATTTTATTAATCTTGATAAATTTAGCAGAGGCTTTGATACCAATTGATAGATTAATATAATCTATAGATCTGACAGGATCGAATGCTAATCTATCAAGATTCATATATAATATAATGTAGAAGTGTACCTAAATCCATAACACGGGAATTACCGATGGATTCTGAAGAAGGATGGTATTGCAGTCGTTTATATCGAACAAATGATCGTCGGTCTCTATTGATTGATAAGAATCTAATAGAATAAAGTATGTGTGATACAAGGATCACGATCCTATATATAGACAACTGACCTTTTGTCTATCGAGTTATTCTAATTTGGTCCATCAACAACCTAGAATGCCCAATGTCTTTACATATACAGACTCACATCTAATTAGATACATTAAGCCCAATAATTTATACGCAAAATATGATCACTTAAATACAGACTTAATTTATACAACAATTCGCAATTCTTATAGTTCACATATAAGTCCAAACGTTGGATAAAAATCCAACACCATATTCATACCCAAATCTAGAGGGTATTTCTCCCATTCCTCCATATTCGTTTATATATTAAATGGATAAAACCCATCGGATTTTGGGTAAAACCCATCAAATTGTCATCCCTATATATTAGTCTACTAATAATATCTTTTGTAGTGCTAGTATATTAATTTGCTATTAGTGTGTTATGTAGTGCAGGTATATTAGTCTGCCAATAGTGTCTTTTGCATTGTTAGCATATTAGTCTACTGATATATATATATATATAACAGTGTTAGTATCCTACTTATACATTGTTATGGTATCTTAATGGTAAGATGCTAATCGAGGAGGTGGTGCGAATTATAGTCTTATAGGTTGAATGAAGCAAGAGAGGGGTACGCATAATTTGGATATATGCAAAAGTTGAATTAGTAAAATTAAGCCTCTTTCCGTAAAAAACTGATATGTGGAAATACAAAATTAAAAGAATAAAATCAACTTTCTTCTCTTCAAGAAAAGCTATATTGGGAAACTAAATTTAAAAAATAACCTAATTTATACAATAATAATAATAATAATAATAATAATAATAATAATAATAATAATAATAATGACTAACATAGTTATTAAAAAATGTAAAAATAAATCTTGTCTGTAATTTGTTGTTTTATTTATGCAAACATATGGCAGGGTTTAATTGAATGAAGCTTCGGCTATCCTATGGAGATAATTTTTACTAGGTATTATAATTTATAGACAATTCATGAAAATCTATTAGAGACTATAGATCGGAACAGCATACAAAGACTCAATTTAGTTCATTGATTGATTGATCATTTCACGACCCAACAAAATGTATTGAGTTCGTCCAAAGGGAATAAAATACAAACACACATTTTCTGAAGCAGAAGCAGCAGATCAGTCCACCCACTTCATTGATCATTCCTCCAGAGACGAGTCTTTCAAAACTGGACCTCACAAGTTAAGGCGTCAAAGAAATTGGCTGCGATTGACGTTCGAGTTTAAGCTTAGAGGAACGAGCAAAGGCAAATTAAGATGGGGCGGAACAGAACACCCTGGTTCATTTACGGAAAATGTTATGAGGTCAAAAAGGTTCTTCATCGGCATGGAAAAGACTGACCGAAAATCCTCCACAGAGTTTCCTCAAGCAAGAAGAACATCTAAGCTGTACATAAATTAATATATATTTACATAACAAATGAACTTTTTCGACGCGACTAAATTACCTTCTCGTCCAACATCACCTATAATCACTACACGGACATTCACCATATCTAAACCAATGAAACCCAGAAGGTTCCTTCACAATTATATCCCTCTTTGTAACAACAGATGCATACTTAAAAAAGTTATGACAATCGCCACATAGCTTGACACTTTTAGCAACTCTGATAGTACTTCCGGCTTTAGTCATCAACAATCCATAAGTCACAGCTAATTTCGCACCGTGATAGAACAAGAATTCCTTCCTCTGATGTTCCTCTACTTCGTGAAGAACAAAGCTTGTATCAGGCACGTATCCAACTTTCAAGCACTCCAAGATTAATATCTCCAATCCTTTGTAAATGTCTTTAGATTGAGCGTGTGATTTATCTCTCGTGTGAAACCCATGAATCACATTCTCGTGAACTATCCAACTTTGTGCTGGAAGTTTTCGCATCCCTTTCTTCCTCATATCATCCCTTACAGTTTCAGCACAGTGCCACCTTCCGGATGCAGAATACAGATTTGATAGTAGAATAAAAGTTGCTGGATCTTGTGGCTGTAGAGCTAGAATGCGTTTAACTGTCCGTTTTCCAATTTCTGTATTTGAATGAATACTACAACTCTCAAGCAAAGCTCTCCAAACTGAAGGTTCCGGTACTATAGGCATTTTAGCTATTGTGCTTTCTGCTTCTTCAAGATAACCCCAATACCCCAAAACGCTGACCAAGGAAGCGTAATGCTCTGACCTGGCCTCAAGTTTATATGTAGTTCTCATCAAATGAAACATCCTCCAACAATCGTTGACTAAATCTTTCTGTGTGTATTTATATGAGGTGATGACCAAAACAAAAGTAACTAAATCAGGTCCTTCCGTGCATGCCTTCTCCATGTTGGACCATACACTAAGGGCTTCATCACCTTGCCTGTGTAGAATATGGCCAGCAATCAATGCATTCCAGGATACTACATCATGTAAAGACATGGTATTAAAAGCTTTAATCGCGTCTATCATCTCACCACACTCTGAATACATACTAATAATGGCATTTCCAACCCCTAAATCATCAACATATCCACATTTGAGAACGTGACAGTGGATTTGTTTCCCCATCGTATGGAAGCCCAATGTCCCCAAAACACCAAGGGCCACAGTGGAAGTAACTTCATCAACAACCATGGTCTGTTCGACTAAACCACGATGAAAGAGTGAAATTGCTTCTACAGGTAGTCCATTTTGAGCATATCCACATACCATCGATGTCCAATTTACCAAACTATTCAGGTCACATTTACTGCTATAGAACATCTTCCGAGCATCAGTCATCCTTCCACACCTAGTACACATATATAGAATTGCAGCTTTTACGTGAGCATTTGATCCAAAACAAAACTTTATAACAAAACCATGTATCTGCTCACTGATATCCTTCTCGGCTAGCAAACTGCAGGCACTGAGAATGCTGGTTAATGTAAAATCTGTTAATTCAACACCTTCCAATAACATTTTTGAAAAGAAATCCAGAGCCTTGAAACCATCCCCATTTTGACAAAGTCCTGCCAGGACTGCATTATAAGAGATAGTATTCCTCTCAGGCATCATATCAAATATATCCACAGCCATATTTACCATACCGAATTCCATGTAGGCTGTGATCATACTAGTCCAAGTGATAATATCCCTCACGGACATCCTCTCAAACAAGGCCTGTACATCTTCAATACTCCCACACTTGATGTAAAACCCAATAAGAGCATTATTCACATCCAAATTATTCCCAAATCCCATTTTGAGTGCATAGGCATGAACTTCCCTCCCATGCCGAAACTCATAAGACCCAGCACAAGCATTCAAAAGGGTTGAAAACGTAAAGTGATCAGCTCTAAGCCCATCAACATCCTGCATCTCACAAAACAAGCTAAAGGCTCTTTCGCAGAACATCTCATCAACAAGACCAGCTAACACAGTATTCCATGATGCAACATCTCTTTCAGGCATTTCATCAAACAGTCTAAGCACACTACTTAAACATCCACATTTCCTATACATACCCATTAACGCATTAGCAACAATACTGCAACTGAAATATCCGAATTTAACCAACAAGGCATGAACTTGAACCCCTAGTTCCAACCTAACCATTCTACTACAAGCAGTCAAAAGAGCAACAAATGTAAACCCATTAGGCACAATACCTGATTTCCTCATCCGATTAAAAACGTTCACAGCCTGGAATTCGCAACCCGTCTTTGCAAAATACGAAATAAACCCCGTGAATGATACAACATCGGGGCTCGAAATCCCCATAAACGCATTATACGCGTCTTTGCTGAAGCCCAACTTCAAATAAGCCGAGACTAGAGAATTTTGCAAGTAATTATCTTCCTCAAACTTTAGAACTAACGCGTGTACAGCTCGAATCAACGCAATGTCACAGTAACGGACGGCCAATGGAAGCAATTCGACGTATATATCGTATATGACTTGAGAGTCGGATGATGAGAGAGATTCGATTGGTGAATATGTAAGGGAATTATCTTGTCGTTTGGGAAGAAAAAATTGTGGGGTTTGGAGGAACTGAGTAGGAGATGACGGTGCGACAGAGAGGTGATGCTGGGGTTTGTGTTTGGGTTTAGAGACAGGAGTTGTGGGTGACGAGGGAGAAATATAAGTTTTCGGAGAGAATTGGAGAGTTGGGGGTTGAGGGAGAAGAGGGAGAGAGGTGGTAACCATTGGCGCGAACCATAGCCTGCTTTCTCGGTCTCGGGGGAGTGTTTCTGCTCTGCTTCTTGTGTGTGTTATCGGTTCGCGGAGAGGGGGAGAGAGAAAAGAAGAAATATACTATCAATTAAGGGGAAAAAAAATGTCGATCTTGTCGAGTATCGACCAACGATCGTTTTCCTTCTTCTTTTTTTCTTTTTATAATTTTAAATTATCATAAAAGCGTTTGAAATTTATTCTGTCCAAGGCGCTTCTAGCATGAGAGTCCTCCGGAGAGAGTCGGAATGAAATAATATTATATATATATATATATATATATATATATATATATATATATATATATATATATATTCTGTTTCTAACTTTGCTTATTATATGCTTACTACGCAGGTTTCGCCCAAAAGGACTAATGTTCCTGGGATCCCTCCGGAGAGAGAATAAAATTTATTCTCTCCGGAGGACTCTCACGCTAGAAGCGCCTAGGACAGAATATATATATATTATTTCATTCCTATGTATGATAATGTTGTGGATATTCTATTATGTTGAGGATGTTACATCTAGCGTTTAGTTTGTGATCATCGTCCTCAATTCTCCTCCAAGCACAACTACCAACTACCAATAGTATAAACGTATTCATTCAAACCGACAATGTGATCATGATATAAGGAAATTGCCCTCGTTCATAGGGATGGTAATTTTCTCCGCGGGTTCGAAACCCCGTCAGAAATTTTCCGTTTGGATTCGGATTCGGGGAGAAAATTCGAGGATCGGGTTCGGGTTCGGAGCCGAAATTTTTTATATATTATAGATATATATAATTTGCAGACAAAGAATTCTTCAGAAATAATTTCTATTCAAAGAAAAATACCAAGAAAAGAAATTGGTTTATCAAAAATCTGACAAAAGAAAGTCGTGAAATTCCCCCCCTCCCGACAATGAAGTCCTAAGACCCATTTTATAGAAGAGGGGGTTAGACTATTACAAAATTTAAAAAGTGGATTCGGGAATCTACAAAAAGTAAACAGTAAACAGTACATAATAAAAGGTGTACTATCTACAGTATAAAGTTTAACAGTACAGGGTAAAAAGTACAAACAATAAAAGTAGCCGACGAAAAATACAACAGTAACCCGCGTGATTTGCTTTTGCCGCAGATTCCTTTGTTGTTTTTCTTCATTTGCTTTTACTCGTGCTTTTACCATGGTGAAAAGGACAGTCGCCGAAAGTAGATTCCTACTTCTTTTGAGGACGACTATTTTTGTCTTTTGACTCGATCTTTTGATGGTAGGAATATTCTTTGTCTGCCACTGGTTTGATACGTGTTGTCGTGTACGCCTACGCTTCGGATACCTGTATTTGTACCATTACCGGATAGGCGGGAGTATCCCGTAACAGTCGTCTTCATTATCATCGCCTAAGTCTGATGTTGGGGCAGACGATGCAGAGGAAGACTTTTCTTGTTTGCTTTGTGACAGTACCTCGCTGAGAATGGCTAAGTATTCATCCTCAGTTTTGGCAGCTGCGAGCTTTGCTGCAGTGACGGACTTTTGGACCAGGAATTTTGAATCTTCTGGGCTGGCCCTGACCTGTTTTGTAGAAGAAGAAGCTGGTTGTTTGTCAGTGATGAGTTTGCAAACAGCCTGTTCGGATAGCTTCTCAAAAGTTTGATACTTGGACCACCACTTGACTTTGAAGCGTCGGACCAAAGTAGGGACTCCATCGATTTCGTGGATTTCCACTATCCAAGCGAACACCCATGGACAGAAAAATCTGGAGTAGAAGGTAAAAATAGGGGGCAACACCCTATCATTTTGTGAGGGTTTGTATAATGTTTGGAATAGGTTTAATGACTTTGAAACCTGTTCAGGCAAGATTTCTAGGATGGCACCGAAATCCTTCCACCATCTGATGAACCACAGTGGTAGCTTGGCTTGGTTGAAGTTTTTGAAGAAAATTAACCACGAGTGAGACTTTCGGGAATTCTCAGTGAAAAACGCATTCCACCAAGCTTGTTGGTAGTCCCAGTAGTTAAAGTTCAATTTGGAGTTTGGGCTAAATTTGTATGAATCGGGAATCCTTCGAGGCAGTTCGAGGCTTCGTCCCCAATCCATGGGAAGAATAACCCTGTGCAACTGACAGGTTGAGTAAGCGGCCTCGTTCTTGGTTTGGGGTAGGTTGAAGGTTTTGAACGAGATTGAGCCTATATACTCTAAAATTGACTTGTAATACGCATGGGGTGTAGTCACGTCCCATGGTTTGAAATCTCATCCAGAAAACAATTTTCTAAGGGCAACGAAGGGATCCTGATTATAGAATCCATCTTCGAGGTTTGAAATAATTTGAAAATTGGGTTTGATGAAGTACTCATCTTTCTTCTGGAAAGCTGGTTTGATACCAACAATTTCCTCAAGTCTTGAAATTGAACTTCTCAAGGCTGGAAGTTTTGAAATTTGTTTTTCAGAAGAAACTTTTGAAATCGATTTTGAAGGAGCTTGAGGGTTTGAAACATCTCCTTCAATTTGTAAAAAGGGTATTGAAGTGTCCATACCTGCGCGTCCAGGTTGAGAACTCTGGACCTGTTTTGTCACCTGCTGGAGTGCCTTAATAACTTCAGGCGATTGGGTAAGGTTTTCTACCCATCTTTGAACATCAAATTTGTTTTCCTCTTTCAGAGGGGATGAAGTTGTTGCTTCATCTTCAATGGTGGTTTCATACCATGATTTAATTGGCTTTACAACCAATATTTCTTGGACCTTTTCTTTTCCTTTCTTTCTGGGGGGCATCTTCCTTTGATTTTCTTTGAAGAAATTCTCTCGTCAGAAAGTCTGGGAGTGAGTTGTCTTCACCCTTTAAGTACTCGATTTCGAAATCGAATACTGATAAGATCGCCTGCCACCTGGCAAAGATTTGTTTGCTAGCGACGTTTTGCACGTCTTTTTTGAGAATGTGTTTGGCGGATTTGTAGTCGACTCTGAGCAGGAATTTTTGATTCAAAAGGTCAGACTGAAATTTAGATATGGACTGGACAATCGCGAATATTTCTTTTTTGACTGTCGAGTAGTTTTTTTGGGTTTGAGTCTAGTGACCGGAGGTGAACTGGATCACTATTTCTGAATTAGGTTGAGGTTGTTTGGTTTGGGCCAGATACTGTTCAAGTGATTGGGCCTGGGACTATTTGAGAATATCGCCGTATCCGATTTCGGAGGCATAAGTCTGAACTATTTTAAACAATTCCGGGTTTGCAAGGGCCAGACACGGAATAGACTAGACTTGGGTTTTTATGTGTTTGACGACATCGGTATGGGTCTGAGTCCAAGGTTTTGGGTTTTTCTTAAGCCTGTCGTGTAAGGGTTTTGCGACCTGGTTCAAATTTGGACAGAAGTCTAGAACATAATTCAGGCTTCCTAAAAATCTTCGGAGTTGGGTTTTGTCTAGGATTTGATCCGGAAACTTGGATGCGAATTCTATGGACCTTTCGATGGGCCTAATACTACCCGACTCGATATAGTGTCCTAAGAATCTAACCCTGGTTTGGGCTAAAGAGATCTTGGGCCTAGAGACAACTAACCCATTATGCTTTGGGACATTTAGGAATGTCCTAAGATGCCTAAAATGCTGATCTACACTGTTCGAATACACTAGGACGTCGTATATGTAAACTATGCAGAAATTTGAATATGGATTAAAAATATCATTCATAATCCTTTGAAATTCAGATGGAGCATTTTTTAAACCAAATGGCATAACATTCCAATCATATTGGCCAAAGGGTACCGTAAAGGCAGTTTTGTATCTGTCTTTTGGATTAATTTGGATTTGCCAAAAACCAGATTTTAAATCAAATTTTGAAAAGATCAAGGCTGAGTATAATCTTTGTAATAAATCTCTTTTGTTTGGGATTGGATACCTGATCCATTTGAGAGCATCGTTCAAAGGTTTGTAATTAATTACTAACCTAGGTGTTCCGCGCTCTATTTCGGAATTCTTATTGACATAAAACGCCGCACAGGACCAAGGAGACCTAGATTTTGAAATCAATCCTTTTGTTTCTAAGTCTTTAATCTCCTATTTGCAGTATTCTATTAATTCTGAATTCATTTGAATTGGTCTAGCTTTGGTGGGTATTAATTTCATATTGAAATTATCCTCGTAAGGGAGGTCTACTATATGATTTTTCCTAGACCAAAAAGTATTCGGAAGATCTGAACAGATCTCTTTCTCAATTTGACTTCTTATTTGATCAATTTTATCCTTGACCAATTTTGTTTCTAATTGATTTTGAATTTTGGACAAATTGACATTTTGTTTTAAGAAATTCAAATCATTTTTTTCCTTGGATAAGGAGATTAATTTGATTTTTATAAATCGAGTTTGCTTTTAGAAGGTTTAAATTTCTCGTTCGAGGAATTTCGAGGAAGGATAAGGTATTCTTTGATCCTTTATTTGTAAAAGAAATTCCCTCTAAACCTACTTTGTAAGGGGTTATCAAATTGATGAAGAGAGTACCTAAGATAACAGATTGACTAATGTATGGAGTTATCAAATAAGTTGTTTTTATTTGTAAATTATTGTAAATTAAATCGGCTTCACATTTGTATTTGATTTTGAGTCTGGAGCTGTTTGCTGCAGATAATTTTTCATTTGATTTGGATAGGTATTTTCTTGGAATAACTCCATCTTTGATACAATTTAAGTCAGCACCAGTGTCAAATAGTGCGACTGTATTAATTTGAAAACCATCTTCTAACCTAAGGGTTATTCTGATAATATATTTCCTAGAAGTAATTTCTTTTAACACATGAAGAAATTCTCCTGAGATTAATTTGTTTATATTTTGTTCATCTTCAGATATTTCAGGTCCACTAGATTCTGAAGGTGAGTTTTGCAGTTGGTTGGATAGAATCATTTGAATAGTTTGACTGTCAGATTCTTGTTTTTTTTTGTAACAATTTTAATTCTCTTTTTACTTCTTTGATTTCGTGCTGAAGCTCAGAAGTTGTCGGAATTAAATTTTTTGATTTTTGTTGTTTTTTTAGAATCGTTATTAAGTCATAATTATTTGTTGGTTTTTTTGGGAGGTTTGCCTTTACTGGTTCATTGGGTTCAATTGACTCCATTAATTTTTCAAGATATTCTTTTTGTTTTAATGGATCTCGTACTAATTGAACTATATCTAGAACCATCTTTTGTTCTTTTGTTAAGACATTCATTTGATTTTCAACAAATTGCTCTTCTGGGTCAAAAGAGTGGTATGAAGAAGAAGATGACTCAGTTATGATTTCATCTAGTTCTGGTTTTCGTTTTCTTCCTCAGAAGATACTAGGAGGTTTCGGATTTTTTCCCTAGTTTCTTCATCTAAGTCTAACTCACTAATTTGTTTGTTTAATCTACAAATTTTTTGAGTGTGTCCTGATTTTCCACATTTGTAGCATTTAAAGTTGCTTTTATTTCCCGGGTTTTTGGAAGAAGAAACTGTCTGTTTGTTCCCTTTAGGTTTTGATTTTTGATAATAAGGAATTTGTTTTTGTTGCCGTGGAGCAGGTAAATATTTTTGTTTCGGTCTTTTTTGGTGACTAGGTTTGCAATTTCCAGAACATTTTTGCTTATTTGTTGTTCCTAGAATATCAAATTGTTTGGAGAATGATCCTAGTTCTTGTTTTGGTTTTTGTCATTTCCCATTTCAATGTTTTTTGTAGTTTTAGGTCCTGACAAATTTTTAATCCTTCTTTTTGGGTGAAGCTAATTAACTCACTATATGTAAATTTGTTGTAAGGATTTTGGTTCCCATGGGCTTCTTTGATTTTATTTCTAACCTTTTCACCTAATAAGGGAGGTAATCCAGCTAAGAATTTTTCTTTCCAGAAAGACTGGTTCGAATCTTCCCTAAGCATTACTCTGGTTAAGAAAGTGTTTTTGTACCATTGGAAATCACTAAGTCTTTTGCATCTAAGGTTTGAAAGAAGTTCTGCGTTTTTATCCTTAAGGTGAGATGGGTCACCTACGAAATGCAAAGATATGGCAAGAATAAGGGATGCAACAGCATCAGATATGGGTTCACCATTTTTAAAGATGATTTCGTCATTTTCATCTAATTTAATGGCGTCTAAAATTTGATTTTTTTCTTCTGAAGTTAGG
Source organism: Tamarix austromongolica (assembly GCA_039764185.1). NCBI lineage: Eukaryota > Viridiplantae > Streptophyta > Magnoliopsida > Caryophyllales > Tamaricaceae > Tamarix > Tamarix austromongolica. The sequence goes on from CM077810.1 coordinate 89,107,382, forward strand.
TGGAAATCCCACCATCCTTTGAGTTGGCTTGAGAACCCTACTATAAGGAGTTCTGCTATAGTTCTATCAGAAGTGTTCATTTGGGTTTTGTAAGCATTTGCAGCCATGGTCATTTGTTGTAACAGGCCTAATATTTGGTATTCAGACAGTCCATCTATATTCCATTCATACAGTGATGAGGCTTTGTGGTTGGGCTGTACTAATTTGTTGGGCCTAACTTCTAAGCTGAGGTCAGGTGCGGTTTGTCTAGGTATAATGGACCTAGAGGACATTGGGTCACCTAAACGGGCTACAATAGGTACTTCAGGCTCTTGGGCCTCGTTTGATTTGGTCAGATCCGTTTGGTTAACCATGTTAATTTGGGATATTTGGTCAGGTGTATCTGGAACCTGATTTTGGCTAGATGAAGTTGAAGGGATGATATGTTGCAGTCTTTCCTTTATGGCCCTAATAAACTCATCTCTACCTGATTGGATTGAGGCTTGGCTTGATTTTGATATTTCAAATGGTTTAAATACTGGCATTTTCTTTTGTTCATTTTTCTGATTTTCAGAAACAGTTTGAATAGCTGATAAAATTGTCTTTTGAATTTGTTTATCAAGTTTGGTCAACTGGGTTCCGATAGTGTTCAAGTGGATGTTTGTATAATTATTTTGAAGAACGATGTTTTTAGAATTTTCTAATTCATCATCCTTAGGCAATATCAAGGGTTTTAATTCTAGAGTGGTTTCTCCAGAAGACATTTTGATGTTTTGCAGAGGCGGATGCTCTGTTTCAACAGTTCCTTTTTCTGTTTGCCAAGTTTTGGTTTTGGTTTGAGTGGTTATAGGCTTCATTGATTTGAATGGTGATGGTATTCCATTGTTTGCCAGCTCAATTTCTAACCAATCGAAAAACATAATTCTTACCTTGTTTTCTTTCATGAATTTGCTAATTTGGATATCACATTCTTCAGTTTTGATCACACACACACACACACACACACACACACACATATATATATATATATATATATATATATATATATATATATTTTATAGAATATAAATTAAAAATATAATATAAAAAAATAGTTTGAAAATGGGGATGGGATCGGGGATCGGGTATAGAGTTAGGTTTTGGGGATCGAGTCGGGTTTTAAGAACGGGGAATAAATCGGGGATGAAAAATAGATCGGAGATCGGGTCGGGTATGGGGATTTGATCCCCACGGGGATCGGGTTGGGGAATCCTGATAAAAAAATATCGGGGATCGGGTCGGATTCGGAGATTATTTTCCTTATCGGGTTCGGGGATGGGGATGAGGTTCCCGTCCCCGACCCGCCCCGTTGCCATCCTTGCTCATTCATGAAACCTAGTATTTATTTGTATTAGGGTTGCATCCAAATCTAAGATAATAAATTCCAAATCCATCTCTTATTACAAGTTTAGGATCGAAAAGCATTGCCCACTCAAAATTTAGAGAATTATATATATACAATTTATCTTTGATCCTTCCATACATCCCAATGCACATCAAACCACGAAAAAATATGACTTCATTGTAACTCTTAAAATCTAATTTTAACTTGAGGGAGATAAATTTATCTAATGCAATATCCTTTTGAATAAGAGTAAATTCATTGGAAATTACATGAATATTTTGAACAATAAGACTTACCGATTGTTGCATATTATTGTAGAGGGGAAAATTAATGATGACAAGCTAAGAACATGGGAAGGTGTTAACCATGGAACATATCAAGATATTCATCCCTGCCAAAATTTAGAATAGGAGTTCAAGTAGAAGCTTTGCAAGATTGGTTGAATTAGTTTCATTCCTCTATATCCACCTTAGTAGTATTCTATTTGATGTGCATCATATCTCAGCAGCAAGTCATTGCCATGATAAACAAGCTAAGGAAAAGGTGTTGACCATAAAACATATTATTATTTTTTATAGATTCATCCAAGTTGGTACAATGTTTAAGATATGTTCACGAATTCATGTGGAGTTAGCTTAGCAATTTCATGAATAATTTCTATAGGAGCACTACTAAAAGTAGTTATTGTCCACTCTCATCTCTTATTTGTTTTTATTCCAACCTAAAAGTAGCTATGGACAAAATTTGCAATTAACCTTCCTGTTGTAGTTTAATGTCATCTTCAATTTTCTCTTTCTCAACTTCATTATTATTTTAATTAGAGGTTTTAACCTTAATTTGATTATGGAGTAGGATTACAAATAGTAGCCACTGCTAATAGACTATTGAAAAGTAAAAAAGGCCTAGGATGTAGAGATATAACTAGTGTTGTTAACAAACTAAGTTGGATAAGCTTATTTATATAAGTAAACAAATCAATCTCAAACAAACTCTTTTATTAAATGAGTTGAATTTAAGCCTAAAGAAGTTTGACTCATTTATTTATGAGCTTCCTCGAATTCAATTTGAGCTCAGCTTGACTCATTTGTTTATAAGCTATGTTTGTATAGATTTTACTTAATAAATGAGTATTTAATCAAGTCAAATAATTAAATGAATCAATTTGTTTTTTTTTTAATTTTAAATGAGGCGCATAGTTAAACATGAACTGAATCATGATAAATGAGACAAGCCAAGATGGTTAGCAAACCTTTTCAAGTTGAGCTCATTTGATTTGTTTCAAACTCGTGTCGAGCTCAAGCCTAAAAAACATTAAACAAGGTGAGCACAAGCTTAGAGTATTTTTCTCAATTCGTCTCATCAATAACCTTAGATATAACTAGAGCCAGTAAATGTTTACCGATCTGCCTAATATGATCAAGTAAAACTTAAAAATGTCACAAAGTTGATCTAATCCAAAATTTACCTACCCAAATGCTAATATGAAAATAATTAATCTAATATAAACCCAACCTTTGACACAAGTTAACCGGAAACCTAATATCAACCCAATCTAATCACTACCCAACATGTGAATAACTTGGCCCAATATCAGTCAAACTTAACAAGACCAAATTTGATATTAACATGATGTGATAATAAATAAAAAAGTATACATGTTTTATTATTTATTTAAATCTTTTAAAAATATATTATTTTACAAATTTTATTTATTTTTCTTACTTTTAATGTGGAAATAATTATTCACCAACTATATTATAATTTCATAGATTTTTTCACTCAAAAGCACAATATTTAAAAAATCATAACAAAAAATAAGTAGCATTTAACATCATATTTTTAATTATTTTATTACTTAAAGTTAAATTAAATACTTGCATGCAAGGTTAATGAGGTGGAATAATTTCAGTGGTTTATGTGCATATTATATAATTTTTTAATATCTTTGACTAATTATGCAAACTCACAACTTATAAGCATACATATGTAACACATCCTACAATATCAAATGAACTTATACACATGATCACTAATATTACTCATTTAACAAACTGTTGTAGCAACTATTATAATATATGTTACACATGGTGTGAAATAACATTTCTCTTTTGGTTCCATCATCCATGCATAGCAAGTAGCAACCCATTATTCAAATCATTTTGATCATTAATCTAGAATTTTTTTTACACAAAAGAAAATAATTTATACATTAATTAGTGAATTCATTCAAGTGAAATGTAAATACTTGTCAATAGTTTTTGAATTCTCCAACATCTTCCTTAACAAATAAGATATAGCATTGAATAACAAAATACCAAATAAAAAAATGGAAACATAAAAAATAAACCTCCAGCTACAACAGTTGGCAGGGCCGGTCTTTAGGCTAAGCTACCTAGGCCTAAACCTAGGTACCTAAAATAATAAGGGCCTCCATTTAGTCATTGTGTGGTATATGTATATGTATATATTTTTATTAAAAAAACTTACATGTTAGCTACTACATTTGACAAGAGGAAAAATGGAAGGCAAAATCGGGGAAAGTGTGTTGTTACTCTCTTTCGCAAAGATGAAACACCAAAGGTAGAAAAATCCAAATTTCAAGAATCAAGATAATGATTCATCCCTTGTATTTCTTTGCAACTCTAGTGGGTATAGCAATAGGTTAAATCTCATTCCTTCTCTTGTTAATTTTATTAGCAAATGGTAAAATATAAAAAAACATCTATTTAACCCAATCTTTACTTCAGCAATTGCTTTCAAGTTAGAATTGTTGAAATGAAAATTTTAATGTCTATTTGAATTTGTTGATTTATAATGTTGTAGTTTCAAGTGAATTGCTACTTTGTTCTTAAATTCCTAGCTAATAGCCATCGTCTGTCACTCATTGTTTCTTGTTTGGTGGCACCGGGTTGTTCATCTTTTGTTTTCTACTTTATTTCACCATCAATATACATGGATTGTTATTGGTATCATATTCTTCAAATTATTGTATGTTAGATATTTAAACAAGTTAAAATTATCTTCCTCTCTATTTAATTATTTTAGTTTGGTAGTTTCATATGTAATTAATAATGATAAAATGGTATGGTAATAACACACCCATTTTTCATTACTAAAAATATTTATTTTTAAAATATTAAGGAAACAAAAACACAAAAAAAAATCTTATTTATTGTTGTATTTAACATAAGATAGATGTCACATTGTCTATCACATGCTAGAATAAAGTCTAAGTATCCAAGCCAAATAAAATGAGAGAAATAGCAAGCATAAAATAGTATAAGTACTAAAGAGTTTATCTTTAAAAATAAGGCCATAAAAGCCCAAAATAGTACAAAATACAGAAAGGAAAGGAAAGCATAGAAAAAGATGTCTCTAAAATAGTTCACAATTACAAAGGACCCTCAAAAGAGAATAGCTCACTAAAGTGTCTCATCTCTTAGTGTCTTAGCCCCATTCAATTATGTTAACACCTATAGGCCATCCACCACTACCTATACAAGGTCTTATACTCGTGGAATTGAACAGGTATCCTATTAAGTTGGTACATCAATACTTGTGTGCCGAGTAAGCCAAGTTACCCAATATAAACTTCATAAAGTATATAAGGTCATATAAAGGATACATATCATGTTGGTCATGCATAAATTCATTATCATGCATTAACATGATATTATGATGTACTATGCTCATACGATGCTCATGATATGGAGCAAATATTTGCAAAAACATAGAAACTATCATTTTAACTACTAGTCATGATATCATAAAGGGTCACATGCATCATATAGATTGAGACCACATACATATCATGAACCTTGATTGATAAGCAATGCATATTACATAATGTATGAAGACACTAGAGTTTTGCATTACCAAAAGAGATTATTACAATTATTATCTATACATAATGGTGACCACATAATTCACATCCATGTAGAGTTATAAGAACTTCCAAAAATTGATAAATAAATAAAAAGTTGAGTGAGAGTTTAAGTTCTCCATCATAGGACTCATCTTGATAGCACACCAATAATCAGGGTTACTATATAGAATTTTAAGAATTTTCAAGATTCGTTAAAAAACAAAAAACAAATAAGTGAGTGCTTAAGTTTTCCATTATATGACTCATCCTTGGTATCACACCAATAATAAACATACAAAACTAACCATCATAGTCTACTATTCTTGGACATAAGCCAAGGTATTGAGCAATCTCAACCATCCTGGGTATCCTAATCTTTAAGAGTTAGTACACCCTAAGTACACCAATTTTATAAGAGAGTTGGAGATGTATCAAAACCAACATGTGTTCCCCTACCCATAGGCAAACCATAAGCCAATAGTTATCCCCCAATTATCTACTTCGTGATATAGAGAAACATAGGCTCAGTTCAATTCTCTTCCCCCTTAAATGTTTAGTATCTTATTGTATTAAGAATTCGAGTTATACAAAAGGTATTTATGCCACATAATCCAAACATAACCATAAAAGGTTTCACAATGTTCCATACTTCCCATTGATGGTAACTAAGGTCATAACCATTATTAATCAACCAATTCTAATATGAAGGACAAATCCATAACGATAACATCTATTCATATTCACATGCTCAATACACCACTTAGTTTCTGTTTGTTCTCTCTTTGTATTCACTAACCAAAGTCTAGGTAGATCACAAGACTAAAGTAAAACCATAGTCAACCTAGTCAACTGGTGAACTCTAACCGCAAGTGCACAGTTTTGGAGTAGCATGCAAGGTTGATCTTATAGGGACTAGGGAGTGAGTAAAAGGATGGTGAAAAGATATTTTATTTCTAGACTAATAATAAGGGTATATGAAGTCTTAATATAAATAAAATAAAATATGCAAACAAAATCCACCAATAATATAAGAACAACTAAAATCCAATCAAAGAGAAGGCTAAGGTTTCACGCATTCCCTTTAACCCCAATATGATTGAATGTTAACCCCAAATCCCAAATCAAAACACATAGTCATGAATTCCAACCAAAGTATGTAGTGTAATGCTCTCTTGAGCTACTACACCCTATTATCTATTAATACTCATTTATGTTTAGTATGAATGCAAAAATAGGCAATGTATTACTATATATCATATCCTCAATTTTTAGTTGTAGAGACCAAATGAACATCTCTCATCCTTGTGGTTTGATATCTAGTCATGCTAATGGAGCCTACTCTGACTCATCTCTCAAATCTTGCTGAGTTTCTCTAAATAATAATAGAAAAGTGATCAATTTCTCTATTATACAAATAAAAATATTGGCACGACACATGTGTCAAGGAATTAGACTGGGTAGGTCTTAGATTCTCAACACATCCGAATCAAGGGATTTTCCTCTACCTCATCTCAAATCAATTACCCAATTATAAGTTTCACTAAGCTCAACATATTAAACATAGAGAATTTTATCGGTTGGAAAATAAGTAAATCCAAAGATAAAATACAATACCATCTTTATTCAAGATTAGAAAATTATTGTTCAATCCATCCACTTAGGAATAAGAAATTGAGATCAAGATATGAAATATTATGTATGAATTAGGGTAGGATTAGATTAGGTGATTCCAAGCAAAGAACCCTATATCTCTCTTTTATGCTCCCAAAATCATTGTCTTTTCTCCCATTCATTTCTCTCTCCAATTGAGTAGAAAAAATCCTTACAATTGCATAATAGATCATTGACATGGGAAACCCATGTCAATGGGTGATGAAGGAATTCTCACTATGTATCAACACAAGCCCCTCTACATCATGCGACATTGGTCGTGTCAGGTATGTTAGCTTCAACCATGTTATGTATTTTGAGCATAACTTCTTCATTTGACTTTAAATTTAGCTGATATTAGATGTGTTAGAAATAAAATAGAAATACATACAATGTTCATGTTTAACACTATTCTGAATTCATATCTCATCATGGTTGGATTTGCATGTTTTCCCACTTGTTCATACTTTGAGCATTTGTGTTTACTTTTGTTTTGTTCCAAATGTTATGTTTTAGCTTTTTTTATCCTATTTTATCCAAATACATATAAATATGATCAAGAGAAGTAAACAAGGACAAGTGGACTAAAGTATGAAAAATTATCACGTAATCACACTAAATATTCATGTTAAAGTTCCACATGATTGATATAATCCATACCTATCAACTCCCCCATGCTTGACTTGTTACTTGTCCTCAACAACCAACACATATAAAAGCACATAGAAGAAGTGATATGAAATCATGGGTTCCCTTTCTTAGTAAATATTGTTCAAACACTCACATCACACAAGTTGAATCAACTCATCAAGACCCCAAAAATCATCAACATATAAAACATAGTTCTAAAAAATATTTTTAAGTTACATACTTAGGAAAGAAGTAGAAATGTATTGTTAGATTCTCAATTCAAATTCATGCAAAGAGGAATATTAAAGGATAAAATGTTTCATGGGTTGCAAGCAGCCATGCGCTAAACTAATTCAAGACTTAAGTTTCAAATTGGTAACCTTACTTTAGGTATTGGGACACTCCTCTCTCATATTTACTTATATGAATCAATTTTGAAGTTTTGCTCAAGTCTTTACATTTATAAACATGGTTGCCCATTTGCTTATAATACTACTCGATTCTCCACCATTATAAAGTCTTATGATACACCATAATTAATATGTCTTATTAAGGATATAATGGGGCCAAAGGATAGAATGTTAAAATGGAAATGTTTTGTATTTAGAGCTAAAATTCTAGTACTAATGGAGCATTAATAACAACTATACAAGACTCTTTCACCTTATTCAATCTTTTTTTTTCCTTCTTTCATTTCTATTTCATATTTTCTTTAATCTTCCCAATGTCTTTAATCATGAGAAACAACCCCAAATTTCTTGTTCATTTTTTTCATTATTTTTTTCATTTATTTTTTTATCCTACATAGCCAATCATCTTTTTAAACCTCCATTATACTTAAGATACACCATACTCATACCTTTGTTATCATCTTTAATCATAACTTCACTAGCTTTAGACAAAGGTAGGGATACACGGATAAAGGTTAAAAGTGTGGTTAGATGAACAAAATAGGCCAAAAGCTTAAAAGGGTTAGCAAAAGGTAAAATTTTAAGGTTAGGTGGTTTAGCTAATATAGATTTTATAAGAAGAGAAAAAAATGAATCTATCATCTTAATGCATATTATAAGTGATATATAATTTCGAAGAAAATCATCGCAAGTTCTAGTTTCACAAGCCATGGCAGGACATCATACAAGAATGATAATGAAAATGCTTTTTGATGAATCAGTCTCTTAGGCTCAAAATCTCACAAGGATCAAACATAAATTCTAGTTCTAATCCTATAAATCATAGAACAAGTCAACACATTAGTTATACTATAGTGAAATATAGAAAAATCCCAATTCATATATGACCCTCAATTTAATCAACATAGTTACATTTCCTTCAGAAGGATGCAACCAAAACATTTTAAGCTCAAAGCCAACATCTTTATCGAGAAAACTTTAAGGGGTCTCAACAAGTCAAGTCAACTTAATGCTAAACAATCTTCTATTATCATCAATAAAAGATCATTTCCCACTTTTATTACTTTTTTTTCAATTTTCAACATTTTCATTTTTTTTCATTTTTATACGATAAAGCAACACACTAAAAAAACATTAATGACAAAATGCAGAAAACAAACAAACTCACAACAATAAAAAAAATACCGACTCAAATAAACACCAAATATGACAAATAAAAGACTCATATATACAGAAATCACCAAAACTATTCCCCCATTTTTAATAAACACATTATCTATAATGTGCGAACAAGGTAAAAGGGAAGAGAGGAACTCACAAACCATGGTTACTCGGTTGGTGGTGGAGGTAGAGGTCGAAAATAATAACTTGAAGGGGAGGAGAGCGATGGAGAATGGGAATTATTAGGTAGGTGAATTGTGCATTCAAAAATAACATTGATATCAAACATTTGGTGTTGACATAGGTGTGTCAATCGACAAGGTCACCCTATGTCGTTCCTCCCTGATTCATTTTTTACCGCTTCATAAACACAGCAATGTCAAATGACACAGTCATGTCACGTCGACTCTTCCATTTTGATTTTTTTCTAGCTCTTTTAGTGACATTGCCATGTCAAATATTGGTTTCATTAATTTTTCAACACTTAGAAATTTTTATCCCCTCTTTTTCAATATTGTGCCCAACACTAAGAAAAAATTTTACAAAAAAAATCCCTAGACACTTCAACACTTATATATTTTTTCTCCATCCTTTTACTGATATTCTTTTTGAGAATTCATCACATAGATCAATATAAGCACAAAAAATCTACAAGTTAGTGCAAGTTAGGTTAATCAAAAGATAATAAAGGAAAAAAAATCTAGCTAAATGGAAGCATAAACTTAGATTGCCTTGCAAGAAACATTTGTTTAAAGTCATTAGTTTGGCTCTAGCCTCATTGGGCAATGGTAGTTAGATGTATAATAGTCTTCAACTTTAGAACACCATTGTCATCATAACACTACAATCATTGATTAATCACTTGAAAGAGATTCAAACAATAATATAAAATATACATAATATATCCCACATAACACTCTTACATGCAAACATGCCTATTATTTCAAACTGTATTTTTCTCTTAATAGACCTTGGCATTTTTAAAGACATGAAACCTCAACTCGTCGAGTTCATAAAAAATTGTATAGCTTATGACTATTCGACGTAATATAAATTCTCTAAGCAAGTTACCCATTATATTTCCGCTCAGATTAACCCCTACGATCATAAGATATATAGCGTTAGGACCATAAAACTCATATCCGAGTATTAAAGTGGGAGTCTTAAGTTTTACCTGGTAAAACTTTTCTTCCTGAATAATAGGGTTCTCAGTATCATACTCCATATTCTCTCCTATAGGATGTTGAGGTGAGAACATTCTTTCTTCATATGGTTTACTAAAATAAATTTTTAGAGGATCTTCATTCACTAAGTGAGTTACCTCATCAATCCTACACTATAGATTCTCAAAAGGAGTATATTTACTAGAACTAGGTAAATTAAACTAAACCCTCAAAAAGTGATTATCCAAATTTTTTTTTGTATTGTAAATGTTGAGGAAATGGAATGTGGGGTTGATAGGGCTTCATCTTAATCTTGGAACTCTCACCAAGTTTAGTTCCATACTTACCTCCCCATGAGGTTGGGTTGCTAGATTTGTTTTTTCATCACTCACCTTCTCTTTTTCATCCTTATCCAAGCTCTTGGATGATAATTTTGAAATTTTCTTGCCACTACACATCGTTATTTCCATTGTTCCTTCCTTTATATGTGTCTTAGTATCACTAGGTAAGTCTATTCATCTCTCTTAACTAGTATATAGTTTGATTGTCCCATTTGAACCTCCAAGTTCCTTAAAGATTCCTCTAAGTTCTTCATCCATGCATCATTTGCATTGATGGAATTGGTCAACAATTCCTACAAGCTAGGCTTCATCTCTTGAGGTAGATTTGGAATTTAATAACACAGGGGTGGATGGATCACATGATACTAATTTGGAATGAGATTCTAATCCCACCATGAAAATTTTGGATGAGTGCAACATCCCTAGTCGTAGGCGTCTAAGTAGTAATTAGTTTGACTACCAAAAATGCTCACAAAAATAGTTAGTTCATACAATTGGAAAAACGGATTACCTACTTGACAATCTATACTATCATGTGGTCCTCCACATAAAAAACATCTTATGGTCTGGACTTGCACATTATCAATGCTCAAATTATCAATATTTTGACAAAAAGTATCTATTTGAGAGTAAGGAAAAATCATGATTATTGGCTTCAGATTTTTTTTTTTATTAAGAGCACCTACAAACCACTAGAAGCAAGATTAGATGAATAAAACTTTAAAAAAAATAGGAAGGAGAAAATTTCTAAAGAAAAGAAGATCTATTAGATCCTAAGGTTACTTGTTACTTAGTTTCCAACAACAATGTTAAAAACTTGATGAACTCTAACCGTAAGTACATGGTGTCAAAATAACATGCAAGATCGATCCCACAAGGATTAGGGAGTGAGAAAAAGGATGGTGAAAAGATCTCATATGTATAGAATAATGATAAGAGTTATATGATGTGTAACTATAAATAAAAAGAAAATATGCAAACAAAACCCAACAATAACATAAGAACAAGTAAAATCTAGTTAGAGAGAAGGCTAAGGTTCTACTTAATCCCCTTAACCTTAATGTGATTGAATATTAACCCCAAATACCAAACCAAAATATATAATCATAAATGCTAACAAAAGTATGTAGTATGATGCTCTCTTGAGCCATTATACCCTAATATCTATTATGAATCATCTATTTTTAGTATGAATGCAAAAATAGGTAACGCATTACTATGTGTCATATTCCCTTTTTTAGTTGTAGAGGCCAAACTAACATCTCTCAACCTTGTGGTTTGATCCCTAGTCAAGCTAATGGAGTCCACTCTGACTCATCTCTCAAATCTTTACGAGTTTCTCTAAATAATATTATAAAAGTGATCAATGTTTCTATTATACCAATTAAAATATTAGCACAACACATATAACAAGGAATCAGATTAGCTATGGTTCACATTCTCAACACATTTGGATTAGGGAGTTTTTCTTCACCTCCACATAAATCAGTTATCCAATCATAGCTTCCATTAATCTCAACATCTTAAACATAGATAATTACATCAATTGGAAGATAAATAATCCAAAGGCAACATACAATACCCTATTTATTCAAGATGATAAAATCACTATTCAATTCATTCGAGTGGGAACAAGAAATTAAGATCAAGAGATGAGAGATTGTTGATGAATTGGGGGTAGTATTGCCTTGGGTGATGCCAAGAAAAAAAACCCCTAGATACCCCTTTTGTGCTCCAAAAATCACTATCTTTTTGTCCCATTTGTTTCTCTCCAATTGAGGAAAAACATCCTTATAAGTGTGTAACCGCTCATTAAAATAGTTCGTGTCAATCACGTACATCTTGTGTTGATATGCATTGAAGGAATTCTCACTGTGTTTTAACACAACCCCTTGGTGTCATGCGACATGAGCCGTATTGGCTGATTGAGGTTCAACCATGTTAAGTGTTTCAACTATAACGTCTTTGTTTTACTTTACATTGAGATGATTTTTTATGCATTAGAAAGTTAACATCAATACCTAAAATTTTAATATTAACACTTTTCCAAATTTAGATCGCATCATGGCTTGAATTTAATGTCTTTCCACCTTTTCACACTTTAAACACTCGTGTTTGCTTCTATTTTGTTCCAAATGTTGTGTTTTAGCTTCTTTTGATCTGATTTTCTCCAAATACATATAAAATATGATCAAGAGTATTAAGAAATATTAAGTGGACTAACTTATTAAAAAATCATCACGTAATCATATTAAATATTCAGGTTAAAGTTTTACATGATTGACATAATCCATACTTATCATAAACAAATAAAGAAGGATGGTCAAACATTCCCAAACATACCTTAAGGAACAATATGTGGTTCCCTCTAAACCATGGAAAATAATTAGATCACAAAGATCATAACAATATATAAAATAGGGAAATCAATTGACCAATAAAGTGTATCAATCAACTGACGAAAATGCACTATTTATTGACAGATTAGGCCTATCAACTGACTGACCATATAATATCCTGAATTTATCTAATCTTAATCTCCAGTGATTAAAATTTTAAACTAATTATAATCTTATAAAATTGATAATCTTACCTTATCCTAAATCTTAACATAATCTTAATCTTTATTTTAGGTCATTAAAGTTTTTAACCTAACCCTAACCTCGGATTGTTCATGGTCTATTTTACCCTAATTTCCTAATGTAAATTATTTTAACCTAATTCAAATACTAACCCTAAACTAATTTTATCTTTCTCCTTTTGTTCCTTTTCTTTTTCTTTTCCCTTTTCATTTTCCTCCTTCTCAATTTCCTTTTCTTATTCCTCTTCTTCCTACGTGTTTCACTCTTTCTCCAAGCCATTTTCCTTCTTCCATGTTTCCATCCCTGAACCTACTTACCATACCCTTATTATCACAACCATCAACTCCTACATCTCAAGGGATGTGTTTAGTTAAAAAAGTTATCCCTAACCTAATCATGTATATGTCTCGCTTCCCTTGCTTCCCTCTCTACCTTTCCTCTCCATGCACCCAAATGTGAATACACACACCCATGTACACATAAAGTTCTACCTTGTTTAATGTCCAACTAACTCCATCCCACATTCCATTTCTGTCAATGAGCAACAAGAATCGAGAAGCCTCTTCCTTTCTACCCTTCCTCCTTCTCATCGTTGCCACAAGCATCGCACCAACCTAACAACACTACCCTCCACCATTACTTCCTCCATACCTTCTGCCCTCATTGTCATTCCTCCCTCCTTAGCATCGACTTTCACCTCTATTTCTCCCTCCTTAGCTATGACTTCCACCACCCTTGCACCTCCCTCACCTACAACAACTATCACCATTTCTCACCCCTTACTTTAGCATCCATCACTGTTCCTCATATCTTACCTTCAACCATTTCCTTGTTTCCAAGCCCCTATCAATAATAGCTAATGTTTTACTCCCTCCTTTGTTGCGGCATTTGTTGCCATCCCTCCTTGGTTGCACAAGTTTTGACCATTACAACTCTAAGCCTTGCGATTCACTTTTTTCTCTATTATTCACTCTTCTTTACTTATAATTCTCTTGATTATATTCCTAAGTTATAATTTTTCTCTTATAATTGTATCTTAATTAATTTTTTAAAAGTCTCGAAGGAGGCAGGATAGGTTTATACGTGGTTAGAGACCGGTGTCCTTTTCAGTAAAGATACAAGTCATAGTTTAGGGTTTTTTCTGCTAAATGTTATGTATGATAATTGTGTATTATCATTTTTTTATGATTATGTTTTTAATTTCTTGTTTTTAATGTCATGATATGCTAATGTGATATCATGTGATGGAAACTAAGTAAGATGAGGAAGCATGCACTTGTATAATATTATGTGATAATTCTTATGTTGTGAAACCTAAATGAATTAATATGATATATAGTATTATGTGGGTTTTAATAAGTGTGGTAATATAAAAATGAATATGATTAAGAGATATAGTGATATAATAAATCAAGGGTCATTACATAATGATATCAAACTTATAAGATTTTTTTGGAAAAGATGGACATTTTGGGCATCCTTAAGGATATTTTGGTTAATATGGATTAAATATGAAAATTTGGTATTTTAATATGTTAAATGGTTTAAAATATGCTAATAATATCATGTGAAAATTTTGGAGTAATTATAATTGGCTTAAGTCCCACAAAATGAAAAAATAACTTAAATTGGGAATAGTAATCCTATAAGCAACATTATTATCATAGTATAAGGCATTGGATTTTGACCATCATTTATGGATATGTTGTTAATATTGGAATTTTAGGAGCAAATATTAAATTTGGTGATTATGTGAGTCTTATGGAAAAAAAATATATCTAACTTGTGAAATTAAGGTTTTGTAAGTGTTGTGAATAGTAACTCTAAAGATAAGGTTGATACTGCATGTGTAAGATGTTGGAATTAGACCTTGATTTTTAAAAATCTTGATGATAATAATAATAATATTTGATGAATTTATGCTAAAATTAGTAGACAAATTGATAATATAGAAGGAGTTATTCTTATAATGTAAAATTAGAATCTCTTTGGAAAATTATGACATTTCCCTTGGGGAATGTCCATAACTATGTGGTTGTGACTTACGTGCTTTTAGTTATATTTTATGTGTATCTACATAAGTCCTACCCAATGATTTTGATACAAACAACTAAATAATAAGATATTAATCACTTAAAGTAAAAGACCACATCAGTCGAGTCGAGGTATTGTGTGCTGATTCCACCAGAGGATAATAATGGCTCAGTTGCGTTCTCTCCTAAGAATATAATTATGAGATAAGTAACTAATGAATACAATATTAATTGCTTCAAGTGAAAGATAACGTGAGTTATGACCGAGGTGTTGTATCCATTCTACTAGACTATAATGGTGGCTTCGGTGTATTTTTTTCCTAAGAGGTTTTTCAGATAGTTCCATTGTTTTATAAATAGTGGACAAGAGCATGTTTTCCTAGTATATGTTGGATCCATTACATCGTATGATAATTGTATCTCATGTGTGTTTTTTCCTAAAATGTGCTTTAATCCATTCTACCTAATTAAGAATAGTATGATACCTGAACTTAACATAAATAAAATAATAGTTTATTTTTATATCTAATAACGAGCTTTGGAACCAGTATTTACCTTGCATCACATTCTGTTAAAATGTATGTATGTATATTCTCTAATTTGAGCTTATGAAGTTCTATGTAACTCTATATAACCTTGCTTCAACTGCATGGTTACCTTACTCAGTACGTAGGGTATTGATCATCCTTTTCATGGTGTTGCTCATTCCTAAGAGTAAGGACCTGGATATTTCTGTATAGACAATAAGAACCCATTGGATGATTTTGCTACTTATGATGAGTTATATGTGGAGAAGTGACTCTTTTGTATTAGGCTCAAGTGTAGATTCATGTTATTCAGTTTTTAGCTTTCACCCAAATACATGTTTGGGCTCTTAGTTCCATGAGATCCTTTTTGATGTATTTTGATATTTGTACTTTGAGTTAATCTACAAACTCTTACATATGTTTATCAAAAGTTCTCTTATTCTTTGTGTATCATATTTTAAGTCTTAACTATTCTTTCTTGTAATCGATATAAGGATGATATTGTAAGCTAGACTTGTATATATTACAACAATAACACATGTTTATGTTGATATTACACTTCCCTTAAAAAAAATTCATTAATAAAATTTGGGGTGTTATAGGCCAAGCATAGAGCACATACTAGAATAAGCATAATCAACTGGATGAAGGGAAATATCAACCGGCCAATAAAAGCACCATCAATCCGTCGAAGATGCCCACCAGTTGATGGGTCACTAAGACACATGAATGGGTGTGGCACATCAATCGACCTATAGTAATAATGTTTTGACATTAACTTCAAAAATTAACTCATAATATTTTTCAACATTTCTAACATATGATTACATGGACTCATATACATTATAATCAATTTGGAACATATTTCTAACACCCCTTCATATTTTAAAATCATTAATCAATACAAATCATGCTCATAAGTAAAAGTCATCATAGAAGCATAAAATCCCTAAAACATGCTCTCTACACCACATGCTTCCATATGCTTCATCAATCCATCTTCTTATTTGTGAATTCACTATCATATGCATTCTCACATATCTTAGCAAATCTAAGGCATCACCAACTTTATGCCCAATCATTCAACTTAAGAGACAAGAATGACTTACCTTAAGATAAGCTAGCAAGATTCATAAGAAAATAGGAAAACCTTATCTTGAAACTATAGGATATTGGACACCTTAAAGAAGAGTATTAAACTCATAAAACTCTTCAAAATTTCACCAAGTGAAACAATGAGAGATATAGAAAATTAAAAACACCACATCAAGCAAGAGAGGAACCCAAGGTTAATAAGGCTTAAATATTTCTTAGATTTAATCCTTTCTTGTTTAAAATTAAAACAAGGAAGAAATAGTGGAAGGGTTAGGAGAGAGAGATAAAGACTTAGGGGAGAGGTCAAGTGTAATAAGGTAGAACAAAAAATAGAGACAGGCTTAGAGGTTTTATGAGAGCAAGAATAATAGATATTATAGTATATGATGTAGTGTGATCTTGTGGGAAAATAAGGGTGGGGTGCTATGTAAATCAAAACCCCAAAACCATAGCCCAAATCCTATTTAAATGAGATGAATTTCATAGGTTTGCATTGTTATCTTTTTCCCCATATCTGTAATGGTAACTGGTGAAATTTTCTGAAGCTTACACCTTAGAAATTCAAGTGCACAAGAAGGGAAATGACAAAAAGGATAATGGAATAGAAGATTCTATGGAAGAGGGTTTCTTATGACTTGATTCAACCACTTATATTTACATATAAAAGGAAGAGTGGAAGAAGAAGGAAACTAGTGATGAGGTCACTTTTCACCAATTTAAAACCCTGACTCCTTGAACCCCATTTTGGTGTGGCAAATAAGTTTCAATGGTTTAGAAAACTTTTTAAAAAAATTTTAGAAGTTAATCGTAGCATAAAAATTAAACTCCCAAATCATTTGGCAATTTTTAGAAGTTAAAACAAAAGTGAACCTATTTTAGTCTAATATTCAATCAACCAGTAATCAACATCAATTAGCTGATTATTCATTAGCTGGAACCCCAATGACTGACCGCTCATGTGTTGTCAACTAATGCACTGAAAATCCCACCCCGCCCCTTTTTCCATACTTTTTTTCCCCAAAAATTTCATCAAATCAAATCTCAAACACACATTAAATCAAGACCAAGTACACATAAAATCAAGATCAAATATAAGAACCGACACATTTTAATACCCAATTTGTGGAGTATTACACTAGTAGATTGAAATTAATATAAATAGATTAACTAGCTCAATTTCTAGTGTTCATTTGTATTTCATAAGTTTTCCTTTGTGTAAGTGTAGTTCATTACGCATATTTATGTAATTCTAAGGTATTCAACTAAGTTTCTACCTACAACTTAATTCTTTGTTTTCATCTACATTACTAATATTCTTTTATTAATTTATGTTATGAAGGAACTTACTTATTATAGCAAAACTATTAAAAAATCTATTAGTGTAATTATTATAAAGACCACAAGGAATAAAGTGTTACTCTCCATTTCTATCCCATTAGATTATTACATAATTTTTTGTATCATTGTTTTTTTTCCTTTTGTGTTTATTAATTCTACTAAAAGGTATGAACTTGGATATGAAAAACATAATAAAAAGAAGAGAGTCAAATAATTTAATCAATCTCAACAAGGCACACTTGATAGATTTATTAGTATTAGTAAGCAAAGTACTTTAGAAAACACATGTGCAAATCTTGCAAATTAATCACCTATTAGTTATGATAATAATATTAGTAATGATTTGGAACATGATGAAGAATATAAAGGATAGGAGGAGAGAAAGGAATGCATAGATAGTATGAATTCACATGTAGACATAGATATATATGATTCAAGAAATTGGAAAAAATATTATTAATAACTCAAGTAATTTGATAGTTGAAAAGGGACCTATTAAATATGATAATCAAGACTTTCGTAAAGATGAGAACTCTATACATTTTTTCATTATATATTACACTAGAAAATTTAAAAATGGAAAAATACTTGACCAAGCATGGTTAGTTTACTATTAATAAAATTAGATAGAATATTTTGATTTTGTTGTAAATTATTTTGAAAGTCTAATTTGAATTTTCATCTTGTAAATGATGGTTGTAAAGATTGAAAAAAATCTTGGTACTAAGCTTAAGGAACATGAAACAAGTAGTGATCACATTATTAATATGACTTCTTAGATTGATACAAATGTAAGATTACAAAATATTAAAAAATTCGATAAAAAACTACAAGATTATATAAATAAAGAAAAAGAACATTAGAGGAATGTGTAATTGATAATTATTGGTGTAGTAAAAGCTCTTATAAAATAAATAAATAATAATAATAAAAATAACACACTTGGCATTTAGAGCATGTAGAGAGTCAAATAAAAAAAATTATGAAGATAACAATGGAAACTTTTTTCAGTCTCGGTGTACCATGCGATGCAATGCTGATTATGTTAGTCATTCAACAACTAGATACCTTTTTACACGGGATTTGGAGTAGAATCCCGGTGTGGTAAAAGATAACCCATAATTTATGGATTATTGAGGTAGAATATAGAGTACCATCTATGGTAGCTCACGAGTGTACAAGGATGATGAAGCTTTTACAAGACCAACTAACAAGTAGTACGGTAAAGTTATATTGTGACAATCAATCGGCGATCAATCTAGCAAAAAAGTCTAATATTTTATACTCGGGTAGAGCATGCGGAAAAACACTACTACTTTATCCAAGAAAAAATTGTTGCAAGATGACATTGAGACGGAGAACATCAAAACCGAAGACCAAGTAGGCAGGACATTTTCACAGGACTCGGAAGTCCAAAGTTTAAAGAATCCAGAAGACAGTTTGGCATGACTAAAAGACCAATGAGAAGAGAATATAACTATTAAGTATGAAGATACCAGTAATTCTCTTCTTCTTAGCCATCTTACGTGAAAAAATTTATTAGTAAAAAATTGGGCCGTGCATCAACCTTTGAACTTTGAAGAGTCATTTAGAATACTTATCAATTTGCATAGCATAGAAATGTGTAGAAGAAAATAATGGAAGAATGTAGAATATAAGGATGGAGGAGTTGAAGATAAAGACAAAGGAAGAGGATGGAAACATGCAAAGTAAGTAGAAGATAGGGCTTTCACCACCTCCTCCATCCATCTATATATCTGCATGACTTTCTCCTCATTTAGGGCATCCATGTAGAAAGAGCAAAAAAAAATAGCGGTAGAAGAAAATAGAGGAGCCAGGAAGAGAGTTAGAAATGTGTTAATGCGAAGAAAGAGTCGGGCACCATTTTGTAAAAGAAATAGCTAGTTATGACCATTTATGGTATGAAGGCGTCATAATCGTTTCATCAGTAGTGCATCTGCTCTGAGATATGGTGGACATTTTGAGGAAAGTGAATCATAGTACCATATATAAATGGAGATTCTTTAATTCATTAAATATAATAGATATATTAGATGAAAATTCTAAAATCATTAGTTATTTAATTAATAAACATAATTTTTATAATATTATAAAATATTTAAAACTAAAAGCCAAACGAATAGATGCCTATCAAACTCATGATGTTGCATGCATCAGCGATCCATCATACAAACCTACCAGTGATCTAGCAGCATCATATGTCTAGGAGATAAAGTAGGAACAAATGAGTAAACTAGATATTTTCCTTCGATAGCAGCACAAACATGATACAAGGTTGTTAAACCTTCTTTTTCTTTTTCTTTTTTTGGCTTCAAAAACTGTAAGACACATTGTGATACCCATGAACCAGAAGAAACTTCTTCCCAATTTCATCAACATATCGATGAAGAATCTCTTTTACAAGTCTTGATGATCCTCCGTAGTAGCAGTCTCCCAGATTTACCCAGGAATCCTTTATGCCGTTTATAATCTTTTAAAATCCATATCCGCAGACACTCCCTAGATGTTTACGGTACACAAGATGAAGCAATCACTCAGCAGCACTCCGACTTGTGCTATAAACTCACCGGCAGGGGATATCGAATCAAGGATTAGCTCTTTTGAAGAGGAACTGGCAAGGGTGGACAACATAGTGAATGGGGGCGCATCACTTGATGTAGACCTTGCTAGAAGAGCCGCACTGCAGATGCAACTATGGAAATGGCACAGGAGGAAAGAAGAGTACTGGCGGCAGGTATCTAGGATTCGAGGATTTAAAGATAGAGACAAAAACACGAGATTCTTTCACACGATAGCTGCTGTCCGAAAGAAGAGAGCCACCATCAGCAGGCTGGTAGTAGAGGGCTAGGAGGTCTCAGAGCCAGAAAGAATAAAAGATGAAATCCTATCTTTCTTTAAAAAGCTTTATGAAAAACCAAACCTTCCACAGGTGAGTATTTCAGCCGACGGGTTCCAGAGGCTATCAAGCGAGCAGAGTCAGAGGATGGATAGAATACCCAGTAGGGAAGAAGTTCAGAAGGCGGTATGGGCGTGTGACCCAGACAAAGCTCCGGGTTACGACGGGTACCACATGGGTTTTATCAGAAAAATGTGGGATGTTATTGGGGGAGAGTTTACCAATTCGGTGCTGGAGTTCTTCAGGACAAGTAGGCTACCCAGGGCTCTCAACACTACTCTGATTACGTTGATACCCAAGATAGAGGAAGCGGAAGAGGTTCACCAGTTCAGACCCATTAGCTTAGTGGGGTGTATCTATAAGGTGATTTCAAAACTTATGGCTCAAAAACTGAAACAGGTAGTCAGCGTTTTGGTCAGTGATTCTCAAGCGGCCTTTATAGAAGGGAGAAGCATTATGGATGAGGAATTGATAGCCAACGAAATAGTACAATGGACTAAGAAAAGAAGAGGAGCGAGAGGTGTATTGATTAAGCTAGATTTTCAAAAGGCGTTCGACAGCATTAGGTGGGATTTCGTGGATAGTATACTCAACATTATGGGGTTTGGGAAGGTTTTTAGAGGATGGATTTAGGAGAGCATCACGACAGCAAATATATCAATCCTCATTAACGGAGTACCCTCTGAACCTTTCGAGATGGGCAAGGGTCTAAGACAGGGGGATCCTATATCTCCTTTCCTGTTTGTTATGGCTGTGGAGGCGTTTACCCAACTCATAAGAAGAGGTGTGGAGAAAGGCCTACTGCAGGGTATTATGGTGGGAAGGGATGAATGCATGGTCACTCATCTACAGTTTGCCGACGATACAATGGTATTTTGTGGGGAGTCTTTAGAAAAGGTCAGAAACTGGCGAAGACTTATGGATTGCTTCTTTTTATTATCAGGCCTTAGGGTTAATTTTGAGAAGTCGGAGATTATTGGGCTCGGCGTGGGAGAAAGTTTCCAATCAGAAGCGGCAGGTATTATGGGGTGTACAGTTGGAAAGTTACCTATGAGCTATCTTGGCATTCCGTTGGGAGCAAAAGTAACCAGAAAGGAAGCGTGGAAACTAGTAGTGGACAAGATAAAGAAGAGACTAGCTGGATGGAAGTCTAAAGTTCTTTCACGAGCAGGGAGATTAATTCTCATCAAAAGTGTGTTAAACAGTTTACCGCTTTATTTCATAAGCTTGTTCAGAATCCCTAAGGGTGTGGCGAAAGAGATCATCAGTATTCAGAGAAACTTCTTCTGGGGTAGTAGTGGAGAAAGGAGAAGCCTGCCATTGATCAAATGGGATGTGCTGCAGAGACCTAAAGCTTTAGGGGGGTTGGGTGTAGGGAATCTGGTGATGAGAAACAACGCTTTACTTTTCAAATGGTGGTGGAGGTACTACACGGTGGAGGGAGAGTCATGGAAGCGTATTATAGCATCGATCTACTCCAGCGATCACTTTGGTTGTCTACATATACCACAGGAGCACAGAGGATGGACACCTTGGAGGGACATTGTCCGGACGGGCAGCGTGATTCAGACCACAGACGCAGGCCTAAAGGTTGAGATTGGCGACGGGAAGAGGGTCAGATTCTGGAGTGATGATTGGACAGGGCAGGGAATACTGAGGAACCGATTTCCTAGACTATTCTCGGTTTCAGCTCAGAGAGAAGATAAAGTAGCGGATATGGGAGAATGGGAAGGAGGAAGGTGGGTTTGGAACCTTAGGTGGAGAAGATCCCTGTTTGCATGGGAAGAGGACCAAACAGAGCACTTGAGAACAGCCATTCAGAGGGTGCAAATGAGCAATAGTAGGCAGGATACGATTAGGTGGGAGGGCGACACTTCCGGTATTTTCTCTGTGAGATCACTATGTCAGGCTGAGTACTAGAGGATAGCTGAGGTGAGCCAGTCTACACCGAGCTCGAGTTTGATGTGGAGCAGTGCTGCTCCTCCAAGGTTGGCGCTCTTGTCGTGGTTCGCAGTTCAACACAGGCTATCTACCAGAGACAGATTGGTTAGGTTGCGAATTATAGAAGAAACCGAGGTAAGTTGTCCGTTTTGTCTGGTAGAGAAGGAATCTAGTGACCATATCTTCCTGCACTGTAGAGTGACTGGGAGACTATGGTATGATCTATGTGAATGGATCGGGTGCGAATGGGTGATGCCAGACACAATGGATAAGAATGCTCTAGCCTGGTTAGGAGCTCGAAGCAAAGGACGGGGTAAAGCTATTTGGCAGGCTGCTTTTTTCGCAATCATAGGGTCTATTTGGGAGGCAAGGAATAAGGTGGTTTTTGACAATCAAAAGTTCTGCACCAAGTGGATGTTAATGACTATCAAAATGCGAGTTGGCTTCAAGGTAAAATTCAGTAGTAAGGAGTTCCCATACAGAATCGAGGAGTTAGTACATAATGTGCAAGCTCTCCTATAGATGGTGTACCCTGTCAGTGGTGTCTGTTCTAGCTGCAGTTTTTTCTGTACCAATGGGGTCGTTTGTATTCTCTGTTTTTTCTGAATGAAACTATCAAAAAAAAAAACTCACCGGCAGAGTTTGCCAACGGAAACGACCCCAGTTGCTCTGTCCCAACATCAAAGCAAAAGCCTTCGAAGTGGATTTGATCCGGAGTATGTAACCAGTGCAAAACACCATTAAACGCAACCGGCGGCATAAGAAACAAGGTGAGAAGTACCAGCCGTATAAACATCTAAATAATAACAAATCTCATTTCTCCTAACTCTTTATTGCAATCTTGTATTGATTTGTATTAGAGGGCTGTACCCAAATCCAAACATATTTAAGGTTGGTTGTTACATCTCTTTAAGGTTCAGAATAATCGGGAAGCACGATCACCCAACCTGAGGTTAGAGGATTACAGAGAAAAAAATGAACATTTGTCGCTGAACCTTTCATACGCTCTGAATGATATACATCAAACCAGGGCACAAGGTGACTTCACGGTAAGTAACGTACCGCCCAAAATCAAACTTTCATCCATGCAAAATCCTTCTGAACGGGAGTACATTTTGGTCTATTGCTATTTGTTTGTTTTAGTGTCAATCCTTCCTGCTAGGATGCAATATGGCGATTCAGATGACGAAGTTGCATTGTACAGTGAAGAACCTGATGGCGTGGGATAGAAATAATGGACCGAGTAAGCACAGACAAGTTACTACTACGTACTATATAGTAGTCATTGATAACACGTACATATACCGTACTGTTCCACATATGCCACAGTAAAATGCATGCTCTAATAAAAGCACTCTAACTGCTCTGCCCTAGTATTGTCCTCTTCCTAGCTAGCTAGCCATCACAACCTTATACTTTGATGTGTAAGGAAGAACGGGCTGAACCTGATCGACGGAGGAGTAACTAGCTAGTACTATATTTTTATCCTATGAGGGGCAATCCTTGACTCAGTAGATTATCAGCCAAGATCTTATTAGCAGCTTCAGATGGATGGAATCCGTCCCAGAATACGTAGTTAGTCGCATTGGAGCATGTTCCTACTGATCTTTCATTGCAAAGATAGGATGTTTCTAATGTGCCTGTGCCACAACAAGCTTTCCTTGCTTCCGAAAACCCTGCATCATCATCATAAATTTGATCAACTAATTAATCCTCTAATGCTTGTTTGTTCCATATATAAACCTTCTCTGCAGTATGTATGTAGGAACGTATTACGTGTATTAGGTACTGTGTGAGTAGCTTATGTTATGGCTACATGATGATAGCACTGATTTTATTTATTTTATTTTTATCCGGTCAAGTCTCCATTTAAGCTTTTTTAAGAAATATTATGGCTTAGACCCAATTTTCAAGAAAAGTTATTTCATTTAACCACTTATCATTTCATAGCTGTGAGGCAGTGGACGATTGGTTATACTGATGAATTTATTTTCTTCTGAATGAGTGGACAGAGATGTACTTCACCTTGTTTCTTCAAAAGCAGAATCTGCTAGTATTTTTTTGTGTTGCAATTAATTGACTGAATATATTCCTACTCAGTACTCATATTGATGGGAAATAAATAAATATATTTGATAATCATGGCAGGTAGTAAATAAATTTACCGTTCGCTGTAGGCTTAGTAATCATGTCGAGCAGCGGTCCGTATATATCAAAGACCACTAATTTGAGATCAGGAAACCTGTTCTGCAAACCTTGTGCTGTGACTTTGAGCTTATTGTTGAATGAATTAGCATCTCTATTTAACCTTGCAACACACTGATTCATTCCTCCCCCGAAAAGTGTAATGGCCGCCGGCAGACATCCCATAGGTGGCAGATTAGTTACTCCAATCCTCCTTGCACCGTACCCATACAGAGTCTGTTGTAAATTATAAGAAGCTTGTTACATATATTTAGTATCCATTCTAAGAAAGAATGAGCAACGCAATGAATAGTTGTAAAGAAGCAAACAATCTTTTTGTCGTCTATATTATATTATACATACATACATATATATATATATATTCCTTTGAGCATTATTTGTCATTAATTATGGAGCATCATTTGTAGCGAAAAGAAGATTGAGAATAAGAAGAAGACAGATAAGAGACCTGAACAACTGTATTGAAGGATCTCATGAGAGTATCTGCATACTGATCTGGTGTATACTGCTTGTTCAGCACCGGGTTGATGTAATAATTCTGGATATAGTCACTGCTTCCAGCACCTAGAAGGTGAATCCCACCGGCAACCATCTCATTTGCTTTTTTCTTCCCAACCAGTTTGTCTAATTTTCCCTGGTATTCTTTGAAATTTTGAAGCTGCTGGCTCATTGCAATGGCTCTCTACAAACAACAAAACAAAATCAGTCCAACTCGATCATCTGCTGCTTTTTTCTATGGCAAACACTGTTTAGTTTTAAAATAGAGGGAACTCCAATGGTGGTAAGTTAATTTACGTTGAGAGTCGCGGTGCTACGGTCGTAGCCAGAACCAGCAGAAGCGAAGTTAGCACCAAACATGAGATTCTGTCCCTGGGCATCTTGGCTAAGGTAAGCCGATGGGTATGTAGTGAACCCCAGGAACTCAGCTGCCATGCATTTTCTCCTGAATCAGAGTCAAATTGAGTGCAGAAAAGGACCGGGGGGGGGGGGCGTAAAAGAGTGGGTTTTGAGAAACATTACCGGTGAAATCAGTGGCAAGTTTGCCATTACAGAACCTTCCAGTAGGTTTATGTGTAACAAAGTCTCTTCCATAAGGAGGGAAATTTGCCTTCAGGAGCGTATAGAGATTGTTGTTATTACCTACATCAACAACCGAATCTCCAAAGATGCAGAGCATAGGAACAAGTGGTTGTCCATTCCCTAATGAAAATGCCAGAAAAACAAGGAGAAACCTAAGAACCCAAGTTGGAAACACCATGTTTTTGACCTTAGAGAAAGAAAATAGTGAAATGGAGGGGTTTACTTCCGAACGAAGGGGAGAACATAAAGGGCAGGTGAGGGTGTATTTATGAATGAGCTTTCGCTCCTGAGAAAGATTCAATATAGAGTAACTGCAACGAGTCCCTATAAAGCAGCTGCTTGTTTCAGCATTTAAGAGGGCCGGGCTTGTTCCCTCTTCAGTCTTCATAAAGCTTTGTGTGATTTTCTGTCCTTGTCTAGCAACAGTTGATACGGACGAGGTTGACCCAAAGTTAACTTCTGCTTTCGTGCACTTTTGTTGTGTGGTGAGTAAATGTCACATTGGTTGGTTATAAATGTCGTCCGAAAATTTTTTCTAATTAATTTTTGAAAAAAAATTATTAATGATTTATATCAATAAATATCAGTAATAGTTTTCATTTTTTTTATTTTTTTTCTTAATTTTACTAGATTTGGTCTATTTTTTTTAAATGCATATAATGTGTGTGTGTGTAATATTTTATCATTTTCTTTCATCCTTATTTTTTAAATATTTAAAAAATAACGTTTCTAAATTTTTTATTATCCCGTCCTCATTCCCATGCAATATTGATTATATTTGGACTCATGTTGCAAAAGGTGAAAAGGTTATTATGATGTAATGACTCGTAAGTTGTAAAGTATAAAAACGACAATTAGGTATTGTAAGTTTTTATATCCCTAGGTGCTTTCCTGGACAATCGAGCACCATCACATTGATGGCATCCCTACCCTTGTTCGCCGTTTTAAAATAAAATGGTGGGACAACTTTCAAGCATTTAATAAAATCTCAAAATAATTTGTCCGAATAGAGGCAAAGACACAGAACCCAGGCAAACCATTATCCTAAATTCTAATGGACCCTTTGCAACCCATTTTCTTGCTCAAAAATCCTTTATGGTAGCATGACTTACATCAACAAAAATTAAGGAAGAATACCTCTCCATTCTTGGCCAAACATTTTCACAAATTAAAACCCCTCCGCCTTCTTCATCAAAATCTCCAAATTATAACGATAATAATAAAGACGACTGTTATCAAATACTTCCCAATATTCATTAATGGTCTCTACACATATAAATATCTCAGACAAAAGGTGTACCCGCAAGCATGCATCAATCAAAAAAGCCAAAAGCAAAAGCTGAAAGTAGCGGTCACTATAGCACCAAAAGTAAAAGTAAAAGTTGAAAGGGTCGGTCACTGTAGCACCAGAAGTAAAAGCTGAAAGCATCTTGTGATTTTCAGATCGGGCTATCATGATGAATCTACTTTCAGTGGATTTACCTGGACGAATCTACTTTTGGTGGATTTAATTTACCAAAATCTTCAAAAGTTATAATAATTCCATCCACTCGATCCCCAAATCCCCAGCCTATGTAATGGAGACTATGATTTCATTAATAGACATTGTGTAATTTTCTTTACTTCAAATTCTCTAATTATAACCTACCTTCACACTCAAAATATTGTGAGGTTCATGTGTTGAACAATACTTACAATCCTGTGTAACCTATTCAAGCAAAATGAATGAAATTTATCAATTCTTACTTTACTTCATGTGTCTATAAATCTTCCTCTTCCTTATATATATCATTTTATCTTAAAAAACAATACACTTATCTTATGCGCCATCACCAATCTTATCTTAGGCCAACAAGATGGAGGTAAATCGCAGCATGTACCTCATGATTGCAAGAAACATGTGTTTACGATCGCAAGTGCCCACAAGTAGTCAACCCCTAACTAGTGACTATAATCACCGGTGTAAATCGAGTTCTCACACTACAATTGGCAAAATTACTGCAGTCATTTCGTTTCAAAAGACTTACATGTCCTTTCACCCCTAAGATATGTGCCGGGGCAATGTGATTCGAACTCAAGAACCCTCATAGAAAAAAAATCAAAGCCCTTTCCACTAAAACAAGAAAAGATCCACATATATCTATTATCTATTATTTTGAGTGGTGGAGTAGAAAATAACTAGTGAAAAGTTTATGGTTTTGGATCCTATAGGAAAATATTTTGGTGTTAAAAGTAGATAAGCATGAGAGAATAAATAAGTGGTGGAATTAGCATATTTACTAATAGAATGGGTCACTCTGTTTATAATATGGCACACATTCTAAATCAATGGTTTGGTTATGCCAAAAAAAAAAATAGGGTTGTACAAAAAAAATCTAAATTTTTTATCCGGTATCCTAAACTATCCAATTGCAATCGAAGTGGATATTTTATTCTTTTTTTTTTTACCAAATTATCTAAAACCAATGAAATATTCAATTATTATGAGTACTATATTGTATTTGGAGTATATTATGATGTAGTTTGATACATTGTATTGTATATATGGTATATAATAGTATGTTGTATTGTGTTTGGAAGTATTGGAGTATATTATTTTATATTTTTGTGTATTATATGGTATTATGAAGTATATTATATTGTATTACACTATTTTTCCTATTTTATGCTTCTAATTATTAAAATAAATGTAATATAATATTTTTAGATATATTTAATATCTTATCCAATATATTAAATATAAATATAGATATATCTTAATGGATATAAATGTCCCCTTTACACACCTCTACTTTTATTGACTATGCCACACTATCATCTCCTCTTCTAAAGCCCCAAAACGTACCAAGTTTGATATTATTATTTTTAGTTTGCCTAATTATTGGGCCAAAACAAGTTTCTCTTACAACATCGGAATGAATACGGCCTCCACCTCCATCCACGAGAGGAGACATTAATTAATTAAGCTAATAGATTTCTTGATTATATTAACAATTTGGACATGGTGAGTGATCCCTTTTCGCAAAATCTATCCATCCCATAAAATTTAAATTGACTTACTACTTTCACCTTTTCCATATATAAGTCTCACTCCAACGAATTAAATTCCTTATGCCTCACTATATGTGCACCTCTCTCCCTCCTAACTTTGTTTATTATCTCCTACACGTGTGATATTCAACACACATCGCTCGGTCCGGATGAGTTCGGAGTCTCCCTTCGGACGAATATTATCTTGCACCATGTTATACCGTGAGCATGGTTTAGCCAACCAGTTCTATAAATCGAGATAAATATATGAGAGAGCACATATGTAAATAAGTTAAGGTGTTTTATTTTGTTTAAAATCTTAGCAATGAATTTATCCTTAATTTTATATATTAAAAAGTAAAATAAGTATACCAAATGCTATTGGATTTTTTTTTTAAAAAAATAGACTCATATTGATATAATTTTGATATAAAAATATGGTGAAACATAAACACAAATTTAAATATCAATAAATAACAATGGTAAAACATTAGTAAAAACAATGGTGAAAAGTCAATAATAATAATGATTATGGATTAAATATGAAAGTATTTATGGTGAAATATAAAAACAACTATAGTGAAACAAGACACTTTAGTTTTATCAAAAAAAAAATCACAACAATAATTGGTGAAATATAACAATAAATATGTTGAAACATAAAGGCAATGGCAGTGAAACACAAAAATAACAGTGGCAAAACATAAAATAGTGGTGGTAAAACAATGAGGTAATTATATTAAAACAATTATTCTCAAGAATGTAATGATATATTTTATTTATTTTTGTTAATGACATTAGTTAAAGATAAACTAAGTTATAAAAAAAGGTAAATGAAAAAAATACTTACCTGACACCTAGTTATACATTGCACACCTTGTAAACACTCGAACCATAAATCAATTGCTCCCTAAGCATCCACATCAAAAACGTTGCTAGATTTTTTAGACGGATTTGCAATTTTTTTCCCTAACCATGCAATAATCCATACGGATGAGGTTAACACAAAATTAACTTGGTTTTCGTAGTAGTGTGATAAATAGATGCCAATTGCTAGGATATATTTGGGCTTATGTTGCAAAAAAGTGAAAAAATTATTAGATGAGTCCTGTATACCAAGGGTCTTCAATGAGTTAGATGAGTCTGGTTTACATGGGGTCTGATAAATTATCGCAAAAGTAAAAATGTCATTAACCGTCTAGTATGGCGCACTAACTCTAGGCTTCTTGTGCTAACCATAGATTATTTTGAAAAAATAAATAGCTTTGGTGGATGATTATATATATCTACGTGTTTGATAAGTAAATATGCTACAACATCTTTTAAATTAATGATATAGATTTTAATTATTTTGATTTTATTTTATTTCAAAAAATAATATTTATTATAAAATTATAGTTTCATAGATAATCAACTTCCGAAAAAGAAAATTAGGGAGCATTGGATCATCTATAAAGGATATATTTTATAAAATTAGTTTTAAAAAAAAAATTAGCTAAAAGCTTAAAAGATAGTAGAAATTTTATAATAATTTTTTGAAAATTTATTATAAATTAGTATTAATTTATTTATCAAATGATATTTTTTTTTAAAAATTCAATAAGCTAAAATCGTTTGTTGTATTATAGCGAGTTATCTTGATCGTCTGCAAATAATACTATTGTATAAATCAATGGAAATGTTGCCACGTGTGGGACGATGCTATAAATAGATTGACGAATCTGCAGCATTTTGATTAATGTAGATAAATAAAGCCAAAAAATTGAAACTTCAAAGTTCAAACCATGTACCATCAAATCTGTCTTACAGAAGCCAGCTTTGAGTGACAACTGACAAGTAGTAGTCGAGAGTTGCGCTTGCGCACATCTACAATGATGAAAGAAAAAAAAAAGGAAATTAATTTCAAATTTGAGGTAATATCAAAATTTTCGAGCTTCCCAAATGTCAAAATCGAGGTTCTTCGGGCCGTCCACGGGGCTTGTCACCTGTGAAGCGCGCAAATGCAGTCTGATTTTGATATTTTTTAATATATTTTTAGATTAATATTTTTTGTTGGAGTATATATAAGAATTTTTTATAAATAATAAAATAATCATTATTAATAACAATTATAAAAAATATCTATAAATACATTATATTTTACTCAATAATTTTTGTATCATTTTTTGTACCTCCTTAATATAAAATTATTGTATTATCTCCAAATATATTTATCTTTTACAATTTTCTTCATTAGTTTTATTTTTAAAAAAATTGGTCCTACTCAATTTAATTTTTTTAAATCTTTTAGATAATCCAAATGGTTCAAATTTAAAAGAGCTTCCAAATCAGAATATCCAAAATTTATAAAATTTTAATTTTAAGACCATCGCAAATGAAAGTGTGATATTTGGAGATTGAAAGAATTGAACACTTGGATTGAAGGAGTCGTTAGTCTCATTTTGATAATATTACATACTTTAAAAACTATAATTTCGTGGATATTGAAAATTATGGACATTTAGAAAAATTTTATGGCGTAGGACTAGAAAAAACTATGAAGACGGTGATGAATCAATTTTCTTATATTAACAAAAAAAATATTAATCGATTTATTGATTGTTATAATCGTATTTTTCAAATTTTCACAACATGATTTTAGTTATCTGTTAGTTACATCTATTAATGATTCTGAATTTCCATAATTTTCCACCTAAAACCTATTCGAAGACGACACTCGGATTGAATCTCCCAACGAGATTAAAACTTGGTCTTATAATAAATAGATAGATAAAGAATAAGATTTTCTCCTTAGTGGATTGATACATTTTTCAGATAATTTAATTTAAGAAAACAGACAGACACATAAGAATTTCTGGAAAAAAATATATATATGGCATACTTTAAAAAATATCATGGCGTAGGACTAGAAAGAACTATGAAGACGGTGATGAATCAATTTTCTTATATTAACAAAAAAAATATTAATCGATTTATTGATTGTTATAATCGTATTTTTCAACGTAATCAAAGTGATGTCTATGAGAAAAATGTAATTAGATATGCATATAAAGAATATAGAATGAGATATAATAGTACTTTCAGTAGTGAACATGTATGAAAAAATTATAAAAAGTAATCCAAAATGAATGATAATGAATCAAGGTAGTGGACAAAGTTATGCATCAAAGCAAACAAATGTTTCAAATTTATCTACTCCTAATACTTCGGAGATTGAAATTTCGTTAGACTGACATATGGGCCAAAAATCAGCAATGCGAAAAGCGAGGGAAAATGCAAAATAAAGTAGCCAATTTGAAGGTAGAGAATCAAATATTGATGGACTTTTAGAAATTGTTAGAAAGCGAAATGCGATATTAGAAAAAAAAAATGACATTAGATAAGAAGAACGATAGGGTTGAACAAAAATAGTATAGGGCTTAACGAATGTGGATGAAGGAAAAAGAATTAGACGTGGTTATAATTTTTCATGACACGTATAATATGACTAACTAAGAGAAAGTATATCAATAGATATTATATGCAACAGCCATGAGAAGGATGATGAAGAATACTTAATTCCACTATTTTAATATATTATTTAATAGATGTGTAATTTATGGTTTAGTAATTATATTGTGTTATTTATCATAATTTATGTATTATTTAAAATTATTAGTTGTTATAATATTTATCCTTATATATGAATGTTTAATTTTTGTGATAAATCAACTGAATGTACTAAACACTAATGGCACAATTTTATTAAAGCAACTCTAATTCTTAAAACAACAACTCATAGTACCGATTAGATCTTTGTAAAAATGATGATAAATAAAAAAATTACAATGATACCCATCCTAATTCCCCACGCTGTGTTTTTTTTTTCAATTCCTTCACTTCTTGTTTAAGTTTAAAGACATCATTCTTTAAGCTTTCAATCAACTGTAAGACATCTTTGCAGAAATTGCTCAATTAGGGTTGGACAATGAGGTTTGGAGATGATACTGAAAGTATCAGCGTAACCTATACAAAATAATTACATGTCCAATACTTGTATTATAAACGACTAGGGTTACTTACTACGTGAAATTCTTAGCTTAGCAACCCTATCAGAATAATGACAAGGTATGAATTGTTGTATATTAGTTGGAATAACATTTGAAGATATTGAAGATGAAGACATTGATGACTTATTTGTTTTGACTGTAAAGTATGAATGATTGGGGTTGAAGTTCTAAATTTGTAAGAAAAAAATAGCTTAAAGCCCATATGATAATGTACTATTTGATTCTCTTATACATATCAGTCATTGTATTGTCACCTCAATATACATAAATCGCTTGAAGCTCATATGATAATGTACCTTTTAATTCCCTTACATATATGAGTCATTGTATTGTCACATTAATATACATAAATTGTCCGAAACTCATGTAATAATGTACCATTTGATTTCCTTACACATATCAGTCATTGTATTATTACCTTAACATATATAAATCGCTTAAAGCCGATATGATAATATACCATTTGATTTCCTTATACATATATATATAGAGAGAGCTCTCTTGCATATACATGCACAACTTACCTTGGATAAAAACAGAAGAAAAATACTCCATACATAAATCACTCTCCTCACATCACCTTCATATATATCTCCATACTTCTCAACCAACAATGTCAATCGATTCATCTTCTTATGTCTCCACAACTCTTGATGAGATGTTAGTTGTTGAAGCAATAGATACGACTCTCAAAGATGTTATTGTCAAAATTTAGAGGAGCAACTGGAAGAAAACAATAAGTCTTCTTATAACATAATTTTAATGCCTAAAACCATTACTTTCATTTAACATGAAAAGTAAAAAAGAATAAAACAAATGAAAAAAGTGCGTTAAAAATTAAACCAATCAGTTTCCAAAAAATCTAACACTTATTTTGGTTAATATGATGTTATATGTCTATTGTGTTGATAATTATCCTAAACAATTGCATAGTAAAAATTATTCCTAGTTTTTAAGTCATTAACATAAATCAACTTAGGTGAATAATTTAGCATTTAATAACAAAGAACCACTTATATGCAATCAACATCTAATTCATTATGGTATATCTTATATTTTAAGCTTATTGTTCTAATCCAACATGTTTAAGTTTAATTTCAACCAATGAATACTATTGATAAATTAGAAACTTTTTAATGTAGCTAGTTTGATAATAATGAATTAAAGAAATAAGTAGAGGTAATATCTGTGAAACAACCCTTCGTATATTGCCATATATTATATTTTTATCTTTATTTCCCTATCGAATATATGTTTTATCATTTATATGCAAGTATCAATAATGATCCCTCGACTGTGTGGTCATTCCCTTGATTTTCTGAAGAAAATTTCCTAACATATATTTGAATATTAGTTTATCCACTAACTTTATGACATATATTCCATATATGAGAGCATAAGCTAATGATATTTATAAAACTTGAATGTCATGATAAAGATGTTTCATGAATTCTTCGTCACCCTTGTGTGTAAAGTTTGTTTCAAATAAATCTTAAGCAAACAATCAAACATCTCAATCACATCAAATGGTGAAGTACATAGTATACTTCAACTAACTTAAATTTGCACTTTATTTACCCTTTCATTCTACACAAGACATTATTTAGATAGTAATGTTGTCGATGTGTTAATGATGGCATGTAACTTTATCTTTTAAGAGAAATATTAGTAGCTTTTTGAGACTTTGTAGGTAGTTAAGGAAGGTAATATTTAATAATATTTTGGAATAAGTACTTGAAAAATAGAAAGTTTCTACATTTTTTTGGTAAGTAATTTTTTTTTTGTGTGTGTTATTTGAAATTGATAGGTATTAAAAAATTAGAGATTAATAGTTTTAGATGTTCGAGAAGAAAACTGATGAGCTCTGATTATGGAAATCAACCATTCAAGACATATTTTAGGAAGAAATTAAAAAATAGGAAATAAAATTTTATAAGCCTATCTTTTAGTTATTTATCTTATTATCTAGTCAATCAATTATGATTTTATGAATTATTTTTTTACAATCATATTTGTTAGATATCTTTTAGTTAGTATCTAGTAGCATACTATCTTATCTTTTGTTGGTATCTTATGCTTATATAAGGGGGATTAGTCTCATATGTAAAATCAGATTTGCCTATGAATAGAATGAGAATTGCTAATCGCATTTCTACCCTATATCACTTTTGTTCATTAGCTCTTCCTTTATTCTTATTTAATCCTCTTAATCTCTACCTTTCTAATCTCTATCAACTTGGTATCAGAGCCTTAATCTTTGTTCCTATATGTTTAGCTACTACCAATTCGTATAAAATTCACTACCCACTCAATCCTACTTCAAGAACCCTAGCCAAAATCTTAATTCATCACATATTGAACAAAACATGCCTTAATTAACCCTATATTTCTCCATGTTAGGTAAATAATACCAAATAGAGCCTTAATTGAGCACTAATTAACCCCAATACACCCCCAATTGATTGTATGAGACTGAAACCTAAACCGTAAAATCACAACCATCATCTAATCTAGATAATCGAGTAGAAGTTGGATATATTAACAACCTAAACACATACAAATCAAAAATAGAGAGTGCCTTACTTAAGAAATGAACATTCAGAGAATAAGTTTCATCAAATTTTGTTAGAACTTGGTTGATGAAATCAAGCTTCCTTTGCTCAGTGTTGCCAAACTGTATCACGTTAAGGAATCACTCCACACCACTAGTCACAACCTTAACTGGGTGTCATCATCGATTGCAACCCTACCCTTCTATAATGGCAGGCGGTCCTTAGGTTTTGGTTAAAAGAGTGTGTTAGCCAAGCCTTATTTCTTCTATTTACTCATCCGTAGATTTCAAAGAGAACAAAGTTCTGGTAGGAATGATGATTAATATAATTGTTTCGAGTACTTGAACCATAAGTGTAATGTGAGAAAAGAATAATGGGTCACCATCACTAGATTTATTAATATACTTAAGGAGGAGCTCAAGATAGATATAAACTTACATGCATTGAATACCTTAAGTGATGGATGTTAAAATGCATTAGAAATAGAGAGTTACCAAAATTCTTCTTAATCTCATAGTTGACTTCTCAAGTTAGTGAGTTTAGGAAAGGAAAAACTTCTTCATTCCATAAACATATCGGTTTATATCAAATATACTCTAGGGGTAACAATCAATCTAAGTAATTCATGAATTCTGATAAAGGAAGTTCTTACACCTCATCATCACCATCATCTTCCAACCCTATAAATTCTAGATAATCTTCTTATTCATATATGGTGTGTCATAATTATCACGAGTAAGGTCATCTTATAGCTTATTATCCTAATAGTGCCCTTCCATATGATTAGGCACTCATGAAGAGGAGGAGCCCATTAATGAGGTTGTAGAGATGATTAAGGGAGATACGACTTCTAAAGGAGAGAGTGAGGAGGATAGTTATCTGAATATTATGAGGTGTGAATTTTGGAAGGGGATTATAAAATTTGAGACCAAAGTTAACTGTGGTGATAAAATTATTCGGTTAGTTATTGATAATGGTACTTTCATCAATGTGATTTCTAAGTATGTTGTTAAACTTATTAATCTAAAGTGTGAATCATATTCTCATCCCATCAAAGTTTCTCAGGTGGATAAAAATTCTTTGATGGTTTCCAAGAGATGTCAGGTTCCTTTGCATTTTGGTGCATATCATGAGAATTTATGGTGTGATGTTTTGTTTATGGATGTTACACATATTTTGCTAGATCAACCCTAGATTTATGTTAATAATTCAACAAAATATGGGAAATACAACATTTATGTGTTTTCTCATGGTGGAAAGAGAATTAGGTTAAGCACTACTAGACCATCAGTGTCTCATCACAAGTTTTAAAAGAGTATCTCAACCTCTTAATCCACCCCACTCCCAATAAAGTGCATTTTCTTTTAACACATGAGTGTTACCAAAAGGGATGTAAGTTAAATATGTTACAAGATTTAGTATCCAAAATAGAACTCAAGTTTCCCTTAGTCACTTCTAGTGAGCAATCTTCTGAGCTTAAAATGCTTCTTGACGAGTTTAAGGATGCTACCCCACAGGACTTACCCCTTGAGTTACCACCCGTAAGAGACATCCAACAAGCAATAGACCTTGTTCTAAGAGAATCATTTCCTAAATTACCCCCTTATAGGATGACTCCCTAGGAATATGATGAATTAAAGAAAAAAAGTTTTATCTAGAATAGTCTCATCCCTTATGTTGTTCCTACCTTGTTAACTCCCAAAAAGGATGGTTTATGGAGAATGTGAATTGATAGTATAACCATTAATAATATCACCATTAGATATAGCTTTAACATACCTAGAATTTATTAAATGTTAGACCAAATGGTAGGATATAAGTGGTTATTAAAATTGATCTTAGGGCATGATACCATAAACTTAGGATTAGACCCACTGATGCATGGGAAACTGCTTTTGATACTCCAAATGAAATTTTTAAGTGGTTAGTTATGCCTTTTTGGGTTAACAAATGCACCTAGTACATTTATGAGAGCTATGAAACACATTCTTTATCTTTTTATTGGAAAGTTCCTAGTGGTTTATTTTGATGACATTTTGATTTATATCCCATCTTACAAGGAACACTTGCAACATCTTAGGTTATTCTTAGAGGTTCATAGAATTGAGAAGTTATATATTAATCTTATTAAGTGTTATTTCTTGCTATATGAAGTTATATTCCTTGGGTTTGTTGTATTAGATAAAGGAATCTCATGTGATCCATAAAAGATTAAAGCTATAATTGAGTGGCTAGAGCCTAATATCATTTTTTATGCTAGAAGTTTTTATGGTTTAGCTACATTATATAGGAGATTCATTAATAATTTTAGCACTATCATTGATCCTATTACTTATTTCCTTAGGAAGTGGGTGTTTAAATAGTCTAAGGTTGCTAAGTAAGCCTTTGTGGAAATTAAGCAGAAATGACAGAAGCTTGTATTTTAGGTCACCCTAAGTTTAACAAGGTATTTGAGGTTGCTTGTGATGCTTTAGGAGTTGGAGTGGAAGGTGTTTTGAGTTAATATGGTCATCCAATAGCTTTCTTTAGTGAAAAACAAAATGATTTTTATCTCTCATATTTTACAATAAACTAATGATGAATCCATGGTTAGTCTCATGTTCATATTGTAGTTTTGTGATGAACTAAGTTGCTTTCATATTATTAAATGACTCCTATTGGTGAGCAACTATAAAGGTATTTGGTTTGAATTTTAGTTGTAATGTTGACTCCTACAAGGCTAATGCAAATAAATTTTAAACATATTTGATTCATCTTTTTTAGGTGCCTAATATATCTTATTTATGAATTTAACTATATGAAGAATTATTGGCATGATTGAAAGGGGGAACACAATTGCACATTTTAGTTACCCAAATTATTCCAAGTAGGACCTATTCGCATTTGTTGGAAACCAAAGTTACATATTTCACTAATTCTGTAATGTGTTATTACTAAAGTTAATTCTATGGTATATCTACTTTGCGGTTTCTAGTTTAAAAGTGGTTAATAAGAGAATTGTTAATATGGTATTCTTTTGTATATTTAAATTTAATAATCATAATTTTATTTGGTTATGAATAAAAAAATGTTTTCCCTCTTTATATACTTATCATCTTTGGAACAATATCCTTAAAGAGTTGAATGGTAATTTAGAGTCATAAATGTATTGAATCTATGATCTTAAGTCTGGAAAAAAAAATCCTTCACATAGATAAATTGGTCAGAGTATTCATATAAAAATTTCTGTACAAAAAGATTACTTCCTATGATTTACCTATAGCTGTAGTTATAAGACACATTACCTATCTTAAATAAAAACAAGAAATGAATAATAAGAGATATCATGTTATGTGATTTCTTATTATTACATTATGCAATATATCTTGATCCACTAAATTCCAAGTATCAATTGTTTCACGTAAGCTTTACACCAAGAGATCATAAATTCATTTCATTCCTTTCTTTTGGGGCCTAATATATATATAGTGAAATTTACTGTATAATTGATTATAAATAAGTTAATTACATTAGTTGGATAGCAATGTTGCACTAGTTCTATAATGTGTTATTGTGTTATATATACTGCTCTACATGTATAAGCATTATATATGGCTATCTAGGTTCATTTAGAACTTTTGGGCTCCATTAAAACATATCTCAAGCTGGATTAAGTATGGCCAGCCTATCTGCTTGAAGTATTTTGATCCTAGGTTCAAATTGTCTTTAGAGAGATTTTTCTAACAACCTTGAGTCTTATAAGTATTTTAGAGCTTTACCTTGTGATTGACCATTATTAATATTTTATGTCATCAAAATTTGCTCAAATTTCATTTATTTCATTCATGTACTATGATTAAAGGAGTATTTGTTTCCTATTATTTATCTCTAACTCTAAGTTGTAGGATAATATTGCTCTATTTGGTGTTATATTATTTTTTTTTAGTAGTCTAATTAAGGGGAAAAGGCAAAAAAAGGATAGTTTTTTTACTATAGTATAACTATTGTGTATTATGAAATTATCCATTTGAGTACAATAATATTTTCACATTTTAAAAGGTTTAAACTATAATAAATAAAATTCAAATTCAAATGCATTGAATTTGAATGTTATCGGTATTGTTACATTTCTAAGGGTTATAAACTACTCTTAATTTATACAACGATACAAGGTTGGTTGTTAGGAGGTTTGGCAATCACATTTTAGAAACAAATATTCTTTATTGAATCAAATAATTAACACGAGTTTTAAAATATTAATTATAGAAATCTTGTTGATGCCATTGACACCATCCGATAAGAAGTTGCCTTTCAAGTAAACCATGGACAATTTTTCATTGATGTGTCCTATAAAATGACAATAAATTAATATTGAGGATAATATCTTCCTAATATTGGAATATCTTATAGAAGCTAATATCTAGTCATGGATAATTATATGTTATTTCAAGAGTTACGAGAATTACTAGTTCATAAACATTGGAGATTTTGAGAATACAATGATCCTAGCAACATTTATCTTTAACGGAAAAAAAATTATAAAAGAAATTAATTAAAATTATACTATTTTTGCATTGATATACATAATAAGTTTATATTAAAAAATTATTCAATTCTCAAATTAAAAAGATGGAATTTGGAATATGTGAAAGAAATTGTGCTAGTATTTAACTTGATTCTTTGAAGATAAGTAACTTTTATTGTAAATGGAATTTAAAAAGTCGTCTCATATTTTGTTTCATTTTTCAAAATAATTACTTATAAATAATTAGATATTTTTTTTCAAATACTATTTTTTTAATCTAACTACAATAATATCCATGTGAAGTACAAAGATTAAATTTTTGAGAAAAAATAATATTCTTCAAGAAATTTTTTCTTATATAACATTAGGACTTTACATAATTTTAGAAAAAATAAATTGCATTATTTTGTATGATGTTTTTAAAATAAGGTAAAGTAAATAGTGTTATCATGTTGATTTTTAGCAAAGGTATATATAGTAGTGTGTGAATGTATACCTATTTATTTCTCTCTCTCTCTCTCTCTCTATATATATATATATATATATATATAGATAGATAGATAGATAGATAGATAGATATATTTAATATAGACTAGATTTTTGGTAACATGTGATGTGTTTTAGTTTCATAATTATAAATCTTAAAGGGTAATATTAAAAATTAAATAATGAGGAAAATAATTTTATGCAAAGGGAGTAAATCTTTTATATCTTGTACATAAGATAAAAAACACAACATTTTTTTATTAAAATCTTAGTTTTCAAAAAAAATGTATTAAGATGTATAATATATTATTTTTCATTTAATATTGGAATCAATTTTTTTAGTATTGATATAATGGTAAAAACAATGGAGTTATGTGGATTTTTGAAGAAAAATATTTACTATTATTTTCTACTATTATATATTGCCAAACAATATAACTAAATCTCATACAAATATTAGCTTGAATTTAAACAAAATTATTATAATCAAAATAAATAAAATTTAGGATTACAATGGTTATTTTTTGTTAACTTTAACCACAATAGCCAAAATAGGATAAATATATTAGGCCAAAGAGATTACTTAGTTCATAGTTTATTAAAAAAAAATATAAAGATCATATTTTGTCAAAATAATAATAATAATAATAATAATAATAATAATAATAATAATAATAAAATAATAATTATTATTATTATTATTATTATTATTATTATATAGAGTAAGTTGTGCAATATATTATTTTATTTTATAGTTTATACATGAAATAAAAGTATGATATTATTTTGTCAAATTCTTGATTTTTGTTAAAAATGAAGTATTATTACCATAAATGTCATTAACACCATGCAATCAAAGATTTCCTTTCAAATTAAATCAAAAATAATTTTTATTGATTATATCATATGTAATGATAATTAATAAAAGTCAAGACCAATTCCTCAGTAAAGTTGGTAGTATTATTTTTTTTATATAAAAAAGACATTTAGTTGTGGTGAATTATATGTTGCATTCGCTAGAATCACAAATTATAATGATTGAAAAGTCTAAATATGTAGCGATGATATTAATAAAATTAATTCAATAGTTAACTTTTTTCTATAATTTAATTATTAGTGTGTGTACGTGCACGCAAACTTTCATCTAATTAACTTATTATTTAAAATTATTTCTCATTATATGCTTTCATTATCAAATGTTATATAACTGTATTTTAAATACTTTGTGCATGTCATGGATAAAAAACTAGTAATAATAATAGATTACTAGTAATAATAATAATAATAATTGTAATAATGATAGTAATGGTAATAATAATAATAATAAGAATAATACTTGTAATAATAACAATATTAATGATAATACTTGTAATAATAATAATAATAATAGCAGTGATAATGATAATAATAACAATAATAATACTTTGTAATGATAATAATAATATCATAATAATAGTAAATTAAATAATTATACTATTAATGACAATAATAGTAATAGTTGTAGTGATAAAAATTAAAACAATAATAGTAGCATAATAATAATAATAATAATAATAATAATAATAATAATAATAACAATACTTTAGTGATAATAGTAGTGGTGGTGGTGGTAGTAATTATAACAACAGTAAGAGAAGGATGAGGAGGAGGAGTAGCGGTAGTTTATTTCGGATAAATATTGAGTCTTAAACAATCTTTATGTCGAGTCATGTATAATTCGAATCTAATCATAGTGGATCTCAAATAAGAGTCAGATCGGATCGAATAGATTCCGGTTTTATAAATTTTTCAATTCAAATTGAATGTCAAATTAACATCAGATAGGTCATATAGATTTTAAGTTATAAACTTTTAAGCTGAAATTGGATAAATTTTTAGACAGATCAAATCAATTTTCATTGATAATTTAAAATCAAGATAGATTTTACCAACTCTCCTTAAACCTAGCTCGCCTAGACTTAAGACCAAACTTATAAGCAACGTGGCTGCAGTATATGTATTCATTCCTATATAATAAGGAGAGATACACCCGATCTTTTTTATATGTGATTGGGTTTCAGATACTATTTAGGGTTTGATAATAAGGATTTGACTCAGGAATTGGGATTAACATGCAAAATTAGCTCATATAGAGCAGGTCCGAGGGTGGATAGGTATTTCAAATTTACGGATGAAGATGGGCATCCCCATCCTGCCCCACCAATATCCCTAATTTTAGAGAGTATTAACAGAGAGAGAGAGAGAGAGAGAGAAATATCAAGTATATACAAGATGAGCGAAAAAGGGTGACAAGCAAACCGGCACGTAACAGACTAACGGTAATACTACTACTACTACTATTGAGTATATCACTAATCGAGCACTTTAGATTGGAATATGTAATGCAAATTACTTAGCTATAGTACTTTGGCGCCATTTGGATTCTAAGCTTCCGTACGATCCATCGTAGTACACTAAAAAAATAAATTTTACGCTCAAAACTTTTTATTTTTACAATTTTCATATAAACTGAACCTTTTACATCTAAACTCCATAGTGCGAAAAATACATATGAGCGATTATCAATAAAATATTACTCAGTAATAATACCGGTTTAATTATAACCGAGAACATGTGATTATAATTCTCAACCTTTCTCTAGCCTCACCTACTCCTTCGCCAATGCATAGCAATAAAAACTCAGCTAGTTTCCTTCTGTGCCCAGGAGAGAAACTGGAATTGAGTATTAGCGGAAGTGCATGTGGATTATGCAGTTCGTCGTGTATTTCCTCAGAAATAAGAACTATTAATTAATAGAGGTTTTGATGAAAGCTAATACCCACGGAATCACATCAGCTAAATGACACATCAGTTTCCCAGGAACGATCGTATTAATACCAATGTATAGAGCACCGCAAACAAGATTTTCCCTCCGTTCCATTATTTTTAACTTTTGCCTTCAGCAATCGACCAAATCAAGGCTAAAGCCAGCCTCAACGATACCCCCAACATATAAGATAATTATATTACGCTGACAACAAATTGTTTCAAGCAAGCTGCATAGAAGTGCAGTCGTCCATGAAGAGCAGCAGCATTAAAAGTATATCCTATCTATTACACATCTGAAAGACAGACACTGTGGAGGCGTCAGGGAAGAACGGGTAGGGCATTGAGACATGCAATTATGCCCAAGGAAAAACACTACCTTGCTCTCTTGATGGGGAAGGATGGCTTTAGATCTTTTCATTTTGCAACATGATTTCCTCATCTAACCAAGCTTGCGAATAGCATCATCCGATCTCACTCAAACTACCTATCCATGATTACTCAGGTATAGTTACTGCATCAGTAATTCATAGATCTCGTTATTACTCTCCACTGCATACTCGTATCCAAGATCACCAGCACGTTCCCGAAACTCCTCCATCTCTGATGGTAGAACTTGTAAAGCAACCAATACGTTTGCGCCAACCTCACCCTAAGAAGCAGAGAAACAGAATTAATGTATAATTAATTAATCTCTTCTCATTTCTCTTTTTCATGCGCATTCTTGAAATAAGTGGAAAATTATGATTCCAGGAGCTTACCAGAGCACGGTAATGAAATAAGCTGATGTTCCATCTTGGACTAAAGGTATCTAAAAATTTCATCAAGGCACCTGGTCTCTCTGGGAATATAAAACGGCAAAGCAGCTCATTTTCAACATGCGTTCGGCCCCCCATCTGCAGGAAAAGAAACAGGAATTATAAGCACCAATGATACTACCAAGACAAGGGAGGCATTCCCTTCACTTCATCCCGCCCTCACAGCATCCCAGTAGCAAAAGATTTCTAATACCAGATGAAACATCAGGTATATACC
Source organism: Tamarix austromongolica (assembly GCA_039764185.1). Taxonomy (NCBI): domain Eukaryota; kingdom Viridiplantae; phylum Streptophyta; class Magnoliopsida; order Caryophyllales; family Tamaricaceae; genus Tamarix; species Tamarix austromongolica. The sequence continues at coordinate 89,152,144 of CM077810.1, forward strand.
ATTATGTTTATCATATTTGCTCCCCATAAGCTAGCAACTTCTCCGTTATCAGAAGAAGAAGCATGTTGGTTTTTCACTACTTCCTTACATATTACAAAAAATGGATGTTAAGTGACACAACGATTATGTTCAAACAGACAAGAAATGATAGAAGGTATGCAAGTCTCTTTATCAATGATATCAACTAAATTAATTTATAAAACTTTATCGGTCAGAAAGTCCAGTTAACCTGATCAAACATAAATACCCACAACATTGCTGGACAAAGAAAAGAGAGAGAGAGAGAGAGCGAGATTAGACACAGATCCAGTTTTCCAGTGTATTTGTGCACCAGACACCAGCACCATAAAGGACAGTCGCTCTTCATATGCTTCAGTAAATCATATCTATTATTATGGTCCAAGCAATTCTACCCTATTATGAAGCTTGTCATCCATGCTCCTTCTAATGAGCTTGCATTTTGGGGTCCAATTCCGTACAAGTCATGCAGCCCAATGGGATGCAGTTACATTAGAAGAGTTATTTTGCTCGAGCATATATGACAAAATGAACCATGACTTGATGAGCAGAACATATCTCACAGAATAATGATATATTTTGCCAATGATAGGTGCATTTGACAAACACTTTCAGCAGAGTTTGTCTCTATCTTCCGCAACAGGGGCAATAAAAAGTCTGCTAACCATACAACAATAATTATCCCATTAACTCGGTCACATCAAATAACCAGAACTTTGTCCTTAGTGACATTGTCATTCATATTTCCAACTAGAAACGCTATCTAGGTTCCGAGTGTTAAGTATCTACAAAGAAAAGGAAATTAGTGTGGAAAGATGGGTACCAGATGCCGCAAATGATCTTTGACCAGGTCACTATTTGTAAAATTTTTTGTTCGAAAATCAGCAGATTCCATTCTCTCTTGCATTGCTTTCAGTTCATCAAAAGTGTGAAGCCCAACACTGCACAGCAAGAAGATAATATGCTAAGAAGACCACAGGCTAATATGAGGACAGAAATCACAACTCGTGCTATAAATCGGTACAAATTCATCCATAAAAATAGAGAAAGATACCATGTGAACCAATAAATCATTCATGATCCAGGACATGAGTGATCATTTCAAGAAAGTTTGAATGCACCAAACTACTCTCATCAACTCTAACAAAATACTTTGACACCTATAGTACCTCCAGTATAAATTTGGTTCCAACATTTCTTCGTCAGCCCTCCCCTAACATCTCACTAAACATCAAAATTTTGAAGTGTTGGAAATAATAGAAGTATATGCAGCAAAAAGATCAAGCAAGCAGAAAAATAAACGATACTTGTCAAATTCGAATGTTGTACCGTGATGAGACTCACTGCCCTAAAGTGAAAAACGGCCAGGCTTCGGTGCAAAATCCTTAGCCGTTTCACCCCCAAGGTTAACGCAGCGCCTCCAATCCCGTGCACTCATGATAGGAGGAATGAAACTGCAGATTCAAATGCCCAGAATTTTGTGGAAAAAACGAAGGGAGGAATGCTCGGGAATTCAAAAACAGACACAAGTGCTCGGTCTTCTATATGTCAAATAGAATGGATGAAGACTCGGTTAAAATAAAAAAAATTGCGGAAGAGTGGAACGCCTTCCACTCCTCACACAATGGAAGAAACATTCAATGGCACAAATATCGCAACTATAGAAGACCGAGTAAAAAATTGTTCAAGATTTCAACAAAAAAGAAAGTTGAGCCCATCTGGATCTATGACCTACATCAACGCCCAGCCTGGACCGGACGGGCGGTGGCAGCATGTGCAGCCATACAAAACAACCTAAGCTTTCAAGTAAAACATGCCAACGAGTGAGGACATATAAAAATTGTTTAAAATCAATATTGCCCACCAATGTGGGACACAAAAACTAAACAAACAGCAGCCACAACTAAGAACTTCTTGTTCTGCCATTGCCCAACATGAATCACCTTTTTTTGCTAGTTCACTTTCCAACAGAACTGTAAAATCATCCTAAAAATACCACACCTTTCCCTTCCAGAGCTCAAAGACTTACTTCACCTTCTTTTGAAAGTTGACATGATATCACTGAATAAGAATATGAAAACAGGCAAAATATTCGAAAATATAGATCTAGTGGTACTACACCTTTTCTTGCACTGTCCAAGTATCGTCTGTATACCACCACATCTACCAATATACTGTTTACTACTTCACAACTCTATAAATACAAAAAAAAATATTCAACGGGTAAAAAATGTGGAAACCAACACTTCAACCTACAGGCAATATCATTTTAATAGCAATTCAATGTCTTCCATAATCCAATCTACATTTTTGCTTATCCCCAGCTATTTCTTTCTCAAGACCAGAAATTATAGAAATTCAAATCTTTCAAGTTACAATAACCAATACACAGATAAAATAATCAGTTTTCCAATTTGAGTAGACATGTGACCAAAGCAGCAATATACAAGAGCCTTTCATACGATTGGACAAGGGAACTATGACCTTTTAGGGCTGTAATGGAACAATATTTGGTTTTACTCAACTTACACAGGGAATGCTCAAGTGCAGGGTAGAACATAGGGAAGGAAAAGATAGCGATTTGTTGTGGTCCAATAAAAAAAAATAAAAATAAAATAAAATACTTGCCTGTAAAGAACTAGAGCTTCCTCTTTGCTACCGCTGTACCTATATTTGAACTCAGTGATGTTCATTGGCCCAATCTGCAATTTAAAAATATGATCGCCACCCAGGCATAGGCCAAGTTCATGTTAGGATTGTGGCATGGAAAAACAATAGTCAAAAACAACAAAAGCAAGCAGGAGATGCAGGATTTGAGTGATTCATCAGTGGATATAGCCATGGCTACATTAGTTTTCTATTATATGAATAGAAGAATATTACAACTACAAGAGATGCCCCCACCAACATCCCACATGTTTGTTAACGAAAAACAATAGTAGTAAGATACCCGCTGTTATATATATATATATATGTTTGCTAAAGAAAATAATAGTACTAAAATACCCGCCACCCTCCTATATGTTTGCTAAAGAATATAATAGTACTAAAACACCCGCTGATAAATAAATAAACATCTGGATTTGCAGAACAGGGTGGAATATTCATTGAACAGTATTCAAAATCTAATAGGCTAATCTGGAGGCATGAATCAAAAATCAAGAGACAACAGCAGCCTACCAGTTCAGAGAACTTCTTAAAGGCTCCAGGAATCTCTGGTAAATAAGTTGCAAGAACAGCTTCCCGTTGACTACCGACGTTGGCAAGGTCTGTTACCAGCCTCAGTCTGTCAAAATTCATGTTTGCTCCACTGGTTATCACCACAATATTTTCACCCTTTAGATCATAATATTTGCAATAAGCTTCAGCACCGGCAAGAGATAGAGCACCTGCTGGCTCCAGTATGCTTCTTTTCTCCTCAAACATGTCCTGCAACACAGGAAAATTAATCCTCAAGAGTAGTTGCTCAACACCAATAAAAAAGAATGCACTAATGCCTCTGCTAGTAAGTAAATTCACTATTCCCAATCCCAAAAAAAAAAGGGGGGGGGGAAGGAATCTTAAACACTCAAGAGGCAAGTTGGAACCATCAACAACCGTAGCAAAATCAAAAGCTATGTGAACAACTCAATGTAGAACAGGCTAATTTAGAAGCACGAGCATGAGGTTATAAAAAATGGTATATTTTTCAGCACATATCTCTCAAAGGGTTCAATGAAAACCAAACACTAGCATGCTTAGAATGTCACTCCAGTCACAAGGACAGATAATAAAAAAACTATCAATTTCCATTGAAGAAAATAAAGTTGAGAGGGGAGGAAGAGAAATTCAACCACAGTTTGTGCAAACTTCATGCAGTCATACTGCTGTTCTGTACTTCAATTTTGACGGGAATTGAGGTATATTTTGACAGGAATGCAGTTCAAAGGAGACTCGTATTATCAATGTTCCACAAACACTTTTTCCTGGGGCAATGAATTATTGCAAGGGAGCTTAGCATGGCATTTCATAGAAATTAGGGTTTCTTTTGGTACATTAAGTTACAATGAAGCATTGTATACACATATACTTTAATTCTTTTATTATTAGTTCATAAGTTATACTAAATTTTGATGAAACGTAGGGGCGGTTTTGATTTTCCCTAAAAGGGTTGCATCGGCTGCTGAAATGAAGTAATAACGAAAGAGTGTGTAGAAAGTGTGACCATATGCCCCAACTGGAACACTGATACCAAGAGTATAACAGATCGATGTCAGTTTGTCTCATCTTCATCAAGAACAGTAAATTCAGATGTCATCCAAGTATGAATATCACAACAGTAAGCACTACAAACTATATTGCAGTCCTAAACTGGTGTCAGTTAAATGAAACAACAATATTATGTGGACAATGGGATATTATGCACATTAGATTACCTTTATTGAGGCACAGATAGCATCACGACTAACAAGAACTACACCATCCATCAGTTGTTGGCATAAACGGAATGTCTCTTCCCCAACTGTTTTAACAGCAACACCATCTGCAAAGCCTCCCACTTGATTCAGCATGACCCTCTGACCGTGATGTAATGATAGTGCCATTGCATTAGCATCAGCAGGCTCCACACCTATGACTTTTACCTAGAAAAAAGTATCCAAATAGTAACCAGGTCAAGAAGCAAATAAGATATTCTCTAGAACCACATAAAGAACAACATGATCAAGGAATAAAAAAGCAGCCAATATGTATCGAGATTTCAGTCTACCAATATAATATGAGAACACACACTGATACAAATCATCCCATGATAACTGGAACATATTATTTATTGTCTACGACACTATAATACTGCAACAATGCAATCACAGCCAGATCTAATTGCCTGAACATGATCAAAATTCACAGCAGGATAATATTTACACTACATACTCCTCTTCAGATTTGACACACAATATTGCAATAAATTGGCAGCAATGGAAAGAAAAGGTCTTTCATTATACGTTAAAATGCAATTAAAAAAGTAGTTTTCCGAAAGAACAGGAAAGACCAACATACACTATCATATGGAATGCAATATTTGGCATGGTATCCAGAAAAATATTACTATTTCACAATTATATCCAAGATGCCAGAAAATTTGAAATAGAAGTGAACAGACACCTGTGGGGAAACTGTCTTCACAAAAGCAGCAATTCCAGCGATCAGTCCACCACCACCAACAGGGACAAAAATCGCATGGATAGGAGTTTTCATTTGACGCACAATCTCCATCCCTACCGTCCCCTGCCCCACAATGATATCTGGGTGATCAAATGGAGGGATAAATGTCCGGCCCTCCTGTTGGGCCCTCGATTGAGCATATGCTTGTGCCTCATCATAAGCATCCCCAACAAGGACAACCGTGGCACCTAGCCTCTCAACTGCTCTCCACTGAATAATACAAGGCAACAATAACATCAGAAGAGTCAAGTCTTACAAATATAAAAAGAACTTGAAGAAGCATATGAACCTTGATTTCTGGTGTTGTAACTGGCATCACAATCACAGCATTGCAGCCTAGTCTTTTTGCAGATAACGCAACTCCTTGGGCATGATTTCCAGCTGATGAACAGATAACACCTCTTCCTAATTGCTCCTTTGAAAGTTTGGCCATCATATTGTAGGCTCCTCGAAGCTTGAAAGAGAAAACCTATGCATATAATAAATCAAATGCCAAGTGTTCTAGCCACTGAAAACCATAGTGCAGATTTTCAGAACTAAATAAATCTTGAAAAGAAAAGTAAAAAATGCAACACTATTGATTGACGTGCACTCACATTATTTCAAGCTCTGTTTTCTAGAACATTTTTTCCCTACTGTTTCAGCAATTATTGAAAAGAAAAGAGAGATTGATACAACTTAAATTCTGCCTAAAACATGCAACACAATCAAAATGCAACAACACTGAGATTTGATGAAGTAAAGCTAGTGATAACAAGCAAAAATGCAAATGTACTCCAGTAGAAAAAACATTTCTTCTAGCAGAAAAACTACCACCAGCCTATACAAAGTTCCATACAGGCCAAGCAATTTTTTATAAGCATGAAAGGGAAAATAACTCGTGTCTAGCAACCATTTGGATAAAGCTCTATAACCAAAGAATTATCTATGATAATGGTCATTATACTTGGGTGTCTCGTCTGTCAGGATAGACGAGGCTGTCGTTCTTTAATTTACCAGAACTCAGAAGATATATATTGCCAGTCCATGGAATATTTCACATTAACACAGAGAAAGCGCCCAAATATGAGGCAAAATTCAATATAACTAAGATATCTGCAATATGCTTGAAATCACATCACATCCGTTATCACAAACAATGAAAACAGTAAAATGAAATTGAATTGTCAAGAAGAAAGTAATCAAAACAAGAATAATTTTCAAACCATTGCCTTTTGATCAGGTCCAGCCCAAGTGAAACGTTTCACCATTAATCTTTTTGGTCTTTTCATGTGATAGATTGATATGAATTACTTAACTAATTGATGGGGACAAATGATGCATCATTAACGTGACTTGGTGAAGATGTAGTCATTCTAAGTATCCATCCGGTGTGGTGTCGATTGGTTTGTGCTGGTACTTAGTTTTTTCCCTTTTGGGTTACTACATAAGTCATTCATTTCCTTTGTATCGATGCCTAAATTCTTAATAATAAATTCCCTCCGTTTCATAAAAAAATAAAAAATAAATAAAAATCTTTAATAATTTACACACAATTTTAGAATGTAATAAATATACTCACAATATTATAATTACATCTTTAATTGAAAAGTTAAATAATATAGCAATTAATGTAGGGTAAAAATAGAAAATGCCTTTTTTAAAACAAAGTCTACTACTTAAAACCCTTTCTTTATGAAAAGTAAAGAAAGAGGAACAACTCTGACATAATAGCCTCCTATTCTCCAGGGAAAGAAATCTACCCATAAATTCTGCAAAAAGCCATACAAAGATAAGAATACCCATTTCAACATTTTAATTCAACTTGCCAACTTAGACATCAATAGTTAAATCACAAGTAGCTTAAAGGTTCAAGCTTTAACCTGATAAGAACAGAAATTGAATTCACATTCACATATAGCAGTACAAACGTTGAAACTCAAATGAATGTCTAAAATAAAGTAATCTGCTTACAGGTTGTAAATCCTCTCTCTTGAGCCATATTTGAACCCCCAACCTCTCGGACAATTTCGGCGCCAGCTGCAATGGCGACTCAATCGCGACATCATAAGCATTCGAAGACAGAATATTCGTCAGGTAATCCACTGTCGACATCCCTCCATCATCTCCACCAACGCCAGCTGTCCGCACAGGAACAGCACCAAGATATCCGCTCTCATACTGAAGGGATTCAGGCAAGACACGCTTGAGAGGTTTCGGTGGCGAGGATATCGTCAATGGTTGCACCTCATTTTCAGCTTCGCGGGAAATTAATGGGGAGGAAACCTCCGCCGTTGATTTGGACACCGTGGCCCTGATTATAAGCCGATGGTGATTGGGGTTGTCGGCTGTGAATGCAGGGAAGACGGGGAGAGTAGAATGCTTTTTTGGATGGCGGAGATGGAAATTTGGCGACAAAGGGTGCAAACACAGAGATTCCATTGTGGGCGTTGGTGGCGGCGGAATTGAGAGGAGAGGCTGAGGAGAAGGAGGCGCTTGCCGAAGCGTTGATCAATTTCCAGCAATTTTATAGGAGGGAGGACCGAAGGACAGAGGGTTTTGACGAGCTTACCCGTGTTGTCGAGTTAAGAAAATAACGACAAGGAACATGTGCAACATAATTTTGATATTTTTAGTTCGGATAGTTTGTTTTGTATACTTTGTACGGGGTCGGGAAACGGGAATGAACACCAAAAAGTCATTTTTTTTAAAGAATTAGGTAATGAAAATGATAGAAAATGATAAATAAACGGGAATATATATATATATATATATATATATATATATATATATATAAAAATAGACTAAATTTATTAAAATTAATAGAGAAAAATATAAAAAATTAAAAATTACCATTTATCCTAGTTGATGTAAACTATTAATAAATTTTTAAAAATAAATAAATAAAAAATTAATCAGATATTTCTATTAAAATTAATAGAGAAAAATAAAAAATTCTAAAATTACGATTTAACTTAGTTGATGTAAACTATTAATAATTTTTTTTTTAAAAAAATTAATCAAATATTTTTTGTACTAATTCTGATACCAAAAATTTTTCAGAATAGAAAGCGGTGATATGATGTTTTTGAGACAGAAAACATCACTAGTTTTCCATTTTCGTACTTCACGATCGACAACTAGTGGTAGTACATATGGCTTTTAATTTTTCTAAATTTTATAAATTAAAACAAACGTAAAATTGCATATGATATATGGTAATAATGATAAACATAATACTAATGATAATTTAAGAGATGTATTTATACAATAGTATTACTATTAAATGTATAATACTAAACAATATACATTTAAATCAAGATGTTAAATTATATGTTATTATTTCATACAAATATATACCTCCTTCATATCAAAAAGTAATTTATTCTATTATTCTATATATTTTTTAAGGAATTAATAAAATTAGTTTTACAATTACACTTACATCCTTCATTAAAAACTAACAAAGCATTTCATGCATATAAAAATAAAAAAAAAGTGAGGATAAAAAAATAGGTTTTGACTTTTAAATGATTTTAGTTTTTAGGTTTTGACTTTTTTTAAATAATTTTATTTTTTATACAAAAATGTAATGATATAATACCTTTTTTTATATGGATAGATTAATATTTAATTAGTCATTATTTTTTGGTTGATAACAAATATTTATTAAATAGAGTAACATCACAAAAATTGGATTATATTTAAATAATAATTACAAATAAATTAAAGATAATTAATTAGTATTTATGCTCATATCTAATTATTCAGAATGCTTGTCAAATAATTTAAAAGATTAGTTAATATTTATGGTAAAAATAAGTAAATAGATAGAATAGAAATAGAGAGGTTTGGATTTGACTTCTATTTAGTTTGGGTTAGAAGAAGTACAATTGGTAAGGAAAAAAAACATAGTGGGAAAAAGTTTGAAAGATAAAGAGTTTAAGAGATAATCTATTTTACACATAGAAACAATAATTTTCTCTATTATCATTAATAAAAATTGAGTACATAGTCATAAGTTTGTTAGTATTGTATTTAAAAAATAAAAATATAATATAACAAAAGTATATGTCAAGATATCTCATTCCTAGTTATTTAATGAGTTATAATATTATTGTCTGAATAGCTTCTATAGGAATTGAATTGTAATTATTAGCAGTAAAAAATATAGCTTATGGGCTACATTGCTTTTACTATCTTGATATAGGTGAAAAAATGAATATAAACTCATACATTAGGCGAGAAATAAATACGTTTCTATGACTGTGTTATTATATAAACAGATTCGCAAGATATTTTTGATATTATTAGTTCAGATAGTTTCTTTTGTATATTATTTCTATAACTTTATTAAATATATTATCTACTATATATTATTATTATTTTAGAAATAATTTTAATTATTTTTATTAAATATTTAAATTATTGTTTATTTTGGCCTTGTTTGGTAATTCACAAATAACTTATAATGATTAATTGGTTGTATTAGCAGTTAGATTATAGTATATTATATTAGCTGGTTTGACTACTAAATAATATTAGCTATTTATATAAAAGTATTTAGAAATATTTGATGATTGTAGCAGTTATTAGTGAATTAAAAATATAAACGACTCTAAAAAAAGTTATTTTTACATATATTAATTCAAAGCGCTTTTATTTTGAACTTTTTCAAAATGAGTATTTTCATTCCAAATCTCTAGTCCAAAAAAGCTCTTTACCAAATACTAAAATTAGAGGTTCAATGTAGTCAAACCTCGAATCTATCTCAAAACTGCTAAAAGCTTTTCAAACCGCTCTTTACCAAATGGGATATTTGATTATCATATGGTATTAATTAAATTCACTCATCATGTTTCTACCCCCTCTTATTAAAATAAAAAATGTACAAAATTATTAATACACATTAATTCATTTCGGATAAGATAAATTTTCAACTATCATTATCAGTTCAGCAACTTTTATATATAGCTAATATATGTCTACCCAATATCATTATTATTTCAGCCATATTATTATTTTAGATATATTATTACTTCAAATTATATCAGATAAGAAACGAGTTTATCAAATGGACACTAAATTTGTTTTTGGTAATTGTGTTATTCTATTCATTTTTCCTTTTTACATAATTTAGTAGTTTGTTTTACATTTTATTTTAATAATTTTATTTTAGTAGTATGTTCATAATATTATTTCTATTATTTTATAGGTAGGTCCCATAATGTTTTATTAAACATTTACAATATCCTACACTATTAATTTTTTATCATCATTATACCCCACGTTAATTTCCTAACTATCATTCATCATTATGAACAAATCATGAATAAAAATAATATTAATTGTAAGTATAAATTAATAATTAGTAATTATAATTATAATATTAATTATAAATATAACTAATTAATTAATAACATAATATTAAGTTTAATAATAAATAAATGGTTTATAATAAAAATATTAGTAATAAATATATAATTATTTATAATTTTATTTTTTATTATAAAGAAACAAATAATAAGAAAATGAATCAATAATATAAATAATATTATTTTAATTAATAGTAATTAATTAATAAAAATAATATTAATTGCAATAATAAACTCATAATTAAAAATTATATTAACGAGGAGTATAGATAATTGATCAATACAAAATCTAAATTATAATTATAAATAGCAAATTAGTAAGAGTATTATTATATATAATTATAAATAAATAAATAAATAATAAAATATTGCTAACTATAATTATTTGAATAACATTAATTATAAAGATAAATCCATAATTAATAATAATGAAATTGATCATGATTATAAATAAATAATCAATACACAAGTTATTAATTATAATTATATATAGCGGATTAATAAGAATAATATATATTATAGTTATAAATTAATAATTCATTAAAATATTATTAGATGATCGTTTTTGATAAAAACACGATAACAATGAGGCTTTTAGGGGACTTTAGATGATAGATTTATCTCAAAATCGTTGCTATAAGTGTGTTTTGATAATAATTTTGAGAAAACATCATCATTTAAAGTTGCTTAATTTCTTTTAGGAGGGGGACTTTAGATGAAAATATTATCTTAAAATTATTGTCAAGTAGTTGCTTTGTAATGTTTTTCAGACACATTCATCATTTCAATTTGCTTTTAAAAAATGGTACTTTAGATAAGTATTTTAGTCCAAAACCACAATCTTTTTTTCTTTCTTTGTTCAAAGCTAGATACAAAATTATAAGTTCTTATAACCTAAACCTACAATATTCACCTCATCATCTTACTTTTCATCAGTACTCCATTTTCATCTCTATTTGATCAACACATATTGAAACATCAATTCCATAACCTTACAAGCACACAAATCCTCAACATAAAAAGGTTAACATATATGCACATGCTTTTTAGCATTATTTTGATAATAAGTATTTAGCATAATAATAAAATAAGAACTAACACAAACATAATAAGAATTAAAACCATCACTTGTAGCTAATTAAGCAATACCTAGATAACCTTAATATGATGGTCTTTGTTGTAGATGACTGCAACACTAAGACTCATACCTAGTTGTGTTGATGCATGTTCAAGTGATGGGGATGGTTGATAAATGAACCTGGTCAAGCTCCAATCGAAGAATCTTTGGATTTGGAATTCCTTTTCCACCTTTTATACACTAAGAATCCCATAATGCGCTAATAAAGTTTATACACTACCTTAATTATAACCATATCAAAAAAAAATGTATAATATATGCATAAATAAGCTAATGAATATAAGAAATATATCAATGTGTCAATTAAATTCTTCCCTCCCCAATGAAGTTGATTAAAATAAAAGTTATCACTCTACATGAAATCAAGCAAATAAATATTGTGTTTTGGAAGGATGGACAATGTATAAAACCCAACGCCTTTTTAATAAGTGGGATATAAGAAAAAACTTCTTTAAGCTCTTATTTATGATGTAATTTAATAGAAATATTATATGTTTACCATCCTTTAATATAGTGTTATCACATAGGCAGTATGGGCACACAAATTCAAAAAATGATGATACTCCTCTTGTCTACATACCCATATATAAGATGAAAATAGTAAGACATATAAATTAATAACCAAAAAATTATATAAGAGGTCATATAAGATCCAAAACAATAAAAACTGCAAATGATATTAAATTATAATTACTTAACATATACGCCGATGCTTGTGATAGAAATCCATTCTAGATTAAAAAATTTAGCAATATATTTTATCTGATGTGGAACATCATTAGCATATAATCTTCTACAAACCATGAAATTTTCTTATGGTCCTCAATTATTGCAAAATCTTCAAAGTTTCCTTGAACTCAAAATGCTGAAGTTAAATGTTAAGTTTTGGTTAGATAGTGGCTAAGATCTAACCTTAGATCTTTAAACTAATAAAGAGAAATCTTCAATTTCTCAATAGAATTTGCTATACCACTCTCCAAGGATTTCACTCAAATAAGAAGAAGAGAAGAAAAAGAAGAATACACAACCATGTGTTAATTCTCTCTATTCAAAATTTTCATTCCAATTATGTTATACATATGCCGAAATCAAGTATGTACAAGGGAATATATATATATATACATGTAAACATACATGCCCTTTCATTAATAAGTCCATAATACTCGGCTTTGTTAATAAAAATAACCCCTTTGCACAACACAAGTATATACATATTAATTACAATGACATGTTATAAGTATTACAAAGTATATAATAAAATAACAAAGTTATACAAACTCTAAATATTTAATACAATGATTTAACATATTTAATCCAACTTTGTGTCTTGTAGCATTGTCTTCCATGCAACTTTATAACTCTTGTAATTTCATTATCTTGTACATAAAAGATCTTCAATAGCTTGAACTTCTTGCAAACATATATAATACTTGCAAGAATTACTAAGCAAAGCATAAGAATTTTTAAGTACAATATGCTAATTCTTCTTGTTCTTCATCCCTTGAAGAATAAGATTGAGAGTGAGCTAAAGATGATCCTGCATCATTCTCCCTTTGTAAAGAAGAATTTGCCATCAAATTACCATCACTATAGTAAGGAAATAAATCGCCAATATTGAAAGTCCTAAATATTCCTCCATAGTGTTCAGGTCATTCAAGTTTATATGCATTATTTCCAAATTTTCTTAAGATTTTAAAAGGCCCATAATATTTTGGTATAAGTTTGTTTTTTCTTAAGTTTGGAAATCTTCTTTTCTTAAATGCAACCATACCAAATCTCTTGGTTTAAACACTTGCTGAATTTTATTTTTATTTGATTGAGTTTGGTATTTGGTGTAAGATTTTTTCTATGTTGTCTTTAATTTGTTGATGAAGTTTTTTTAAATAATCAATTCTTTTATTGGCATCATAATTTTTAATATCTCCTCTTTTTAATGACAACATATCAATGGGTAGATAAGGATTAACCCTATAGAAAACCTCAAAATGACTCGAATGAGTTATAGTAGAAGGACTCCTATTATATGCAAGTTCAGTATGTGCAAGTTTTATATCCCAATCCTTATTACTCTTATTGACTAATCCTTGCAGCTAAGTTCCTAGAGTTATATTAGTTACTTCGGTTTAACCATCCATTTGTAGATGATGAGAAGTACTAAATAACAAATTAGTACCTAACATATGCCAAATTATCTTCCACTCAACAATTTCACATCTCTACCCAATATTATACTTTTGGGATCTCCATGTAACCTTACTATTTCTTGGAAATATACATTTGCTACATGTGTTGTATTATCAGTCTTGTTATAAGGTATAAAATATGCTACTTTAGAAAATTGATCTACTACCACTAGAATAGAATCCTTACCCCTTTGTATCCTCGGTAAGCCTAAGATAAAATCCATTCCAATAATTTTCCAAGGTTGATTAGGAATTGGTAAAGGAGTATACAAATCTTTATGGAAGAAACTTTTACTCTTTTGACAAATCATACATCTTCTAATAATAGCTTGTATTAATTTTATCATTCGTGGCCAGTAAAAGTTTTCTTGTAATATTTACATGGTTTTATGAACTCCAAAATGACCAGCCATACCCCTTACATATACTTCTTTAACAAGTAATTCACATACAATAGAATTAGTTATACATAACTTATTAAGTTTGAAGAAAAAGTCATCTTGTAGTACATAATTACCACAACTATTATTCTTTTTACATACATTATAGATGTCAATAAAATCTTCATCTTTAGAATATAATTCCTTTAACATCTCAAAACCTAATAATTTAACATCCAACTTGGATCTTCTAGACAAAGCATCTACCATGACATTTTCTTTACCATCGAAATGTCTGATAAAAAACACGAAGGATTATAAGAAACTAATTCATTTAGATTAGTCCCATGCAAATATTTTAAACTTTCATAGTCCAAATGCAGAATAAATGGCTTAGGTCTTAAGTAATGATTCCATGCTTCTAGACTTATTAAGATGGCATAGAATTATTTATCATATGTTGAATAGTTTAGTTTGACCCCACTTAATTTCTCACTAAAAAATGCAATAGCTCATCTTTCTTATGAGAGTACACCTCTTATCCCTATCCTAATTGCATCGCACATAATCTCAAATAATTTATCAAAGTCGGGTAAAGCTAGAATTGGTGCATTACATAACTTATTTTTTCAAGGCTTGGAAGGCTTTAGTTGTATCTTCACTCCAATTAAATTATCCCTTCTTCATGAGTTGTGTTATTGGTGAGGCAATAGTAGAAAATCCTCAATGAATCTCCTATAAAAACTTATCAAACCATGAAAGGTCCTCACCTCATGAATATCCTTAGGTATTGGTCAATCTGTAATTGCCTTAATCTATATGGGATCAACTTTAATACCTTCACTACTCATAATATATCTAAGGAAAATAATACTCGAAAGTATAAAATCACATTTCTCCATTTTCCCATAGAGTTTAGTTTCACTCAGTTTATCAAATAACTTCCTTAAATGAATAAGATGATCATGTTCATTTCTAATATGCACAAGTATGTTGTCTAAGTATACCAGAATGAAAATTTCAAGAAAAGGTCAAATAACTTTATTCATTAGTCTTATAAATGAACTAGGTACATTAAATAAACCAATAGGCATCACATTCCATTCATAAAGACTATATTTTATTTTGAATATAGTTTTCCATTCATCTAATTCTCTTATTCTCATTTGTTGACATCCACTTCTTAAATCAATTTTAGTGAATACTTACACTCCACAAACTCATCTAACATGTCATCCAATTTTGGCATAAGAAATCTATATTTGATGGTTATATTGTTTATATGTCTGGAATGAATACACATGCATAAGGTACCAACCTTTTTAGGAACAAGTTATGCAGGTACGCAATATGGACTCATACTTTCCCTCACATACCCTTTTCCTATGAGTTCTTATATTTGGTTTTCTAATTCCTTAGATTATTTTGGATTATATCAATATGCAAGTCGATCAGGTAAAGACACACTAGGAATTAAATTCATTATATTTTCTATTACTCTCTTAGGTGGTAATCTAAGTGGTAAGTCATCAGAAAAAATATCATGATACTCATCAAGAAGCTTGTCTAATTGAGGATTGCTGCTATTTTTCTCCCCTTCATAATCATAGCATAACAACTTCCTTTTTCTTGAATACATTTGACCATAGTCTTTTAATTTAATATTAAACTCTTTTTATTCTCAACTATGCTCTCATTATCGCATTTAGAAGGTTTAAGTTTACGCTTATTCTTATCCTTCTCAACTAGATATTCATTAGTAATACTATTATGAATAGCATTTATAGCATACTGCCATAGTCTACCTAATAAGATTCCACATGAATCCATAGGTAAAACATCACATAGCGCATCATCATGATAGTTACCAATTTTAAATGATATTAGGGTTTGTTTAATTACTTTAACTCTCTTGTCCTTATTTAACCATTGAAGAGAATAAGGCTTTGGATGTGGTATAGTCTTCAACCCTAAATCCTTCACCATCCTCTCAACGGTTACATTCGAATAAGATCAACCATCAGTGTTAATACGACAACTCGTATCTCCTACTATTTCTTTTGTCTTTAATATCTTTTCTCGTTGAGTAGGTTCCTCACTAGCTTGGACTTGAAGCACTCTATCCAAGACATAACAATCACTTTATTCCTCCTCTAATTCACTAGAAAATTTCTTAAAAGGCTCGAATTCAGGATCTTCTTTACATGTCTCCGTGGCTTCAATTTTTTGTATGGATAATACCTTTTGATTAGGAAATTCATGAGAAAAGTGTCCAAATACTTAGTATTTAAAACATTCCTTAGTAAAGACTTCATTTACTTTATTGTTGCCTTTCTCCTATCTAGTAATCCCTTGTTTTTTTTATCAAGATTTGTAGAAGTTGAATTACTCACTCCAAACTTTGTAGCTTGAGTACTTGAAAAGTACTTTGTAGATGGAGTACTTTGTTTGGCATGAGGCATAGTGGATTTAATTTATTTTTCAATTTGTAAGGATAGATTAATCATGTCATATAAAGAATTATATAGAAAATTCTCAACTTTTTCTCGTATTTTTATGTTAAGGCCGCCCAAAAATCCAACATAAGTTTGTTCCTTCCTTTCATGGATATCACATACAAGTGCTAACCTTTAAAACTCCCTAGCATATTCTTTAACACTTAGAAGTCCTTGTCTAAGAGTAGTCAATCTAATATATTTATCTTTTTCATACTCTTTAGGGATAAATTTCTTTATTAGATGCTTTTTAACTTTTTCCTAATTTTTGATTTTTGATTTTTGATTTTTCTTCTCGTTCTTCTCGTTCTTTAGTCCTCTTTAAGTTATCACACCATATCTTAGCAAACTTATTGAACTTAAGAGTATATAGTTTAAATTTTTTTCTCATCTTGATAATATTTAAACTCAAAGATAGCCTCCACTTTATGTAACCACTCAAGAAATGAGTCTACATCAAACTTACCATCAAAATTAGGAAGATCAAGCTTAATGCCTTTATCTTCCTTTTTAGGACACTATGGTTGATGGTCATGGAACTTTTAGTTACTTCCACTCATTATAGACTCTTCATTATGGTCTATTCTTGAAATTAGATACGTTTTCATACCTGGATTGGTTTATTTTATGGAACGTCTTATTTGGCCTCCATAGAATTCCCTTTGTTCTTGGAATCTTTGGACTGATTCTTATTCGGCAACCCTAGACTATAACTTTTGTAGTTGAGTCTATATTGCAAGAATTTAACTAAGTTGAGCATTAGTGGCATATAAATTATTTGAGAGTTTTTGAATAGCTTGAAAATATGGCTTGAAATTTTTTTCCCCTCCATGGTTCGACTACTAAAACCCTAAATACTCATATTCCACTAGGTTTTTGGTTTAGTTGATTTCAATCGAGACAACCCAACACCACAATATTGTTCTTGTTTGACTATTGCACAAATATTTGAGTCCAATAAATTAAAAAAACAATAAGAAAGTAACTCTACTAATCACAAAACAAAAATAAGTACACTTAAACACTCGTCTCGCTAAATTCTTGATATAGAATTTAGCAAGTTTTAAAAAAACTTCAAAAACCCTAAAGCTTCATGCACATATTTGAACACTTTAAGCACGGGTTCATGTAGGAAAAAACAACCTTTCAATCTACACTAACTCTACTTGATAAGGAGAAACAATGTTCGAACCCTCAAATATCAAACACACATTATCAAAAAACAAAACAAAACACACACACCCTACTTGGCCAAACGCTTCAACCAAGTAAAATTTTCACAAGTCATGCACATTTAGTCGATTCCAATACCAACTTATGATCACCACACGTGATCAATGGGCATAAAAGACAACTTAATCATGCACGCTTTCATGCAAAAACTAAAAATTCAAAATGTTTTAAAGTCACACATAGCATGCATAATTCTGCACATACTACATGCATGAAACTTTTCTAAACCTATATTGAGATTCTCATACAAGATCAATCAAGAGACTTCCAATAATCATGCAAGATTATGTTATCATATGAAAAAAAACACATAAAACATGCTTCTAAAGATTCAAAAAGAATTCATCAAGATTCAAAAGAATTCAATCAAATGAATCAAGAATCTTACAAGAACTTTCAATGGTGCTTGTGTTGAAGTCGAGACTTTAGTTGAATTATGCACTTGAGTTGTCAACACAAATAAACCTGATTGATACCAAATTTTATGTGGAAGATCATCAACACAAATTCTTCTACAAACCAGAAATTTTTCTTATGGCCCTCAAGTATTGCAAAATCTTCAAAGTTTCCTTGAACTTGAAATGTTGAAGTTGAAAGTTATGTTTCAATTGGATGGTGGCTAAGATCTAACCTAAGATCTTTAACCTTCTAAAGAGAAATCTTATATTTCCCAATAGAATTCACTCTACCACTCTCCATCGAAGAAGAAGGAGAGAAGAACAAGAAGAATGTATAGCCTTGTGTTAATTCTCTCTATTTGAAATTTTCATTACATCTATGCTATGCATATGTCGAGATTAAGTGTGTATAAGGGAATATATATATATATATATGTGTGTGTGTGTGTGTGTGTGTGTGTGTGTGTGTATGCGCGCGCGCGCGCGCCCGTGCAAACCCTTTCATTAATAAGCCCATAATACTCGACATTATTAATAAAAATAACCCATTTTCATGGCACAAGTATATACATATTAATTACAATAACATTTTACAAGCATTACAAAGCATACAACAAAATAATAAAGCTACACAAACTCTAAATATGTAATACAATGATTTAACATATGTAATCCAACTTTGTATCTTGTAGCCTTATCTTTCATGCAACTTTATAATTATTGTAATGCCATTATCTTGTACATCAAAGATCTTTAATAGCTTGAATTTCATGTAAACATATGCAATACCTACAAGAGTTACTTAGCAAAGCATTAGAAGCATAAGAATTTTCAAGCACAATGGGTTCCTTCTCCAAGTATGCCAATTCTTCTTATTCTTTATCCCTTAAAGAATAAGATTGAGAGTAAGCTAGAGATGCTCCTACATCACTTAGTGTTCTTATGATCTCCCATTTTTTATTTTATGTGTAGTTTTTTTTTTCATAATTGACCTTAGTGTGATCTTCATAACATGAATACAATACAATTGTTATTATAATTCAATTATTAGTGATAATCGACCTTTAATGTAATAAGTGATAAATAGCTTTATATGTGATAATGGGTAATATAAGTGAAATAGTACATTAAAGTAAATCAAGTGGCTCCTTTTTAAGCGTTGAATAAGTGGATAATACGATATTAATATTTAAAGTGAAAGATCACATGAGTCATGGCTAAAAAATATTACTTGTTTGATTAGAAATAATAGTAGTCACCAGGTGCATTTTGCCCTATAGGGAGGTATATGTTGTTTATCTTGGTTGTTGTAGTAACCTGAGTGACCCTACATATATTATATACCAATTCATTCCACTCGACTTTAAAAGGTACACATTCTTAAATATTAGGTATCTAATTATGTGGTCCTTAGGTGTATATTGTCCTAGAAGGAGCTTGATTTCATAAACACATTCCACAAAAAAAATAGTTTTCCATATAAGCATCATGCTCTAGAAGGAATTTTATGTCATTAGATATTTTTACTACTCAATGTGAATAAGAAATTAGTTATTTAACCTCTATGTAAATATAATAACATGGATTATACTCTAATTTCTATGTTGCAATATGAAAGTACTTGAATTGTATGTTATTGCATGATTTATTTTATTACATGATATGCCTTTTCAATTAATTGTGTTACTTGGTATGCAAGGATTGACATGTCAATTTTGTGGACAACTACTCATTACCAAGAGTAGATGCCACCTTATTTTGTAGGAGTTGTTGATATCGGTGCTATAATTTGATGTTTACGATATAGAAATGTTTTGGGTTATGGAGGTAGTGTTGTAGTTATCTAGACTTCTTCTAAAGTTTGTTAATATTACTATATGTATGTAATTCTTGTGTTCTCCTTTGTTTTTTTTTTTTTGCATTTTTTTTTGTAATTTTGTAACTAGATATCTAGAGATCAAGTGCTTACCACACTTGATATCTAATTGTGAGTTACTCTCTTTAGCCTAATATCTAGTATGGATTGGGTATAGAGAATACCATTTCTATGTTGAATGTGGCAATAATACTCATTATTTTATTTTCATGCTTCTACTAAATGAAATTTACTAGTAGTAAATTTTAGGATATTACATAGTATTTTGCCCAAAAGTTCCTATCTCTTACACTAATATTAACTAAATTGATTTTTGTATTGGTAGTCATTCTACTGGTCATGTCGGGGATACAAATATTAGTACTTGTAGGGGTGAAATTGCGGATCTTTTCTATGGAGAAATAATTGTGTGAGATAATAGCACCAAACTACTTTGCTGATGTGGTTCACCAAGTTTCACGTAACGAAGCGAGTAGTTTTGTATAATAAAGAAAATATTTTTGTATAAATTTAGAGTTTTTGATTAGGCACTTTTTTAGACACGTGTCACTTATTATTTTATATAAATTTAAGAGTAGTTTTATATAATGAAATTTGTAGTTTCATATAGATTTTAGAGTTTTTGACTTGATAATTTTTTAGAGTTTTGTATCCTTACATGTTCTCTAGTCTCATATTTATTTTCTCCTTTCTACATATAATTTGAAGCCACTAGTCACTCTACTTATTTACTAGGTTAACAACAGTTTAATCCATTTCAAAAAATATCATCCATTTTTCTAATTTGTTCTTGGAAACTATAATCAACAAAATCCTTGCCCTTATAGCATTCCCATCTATGTGGTTATCGCCAATTATACAAGGTTTTTCAGCCTAATAGCTTAGCTTCCTCATTTTATCTCATCAAACATAGACTATAATAATAATAAGTTGTTGTTGTTATGATCAAGCTTGACCCAATACCTAGGCGAATAAGCCTTGAGCCTAGGGTCCTCAAAATATAAGGGCACCAATATATATATATATATATATATATATATATATATAATATATATATATATATATATATGAAGTAAATAAAAAAAAAGTGATGTGTTAAACTAGTGGGTGAGGTGTTGAAGTTTTCATTGTTGTACCTAGGGTCTAGTAATGGATACAACATGTGGTTACTTTCATTTTTGCCTAAGTCCCTTTCAAAAATAATTTTTGCTTGGTCCTACTTTTTCCTAGGTCCCCCAAACCCCTAAGGCCAACCCTAATGGTGATGACAATATTAATAATATAGACGTTAGTGGGAAATAACTTATTCATGTCCCTAGCTTGAGCACTCTCTTTCAAAAATAGACCATTGCCCTTTTTTCTTCAACCCTAGCCGTTTCTTCATGCAACTCTTGGCTCCACACTATCAGAATATCAATGAGACTCAAAGCTTCATTATCAATATTTTTTTTTACTTCTTTGAGAGAGAAGCCATATCCACCCTTAGGAGCAGTAAGTTCTCACATAATCTCCCACCCATATTTCCTATCAAACCTTTGTTATCATTTGAGGCACCGGACAAAGGTTGGTATCCACATTAGTTAGATAACCAACCTATTAAGTCTATAATATACATTTAGTTCCAAATCAAAACTATGATAAATGAGGACTAAATAAGAGAACCAGGAATATGTTAGAAAAATTTTTGTTGATAGGTTGTTAAAACAAATAAAGTTGATAAGGAAGATGTTGAGATTATAAGGTATGTGTTAGATGAACTATTCTTTCAAAGGACTAGTAACAAAAGATTAATGTTAAAGGAGTGGACTAATGACAAAGGAACAAAATTCAACAGGTCATGATGGATGGATAATTAAGGAAAAGGGAATGCAAGGTGGGGTGAATATACTAGAAATGCATGCAACTCAAGGAATTTCTTGCTTAACATTGTGAC
Organism: Tamarix austromongolica; assembly: GCA_039764185.1. Lineage (NCBI taxonomy): Eukaryota > Viridiplantae > Streptophyta > Magnoliopsida > Caryophyllales > Tamaricaceae > Tamarix > Tamarix austromongolica. The sequence goes on from CM077810.1 coordinate 89,174,354, forward strand.
CATATGTTAACTAATATTTACCATACATAAACTAATCTTTCAAAATCATTTAAGTGATTTTCACAATTAATGTACTAATATTTTACTAGTGAGTTAATCTTTTACAATTATTCTACTTAATTTTAATACTTCACCACTAATGTACAATGATATGTTTTTTTGTCATTATTCTATTCAAAACTAATATTTCACCATTAATGTCCTAATTTTTCACTAAAATTTTTTTTAATCAAAAATATATAAATATGGATATCTATTTATTAAGTAAAATTTGAGGAATATTATGGTTTACTTTTATTTTTATTTTTTAATAAATTAAACTTTACCTAATTTAGTTAGAAAAAATAAAAAAAGAAAAAATAATGATGTGGCACTTATCACACGATACTAGACTATGTTATAGGTTACATGGCATAAATTGCGTGAATCCAACACCAACACTTTATTTGGATTAATGTTTTCATAATTCATTTACACAATCAAATAATAGGTAAGTAAGACATATCTTATATCTGTGATATTCATCAAAATGTAATATTTTATTCTCATAATTTATGAATGAATTATTTAGTGAATTTTTCCTCAACAAGTAACACTTTATCTCCTTAATTGTTATGCCTATCACATGAAAATATTTAAAAAAAATACATTAGCATAATTTTCTCTTCTATTTCAACAAAAAATTATTTATAGGCATAAACAATTTATGTTAGATCCCTTAATAGAAATTTTTTTTGAATTTTTCATAGAGACATAAATGTTTAAACTTTGATCATATTAAGGTATAAACACTTATAAAATTTTAAATTTAAGACAATTTTAGCCTTAATGATCTCTTGGTACTTAGGTAATTAAATAACAAAAATTACCATAAGTTTTAAAATTTAAAATGTTTATACCTTAGTGGAAATAAAGTTGAAGTGCTTGCACATTCATTAATAAGTTTTAAAATGCTTATACATTAATGATAAAAAAGTGTAAGCATTTGTATCTTTACAAAAAAAATGTTTATGTCTTTACAAGAACAAATTCAAAATATTTGTCTTTGAATGAGCAAATTTTTTTGTCATATATCCTTAGGCAAAGATAAAAATATATATATAGACTAAATTAATGAAAACAAAAAAAAAGAAATAAAATATAGATAATTAAAATAAAAAGAAGGGTTATGGTACTCGTAGCCTAATATATCACCTATTGACAAAACGGAAACATGTATGTGTTATTGTGTACACACACAATGATGAGCTTTTGTACTTTTAAAACCTGTCCATATATATAATTAAAATCTTTTATGTACATTATCTTAAGTCTCATCACCAATAAGATCAATGTGCATTATGTTGGAGTAAACCTTATAGAACATAGCAAAAGTTGACACACATTTTAAACAGAGAAGAAAAATAAATGAAAAATATATAATTATATGCAACTCATCGCATACCAATTTTCATTTCCCCAAATTTTTAAATACTCTAAAGAAAGATTATAAGGATGAAAAATTTGCACCTACTATTAACACTAGAACATGACTTCCTTGCATGATACTCATCTTCTTTTACTATAAATTCCTTTGCATTCCACCGTCTATGAAAGGAATTTTTCTTATCTTTTAATTCAATTTCCCCCTTTCACATCCTCATTTCATTAATTTCTTCAACTTGTTAGTACACTTCTTTCTTTTAAAATATTTTTTTTCCATTAATACCTACATGATCATCATCCTAATTATCATGATGATGTTAATGACCATGCACATAGAGATTATTAATCATCCTTTCATCATCATCATTTCCTTCTAATTAGAATTCCAATTCCAAATGTTTGTTTTTACCTTGTTCCTATCGATGATGTAGTACTATTTCTTGACCTTTATTCCTCATTAACTCATGCTTTAAGCACGCATTGCTCCACCTTAAATGTATTAATTCATTTATTTCTATTTCTCTTTCCTTTTGAATTTCTTCTATATCCTTCAACATATTCATTTAATCTTCCTTTGATGTGATGTTGCCTTTAGCATCATTATATATATATATATATATATATATATATATATATATATATATATATATATATATATATAATCATAAAATATAATGAAAATTATTTATTGATGATTCATCAGGATATGTGTGGGTAGACTTCATGAAAGAAAAAAAAAACTAAACTAATAGAAAAAAAATATGGAGTTTAAGGCCCTATTTGGTTTAAAAAAACTTACAAAAAAGAAAATGAAAAGACAAGACAATGGAATGGGAAAAAAATTTGAGACATTATAATCTTTCATTATGTTTGGTTGTTGGGAAAAAATGATGAAAAAAAAAGAAGGAAAGTTGATATGGTGGATATTCACAAACTTTATGATCAATTATCTACCATATAAAAATAAATGTCTTGAATGACATTTCCAGTTAAATTGTTCCATGCTCTATGTTAAAGTTTTCCACAAATTTCCTTGAGTTTTGCTGAGGAAAGTTTATAATATTAGTTTCTTACCTTTTTCCCTCGTTATTTTTTCCCTGCTAATTTTAAAACAACTAAACAATTGAAAACCATTTTCCATTCAATTTATTTCACTCTCCATGTTAATTTCTTATCATCAAATGAACCATTAAGAAAAAGGATAAGAAAGAATTTTAGAAATGGTTTCAATGTTTGTGCACCAATAATCAACTTGAAAAAAGAAAGAATCAATGCCTAAAATAGAATTGTAACAGTATATTGCATGCCAAAAATGTTCCACCTCAATTTTGGGCATAATGTATAAAAACTATTCTGTATGTCATCAACAGACTTCCTCAATCAAGAATTAGATTTATTTCACTATATGAGAAGCTATGAGGCATACAACCATCAATCCGTTGATTTCAAGTATTAGATTATAATTATTATGTGTTTTTTCCTAGTTAAGAATGCATCAAGTTTGATAAGAAGATTGTTTGATGAATATTTTTTTGGATATGATAGTCAACAAAAGGGGTAGAAATGTTTTGATCCAACTACAAGACGCTTTTATGTTTCAAGAAATGTGGTATTTTATGAATCAAAATGAAGGTGGTCTTCACAAGCAATATTGATACCATACTCGAAGGAGATTTAAGGGAAAATATATAGGTAGATGGAATTTCAACAAGAACAAGATAAAACACAACCACTATAGGAAGAATTGTTTGATTATGAATTATCATCTGATCAATTCATAAAATATTCTCTTGATAAAGAAAAGAGACCTCAGTAGATAAGAGTACATGTTAGGTATGCAAAAGAAGAAAGACCAATTTAGTTGGAAGAAATAAAAGCAGAAGAAGTTCTTCAACCACAACCAAGGATATTTACTAGGATGCAAAAGCCTAATCCTAGATATGTAGATGTATATTTGATAGAAGAAAATGGCATAGTAGAACCAACCATTTATGAACAAAAAAAAGAGTAAAAAAGAATATAGACATGTCATGGGAGAAAATATGAAGGTACTAAAGTATATGAAACTTAGGACTTAATACCTCAATCTACCAAAGTGTAACTCATCTCATGTAAATGGGTATACAAGGTCAAGAGTTGACCATATGGATCAGTAGAAAAGTATAAGGATAGATTAGTGGATTAAGATTTCTTGTGGAAGTATAGTATGGACTATGTTGAAACATTTTTTCCAATTACCAAAATTACTATTGTACATATAGTCTTAGCTTTAGCACTAAGAAATTCTTGGAAGCTTTGGCAAATGGATGTAAAAAATTCTATATGTATGGTGAAATAAATTGAGAAATATTTATGGAGCAACCATAGGAGTTATAGAAGAATAAAAACCAAAATTATGTATGCAAGTTGGAGAAGGTGCTTTGTGGCTTAAAACAGGCACTAAGAGCTTGGTATGAGAAGATAGTTGAATTTCTTTTGCAAAACAAATATTCAGTGGCACCAACATATTCAAGCTTTCTCATCAAAGTTTGAGATGGCAAGCTATCTATAGTGTTAGTATACATTGATGATCTTATTACAAGAGATGAAGGAAATTAGAGAGCTAAAGAGAAAGGACTTGAGGTTGATAGGAAAAAAGAAGGAGTATTCCTATGCCAACAAAAGTATGCTCAAGATCTACTAGAGAGATATAACATGTTAGAATGCAATTTAATCTCTATGCCGATGGAGGTTGATAGCCGACTTTGTTTAGTAGAAGGAAAATATTTAGAAGATGCTACCACGCATAGAAAAATAATTAAGCTACCTAATTATGATAAAAGCTAACATATCACATAGAAGTGACATAGTAAGTAGGCTCATGTAGAAATTGAATCACCTAGAAGAGGTACCAATAATTCTAAGCTATGTCAAGAGTACCCTTGACTATGGTTTATTATACATGAGAAGTTAAAATATTGTGACACTAATTATATTGGTGACCATGACACTAGTCATTCAACATTTGGATATTTATTTAATTTTAGATCAAGATTTGTATCTTGGTGTAGTAAGCAATAAACTATAATATCTTTATCAAGTACAAAGGATAAAAATAGAGCAACAACTATGGTAACTCAAGAGTGTATTTACAAGCTTTACACCAACTGGTAAATAATGTAGTAAAATTAGACCTTAAAAATTAGTTAAAAATCTATCAAACATAAAATCAAGTATTTCATGCTTGAACAAAACACGTGGAAGTACACTACCACTTTATTTTAGAAAAATGTCGCAAGAAAACATCAAGATAAAACACGTCCTAATCGATGAACAAGTTGTAGAATTTTTCACAAAATGGCTCAGTGGTCAGAAGTTTGAAGAATTTCAAAATAACTTTTTGTGATTGTAAGATCAATGGGAATAGAAGATGATTATTGAAGGGGTATGAAGATAATAATAATTATTCTCTTATTAGCCATCATATTTGACTAAGTTGAATATGATAAGCTTAATATTATCAAATAAGATTACTCAGTAAAAAATTATGGCACTAACCATCTTAAAATTTGAATAATTTTCTGGAATGGTTTTCACCTAGTATGACATGGAAGAAAAAAAAAACTAAGGTTGGAAGGTAGCAGAAGATAATGATGATGGAAGTATGCAAAAGATGATGATGGAAGTGTGTAGAGGATAAAAGATAATAAAAGTATGTAGAAGGTAAGAATAAGGATGAATATAAATATAAAGAACGAGGATAAGGGGAAAAATGATGGAATAATGTAGAAGATAAGGGTGGAGGTGACAACTAAGGCTTCCATCACCTCCTCCACCCATATATATATATATATGAATCCCCTCATCATCATTTGCATATCCCCTATAGAAAGAACTAAAGATAAGTTGAGAGAGAAAGATGTGTTGGTCACCCATATGTATGTTTGTAAGAAATATCAAGTGTTATGCAATTTGTAAAAATAAATCATCTCTTATATATATAAAAATTCATATTTTTTTTTCTTCTTAAAAGTTCACAATAAATTTTATTGTTACGTGGTATGTTGAATCATCAGAAAATGTGGTTCTCATTTTATGGTGTAGCTAGTATTTACCCTTGGATTAACTTGTTATCCATTGTATTGTACATATGTAATCCATCAACTAACAAAAGAGGTGAATAAAATTGACTAACTAATTCATCTCCCCCTCCTAATTTACCTTGTAGAGGTTGACTCTACTTTATTAGTACACCCATCAACTTCATTGACTACTAAAAAAATAGTGATATCCTCATGTATGACATAAATGGGAAGATATCAAAATAATTAGAAAATAAAATTACTATAGTAAACACATAGCTACAAAATTACTATTTACATAGAGCAAAACCTAAAAATCTATTGAAACAAATTGATAGAGAAATTATAAGCCAAAAAATATGGAATTGTAGCAAATTGGAAAGAAAATTCCCCCTTTTCTTTCCTTAACTAGAATATATAGAAAACATGCTGGTAGGATATATGTATAGTAATATAAGTACATGAATTAACTCTCATTTATCTATATGCGCCAAGTTAATTAAGAGCATTATTCAATATTTTTATTGGCCGAATGGAAGTGGTTGGTGTGCTTAGCTATTAGATGAGAAGAATTGGAAGATACATTAATGTCTCTTGAACCTCTAATGTATATATATGCTAAAGTGTAAGATGACATTAATTAATCCCTCTATATCAAAATATAATTCATTATATCACTAATTTTTTATATAAAAAGGGAAAGTTATTTTAGAAAAGTCAAAACTTACTTTTTACTTTTAACCTCACATTTTTCTCTTTTATTATCTATGCATTAAATGTTTTGCTATATTTCAATGAAGAGTGTAAGTATAATATAAATACTAAATTTATTAATTTCTCTCTCTCTCTCTCTCTCTATATATATATATATATTATTAAAATAATTTTCTTTTTAATATGAAGGAAGTAGTTACTAGGAGAGGGAGAGAGAGAGAGAGTGTGTGTGTGTGAGGTACAAACCAATATCCATTGTAAAAACTTAGGAACTATTATATATAGAGGTATCAAATGGGTCATACGAGGCCGGATTTGGGTCAGGTCGTTTTATGTTGCTATACAATCAAGTCGGGTTAGGGTTTAGTTTCGAGTATCTTTTGAGTTCGAGTCTAATTAAGGTAACTATGATGTGGGGAAAGTCTATATTGGGTTGGGTTATTTTGGGTCGAGTTCGGGTCTAACCCACTAGCTTTCTTGAGGCTCAGATTCAATCAATGCTTACAAACTCTAGATCATATTATTGGGTAGGGTGGATTTGCATCTACAAACTTCGGGTCATATTGAATTTGGGCCAAGTTAATTCAATTTGGAGTTTGTATTGACATTTCTTCTTGTTGTTATTGCTATCAATTTAGAGTTAATCACAGAAGCTAAAATAATAAAAAAGAAGGGCGTTACTAATGTGTAAGATATTAGATGAATATCTTTATAATTGTAGGACCTTTGAATTTGGATTGAACTTCAACAAAGTCGACTTAAGTAAAGAAGAACTTGAAGTAGGTAGTTACAAAATATATCTAAATGGTTGTGTTTTGACATACTCCAAAATCAAATCGCTTCTAAAGATAAATCTCTAAATTCTATAGAGAATTATTTCTAAAGTTCATTCCTCACTTGAGAGAAAGATAGGAAGAAAGCAAGCAAAATTTTGACTCTTACTTCTTAGTTTAGCTAATGCTCGATTTCATTCTTCATTCTTTCTCAATAAAACATACAAGGCATATACACACACACACATGGTAATGAGGACAAGCTTATCTCTCCTTAATTAGGCCTAAATCAACTAGCTTAATTATACAAGAGTTAAACCAACACATGTCCATATAGTATACATAAAAAGTTACAATTATAATGACATGATATTATAAAGTTTACATAAAATATCAAAGCTACATAAAACCTTATTATAATAATACATGACATAATCAATAATCAAGCTCCATGTCTTGTAAATTTATCTCCTATATAACTTTTTAACTCTTACATTGTCACTATCTTGTAGATTAGATATTAATGGTGAAGTCCTATTATTGCAAACATATATAATTTCTATAAGAATCACCTAATGAAACATTATTAGCATTATTATGAAGGTGTTAAATATTTTCCAAAATAATTGGTACTACCACCAAATATGATGACTCTTGACCTTCAACTTGATAAGAATGAGATGGAGATGCTTCTGCATTATTCTCCCTTTGTAAAGAAGAATTTTTTCTCTATAATAAGGAGATAAATCACCAACATTGAAAGTCCTAGAAACTTTTTCATAGGTTTCTTGCAATTCTAATTCATAAGAATTATTTCCAAACCTTCTAAAAATTTTGAAAGGTTTATTTGCTTTTGCCATTAGTTTATTATTTCTTAAGTTTGAAAATCTCTTTTTCCCTAAATGCAACCATACCAAGTCTCCTGGTGAAAATATTGGTATAGTTCTATTTTTGTTAGCTTGGTTTTGGTATTTAGCATTAGATTTATTAATATTATTACTTATTAGTTCATGAAGTTTTTAAGGAATTCAACTCTTTCATTAGCATCATAATTTTTAATATCACCTTTTTTTAATGACAACATATCAATAGGTAAATAAGGATTAACTCCATAGACAAACTCAAATGGACTCGAGTGAGTTGTAATAGAAGGACTCCTATTGTATGCAAATTTAGCATGTGAGGGTTTTATATCTTAATACTTAGTACTTTATTAACTAACCCTCTTATTAAAGTCCCAAGGTTCTATTAGTCACTTCAATTTAACCATCTATATGTAGATGATAAGATGCACTAAAAAACAACTTAGTAACTAACATATGCCAAAGTGTCTTCCAAAAGTAACTTACAAATTTCACATCTCTATCTGACACTATACTTTTGTGGATACCATGTAACCTTAATATTTATTTAAAATATAAACCTGCCACATGATTTCGTCATCTGTTTTACTAGAAGGTATGAAATGTGCCAATTTAGAAAATTTGTCTACTACCACCATAATAGAATCATTTCTCCCTTGCATCCTTGGTAAACTTAAGATAAAGTCTATACTAATACTCTCTCATAGTTAACTAGGTACAGGTAAAGGAGTATATAAACCTTTATGGAAGAAACTCTTACTCTTTTGACACTTCACATATCTCCCAACAATAGCTTGTACTAATTTAATCATTCATGGCCAGTAGAATTTTTTTTTATAATATTTTCATGGTTTTATGAACACCAAAATGACCAGTTATACCCCCTCATGTACTTCCTTAACAAGTAAATCACTTATACTAGAATGAGGTATACACAAGTTTGAAAATAAAGTCATCTTGTAGCACATAATTACCACAACTATGATTTTTCTTGCATCCATTATAAACTTCAAAGAAATCTTCATCTTTTGCACATAATTGTTTCAACATTTCAAATTCTAATAATTTAGTATCCAAAATTAAAAGTATCATAGATATCCTAGATAATGCATCTGCTACGATATTTTCTTTATCATCAAAATGTTTGACAGAAAATACAAAGAATTATATAAAACTAACCCATTTGGTATGCCTAGGACACGTTTTCTTTTACCTATGCAAATATTTTAGACTTTATTAATCCGAATGCAAAATAAATAGCTTAGGTCTCAAATAATGACTCCACATTTCCAATCTTCTTATGATGGCATAGAATTTCTTTGTTATATGTTGAATAATTCATTTTAGCACCATTTAATTTTTCACTAAAAAAATTCAATGATCCTTTTTTCTTGTGAGAGTACATCTCCTATCCCTAACCCATTAGCATCGCATATAACTTCAAATAATTTATTAAAATTAAGCAAAGATAATATTTGTGCAATACATAGCTTGTCCTTTAAAATCTCAAAGGCTTTAGTGGCATCTTCTCCCTATTTAAATTCATCTTTCTTTATAAGATGAATTAGAATGACAATAGTCAAGAAGTCTTTAATGAATCTTATATAGAAACTCGCTTATCCATGAAAACTCCTTACCTTATGAAAATCCTTAGGTATTAGTCAATCATGAATAACTTAAATACTTGTAGAATCCACTTTTATACCCTCACTACTCAATATTTCCAAGGAAAAGAATACTCAAAAATATAAAATCACACTTTTCCATTTTCCATAGAGTTTAGCTTCCCTTATCTTATCAAATAATCTCCTCAAAAGACTAAAATGATCATGCTCGTTTTTAATATCCACAACTATATCATCTAAGTATACCACAATAAATTTTCCAAGAAAAGGTCAAAGAACTTCATTCATTAATATCAAAAATAAACTAGGTGCATTACACAATCCAAATGGCATACATGTCCATTCATAAATATCATATTTTATTTTAAAAGTAGTATTCCATTCATCCCCTTCTCTTATTCTCATTGGATGTTATCCACTCCTTAGATAAATTTTAGATAATACTCGCACTCCACATAATTCATCTAACATGTCATCTAATCTAGGCATATGAAATATATATTTGATAGTTATATTGTTCACAACTCTAGAGTCAATACACATGTGCCACGTACCATCTTTTTTAGGAACAAGTATACAACATGGACTCATGATTTCTCTCACATATCCTTTTCCTATGAGCTCTTTTATTTGTCTCTCTAATTCCTTAGCTTCTTCTAGATTACATCTATAAGTAGGTTGATTAGGTAAATATGTATCAGGCATTAAATCCATAGCATGTTCTATCCCTCTTTTAGGTGGTAATCCCAGTGGTAATTTATTAGGAAACACGTCTTTATATTTATCAATAAGCTCATCTACTTTAGGACTATTTTCATTTGTCTCCCTCTATAGGGATTTATAGATAATCACAACGTAGCAACTGCCTTCTTCCTTAATATATTCTATCATAGCATTCTCATGCAAAAATAAACTCTTGTCATGTTTTACTATGTTATCATTTTCACACTTAGAAGGTTTAAGTTTATGCCTTTTATTATCCCTTTCAATAAGATATTAATTAGTAATACCATTATGAATAGCACATTGATCATATTACCATGGTATACCTAATAAGATTCCACATGCATCCATGGGTAAAACATTACATAGCACATCATCATGATAATTACCAATTCTAAATGATATTAGGGTTTGTTTTATTACCTTGACTCATATATCTCTATTAAGCCATTGAAGATAACAAGGCTTTAGATGTAGTGTTGTATCGAACCCCAATTCCTCCACCATCCTCTCATTATCCACATTTATACAAGATCCACTATCAATGATAACTTGACAAATTGTATCACCCACTCTTCCTTTAATCTTGAATCAAGATGGGACAGGAAAACGGTGGGGGAGAGAGAGGAAAGTAGGGAGAGTAGTAGGGAGAAGGAGGGTTGCAGGTAGGGTGGTCGGACATGGCAGAGGTGGTCAGGTATGGCGATGGAAGGAAAGGAAGAAGAAGAAGGGAGGTGTAGGTAAGGTGAAGGGAAAAAAGAGAAAGAAGTGGGCCAGCCCGATCGGGGAGAAAAGGAAAGAAAAGAAAGGGGATTGGGTCGGGCAACGCACGTGGGAGAAAGAAGGAAAGAAAGGAAAAGGGATCCGGGCTGAGGGAAAGAAAGGGGAAGGAGGGGAGAAAGGGAGAAATGGGCCAGCGGCCCAACACGCAGGGGAGAAGCAGGCCATGGCCTAGCGGCCCGAAGGAAAGAAAAAGGAAAAAGAAAGAAAGGAGAAAAAGGAGAAAGAAAGAGGAAAAAGGGAAACAGGAAAAGGGAGAATAGGGAAAATAAAATATTTTAATTTATAAAATAATAGAATGTAATATTTTTGGGTAATAAATTTATTTAATAATTTAATTTAATATACTTAAATATATGGGTTTAAAAAGGATAATTTTAGTAAAATATTGGTTTGGAAAATTATTTAAATAAAAAGAGTATGATAAAATAAAAAAATATTTATTTTAATTTATTAAATATTCCTATCCAATTTTATATACTCAAAAATACATAAAATAATTAAATTAAATAATTTTAAAAGCTAATTTATCCAAATAAAACCTATATATTAAATTATAGATTTTTAAAATTTCGAGGGATTACACAAAGAAGTACCACTTTTCTAATTTTCCATACAAATTTTTATTCCTAAAGGCTAAGAATAGAAGTATTAAGTGCATTACATGATCATGCCAAGTAGAAGAATATACAAGACTATCATCAAAACAAACAACTACAAACTTTGAAATAAAAGGTCAAAGAATCTCGTCCATGAGTCTCATGAAAGTGCTCGGTGCATTAGAGAGTCCAAATGGCATGACTAACCACTCATATATCCCCCCTTGGTTTTGAAGGCGGCATTCCATTCATCCCCTTTCTTCATTTGGGTTTGATAGTACCCACTCCTCAAGTCAATTTTGGAAAAGATATTTGCCCCATGCAAGCAATCTAACATATCATCAAGTTTAGGTATAGGGTACCTATACTTGATAGTAATGTTGTTGATAGCCCTACTATACACACACATGTGCATTGTCCCATCCTTCTTGGGTACGAAGAGGGCCCGAACCTCAAAAGGGATAAGGGATTCCCTTATGAAACCCTTTTGTAACAACTCCTTAACTTACCTTTGAAAGTTTATGGCTTCCTTAGGATTACACCTATAAGCCGCTTTGTTTGGGAGTATAGCACCAAGAATAAAATCAATTTGGTGCTCTATGAGGCAACTCATTAGGCAAGTTATTTGGAAAAGAATCCCCAAACTGTGCTAGTAGGTGCTTGACCCAAGGGTCAAATTCTTGTTTCTTCTTAGTAGGTTTGAGTAGAAACAACAAATATAAGGCCTTCCTTTTCCCGATAGCCCTTTCCAACCCATTCCCATCAAACAAAGTCTTCTTACACTTTTTATCCTCCCGAACAAATGAGGAACGAAATATAAGGGGTGTAAGTACAATATTTTTTCTATCATAGACCAAGCTATACCTACCATCATGTTTTACATCCTTATCAAATTACCATGGCCTACCTAAAAACAAATAATAAGCATCCATAGGAATGACATCACAAACAACATTATCTTGGTAAGTTTCTCCTATGGAGAATGGTATGACCGTTTGCTTAGTAACTTCAACCATTGAACCATTGTTAAGCCATTCTCATTTGTATGGTTTGGTATGTAATTGGGTTGGCAAGTTTAACTTCTCCACTAAGGTGGTGGAAGCCAAATTTGCACAACTACCCCCATTCACAAGGAGGGAGCATATTTTACCAAGTATGGTGCACTTGGTATGGAATATGTTCTCTCTTTGAGATTCTTCTTCAATGGCCTCTCTAGTTTGCAAGACTCTTCTCACCATTAGGGACTCCCCACATCTGGTGGTACCTCCTCCACTTTGGTTTCTCCTTCCATGGCTGCTTAGGTCTTGGATGCATCCTCCTCCATCTTGGCCTCCTCTGGGTCTAGTAAGGTCATGACCTTTTTGTTTGGACATTCATTTTAATAATGTCTAATCCCTTGGCATTTGAAGCAGCACACACCTTTAGTTTGACTAGTTTCACCCACATCTAACTTCCCTTTTTCCTTTAACATCAAAATGTTTGATGTTAAGGTAAGCTTTCGAGCTCTCCTTAGATGGGTAAATTTTTTGCCTCAACCCTCTAACCCTCTAACTCTTCTTCTCCTTTTTGTGCTTCTCCACTTTGATGGCCAAGTGGAAAAACTCATATAAGGTATAGTACTTGTAGAGTTCCACTTTTCTAGCAATGTCTCTCCTCAATCCTCCTATAAACTGAGACATGATATGTTCTTCAACCTCCTCCAAACCAAGACTCATAATAATTCTTTCAACCTCTTGGATGTATTCTTCCACACTCAAAGACCCATGTCTTAAGGAATACATTTTTTTGTAAAGCTCTTAAGTATATGAAGGTGGCGAGAACCTTTCCCTCATCAATCTCTTCATCTTCACCTAACTCCTTACCCTAAATTTACCCTTCCTCCCTCAAGTTTGCACCATATTATCCCACCATAAGGAAGCATGTCCCTTTAGCTTAAGGACTGCAACCTTAAAAGGCTTATCATCATCCAAAACCTTAGCCTCAAACAACCAATTACATCTCATTTCTCACTCCAAAAACTTCTCCAGATTATGGAATCCATCAAATTCAGGAACTTCTAACTTGTTGTCACTAAGAGGCTCCCTCCTTCACATCCTCCTTCTTCAAAAGGACCTAGGGGAATTGTTAAAAGATGAGTTACAATCGGTTAGCTCATCCCCTATACCATTTACCCTTTCCTCTCCGTGAGGTATTGGACTCCTTGCTCGACGAGGGTTAACATTAGGTACTAGTAACTCCAACATGCCCAACAATCTCCTCTACTTTCAAGGCTTCAATGGCTTATTCCTCTCCTCAAGGCCTAAACCTCGTGATATTGGCCGGTTCTCCATGGTTTAAGCTCGGATTGCACGCAAATAAGGCTACTCCATCCGAGAGGAATGTATGGTGAAATAAGGTTGTTTAAAGGTTCGAACTTGTGGAAAAAAAGGGTTGAAGGAAAGAAAAATAATTTGTGGATGATTGAAATGGCTAAGACACAAGATGATGTGACGGTAAAAGAGAATAAATGTGACCTAAATTTACCAACCTTGAGCTTTGATACCAATTTGATGCATAATGCTAAACAAATGGCACCAAGCAAAAGTGGGGAATAACTTTCAACAAAGTTTTGAAAAGATAGAATGGAGATGATGGAGAATCAAAAATTGAAACTGTAATACCCCAAAATTTTTCCTAAGAATAAATAATAAAATAATAAATGTTATAAAATATAGGTACATATAATAATAATAATAATAATAATAATAATAATAATAATAATAATAATAATATGAGATTTAAAATTTATTATTTAGAAGCCTTAGTTTAATTATTTAGCATAAATAAATTATAGGTAAATAAGATAATTTTTAATTATTTTTATTAATTCTCCAAAAACCCAAAAATCCCACCATCTCCTTTTCTTCTTCTTTTTTTCTTTTCCCTTTTTCTTCCTCTTTTTTATTTTCTTTTCTCCTTTCTTTTTCTTTTCCTTTTCTTTTATTCCTTCTTCTTTCTTTTTTTCTTTCTTCTTTCCCTTGCCCGGGTTACGCTACAACGGTCAAAGCACCCTCATTCTCTTCTTTCCATTCTCCCCCGAGCAGCCCAACACCCCTTTCCCCCTCCCTTTTTTTCTATTCCCCTAGGCAATGGCCTAATCCCACTTCTCTTTTTCCTCTTTACATTTTTTATCCCTCCCTTCTTTCTCCTTTTCCCTTTCTCTCCCCATCCCCTACCTCCCATTATGCAAACTTGTGTGCATTCCTCCCCTCGTTGCCATTTTTGCATCCACCCATGACCTACCACCAACCAACATCCCCTCCCCTTTCCCTTTCCAGCCATGCAAGGCATGCACGCTTGCATGTCTCTATACATTCCCCTTACACCCTACACTATAGACTTGCACTCCGTCCTCCCCTTTCCACCACTATGTTGCCTAGCAACTGACCACCCTTATCCCCTTCCCCTCTTATCCTTATCCTCCCCTACAGCCTATAAATACCCTCAAATCTGCCTCTCCTCTCTTTCTCCCACATTGATCCTTGCTTGCACCTTTCCCCTACCCTTGCCTTCAGCCGCTGCAGCTGCTACCATTACCGAAATCAGGCCATCTGCCACCCCATCTCTATTCCTCTCTCTTCCCTGCATCTCCCTACACCTACTAAGCTCCTCACCTCCCTTTTGCTCCTCTTCCTCTCCTATCCCCGAGTGTGCAAAGTGGGTAGGTCATGCCACCCTACATCGCCTTACACCACCTTGTGCCACCACCAACAACAACCCATTCCCCTGTCCCTAAACTGTCGCCACACCTCCACCTCTTGCATAGATACCCACCTTGTGTAGCCAACCCTCTCTACCATATTTTCCTCTCCATTTCCCCTATTTTCTCCTCCCTTCCTCTCAATTGTGCCACCACCAACCGCCTTGGCCGCCACCATGACCCACCTCCCCTCCCACTAGCCTAACTAGTGCTAACACCACCTAGAACCCCACTCTTTTCCCAACAAAAAAGTACCTCCACCTTTCGCCATTATTGCACCTCCCTCCATTCCTCTTGACTATTCTGATCATACCAATTTCCTTTCATCAATTTTAAGCTTCTTTTAATGAAATTCATCATCATCATCATCATCATCATCATCATCATCATGATTATTATTATTATTATTATTATTATTATTATTATTATTATTTTGTTTAAGGAAATAAAAAAAGGAAAAAGGTAGAAAAAGGATAAGTTAGCCTAAGTTGGGTATTTTCATTTTTAGATACTATTCTGGTGTCCATAGGAGAGGAGGCGTAGGGTTTTATTGCTTCAAGACCCGAGCCATTTCAGTAAGGATACAGTTATAGCTAGGGCTTTGTGCTTATGTGGTTCTATTATGTGTTAAGTGAATACCTGCATGAAATGTTACATGTTCTAGGGTTGCTTATGCAACGTGGCTTATAAGGATCTAAGGTAAGAGTATGTGTGGACTTAACTATTTGATTCATATATTGTTGTATAATTCTATTATGTGGTAATGCATGTTTTAAAGGTTGTTGATGAATTCTTGTATTTTAAGCTATGAGGCTTAGGTAAGGTTTTGGAGACCCAAGAACATTTTGGTTAATATGGTGGAATGAGGCATATAGGGAAACCCTAGGAAAAAAATTAGTCAAATATTCCTTGGAAAATGTTAACTAATAAGTATGATAATTATAAAAGGAGATTAGGGAATACATTGCATGGAGAGGGTTGATCGTGCATGGGGTGAGTTAAACCTAAAACGTTCTATGTCTAGGGGTGACTAAGAGAGGGATGATTGTTAAGAATGATTATGGGGAGAGATGATGGTATTGTTGGGGTAGTTTGGAAATACATGGGAGAGTCCTTGGATACTAGGGGATGGGAAAGTACTAAGGAGGTGAAATTAGGGTTTTGGGGGTACATAACCCTAATGGTATGTCATTATCACATGTAGGAGATGGGGGAGTTGGGTTGTGCCTCTGAACTATGGTGTTGGATATTCTTTGAAGGGAATATATGTTAAGTCAAATGATTAGTTGGGATATGTAGGAGTGAATACAAATACAAAAAGGTAGATTAGGTTTTTGAGAGGAGTCCTTTAGGAAAGTTATTATCACATGTGCGAAATGAAGGAGTTAGGCTACAAAACTTTAGGGGATGGATAATCATGGTAACACATGCATGGTTGTGGGATTTTAGGGCTAATAAGTAGAATATAAGGGGTTAGGACCATATGGGCCAAACTAGGGTTTTGAGGGGTAACCCTAGGGGCCAGCTATAGCATATGTGAGGAATAGGGGAAATGGGCTATGTCCCATGTATGAATGGGGTTCCTAATAACAGGGTTGGGTTGTTTGATAATTTGGGGACTCAAATGATCATTAGGAGGCGAGGATACCTCAAACTTAGGAAATTAAGGTTTCTATGGAGCTAAGGTTGACAAGGGGTGCTAGGAGGCTAGGAGTTATATGTGGGTTGTGCATGGTTGTGAGTGATATATGAACATATAAGACACGAATAATACACTAATCACTTAAAGTGGAAGATCACTTGAGTTGGGTCCAGTTGTACCTTATGTTTATATACCGGTCCATCGGTGAGAATAGTGGCCAAGAGCTTGTTGTCCTAGATTGTATTATATTTACAGGTACACTAATGATAATAGTGGTTAGAAGCATGTTGCCTTAGTTTTGTATCGTATTTATTTTTCCACCGATGAGAATAGTGGGGGCCCTGAGCTCAAGTAATGAAACCCTTGGATAATAATAATATGTGGAAAGAAAATAATTACTTACAACATAATACCATGTGGGTTGGGACTAGTTGTATTATGTTTACCGGTGAACCGGTGAGAATAGTAGTTAGGAGTGTTTTGTCCTAGATTGTATTATATTTACTGGTCCACTGATGAGAATAGTGGTCAGGAGAGTGTTATCCTAGATTATATTATATTTACCAATCTACCAGTGAGAATATTAGTCAAGAGGGTACTGTCTTGGGTTATACTATATTTACTGGTCCACTAGTGAGGATATGAGGGCTTCCGAACCCACATGGATATAATTCGAGAGATAACTAATTACTACACCAATGGCTTGAGTTCAGATAGTAAAAAACTAACTACTATAGCCTAATTATGTGCCTTTATATCTTTCTATAGTATCATGAACCGATATATTCCTGCTTGATTGTATTGTTACCTAACTCAGTATGTAGCATACTAATCACCCTTTTCATGGGTTCAACTCATTCCCACAAGCAGTGTCCCTACTTAAGTCTGTGCAGGTGACTGACAATGCCCTAGATGACCTTGCTGCTTATGATGACATGATTGGGGTAGAGTGGTGTTGTAGTAACCTAAGGTTAGGGCTCAGAGAGAGTATTATCTTGATATTTACCTTTTCAGTTTTCTAGTTTAATGTTTATTCCAATTGAACAATGTTCTGTATTTAGATATTTTCTCGATATCAACATTTAACCCTTATTATATTATGAAACACTTTCCTTGTTGTGTAATCATGGTTTCATCTATTTCTATTAAGTCTTTTAGTTGGTACAAGGATGACCTGGGACCAGACTTATACCAATTATGGCAATGACACCCCTTTTTATAATGTATGGATTTATGTTTAAAATGAAATTTTTCAATGGTGAATTTTGAGGGTGTTGCAAAAACTTGGCTTTAAAACCTTCAAACTCAAGTACTTGCATCAACAAACTAAGTTTACAACTCTTGGCATAAATGGTGCAAGATTTGCAAACAATTCAAACACTACACACACTAGTGAGTGTCGAACAAAAGGGAGTTTTTTTTAACCAAAATGATCTTCCTTTTCTTGCAGCTCACCCTTATTTTAATAAGTGGGAGTCAACTACTAAGGTTACAAAATAGATTACTAACCATGCAGGTTAGTCTTAGTACACCCTCACCCTTGGTTGTTGTTACAAATGCTAGCTATAGTTAATTAACTCCAATTAGCTAATGCTAATTGTGTGTTGAGAATCTGGTAGCTACCCATCACTATATGGTTTACAATACAACCTATAATAAGGTTTAAGACACATAGATTGCACATTAGGAAAGTTAAATAACATACTTTAAACAAGCTTAGCTAAATAAGGAAACCAAAATATGGAATTATACTTGATTGATGGCTGCTTGAATTCTGCCGAGCAGGGTGGTTTCTTGTCCTCAAATTAAGCCAGCATTGGAAGGTATTGAAATTTCCATAATTATCTTCCTAATGCCCCTAATTCTTACAAAAATTATGGTGAACAAGGTAGGCCTTGATTCAGCAGATATGGGTAGGCTATGGAGGTGGACAAAGGTGGTGGCTTGGACTAGAATGTTGGAGTCATATTTAGTCATTTGTAGGTGGGAGTTTAGGGAGCCATACAGTAGCTATATGGAGCCATGTTTACGTGGGGTGGTGGAGTTTGCATGGCTGCTAGACAATCTAATTATTTATTGACCCAAATGAGAAGAGTTTTAGAGTCTTCAATTTTAGAAAAATTTAGGGAGCCATACATTAGATTATCCTTGGTTTGGAAAGATTGTGATGCTCCTGCATCACCTTTTGCATGTATATATACTTATATATTAAAATTGCACTACACTTGTTTGTTTATATATTTACACAATCGATTGGTTATTTATAACGAACTTGCCCCACATTTGAAATTCAAAGATCAATTAATTAAAATTAATTCAGCAATTCTCTTCTTAATCCTATGGAACATGCCTAATATGATATATAACACTCATTTCTACCATCAAAAAAATAAGAAGAGAGAAATCAATTAGGCTAAATTATTAGTATATGATCATGATAATTAACTTTATAACTACATTTTATATATAATTTTATATAGATCATCCCAAACATTAATATATTTATAAAAATCTAAAATACATTATATATTAAAATAATAATGATAATTACACAAAACTAAAAATATATTAATAGGTGAGCCTCGAAATACTCCCAGTAGTAGTAGTGATCAAATCGTGGATCCTTTTTGCCTACAATTCAAAGACATTATGCTGCTTTACGCATTTTTTAGGTCAGTAGTTGTCTAATCACTCTCTAAAAATATCAATCGTCTTTTCTCTGATGTGATTGTGGCAACTCCGTAATAGAAAAAAATTAATTGCATGAATTATAATCTACCAATTTAATACATATAATTTATACACAATCTAATGACTTAAGTGCAAAACCCTAATGAACTATACAAGCATTCAATATGTGGAATTTAACTTTATAATTCTTGTTAAATATCATTAAGACGTACCTCCGGATATTGATAGAAATGATTACACCAAAATTGAAAATAACTATGAATGGAACTCAACTTGTTGGTTATGTTCCTTCAATCCTCAACTCAATGGTGCATGTCTCTTTCACATGATCGGGAACAGGGACCTTTGATGATTTCCTCGCTTGATTTGATGGAGATTTGAACCCTAATCTCTATCTCTTATGCAATGTATATGAGCTCTTGTTCAGATAAAGAAAGGAGAAGTGAATAACTAAATTGAATGAAACCAGCAGGGAGCATGCTTTTAAAAACTAATGGACGTCAAATACAACATACATGGACCTTGGTCCATTTATATTTAGAAACGCTATTAAAAAGCATAACCTCTTATTTCTTTCTTTCTCCTTCTTTATACATGCACCATTATTCTCAAATATTTCCATATAAAACCTAAAACTATTTCTATCATTAAGAAATAGTAGAGTAGATAATTAGGGGATATTATTAACTATAGGCCTTATAATATACGACTTTATGGCTAATAAATTTACATCTAACTTAATGTGGACCATATTAGGGGTTAATAAATACATCAAATATGAAACACTTTATTTATAAAATAATAATAATACTTTTATAAAACCAAAATATATTAACATTCTCCCACTTAGTCCATATAAATTAGATTCTCAATATAGTATTATTGTTTTAGTACAAACTAAATGGTGAAACTGATATATGAATCATGGTGACAAGCTTTCAACATTTTAAAAATTATCTTCCATGTATCACAATATACTAATTCTATCCACAAATTTAACTTTATGAATAAACCCAATGTTTATTCAAGTTCCTTCACTTAATATAGTTCTTAATAAACCATATGCATATAAACCAAATGAGAAACAAACATGACTTTTTTAAAAAAGACACAAAATTATGTGTCATAACAACACAATCACATTGAGGATCTAACACCCTTATTACACACGTGATCCTTAAACTTCCTTGGTGGCATGCCCTTAATTAAAGGATTAGTTAACATACAATCAGTGACTATTTGTTCCAATACCACTTTTCCTTTTGAAACAGGTTCCCTTATCTTCAAATACTTGATGTCTATGACTTTGGCATGACTACCACTTATGTTGTTTCTTGAGATAAAAATGACAGTTGAATTGTCACACTTAAGCATCAAAAGTCTAGAAATAGAATCCACTATTCTAAGACCTAATATGAAATTTCTTAACCACACACCATGCTTTGTGGCTTCAAATGATGAGATGAGTTATTCTTCCATTATAGAAGGGGCTATACAATCCTACTTTCTACTTTTTCTACGATATTACTCCATCGACTAGTAGGAAAATGAATCTAGAAGCATATTTGTGTGAATCTACACACCCAGCAAAGTTTGCATCGAAATAGCCTACTGCCTCCAAATCCTCAACATGATGATATATGAGCATGTAATTCTTAGTTCCTTTTAGACACCTTCTAACTTTCTTTTCAACTTTTTATTGGTTAATTCTTACATTACTCTAGTAACAACCCAATATCCCAACGGCATATGCAATGTCACATCTTGTACAAACCTGAGCATACAAAAGGCTTCCAACTACAGAAGCATATAAGATGTTCTTCATCTAATATCTCTCTAAGTCATTCTTAGGATACTGGCTTAACAACAATTTGTCACCCTTGACAAAAAGAGCCACACTTGATGTATAATCTACCATCATGTATATTACTAACACCTTATTGATATATGCTTCTTGGGATAGTCTTAATATCCCTATGGATTTATATCGATGAATCTTAATTCCAATAACATAAGATGCATCACCCATATCTTTCCTATCAAATTTGTTAGAAAGAAATTGTTCCACCTCATTTAATATCTATTTATCATTGAATTAAAGTTGAATGTCATCTACATATAAAACCAAGAAACAAACCTTACTCCCACTAACCTTAATGTATGTACATTAATCCATGGCATTCTCTTCAAATCCAAATGAAGAAATGACATCATGGAATTTTAGATACCATTGTCAGGAGGCTTATTTCAATCCATTTATGGATTTATTAAGATTGCACACACAATTTTTGCATTCATGAAAGAAAAAACCTTTGGGTTGTTTCATGTATACCTCTTCCTCAAGCTCATCATTTAAAAATGTTATTTTCATACCCATCTATTGTAGCTCAAAATTAAAATGAGTTACTAATGCCATAACTATGCGTAGGGAATCCTTAGTGGATACATGAGATAAATTCTCCTTGTAATCATCCCCCTCTCTCTAAGGGAATCCCTTAGCAACTACTCTAACCTTGTACCTATCAATGTTCTTTGATGAGTCTCTATTGGTCTTAAAGATCCACTTACAACCAATAGGCTTAGCCCCATCAGGTAACGGTACAAGGTCTCAAACTTCACTTACCTTCATGGAATTCATCTCTTCCTTCATAACATCATACCATAACTTAGATTTCAAACTACTCATGGCATGTGAAAAGGTTTTGGTATCATCAATAGCACAAATGTCACAGTAAAACTCTTGTAGGTACATATAATAGTCACTAGATATAGATGACCTTGTTTCTTTAGGAGATCTTATTAAATCTGTTCCAAAATCCTCTAGAGGAACTTAATCAATAGCTGGTTATTCAACAAATTCAGGAAGCTCTTGATCAACATGATCTACCAAATTTAAGTTAGCATCCTGTGGAGCTACATTAACTTGTTGTACAGCCATAACTGGAAATAGAAGAGCACGACGAATAAGATTTACTATATCACATGAACTGGAAATTTCTTCTACTGAATGAGAAGGTTCAAGAACTAGATTTATGATATGATCACTTCCACTGATTAAGTCATGTTCAAGAAATTTATCAATT
Organism: Tamarix austromongolica; assembly: GCA_039764185.1. Classification (NCBI taxonomy): domain Eukaryota; kingdom Viridiplantae; phylum Streptophyta; class Magnoliopsida; order Caryophyllales; family Tamaricaceae; genus Tamarix; species Tamarix austromongolica. The sequence goes on from CM077810.1 coordinate 89,197,072, forward strand.
CTTGACTCCACAAATCTAGTGTTATGTGATGGATAATGAAACCTATAATCCTTAAACCTTTTAGCATATCCAATAAAATACCCACTAATGGTCCTTAGGTCAAGCTTCCTTTCTTGTGGATTATAAATTCTTACTTCAAAGGGAAATCCCCAAACTTGCATATATTTTAAACTAGGCTTCCTACACTTAAAAGCTTCAATGGTGTCTTAAACATCGCTTTTGTTGGAACTTGGTTTAATATATATATTTATATATTATCATCTTAAGTGCTTCATCCCACAAAGATCTAGGAAGATTGGAGTTTCTAAGCATACTCCACACCATATATAACAAAGTTCGGCTTCTTCTTTTAGCTACACCAATCTGATCCGGTGAATCATACATAATTCATTGGACAACTATCCCATTCTCTTGAAAAACTTTGCAAATGACCAGGTGCTTGTCCATCCTCAGTGTACCTCCTATAGTACTCACCACCTCTATCAAACCTCACGATTTTAATTTGCTTGTCACATTATTTCTCTACCTCAACTTTGAATATTTTAAAAGCATCTACCACTTCATGCTTATTGTTAAGTAAGTGGAAATACATATATCATGAGTAGTCATCAATGAATGAGATGAAGTATTTCTGACCGTGTGAGTCCATATCAGGACTACATATGTCAATATGTATAATCTCAAGTAGTTGAAAACTCCTATTGGAAACTTTATTAGACTTGTTTGTTTGCCCTTTATACAATTTATACAAGTGCTAAAGTTAGTAAAATCTAGAGTACCAACTATTCCATCATTTACCAATTTCCTTATTCTCTCAATAGAGATGTGACCTAATATTTTTTTTTCAAAGCATTAATGAGTCCTCTAATATCCAAATTCATTGCAACATTCAAATCATCATGCATTAAATCAATAGACTAAAGACCTTCAGATAATGCACCATACCTGACACAATTTCTTTCATAAAACAAAGTAACTAAATTATCTTTGAAAACAAATGAGTATCCAAATGGTACAAGTCTAGAAATAGAAATAAATTTTTTATTGAACTTAGAACATAAAAGGTATTTTTCCTAAATTAATAAATGACTGCCAAAGAGAACTAGCCTACATGAACCTATTCCATGAACAACCAAACGTATCTTACTACCGGTAAAGATAATTTGCCCACTAGTTCCCTTATCCTTACCATAGCCTACAAGGAATTACAAATAGGGATTGTAAAACTAGAATCAATCCACCAATTGTTATGATTTATATCTACTATATCATATTCAAAACATACCAAGGAGGTTACAATAACTTTCTTAACAAGTCAGGCTTTGTACTTAGCACAATCCTTCTTCATGTGTCCCCCTTTTTTTTTTTGCAAAATAAACACTTAGGTTGCTTCTTTATCTCAATTTGGAGTGGTACTTTGCCTTTATCATTTTGGATCATTTCCTTCTTCATTTCCTTATCCTTTTTTTTCATCATAGCAGTCTCCCCATGATCCATCAAAAGTTGTTCCTCCTCTTACATACACATGGTCATTAATTCATTGACTGACCATTTTTCCTTTTATGTGTGGTAGGTGAATTTAAATAGTGTTTATTCATTTAGGAGCATGTTCAAGATATATTAAACTAGGAAGGCATTAGACATGTCAACCTCTAAAAAATTTATTTTTGCAACTAAGTCCCTCATATTCATGATGTGCTTTTGCACACCCATAACACTAGTGAACTTCATGGCGGAAAACTTCATTATCAATGTACTAGCTAAGACCTTGTCCGAATGGATGAATTGTTCATCAATGGCCCTTAGTAAGTCATTAAAATATATATGATGATCAAATGAGCTAATAGAAGAATATATTTTAGTCTTTATGTGCATACAACTTATGCAATTGGCCTTTTCCTCATTGGTGCTTTCTTCACTTGTAATAGGCTTTAGATACTCAATAACCCCATCCATGTCACAACAACTAAAATTTAGAAAAATTCTCTCATTCCAAACCTTATAGTTGTCCCCTTTTAACTCAGGGACCTCGATGTTAAGATCAGATATCAAGTACAAACTAGGACAATTTACTACAAAATTTAAATACAGATACATGCTCATGATCAATTTGAAGCCAAAAAATCTATATACATGATCTAGCAATGTATAGCATGTCAAAATGCAACTAGCATGAGTCAAAAGACATTATAACTATATGTAGACTAAGTATTTAATTCAAATAGATTCATGCATCTCAATATTAAAATTATTAAGTCATCTTATAACCCTCAATTCCTATGGAAAAATTAAGAATAATGACTTAATATTCTAATCCAATGTATTTCGCATATGCTAATGAATGTTGTTGTGGGAAAACACCCATTATACTTGTGTAATACATTGCAACTAGTATCATGTAATCTAGATATGATCCTAGAAACAAATAAATGCATGATTGTCCATAATTAGAATTGTTGTGGCTAAGTCCTAATTATTTTAATCATGCTAATTACACATGATACATTGAAATGCCCCAAAAATATTTATTTTAAGAAATATAATTAAATAAGGATTTATTAGGGAATTAATTAATTTTTTTATTTGGAATAGGAAGAATCTATTTAGGGAAAATTAATAATAATTTATAAATATTTTTATAAAGGAAAAATTGGGCTTTTTGCTAATTGAAAAGGGAATTAGGAGAAATATTTTAAAAACCCTAAATTAGTCTAAAAAGGAAATTTAATATTATTTTAATTAAATATTTTATTCTAATTACCCAAAATATTCTAATTAATTTATTTAAACCCAAACCACTTAAATTTTCCTTTTTCTTTTTCTTCCCTCTTTTTTCTTTCTTTTCTTCTTTTCCTTTTTCTTTTCTCTCGTCGGATTGGGCCTGGACACGGTCCAAATCCCCTTTTCTTTCTTCTTTCCTTCCCCGGCCCAGCGTCGCTCCTTCTTTTCTCCCTTTTTTAGACGCGGCATTTTGCTCTTTATTACCCTGGGACGCCGCGTTTCATTAAAAGACATATAACTGCAGCCGACCGGCCTGGTTCCTTCTTCTTTTTCTTTTCTTTCTTTTTCCCCTCGACAGCCTAGCTCACCTTCTTCTTCTTCCTCCTTCCTCCAGCGTCGCCCACCTATAACTTCGAGGGCCGAAAATAGCGTCGCCGGCCACACGTGTTGTGACCTGCCTTTCTCCCGCTCTTTCTCTTCCCCTCGATGCCCACTCCAGCATGAACTTCCCCACTTTCCCCTCCTCCTGCATGATCTCCCCATTTTCTCTCGCGAAGGTCGGGCATGATTTGAAATCGTGCTGACCGATCAACGCCACAATTAACCCATTATCTCATCGGCTTTGACCTCCTGCTAACCTCCATAACTTAACCCTACCCTCTAACGCTATAAATACCCCTCGTATGGTCTGATTTTGAGTTTTTTTTCTTCTGAAACCCTAAGTGCAAGCCTGTGCACCACTGCGACTTTAGACGCACCATTCTCCACCGTTAGCCAACCTCGCCGCTGCCTCTGCCTCCCAAACTCTTCCCTGCAGTGCACTCTAGCTAACTAAACCATCCACCCCCTTCAATTCTTCTCGCATGAGCCACCATAGCTGTGCGAATTCCCCTACCCATCTCGAAAAATACTTTACCCCGCAACCTTTAAACCACCGTCCACCACCACATCTGCCACTTCTACTGCCTTCTACACCACCCAAAAACTTCTTCTAATTCTCCCCCATCGAACCATAACCTCCTTTTCCTTTTTCTCCTTCTCCTCCCCTCTTTTTCTTCATCTTTTCCCTTTTTAGCTCTCTTTTCCGGCCACCACCGTGCACCACCGCCGGTGCCACCCATCCCCGCAGACTAAAGGTGAAACCCTAGACCTTCTCAACCTTTCCTTTCTATTTATTGAAACTTATTCTATTTTTATTCTAATTTTTAATGTTATTTTGATTATAATTATTATTATTATTATTATCAGCTGTAATATATTTGATAAATTTTGTTGGCAGGGTGGAGATTATTCTTGAGTTAGATAGATTATTAGTTTCGAATTTTAGGAATTTAATGGAATTATTATAAGTTTACTATTATTATTAATAATATTATTATTAGTATAATTATTTTATTAATATTATAATTATTTAATGGGGGGGTGAGACCTTAAATTTTAATTAGGTCTCGCACCCTTGCATTTTTGTTACTATTATTAATATTTTTACTATTAATACTACTAATATTATTATTATCTTTATTAAATTTTATATTATAAGTATATATATATTATTAACGTTATTATTACCATTACTAAATAGTATTTTTATTATTTTGGGTAGGTTCGAAAGCCACCTAGTAATTTTAAGATTTATATTATTATTATTATTCTAATAATAGTATTATTACTAATATTTTAGTTGTAGTTGTTGTTGTTGTTGTTGTTATTATTATTATTATTATTATTATTATTATTATTATTATTATTATTATTATTATTATTATTATTATTATTATTATTATTATTATTATTATTATTATTATTATTATTATCTTTACTAACATTATTTTGGTGAAGGGTAGAAACCCTTCTATCACTATTCATTTTAAATTACCATAGTATTTTATTAGTATTTTTAGTAGTATGTTGTATAGTTAATTATAGTATAATATTATTTTAATTAAACACTAAGTCTTAAGATAAGTTAGTGAATAATAGAATTTTTAGGAGAGAACCTAATTTTAGTATTTTTTCCATAATAGGTGAGCCCAGTCAAAGCCCTCAAGTGGAATAGGAGTGTGCTCCAAGACCGGTGACACTTTAGGTAATGGGTGCTAAGGTCATGTGTAATATGTGATTTTATGCTATGCATGCCATGTAATATGAATTATAGTGTATTTCATGTGTATATTGTATAATTGTTATGGATGCAGCATGATTATGGAGTTGGAGTATGTTGTTATGAATAAATTGCGGCATGAGAATTATGTGTATAATTGTGTTATTATTATGGTATGATGTGGCCTTAAGACATGTATGTTAGGGTTGTAAAATAATGATGGGGAGTATAACAATGTTGTGTTAGGGTTTGCATGGAATTGCATGGTGTTAAGGTTTTGCATGGGGGTATTAATATTGCATGGTGTTAGGATTTCGCAAGGGGGTGTTAATATCACATGGTGTTAAGGTTTTGCATGAGGATATTAATATTGCATGGTGTTAGGGTTTTGCATTATAGTATTAATGTCGCATGGTGTTAGGGTTTTGCATGGTAGTATTAGGGTTCGTATGGTAGTATTAATGTTGCATGGTATTAGGGTTCGTATGATGGTATTAATGTTGCATAGATTGGGGTTTGCATGGAATTCATGTTCGCATGATGGGGTTAGGGTTGCATGGAAGTGGAGTCTACGTGGAGCTAGGGTTTGCATGGGAGTTAGGGTTTGCATGGAAGTGTGGTTTACGTGGAGTTAGGGTTTGCATGGAGTTAGGGTTTGCATGGGAGCTAGGGTTTGCATGGAGTTAGTCATGCATGTTTGGGCAAAAGTTTGTGAATAAAATATTTAAGACACTAATCATTTAAAGCAAAAGATTATTGAGCCGGGTCCAGCCAATCCACCGGTTAGGAATAGTGGTTAGGATTTTACCCTATAAGTGACCGATCCACCGGCGAATAATAGTGGTGTGGACTTTGTCCCGCAAGTGACGGGCCCACTGACAATAATAGTGGGGTGACTCAAGCTCAATATACACAAACCAAAGTTGCTAAGACTTTTAAAAGATATTAATTACTTACAGTGGAACACCATGTGAGCAGGAACCAGCCGATCCATCGGTAAGGAATAGTGGTGTGGACTATTGTCCCGCAAGTGACCGATCCACCGGCGAATAATAGTGGCGTGGACCTTGTCCCGCAAGTGACCGGCCCACTGGCTAAAATAGTGGGGTGTTCATGTACTTACATGGATTTGATAAAAGGCATGGTGTGCATCGACTTCCTATAAAAAGGCTAATTAAATAATTAATCTGGACTGTTTGGCCTTTATGTGTGGGCTTGATCAATTATAAGTTGTGTACTTATCTATGTGACCTTGTGCATTATATACGTGCGCTTAAAAGTGTAAGTTGAGTATTATCCTGTATGATTGTATGTGATTATGTGTTGGCCTTAGTGCTCGGTTAGCTTACTCAGTACGTAGCGTACTGATCACCCGTTTCATGGGTGCTGCTCATTCCCACGAGCAGAAGGCCCGTCTGACCTGTTGCAGGTAGGAGTACTTATTTCGATGCTATCGATGTCCATGGGACATCAGGAGGGGCCGAGTGATTATGGGCTGGATCGGGTCCTGGAGTGGCGTGGCTGTTTTCCTTTTCAGATTATTACTCATGTTACTTTTTATTATGTTTGAGTTGCAGAATTTTTTTTATTAATGTTGTTTATTTATTATCTAGAAAAAAACAATAGCTAGTACTTCGAATTATATAAAGACTTACGTGTCCTCTGATTTTTGTTTTTATAAATTTGGATTGTTAATGATGTTATTAATAGTGTTTTCTTAGCCTTAGCACTTGGTACCGGAACGGTAGGAGTGAACTGGTCTGATACTAAGTGTGGCGGTAACATCCCAGAATTTACGGTTTTAATTTATAAGTATTGTGTTTTGAAAAAAAAAATGTGTAAATTTTGGGGGTGTTACATACATGCTTTATTTCATCAAAACTTTTCAAAACATGGCCTTAATATGCATGGGAACACAACCATAAGAGAAAGTAAAACAATCAAATGGAAAGTAAAAAATATAGGGCATATGAGTTTATAAAACACTCCCATGTTTTTTTTATATTTCCAAAGATTGCTGAGAATCTACTAACCCCCCCCCCCGGGATTTATAAACAAAAAATGTGTTTCTTCATCAGATAACAAGATTGAGAGTTAGAAATTAAAAAATGGACCATGTTTCCTCTCAATGAATAATAGTTTCATTATTTTCCAAAACTCAACCATACAAACATATAGATATAAAAAAAACGATGATTACACTAAATTAAATCTATCAAAATAGAGGCTATTAAGGCTCTGATACTAAATAATAAACAAAATGTAATGGCATAAATTATAATCTACCAATTCAACACATACAATTCATGCACAATCGAATGACTTAAGTGCAAAACCCTAATGCACTATACAAGTATTCAATATGCAAAATTTAACTTTATAATGTTTGTTAAAGATCGTTAAGACGTACCCCTAGTCATTGACAGAATTGATTTCACCAAAATTGTAAATAACTATGAATAGAACGTAACCTATCAGTTATATTTTTTCAATCTTTGACTCGATGGTACGTGTCTCTTTCACAGGATCGGGAACATGAACCTTTGATGATCTCCTCGCTTGATTTGATGGAGATTCGTACCCTAATCTCTATCTCTTATGTAATGTATATAAGTGATTGTTCAGAGAAAGAGAGGACAAGAGAATAACTAAATTTAATGAAACTGTTAGGGAGAGTGTTTATTAAAATTGATGGGCGTCGGATACAACATACATGGGTCCTGGCCATTTATATTTGGAAACACATTAAAAAACAAAAACATCTTATTCCTCTCTTTATCCTTCTTTATACATGTGTCATGCATATGATTCTTTATTCTCAAATATTTCCATATAAAACCTACAATTATTTCTACCATAAAAAAATATTAGAGTAAATAATTAGAAGATATTACTAACTAGAGACCTTATAATATACAACTTTATAGTCGATAAATTTATATATAATTTAATATGAACTATATTAAGGATTAATATATACATAAAATATGAAATAATTTATTCATAAAATAATAAAAATATTTTTATGAAATCAAAATATATTAACACTCCCATCAACTAAAAACTTAGTCGTCACAACATTCCTATCTATGTGGTTATCACCAGCTCTTTCAAGTTTAATTTTCTGCCTAATGGCCCTAGCTTAACTACCCTATTTCCAAAACAGAGCATACCATTTCTTTATCAGGCCATCTCCTAGCTTCACATTGTCAGAAGCTCGATGAAGCCCGATGAAGTGGCTTCGTTATCAACTCTTTTGACTTCTTCGAGACAGAAACCATATTTGCCCTCAGGATCGGTAAATTCTCACACAATCTCCCACCATTAGGCCCCTAGCTATAGTTATTTGAGGCTGCACTCACGGAACAAAGGTCAGCGTGCGGTATCCACGGTGGCTGGATAATTACCACCTACTAAATTGGCAATCTTTGTCTATTTTGGAAGCAGAACAACAATGAGTAAGGATCAAATTAGGGAACTAGGATAAGGGCTAGGAAAATGCGGGTTCAGATTTTTGCAGGTTGTTAAAACAAATAAAGTTGATAAAGAGGATGTTGGGGAGGATATAAGGTATGTGTTCGACGAGACGACATGCTTTCAAAGGATCATTGACAGATTAGTGTTTAAGGAGTGGATTAACCGAGAAGAGATCTTGAGTCGTCCAATAGTTGAAATGTTTCTATGTCATTGAAGGAACTTGGGGTGTATCTTGGGGTTGACTTGGATAGAGATTGGGTAAAGGGAGAGGATATAAAATAAGGAACAGAATTGAAGAGGCCATGATCGACGGATGGGTAATTGAGTAAAAGGGCGGGCATGTAGATTTAGCGACAAGGCTAGAAATACGTGTCGACTTTCAATCAATGAAGTAGCAAATGAGGAGCTAGCATAAATTTTCCGCGTACAAAAAAGCTTAATTGTTAGTTTTTTTTGTCATTTTTTCCTCCTTGTCCTAGATATACATACCCGAGACAGCACCGCCCGCTTTGCATTGTCCTGCCCCCATCTAGTTCATTTGTAAAAGAAATATGCATAAGAGGTTGCCTTGATTAATGCATGTATTTTATATCTATGACTATGTACGACCATCATGAGATAGTGCATCATATCATTATTATTGATGGATTTTTTGCTGACAAAGCCCCCTTCTTCCTACCAAGTTGAGTTTGTCGGCCGATTCCAATGAAGGAAGATAGGGTCATTGAAATACTAAAAAAAAAATTAATCCTTAGATAAATAACATAATTATAAGAAAATATAATTGAAGATTGCAATTATATGAATAAATATTTATGAGAAAAGAAATTTTTTATTTTTTATTGAATATGAAATTGGCAGAAAGTTGAGTGGTTGCACTTGTATTCACATAATAAGAGTCCTTTATATCTTCCATCATCCTTTGGTGAAATACTCAGTGATCATTAGTTGACAAACTCAGTATAACTTTCTACCTAATATCAATCCATGTCACAAGAAGTATACAAATTACGACCTAGTAATTATCCCTAGGAGTCGGCGCCTATTAACTTATAGACAGTCATGCTGATGGGTATCAAATCTCTTATATTAAAAAAATTTCCTAACCACTCTCAAACATTTCATCTCTGCTTTGTGTGTATTCATATCTTCTCCCTCGGCCATAGCCAATATGTTAAGCCATCTTGAATGAGAAGTTTTCTTCGACCTTGACTTAGATGAAATCGTCTCAAGTTTGGTCTACCAACGATCTCATTAGTTGGTATTTGGTTGATACCCTTCTCTAGCTCAAGCCCATGGCTAGTGGCTCTGGTTGACACGTCTAGCTAATGCCTTTGGTAGATGCTTCTAGCTGACACCCCTATTGACCTTTTTTGATATATGACATTTGGGTGATGCCCTTGGCAAAGGCCTTTAACTAATGCCCTTGGCTAACTTCTCTAACTGACACCCTTTGCATTGGTTGACACCTTTTTGATCCAATGAACTTACCTATTTAGTTTGATGTTATGTCTCGTCATCAATTCTCTTGTCGAAGAACTCCAAATAAATTATTATGTTAATTGATCATGTGAGTAGCTTTAAAAAGGGGTTAGGGTATTATATATAACGAAGAAATTTTTAAAAAATGTATAGATATGATTTTTTATCATATCAAATGATTTATTCTGAAAATAATGACTCAGATAATTATGGGTTATAATTTCAAGTAAATAAGAATAATTTCTCAAACTTATAACTATAACACACAGAGGGAAAAAATAGATATGTATTAGAGTATTCCTATCACTAATTATCTAGAATTCAAAAAAAATTATGGATATAGAGAAAAATCTAGATAGAAAATATTTTACTTAGAAAATTATTAATTTTTTTCTTAGCAATAAAGTCGACATTGAAACTTAGCTCGATATCAGTACCAACAATAAAAAGAAAATACTAAGACAGATACTCATAATTATAAAATCATTAATAAAATGGATAAAAAAAATGTCACTTTTATTTCATAATTCCTCAAGAAATCAATGCTAAAGAGGAGTCTTTAGTCCTCTAAAAATCAATATTAGTCCTAACAAAACAAGTTCTAGTGTTAAAAAAAATCATACATTTAAGAGAAGAATTGTTCAATTAATCCATAAATCACATTATTTTATAAAATTTGTTAACGAAAGCATATGTATATTTCAGGGTCAATGAATGATTATTTCTTGAGTCAACAAAAAAAATCCATTGATAAGTACATTTACAATAATGAAAAAAATAAAGAAAGACTTGATAAAAGAAATCAAAATAAAATCCCATTTATTTTGACTATAAAAATATTACTTTTACTTTTAAGTAATAATATTAATAATTTTAAAATATTTCTTGATTTATCCTTCCTCTCAAGCCTATGTATTTTATAAATTATCACAAACCTAAGTTATGAACTTGTATAAGTACAGATATGTTATTCAATATCCTAGAACATCTTTATTTCTTAAAATAATTCCTTCAAATATATATATATATATAGGAGAAGGGTCACATACAAACTATTACTGATATACAAACATAAGAATCAATCTCATCCATTAGATCAAAATTTAATCACATTCAAGATTTTATTAATACCAAACAAAAAAACTAATCCAAACCAAATATCCAAACCTCTAAAACCATAAATTATACAAACCCTAAACCCTAAACTCTCTAAACCCTAAACCCTCTAAACCCTAAACCATAAACCTTAAACCCTAAACCATAACCCCTCTAAACCCTCAACCCTCTAAACCCTCAACCCTAAACCCTAAACAATAACCCTAAACCCTCTAAACCCTAAACCCTAAACCCTAAACCCTCTAAACCCTAAACCCTAACCCTAAACCCTCTAAACCCTAAACCCTAACCCTAAACCCTCTAAACCCTAAACCTTAAACCCTAAACCCTCTAAACCCTAAACCCCAACCCCCAAACCCTAAACCCCAAACCCTAAACCCTAAACCCTAAACCATAAACCTTAAATCCCAAATTACATTGTTACAATTTACAGCTTATAAATCGTATTTAAACTCTCAAACTGTAACTAAATCATTTTAATAAATATCAAACCAAACTATAATTTTTTAAATTATAAATAAAATCAAATCATAAATTACAATTTAATTTGTGGTTTGGACTATATTATAAACACCCCTATATATTACCATACAAAAGATATGAAATACAGAAAATAGTTTTTCGATCCCGATCACCTCACTATTTAAGAAAATTTAAGAAGAGTATTTGAGCATATAGTTGTAAGTGTGTCACATAAAGAACCATTTTAAGCAAGATATGTTAAAAGGGATAAATGTACGAAAAGAGCCAATGTTGTACCTTGGTATGCCTGAAAACCTGAACCGATGTATCACACTGTCGAAAAGAAGGGAAGAGGTGATCCCATGAGTCATACACCACAGATTAAGCTACATGGATAACTTAATCCATGTAGATGTATCAGCTGTAATATTATGTGACTACTATACTAAACAACTCTTATCCATCCACATACGGTAATCAGTTGAAAATTTATTACAGCACAGCAAACTTCGAACAATTTTATTTGATTTGTTTCCACAGATAGACACAATTCCTATATAAACAAAAAGGGGAGCTAATTATCCCTTGTGTCTTGGCCAGGTATGTGGTCACTGCAATTACCGCAACCAATACAGAGAAAGGATTTAAGAGTTCGGGAAGCAATTACCACTGTTCCTCCTACTAACTAATTTGGCTTAACAAAAGCCAATTCACGCAAACAAACTTACGAATTAGAGGAGAGATTTCGGAATTATACCGACGGAAACTGAGCAACAACAAGCTTGCTTGAGCCTGAGGCAGGGAGGAGGATCGGTGGTTAGCCGGTGCGTCTGGCAGCGTTTTTGATGATTGCGACGGTGTGGAGTGGAGGTCGCGGTCATGGAGCTTGCGCGCTGGACTGCTGCGTTGGTTGTTCTAGCTGTAGCAACGGTGGAGCTCTTGCTCAGGTCGCGCTGCCGCTGTGTGATGCTTGTTCGCGTCCCCTGTGTCGCAGTGGTAAAAGTCAATAGGAGGTAGAGGAAGGTTGAAGAATGGATCAGGTGAGGTTTGGTCGAAGTGAAAAGCAAGTGAGCTCGAGCTGGCAGATCTTACTGCGGTCTGCTGGTCTACGAAGTCATCAGAGTGGAGGAGGAGTGGAAATTGAGGGAGGTCGGGTCATGACGATGGAGAGATCCAGAGGTGGAAATGGCGATGGAGAGATGGAGAGACAGGAGAGATGGAGAGGCAGGGGTCGAGACAGAAGGGGGCGGGATTAGAGAGGCAGAGAGAGAGATAAGGGTTGGAGGCTCCGTTTTGTTTCTGGAGCCAATTTGTGACTGTAAGATTTAATATAGATCCAATGGTCACTGATAGTTCCTATGTTTGTATATAACATACAGTTCGCATAGGATCTTAAATATATATATATATATATATATATATATATATATATATATATATATGTATGTATGTATATATAATTACAAAAGGCCAACGGTTCCACGACCGACCGAAGATGACATACTACAGTTGGTTGAGTTGAGAATATCAGCAGCCTTCCAGGCGCGCAGCTCCCAAACCTAAGTTTCTCAATATTCGATCCCGGTGATTTGTTTTTAATTGGAAACTTTCGAAGGTAAAAAAAATTTAGAAAAATGCAAGACCGGCCAAGCAAAGGAAATCGCATGGTTGAAGAAATCAATTCATGTATTGTTGATGCATATATATATATAGCGAACAGCTTATGTACTTTTGAAACCTTTCCGTATATGACAGAAAGCTTTTTATGTACATTATCTCACGTCCTCTATCGGAGAACAAGCACTATGTGAAACCTTTTAGAGGTCAACACACATATTTAGGCAGATAGAAAAGGAAGAAGATGAAGACGAAGAAGAGAGGAGCAAATAATTAGATGCTCGCACCTCGTCGCGTCCCAATTTCCGTATCCCTCCTTCCTTTTATGCATGAACTCTAGTGGAAGATCAAAAGGAAACAGAATTTGCACTAGAGCAAGACTTCCTCGCATGAACAACCTGATCCCCTTCTGCAAATTCCTCCGCATCGGACCGTCCACGAAAGCGATTATGCTTATCTTTTTCTTCAACTTTCCCTCCTGCGCCTCCTCCTTCCACTAATTTCTTCAGCTTTTTGATAAACTTCTTCCTTCTAGAACAAATTCGTCCATTCCTACCTGCATGATCATGATCCCAGTCATCATGATGATGTTCATGACCGTGCGCATCAAGATTATTAATTATCCTATCGTCGTCGTCGTAATTTCCTTCCGACCGGAATTCCAATTCCAAATAGTTGTTTTCGCCTTCTTCCTGCTGATGTTGTTGTACTGTTTCTTGCCCTTGATGCCTCATTAAATCATGCCTTAAGCAAGCATTGCTCCACCGTAATTGTATTAATTCGTTTATTTCTGCAGCTCTGTCCTTTCGAATTTCTTCTAGCTCCTTCAACACATTCGCGTAGTCTTCCTTTGATTTGCTGCTGCCTTCGTCGTCATTCTATATATATATATATATAACCATGTGAAAATGAAAAATGTTTGATAAAAATTATTAGTCCTGAATGCTACGACTAATTATTTTGGTTTCTCCGATGGTTCAAAACAACAAAATGAGAAAGTATATGTATATATAGATATAGATATAGATATAGATTATCAAATGCGTTAATTAAAAAATATTTTATATATATATATAAAAGTATAATAAGATGATTATGCAATCTTACCTTTGGGATTAACGATTTTTGAGCATGCCCAAACTTGTCTGATAGCTCAATCTTTTCTCGACATAACCGATCCATAGAACATTTTAACACATTGATTTGATCCTCTAATCCTTGAATGAAAGCATCCCTTTCTTCAATCTCCCGTTTATGCGCAGCCATCTCTTGTTCCTCTCTACCTTCAACCTTTCTCAACTTTTCTTCCATCCTCCTAATGATGCGTGATTTCTCTATACTCTTCCTACATAGCTTCCTCGCTTTTCTCTTAAGCAACATATTCTCAAACTTCAAACCTTTGACTGATTCCAAAACCCTGAGATACTCAACCACCCACTCTCCTAACCTTTGATTCTCAGCCTCCATCAAAGAAATCTCCTTTTCCATGAACTCGACTCGATGTAGCTCAAACATCGCCCTGTTCTTTAGCTCCGTTATGTTGGATTCGAGTTCTTTCAATTCGCAGTACTCGATGAACTTGGCTTCTAATTCTAGTTCCTTCGTTGTTAGAGCTTCAAGGTGGTTTTTAAGGTGTAGGAGGTTGTCTTCTGTGTCTTCGAATTGGTAGGTAGTAGTGCTTGAAATAGGTTGTTGTTCTTCATATTGTATGCAAAGTGAAGTGGGTTGTGGTGGTATTTCTTGGGTAGTGTTGTTGGCGCTGGCGCTGGTGTTGCTTGAATCATCAGATTCATAATATGGAGTTCTATTTTTGGATATGAACTTAGAGCAAATATAACCTGCTACAATGGAGAGAGCTAGTGGAATCCCAGCTTTTAGCATCAATGGCTTCATTCCCTCACTATTTCCTCCTGACTTCTCCATATCTAATAACTAAGATTTTGTTTCTGTGATTCTTGTTGCTGGAGATTTGGTTTATTTATGTACAAATTATATGTGCAAAGCTCAAAATATCGAAGCTTTGATTTGAAGAGCAGGGTTGCCGTTTGTTTGGAGGATGGGTGTGTTGCGCTGTTTCTTGGTCACGGTCTCCAACCCTATGTACGCAATATAAAACACCTTAGATAATAATTAATTTTAATTAATTAAAACTTAAAACTAAGGACCGTGTGCATGTGGCGTTGATATTCTTTTCTTTTCCTTACCTTCGTGTATGCTTCGGTGGGTTTTTAATTGCCTTTGTCGACAGGAAAGGAGATAGCGGCCCTGCACGTTTTGCAATTTGCTTTTTGAATACTATATATATATTCCTCATCTCAATATATATATATATACACACACACACGCGTATGTATGTATGTATGTATGTATGTATGTATGACCTCCGGCTCCAAGGCGCCCCATCATGGATCTTAATCTCTTTTTGATATTTGGAATCCGGTTCTTTTTCCTGGTGTCACAAAAATTTGTGGAGTCATGACAATTACTCATTATTATGATCACTGCCCATCAAATTAAACTAGTGCATGCATAGTTTTAAAAATAGAGTTAGTATCGTAATCGATTTACTGATTAAGCGATTGAATTTGTAGTTTAGATTGATCGGACCAATAAATACATATTAAATCAAAATATATAAAATATATAAAAAAAACTACATATAAATTTGAGTAATTTCCAATCAATTTTTTTTACTGATTCAGCCAGTTAATTTTTTAATCGATTCACTAATTTTCACTGATTCGATAAATTTTTGACCTATTTTTACTAGTTTTGAAATTCTAAGAATCAATAAATAAAATATAGTTGATGACCTGACTAATTTATCTGTCGGACCGACCGATCCAATCCGACCGATCTGGTCTGATTTTTGATCCTGTGACTGCATGTGAGATATGTTATTGACACATATGTTGATAAAATGTAAATGGCATGTCATAAATAAATTATATGACAAATATATATAATGATCATGATTGAAGTCACCTAAACAAGGGCCTGAATGACACATCATTTACTCTCATTAATTGTGTCAGGGTCGATTCTGCTACGGAGTTGCGCATATTTTTATTTTTTTATTTTTTAATCCATAGTTTTATTTGTTGCAATATGCTCTACATTGTCATCGGCTATCATACAACTA
Organism: Tamarix austromongolica; assembly: GCA_039764185.1. Classification (NCBI taxonomy): domain Eukaryota; kingdom Viridiplantae; phylum Streptophyta; class Magnoliopsida; order Caryophyllales; family Tamaricaceae; genus Tamarix; species Tamarix austromongolica. Next base: position 89,213,190 of record CM077810.1, read on the forward strand.
CAGTGGGTGCCTTGTACGCCATTTTACTATGAAAGAGAGACTTAGATTTAAGGTAATTAATCTTATTCTACCATGTGTTATTTGTTCATTTTCCACTTAATCATTCATTAAATATTGAAATATAATTAAAGACATATTTCATTATATTAATATGCATCAATTTTTTTCGATAAAGATATATATCAATTTATTTATCAAATATATTATATATTTTGGGCTAGTTATGAATTATTTTGATAGGATGGTTTAAAGATTTCGTCCGGCTACAACGCCTACGTGTGTGTATAACGTTCCCATTTGTATATGACCTTTTGCTAGTTTGCCATGGGGACACAAAATCAATTAAGAAACCAGTTCAAGTCTTAATCAAGTTCTTAGGTGGCTATACATGAACTAGTAAGGTTTTATAAATTATTTACTAATTCATGCTGGACAAACGGCACCGGCATCGGGTCATTTTTTGGAAGACTAGGGGTTTAATTTACGTAACTTGTCTTGTTGCTCCTGTGTGAGCGATTATTGGACTTTAGGCCTATTGTTATAATTGTTAATAATTACTTGGTAAATATTTTAGTAGGCTTTTGGCAAATAGGCAACCTGGTATTCTGCAATCTAAGGAGCTGATAGAGGAGATTAGGTACAAAGAGTTTGAGCGAATGAAATACAAAACTCTTCTCTTATTGAAGTATATTAAAATTAAGATTAAATAAAATGATGGATATTGATATTTATATATGTATATATATGTATGTATGTATGTATTAATAATTTGTCCAAAATATTTTATAGTAAGTTATGATCAACCGTAAAAATCGTATTAAATTATTTAGAAAATAATGGATTATATCTATAGAAATATATAAGAATAATTTAGATTACCAAACGATGCTCTATCTACATCAACTAGGTCACCTATGGCTATGACTAGTTTTTTTTTTCTGAGGGGGGTTAGGGCTAAAGTCCTTTGATAACAATGGGGTTTGAACCTATGGGTAGTTATTGGCGAGTCAAAATTTTCTTACTCATTTTCATGGGATGCTATTAGGTGCAGCTGAGTAGAGGTTGCACCGACTCAACTATAATAGTCTTTATGCCTGTAACTAGATTTGTACTGATGCGATGCACGGGGTATTCGAGTGTATGAATACTCATAGTTATATTTAACATTTGATAACAAATTTATTTAGGATAAATAAATATTATATAATTAGTTAAGAAGGAGACATTAATTGTAAATAGATTGAAATAAAATATGGATATATGAGAAATAACTCTTCAAAGACATTTCATGATTATATCTTTCCAAAGACTTCTTTAAATACAACATTTGTGATTAAATTACTTTTAGCAACATCATTATTGCATATAAGAATTTTCAAACCTGTACGATTTGTGATTCAAGAGATATCGACATATAATTGACCATGACTAAATACAGGTTTTTTCAAGAAAATACCAACATTATGAAGTTATTGTCCTTAACTTTTATTGATTGTCATTGCATATGATACAATCAATGGAAATTATATTCGATTGAACTTGAAAGACAGCCTTGGATTAAATGGTGTTAATGACATTCTTGGTAACAATACTCGTTCGCTAGAATTATTTCCACTTAAGATATTTACTTCTAAGATATGAGTTCCAAGTCTTGTGATTACCATCTTAGTACCATTGGACAACCCAATTGAATGATCAATATTCCTCAATAACATATCAGGTATACCAATCTTCAAATTTAACACATAATTTGGGACACCAGAACACTTAAGACTATTTAGAAATTCTGAAGTGTGTAGTCCTCGCAACAAATCGTTATTTGAATCCGATATACCCATTGTATTTAAACTCAAATATTTTTTCTCTTCAGCGGAGTTAATTGACAGCATGTATGCACTAATAGACTCTAAAATATCAAGAGTTAGTGTTAGGATAGATCTTCCCTCAAAATAAGTATCATCAATGTTATTGCTAGTGAATTTTGGACAAATGCTTTCTATAATAGCTACAATTTGATCATTTGAATATTTTATTAATAGATCACTTGGAATTTGAATTGTTGTCTGACCATCATTAGGACCTCCAATTATTCCATCTCCAATACTTTCAATCTAATCATAAAATTTCTTCAACTCAGCACATTCATCGATTAAGCTAAAATTTTGCACATCATATTCCTTTTCAATCATAACACCTTACAATCTTACTATAAATATGAAGAATTGATATTTGCATGAAAAATGTCTTGTCAAGTACCCTTAGGAATCAAAGGTAATATATATATATAATGTTAGAAGGATCTGTTCCTGTAGCAATTATCTATAGGATACACTACAAAGTAGCAAAAACAGCCTTTGGTACGGAAGCAATTACAAAAATTGAAAACGGTGAAACTTTAGTCTTGCAAACAGATATAACAAGATCAAACACTGTCATTCCCAAAACGATAAAATAGAATGAAGTAGAACTACCTGAGGAATGGACCTTAGAAAAAGCTCAACCTTCCCAGGAAGAAAAATCAAAACCTGACATCCCAAAACCAAACACCAACTTGAATCGGATAACCCAATTCGATGACGAATCGGTCAAACTTAGTTTTAGGAGGAATCCAAGCCTTAAGATTAAGGATGATGCCTAGACCTCTTCCACAATTAGTTTAGGAAACGTTTCGAACCTTCCTAAAAATATAAACCTAGAAGACAAAATCCAAAAGAATAGGAATTCCATAGATGAAACACCTAGAACTTCTTTTAAAGGTGCAAACTACCAGACTAGAATTCCTAAGGCAAACTATGAAAAATAGAAAGAAAAAGAATTGGAACAAACTAGTGATGATGAATTGGAATCACCTCCGCATTCTCCTGGACTTTCTGATGTAACAGACGCCCAATTAAACGTCCTAGAAAAGGAATTTGTCATAGATAGAGAATTCTTTAGAGCCGACTTTTATTCAGAAAAGAACACAGGAAAAAGAGACTGGATCATTAAAAATCTGGCAAAAGAAAGTCGTGGCCTCCAAAAAGATTTCTACAAATTCATAGCTGATAACAAATGCAAAATTATGTTCTTCGACTGGTTAGAAATTGAATTAAAAAACAATGGCATAGATCCTAAAAGAATAAAAAACTCGCCATTCAAATCTGTAAAACCAATAACCAGTAGAGCAAAGCCAAAACAATGGAAAACTGAAAGAGGAATAGTAGAAACAGAACATCCGCCTCTTCAAAACATTCAAATGCCTGCAGGGGAAAACACCCTTGAATTAAAACCCCTAAGATTGCCAAAAGATGATGAAGTAGAGAACACAAAAATATTGTGTTACAGAACAACTACACAAACGTCCGCCTAAACACTATTGGCAACCAATTAACAAAAATGGATAAACAAATTCAAAAGACAATACTCCCGGCAATTCAAACTGTTTCAGAAAACAAACAGCCTGAACAGAAACAAATGCATGTATTCAAACCCTTTGAATTATCGAAATCCAACCAAAAGGATATTCAAACACAAAAAGATGAATTCGTAACAGCAATAAAAGAAAAATTAAACTTAATTGCTCCTTCGACTTCGTCTAGCCAAAACCAAAATCAGGTTCCAAATACCCCTGACCAAACAGCCCGAATCAATATGATCAATGAAAATGACCAAACTGAATCCGAAGAAGCCCAAGAACAAGAACCTGTTCTAGCCCGTTTGGATATACCGTCATTTTCTGGATCCATAGTACCTAGGCAAACAGCGCCAGACCTTAGTCTTGAAACTAGGCCCAACAAATTAGTTCAGCCCAACTATAAGGCCAATTCACTGTATGAATGGAACATAGATGGACTGTCAGAATATCAGATTTTAGGCCTATTACAACAGATGACTATGGCAGCAAACGCTTATAAAGCCCAAATGAACACATCCGACAAAACTATAGCAGAACTCCTGATAGCAGGGTTCTCAGGTCAATTAAAAGGATGGTGGGATTTTCATTTAACTATGAACGAACAAATAGACATAATGGAAGCCATTAAAATAGATGAAAATGAAGAAATCATCTTAGATAATGGAGAACCAATGTCTGATGCTGTAGCATCCCTGATTCTAGCAATTTCTTTACACTTTGTAGGAGACCCTTCACACCTTAAGGATAAAAATGCAGAGCTTTTGTCAAACCTTAGGTGCAAAAGACTTAGCGACTTCCAATGGTACAAAAACACTTTCCTAACTAGAGTTATGCTTAGGGAAGATTCAAACCAACTATTTTGGAAAGAAAAATTCTTAGCTGGTCTACCTCCCATATTAGGTGAAAAGGTCAGAAACAAAATCAAAGATGCCCATGGCAATCAAATTCCCTACAACAAATTTACTTACGGTGAACTCATTAGTTTTACCCAAAAGGAAGGTTTAAGAATCTGTCAAGACTGAAAACTTCATAAACAACTAAAATGGGAATTAAACAAAACAAAACAGGAACTAGGTTCATTTTGTAAACAGTTCGACATAGTGACAACAAACAAAACTAAATGTTCTTGAAACTGTAGACCTAGTCACCACAAAAGACCAAAATAAAAATATTTACCTGCTCCAAAACAACAAAAACAAATTCCCTATTATCAAAAGTCAAAACCTAAAGGGAAAAAACAAATAGTTTCTTCTTCAAAACCACCCGGTAATACAAACAGAAGTAACTTTAGGTGTTACAAATGCGGGAAAATAGGTTATACTCAAAGATTCTGCAGAATGAACGCACAAATCCGAGAGTTAGATTTAGATGACGAAACCAGAGAGAAAATCCAAAATCTAATGATTTCCTCTGAAGAAGAAAACGAAAACCCAGAATTAGATGAACTCATAATAGAATCATCTTCTTCTTCCTCATACCACTCTTCTGACCAAAAGAAAGAGATTGTTGACAACCAAATAAATGTTTTGACCAAAGAGAAAAAAATGGTTTTAGACATAGTTCAATTAATACCGGACCCATTAAAACAAAAAGAATACCTGGAAAAATTAATGGAGTCAATTGAACCTAATGAACTGCCAAAACTAACAAGGCCAAACATTCCGTCAAAACCAACAAATACTTATGATTTGACCAAGATTCTCAGCAAACTGCAAAAATCAAAAAATTTAATTCCTACCACTTCGGAACTCCAACAGGAAATCAAAGAAGTAAAAAGGGAATTAAAATTGTTAAAACAAAAACAAGACTCGAACAGCCAAACTATACAAATGATTCTGTCAAACCAAATTCAGAACTCATCTCCAGAATCTAGTGAACATGAAAAATCTGAAGATGAACAAAACTTAGAGAAATTAGTCTCAGGAGAATTTCTTAATATGTTAAAAGAAATAACCTCCAGCAAATACATCATCTGTATAACCCTTAGGTTAGAAGATGGTTCCCAAATTAACATAGTTGCACTATTTGATACCGGTGCCGACTTAAACTGCATCAAAGAATGAATCATACCCAAACGATTCCTCTCAAAAACCAAAGAGAAACTGTCTGCAGCAAACAGCTCCAGACTCAAAATTAAGTACAAATGCGAGGCAGATTTAATTTGTAACAATTTACAAATAAAATCAACCTATTTAGTAACCCTAGACATTAGCCAATCGGTTATATTAGAAACGCCTTTCATTAATTTAATCACACCTTACAAAGTAGGTTTGTCAGGAATTTCTTTCAAATCAAAAGGAACAAAAAATACTTTATCCTTTTTAGAGATCCCTAGGACCCGAAACCTGAATCTGTTAAAGACAAACTTAATCTATGAAGATCAAATTAATATCTTCATCAAAGGAAAACAAAATTATCTTGATTTCTTAAAACAGAATGTCAATTTATCTCAAATCCAGAACCAGTTAGAAACTAAACTGATTAAGGATAAGATTGACCAAATTAGAAATCAAATCGAAAAAGAGATTTGTTCTGACCTACCAAACGCTTTCTGGTCTAGAAAAAACCATATGGTAGATCTCCCATATGAAGAAACTTTTGATGAGAGACAAATACCAACAAAAGCTAGACCCATCCAAATGAATTAAGAATTAATTGACCACTGCAAACAGGAGATAAAAGATTTAGAATCAAAAGGATTAATTTCTAAGTCTAGATCACCCTGGTCATGTGCGGCATTCTATGTCAATAAAAATTATAAAATTGAAAGAGGATCACCTAAGTTAGTAATCAATTATAAACCCTTAAATGATGCTCTCAAATTGATAAGGTACCCTATCCCAAACAAAAAAGATTTGCTTCAAAGACTTTATTCAGCAATAATCTTTTCAAAATTTGATTTAAAATCGGGTTTTTGGCAAATTCAAATCAAACCAGAAGACCGATACAAAATAGCCTTTACGGTACCTTTTGGGCAATACGAATGGAATGTTATGCCCTTTGGATTAAAAAATGCTCCGTCAGAATTCCAAAGAATTATGAACGAGATCTTTAATCCATATTCAAACTTCTATTTAGTGTACATAGACGATGTGCTAGTATACTCAAATAGCTTAGATCAACATTTTAGACACCTTAGGATTTTTCTCAGTGTCGCCAGGCGTAGTGGACTAGTAGTCTCTAAGCCCAAAATTGCATTAGCACAAACTAGGATTAGATTCCTAGGACATTTCATCGAGTCGGGTAGCATCAGACCCATCGAGAGATCCATAGAATTTGCGTCTAAGTTTCCAGACCAAATCCTAGACAAAACCCAACTCCAAAGGTTCTTGGGAAGCCTAAACTATGTCTTAGACTTCTGCCCAAATCTAAACCAGATTGCCAAACCTTTACACGACAGACTCAAAAAGAGCCCAAAACCATGGACTCAAGCCCATACGAATGTCGTAAAATATATCAAAGCCCAAGTCCAGTCAATCCCTTGCCTGACCTTGGCTAACCCAAACCTTTTCAAAATTATTGAGACCGATGCCTCCGAACTTAGATATGGTGGTATCCTCAAACAGTCTCAAGCCCAAACACTTGAACAGTATTTGGCCCAAACCAAACAGTCTCAACCCAAATCAGAAACAGTGATCCAATTTACTTCCGGTCACTGGTCACAAAGCCAACAGAACTATTAGACTATAAAGAAAGAAATATTCGCAATAGTCCAGTCCATTACAAAATTCCAGTCCGACTTGCTTAACCAAAAATTCCTGTTACGCGTCGACTGCAAATCTGCAAAACAATTTCTCAAAAAGGACGTACAGAACGTCGCCAGCAAACAGATCTTCGCCAGATGGCAAGCAATCCTTTCCATATTCGACTTTGAGATCGAGTACTTAAAAGGAGAAGATAATTCACTTCCGGATTTTCTCACAAGAGAATTTCTACAAGGACGCTCTCTACCAAACCATGTCTCCTCGAAAGAAAGGAAAAGAGAAGGTCCAAGAAATTCTGGCTGCAAATCAACAAAAATTAAATCATGGAATGAAGCCACCGTAGAAGATGAAGTGGCAACAACTGCTTCCTCAAATCAAGAAGCACAGACTTCTTCAAACTCAGATGTTCAAAAGTGGGTAGAAAATCTTACCCAATCTCCTGAAATATTCAAAGCACTACGGCAAATAATGGAACAAGTTCAGAGTTCTCAACCTGAACACAAAGGTACGTGTTCATCAAAATCTGTTTACAAAACTGAAGGAGGACTCTTAATACCTCTCGCTCCTTCAAAAGAAATTTCAAAAGTTTCTTCTGACAAACAGATTTGCAATATTTTGGCCTTGAGATCAAGGATTACAAGACTCAAAAATGTTTTGGAAATAAAACCAGCTTTTCAGAAAAAAGTTGAGTATTTTACAAAACAGAATTTTCAAATCATTTCAAACCTCGAAGATGGATTCCATCATCAGGATCCCTTCGTTGCCCTTCGAAAAATGTTTTCTGGTTGGGATTTCAAACCATGGGGCGTGACTGCACCCCATGCGTATTATAAGTCGATTCTAGAGTATACAGGCTCAGCTTCGTTTCGAACCTTCAAATTACCCCAAACCAAAAACGAAGCCGCTTACTCAACCTGTCAACTACACAGGATTATTCTTCCCGCGGATTGGGGACAAAGTCTCGAACTACCTTGCAGACTTCCTGATTCGTACAAATTCAGCCCAAACACCAAATTAAATTTCAATTACTGGGACTACCAACAGGCTTGGTGGAATACTTTCTTTACAAAAAATTTCAGAAAGTCACACTCCTGGTTATTATTTTTTAAAAACTTCAACCAAACACATTTTCCTGTCTAGTTCATCTGATGGTGGAGAGACTTTGGCGCCATCCCAGACATCCTACCAGAACAGGTATCAAAATCCCTTGACCTGTTCAAAACCCTTTACAAACCCACAAAAGACGATAGGGTTTTGCCCCTATCTTTGCCTTCTGCTCCAAACTATTCTGTCCCTGGGTATTCGCCTGGTCAGCAGAGATTCACGAGATTGAAGGAGTCCCTACTTTAGTCCACCGATTCAAGGTCAAATGGTGGTCAAAGTACCAAACGTTTGAGAAGGTTTCAGAACAGGCCGTTCGCAAACTCATCAGCATTCAACCAGCCTCTTCCTCAACAAACAAAGTCTTAGCCAGATCCGATGACTCAAATTTTCTGGCTCAAAAGTCCGTTAGGGCAGCTAAGCTCGCTACCGCAAAGAATGAAGATGAGTACTTAGCCATCCTAGGCGAGGTACTATCTCAAACCAAACAAGGAGAGTCTGAAGCCTCATCAGCCATTCCAGAGATAGACTTTGGTGACGAGAACGAAGACGACTGTTACGGGATACTACCTCCTATCCGGTAGATAGTACAAATACAGGTATCATCAGTGGAAGACTACGCATCCACAGGCGTCAAAAATCGTGGCAGACAAAGAATATTCCTTCCAGCCAAAGGTTCGTGTCAGGTTCAAAAGTGTCGTCCTCAAAAGGAGTAGAGTTCTACTTTCGGCTACTTTCGGCGATTGACGTTTTTACCATGGTAAAAGAATAAAGTAAAAGCAACTGAGAAAAAAGACAAAGGAATCTGCGTCAAAGGACAACCACGTGGATTACTATACTTTTTCTAGATTAACTTTTACTATTTGTACTTTTACCTTGTACTATTCAAACTTTTCCTGTAGACGGTACTGCAGGCAGTACGACTTCTACTGTTTACTTTTCGGTGGATTCCAGAATCCACTTTTCAAATTTGTAAGTATCTGACCCCTTCTTCTATATAAAGGGCCTTAGGACTTCAGTGTTCGGGGTCGGCATTTGGAGAGGCAAATCCACCCTTAGAAAATCCTCTGTACTCGCACTGAGTGTTATCAAATAAAATCCCAAACTTCTATCTATCCATTTCCTTTTCTTATTTATTTATTTTCCGCTGTTTTCCTAACTATCTATCTATCCTCCCTTTCTTTCTTCTTTATATTCTTCAGGTTGCCCGTCTGTATCCCGAGATCCATGGCATAGATGGTATATATATATATATATATATATATATATATATATATATATATATATATATATATATCTAAAATTTCCATCAAGAACAACCGTCTTACCTCCATATGGCTTATCAATACTAAACTGATTATTGAAACATAAAATATCTCTTGTGGTTTTATGCAAAGCTTTAAAGCAATATCTATGCATCATTGGAGCTTCATCCCATATTATAAGTTTACATCTTATAATCAAATATACAAGTGGACTACCTTGTTTGATGTTGCATGTTGAATCTTCAATTGGATTTATAGGAATCTTGAACAAAGAATGAACTATTCTTCTATCTAGTAATAAAGGAGAAGTTATTCTATTTAATACCATATTTAACATGATATCTCCTTCACATCTAATAGTGGTTGATAATGTCCTCCATATAAATGTTTTGCATGTACCTCCATACCCATACACAAAGAACAATACACCTGTATTTGAACTTGTTGTCTCCGTTATGGTGTTGTATACATGTTGATGTTCTGTGGTCATAACATATAGATTTTTTATTGAGTTCTAAAGACAAAGATGATCGATCATAAGACATTTCCTCATGTATTAATGATTTTCCAACAATTGAAAAAAACTCAGATGGTGGGAATGGTATTTACCCAAACTCTCTTAAGCTTCTTCCATAATTTTGTAACAACTTTTTGACCTCTACTAAGCCAAAAAATTTTATCTCGTCATTATCCAAATGAAGTTCTGAAAATGAATTCAATAAGTTTGGATTTATATATATATATATATATATATATATATATATATATATATATATATATATATATATATATATATATATATAAGTAGTTTAACAATGTGAAAAAATAAATAATATAAATAAGATAAGTAAGGTAAGTTATCTTCGTATTGTAACAACAAACGTCTTTTGTATAAAATTTCATCAGTCATGTGAATCCAACAATGATTCCAAACAACTTCAGGCTAGATGAATGATTCAAATGTCAATAATGTAGCAAATAGTTTTATTAAAGCAGATATATAAGCCTAATGAATTGCCTCAATAATACCATCAATGTTTTCTTTATCATCATCTAACAAACCTAAGGCATAGTAAGTATCACGATATGATGAATGTTGTTCACCATTAATGCATAGTATGTCTTCATAACTTATAGGCCCACACACAACATTAAGAAGACATCTTAAATAGTATAGTTTACCGCTACTCCAAGGGATATAGAAAATCCGTCCAATAGAGAACCTTTTATTTCTTGGTCTCCACTCTCTATTATACTTATCCCAAATGAATTTTTTAGGAAATTCAGAATAAGTTAGTTCACTTGACTTAGGATATTCTTTATTTGCCTTCATCCAAGTCAAGAACATACTTTTCTTAATAGATAATCGATCAACAACATCATCAATCAGAAAAAAAAAATAACACTTTGCTAATTTAGAAAATGAATGTTTAAACTCTCAACCAGAGGATCTTTGAATTGAATATTATATTAGAATAACCTCCATGATGCTTCAAAGGATGATAGATATCTACAAATATAGTATATATGAACTTCATTTGCCTTTTTTGTCTACCTCGTTATGTAGTGTACCTTCATAAAAAGAGGCAGTAACACGGTTGTGTCCTATGTTGATGTATTTAAATAAATACTTGATAGAACGACATTGGTTATACCACTCAACATTCTAATGTACACTATACTTCAATAACAAATAACGATTGTAAGGAACAATAAAGATATTATCAATAGGAACTTCGTTCTTCTATACTATTCTCCTATTATCTCTTCTTCTATAAACAAGATATCCATCATCATCAATATTTATTGATTCAAAAAACTTTTTAGGAAAATGTTTCAAACAATGATCACCAGACATGCAATAGAAGCTCCACACAGGAACACCACATGGCCCATATACCATAGAATATTGAACAACTATATAATAGGTAGGATCAATTTTTTTATCTAAAATTTCAACTAAAATAATTTTTTCTACATTTCTTCCTATTGGATACTTGTATTTTACTACAAGAAATAACAATATATGCACATGTGGCAATTTGCTTTTAGAACTCAATAGTATATATAACTACAATTGAAATAATATAACGGTACTTACTATAGTATGAATATATGGTAAATATAATTTATATATAAATTATGAAATATTACTTGATTTAACCATTCAAATATCTTGTTCCTGTAAATATCTTTAATGAGACAATCTAACTTTATTTTAAAAACACGACAAATAATATTTGGATAATCAGTAGCTTTGAGGTCTCTATTTCAAATAAGACAATCTATTTCTGGCCATTTTTTTTATTGCAGGTAAATGTAATAAAAAGGTCAGGATAACCAACCCATCTACAAATTATCATGGCATCTTGATAGCTCTGAATCATATATCAAGCACTACTGATGAATGATGATGGTAATATAACTCCTTTTCTTATATTAATGGATTGGTCAGCCCTTAAAATTACATATGTTACTCTGCTATATAATTCACAGTGCAAATGTTTTTTATGTAACTTATTGAAAGTCAATCTTGAACACTCAACCATAGTACATGCATCAACAATAACTTTTTTAAGTAGTTTTATGGAAGTCAATATAATTAATAACTCTAAATTCCTTTCATGCGAACGATATAAAAAATACTCAGTTAAGCTTACATACTTCTAACCACCTCACTTAATTCCCGCATTCAACATTAATGGAATGTCTTCTTTATAGCCATCTTCACCATAAGGAAATAATATATGATATTTTAATCCAAGATAAAAAAAAAAAGCATGGAGTTGGTTAATACATTTGAGCATTCCCATTTTGGTTTCGACCAATATATCCCTATTGCTTAATGATGCATCAAAGTCACCAACAATTAATACAATAATTTCTAAAGCTGTAGGAAGATTATACCTTCTTCCATCCCTGGTCCTTCTACCAATGAACTTCCACCTTACATTTGAACAACCATCTTTCTCAATGTTTTTCTCTGTCCATTATAAATTATTTGACCAATACATTATTCTCATCAAGCATTGTCTTCAAAACATTAACAATAAATTTACGAAGGTTGTTCAGGTTTCATTTTTCCTATAACCAATGAAGTTGCAACAAAGAATTAAGACCATTCACTTTAAAAATGCTAAAATGACTCAATAATAAGGAATAATTAATTAAAACCCATATTTTCTTGTTCTACATACCAACATTAATACTAATCTGGTAACTATTTAGTTTCTCAACCAAATCACAACTTAGTTGCATAAATAGAAAATAATAATTTAGAAAGCCTAAGACATTAAATATATCCCCAATACTTTGTTTTTTTTTGTTATTCCTGACCTAAACTTTTTCTAATTTCACATTGGCACTAGATTTATTCTTCTTAGGAGTTGTAGTGGAAAGATCCCCATTCATACACCTTATCTTGAACTTTGTAATTATACTCTCAGAATTATATGTTGAAATTTAATTTGACGTGTGCACTTCATCTATTTGTGTAACACCACGAGTCGATACGACCACGTAAGGGCTATGTTGGAGCGCTTTTGGATTTATTTGTTGGCCCCATAGATTAACATGAGTCCTTTCAACGTGCTTTGTCCTCATTTACACCCTTCCCAAGAAATTTTAAGAAAATTATAAAACTTCTCAAAAGGGTCACCCATCCTAAAAATTACTCCACAACCAACATGCTTAACTGTGAAGTTCTTATGATGGAATCACCAAAAGGATAGTATACTATGTTGATATAAGTAGTTAGATCAATTATTATAACACTCTGCTCAAATTTGGGTATTACAATTTAAGATTCCAATTTTACAAACTTAGAATGAATTATCTTGTTAGAACATAAGTCATTTAATTCCCAAATTTGTTTATTTTATGTGTGAATATTACATACTCCTCAACTGTATTATCTAATTTGGAAAGCACATTTGAGTCATGACATAATCCAGAATCAGATGTATAGTGATTGATTAGATAATAATTTCTTTGCAATAAGAATAAAAATTATAATGCTTTAGATAAACCTAAGTGGCAAAGGAACTTGGTCCATAATATTTGCCAAATAAAGCTTCGTCTGGACTTAACTTAATAACCGAATATGCCCCCAATTGTTTCCTCCTAACTTAGACTAAGATAAGGGCTTTCAGATTTATGATTTTTTTCACATCTTCCTAAGTAGTTTAAAAGTGAATATAAGAACATAAAAAAATAAAAATGGTTATTTTAATGTTATATTAAATTAGAAATGATATCTGCATTACTTTCCCTAAGCTTCTGTGCTGACTTTCCTATAACCTATAGGCATTCCTTATCCTAGAGAAGTAGTGAGATATTACATGTTCCATCAACAACTCTAATTTGCAACTTGTATCTCATATTTTTTTTTATCATTTTTCTTACACTTCTCATAGTATAGAGTGTCTCCAAAAACCTTGAGTTTCTTCAAACATTTCTTACGCACCACATAAAACCACCCACCTAGTGTTTCTATTTCTGCGACCTGGACATTGATCCAAAACTTTACCACCTAAAATAAAATTCATTAATTGAGATACAAATTAAACAACCACCAACTGTATTAAATTAAATTAAGTGTACCTCATTCTCTTGATGTTTCTCAATTGTTTTGAAAATTGATCTCCCACTTGCTAGCTCCTATGTTATTGTTTGTGAAGATAGTGGATCTTATTTTCACAATCTGTGAACTGTAAAGATTCACCTTTGGGTAATCTATGAAAACAATTTTTTTTTAAATTTACATATTCAGTTAGTGTTAAATTAATTAAATTGTATGAATGTTTTAAAAATATTTACCTTTTTCAAAGTCTTTAATTTCCTCCATAGTAGTATCAAGAATTAATTTTATCACATTGTTTGATATCCTTACCTAATCTGCAAGTATTAAAAATGTAGTTAGTATTAACTAAATAATATTTTGATGCTATAAAACAAATATGGAAATTTTATCATTAAATTTACTGATTCAATGGAATTGGAGAATAATAATAAGGTGGTTTGGTTTTGTGCTTCCAACATATTCACTTAGTTTTATAGCATAATTACCCTAGAGTGTGCAATCTACTCTCTTTTGACTGATAAAGTGTGTATACGTAATTATTTTATACTGATGATTAATGGAAAGGTATACCTGTAGGCATGTATTATTGCGCATTTTCTTACTTTTCATCCCCCAAAACAAAATCAATGTATTTTGTGACTTGCCCAAAAACTTCCTTCTCTCTCAATATAAGTATTGTGCAAACTCTTCTAATAATGTCTTCCATATAATTAATTGTTAGTATGTTCATTATAACAAAATAGTAAGGTGTTTATAATTTATAATAATCTGATTAATACCTATAAGGCATGTTTGTGAGATTATGGCTAATTCTTTAAATGTTGAACTTGAATAGCTATCTTAGAAATACTTCTATAGTTTTTGACAAATTATACTGTGTGAAATTGTTGAAGTAAATGACATATCTGAAAGAAGTTATTTTTATTTTTATCTAGTTGTTTGCCACTATAAAATTCTTGATATGGTATAGTTGTCATTCAATGAGTTTCACTTTATATTGTTGAATATGAGATTTCCTAATATAAGCGTGAACTTTAGCATCCTATTTTATTTAAAGATTATAAATCATAAATGATCAAATATATTTATATATTACAATTTATAAATGTAAGGAAATAAGAAAATAGGTGTCAGTAAACTTACTTTAGAATCATAAAATACAAATTCTAAGTTGTATGGCTCATTTTTGTTGTCATACAAAGGCTTATTGTAAAAATTTATAAGTTGAAGCTTTACACACCAATTGCTCTTTATAAGATGCATTTCGTTAAGATTTGTGTGCATCATCATTTCTTTATAAATGCAAGTTATCAGCAAATAATTTTGATTATATCAGTGCATATATCACACTATAGAGAATGAAGATAATTGAAAAAGGGGATGAATGATGTTATGTTAATATTATTTTGACTTAGTTGTGAAAATATTTCAAAAAACCTAGCATAATTGAGTAATAATATTATAAATGTGACAAAAATGATGAATTTTTTTTCAGTAGTGTTATAATTTATAATTTGTAGTAATGAGTTATGTAAATAAATAAGCATAATCATCTATAATATTTTAAAAAAACTGATCAATTCATTTAATTAAGAAGCAATACAACCTAGGGACTAGAATTCATCTACCAAATGGATACAATTCTGAAACTAAGATAATCTGTGACCATACAAGCATTTATGGGATATACTAGTAGCTATAGACTTGAGCATATCATTCCAATTATATGGAATTCCATTAAACACCTTATTGTTTCGAGTCTTCCATATTATGTAGATTGAAGTGATAAACAAACCCCTGAAGAGCCTCAATTTATATTTTGAGCGACCTTGCATGAAAGTAAATTCATGTAGCACACCATTCCATGAGAGATTAGCTTCTTTACTCCTCATAACAGACCTTATGGTATGCAATACTCCCCCATGATAGGGCAATGCACAAAGAGATGACCAGTGGACTCGTTTTCATTACAGAATTTACATTGCTAATTGGGAATGGAAGTGTACTTATTGATTCTATCTTTTGTGGCCAAACGCCCAACAGTAGCAAGCCAAGCAATGAACTAGTGACTTGGAGGTGTTGGATTTTGCCAAATAGTGCTCCACCAATGAGTTCTCGGGCCTCTATGTCTCAGGTTATTATACATACACTTAATGCTATAGGAGACATCCTGAGAATGGTTGGTGATGAAAGGCATGATGGAGGATCTTAACTTCAGAATGCTCCGCAAAGGCCATGATGTTGTTGTCGGCACCTCAATGTCCCAAATTGATTCTTGTTTTATAAACATGCTATGGATCTATTTTGTGTGCTAAATTCCACAGATGTTTCCTGACATCTGCTTCATTCTATATGCCTACATCGATAATGCCAAGTCCCCCTTCATTTTTGGGTAGATAGCAAGCAGTCCACGCTATATGAGCCTTATGACTGAAGCTAGTACTACCAGTCTAAAGAAAATTACGACAGGTTGCAATGAGTTGGGAAAGAACTTTCTTTGGTAGTAGAAGGACTTGGCTCCAATACATTTGGATGCCAAAAATGACAGACTTCAATAGTTGTAGCCTTCCAGCATATGATAACATTTTGATAGCCCAATGATTTATACGTTGCAAAACCCATCTATAATATTATTATTAGTATATAAAAATGATTTAAATCAACAAATCAACCAATGAATGAACTAAAAGATATACATGTTGATGACATATGTGTTGGTGATTGAAGAAAAAAACAAACAAACATTTCTGACACCAAAATAAAAATAAAAATAAAAATCCTAGCTACTATGCAAACATTAACGAAATAAACAATGTTCTCTCATGGGACTAAAAATATTATGGATGATGTATATATAGTGGTACATTTATAATTATATTTAAAATATACTAAAATATATTTCAAACCATAAATAATAATTTTCCCATTTTCATGGGCCCATCGTCAATGTCACAGGCTTATTACGATTATGAGGTCCAGGTTGATCGTTGGATCGTGAACCAAATCATCTGCGATCATTATCCAACACGGCAACACTCCGAGAATATCGCTCCACAGTTCTCCCTTCCACTGACATATTTCAGGGATATACCGAACGGTCACCTCATCTGCGATGAACTCCCTGGAGCTGACGCTTCTCTCTTACCGTCGCAAAGACCCAATCTTCCACAGTTCGGAGGTCTTTTCTGCTTCAAGTATGCTTTGTTTCTCTCTCCAATGCCTCTCTCAAATTGGATTTTCGCCGATCGATTACTTTGATTGTTGATCAATGCAGGGAAGAGACCTATAAAGGAGCAGTTAACTGTCTTACAATGTCGTTGTTCAACTTCGTCCTCAAGTGATCATTTGATGCCAAACATGGGATCTTTGAGCAGTGACAGTAGGAGAGCGTTGCTGGGTTGTTTTCTTATTGCAGGTACTTTGTGAATAACTTATCTAGCTGTTAGTCTTTGAGCATATATTTATTGCCCATATTCGGATTAAACAGAAGGAAATGGATGAAGGAATGTTATGATTAAGAGATTAGAATCTAGCTGTTAATTTTTTGTTGATTTTATTGCCGCATGATTTATGAGAGTGATAATTGAGCTAGCTTTTCCTGTCCGTGTGGGTTATATTACTGATGAGTTGTCCGTGATGGCATATTCTCGTTTAGGGGGGGGATGAACTTCTATCTTGTTT
Source organism: Tamarix austromongolica (assembly GCA_039764185.1). Taxonomy (NCBI): domain Eukaryota; kingdom Viridiplantae; phylum Streptophyta; class Magnoliopsida; order Caryophyllales; family Tamaricaceae; genus Tamarix; species Tamarix austromongolica. Next base: position 89,230,917 of record CM077810.1, read on the forward strand.
GAACCACGGGAAAAGTAAATAAAAAAATATAAAAAATAAACAAAAATTAAAAATCCTTTATTCTTCATTTGGATGATGGTTAGCATAATATAGTTAGAACTAGAAAACCTTATCGTTTCATAATCCAATTGCACAGTACAAGACAATTCTGCGTGCCGCGAAGGCACTTAATGCAGTAAAAGGCTTTGGACTTGTTTGGTATGGAAGTAATAGGAGTGGAAAAAAATTTCTCCTATTTTTTTTCTTTTATATCAAGTATTTAATAATAAAAAATATTTTTAATAAAATATTCATTTTAAATTAAATTAAGACATAAAATGAATATTCGTCCAGAAAATAATTTTTTAATTTTAATTATACTATACAAAATATAAAAAATACTGGGGTAATTTTTTTACCTCTATTACCCCCCTACAAAACAAACACTTAGTTTAGTTTGATTTGGTCAGTATACAATGAGTTATGAGTCTTCATATTGTCGTTCAGAGGTTGTCTCCGCTTTCCATTTTAACTCTAGATTTAGAGAGTTGAGGGTACTTTTTGATTCCCTTTATTCTGGAGTTGACTTTGGCAGTGCACCCTTGCTTATGTGCTTCCCTGTATCTAAAGTCTAAACTCCAAATTTTATATATGGTTGATAGGAAACCCTTATATCATGATCTTAATCTAATATGACCCAAATTTTTTGTGACTGGAACACCATGTAGTCGAAAAATTAAAGGAAAGGGAGATATTTGTATTACATAAAGCTTGCTTCATCCATTCGTGTGTGTGTGTGTGTGTGTGTTTATCTATGTGTGTATGATTATTTTGTTTTAAAGTTTGTGATGATTTCTTTAACTGAAATTGTGTTATGATCAGCATCTGGAATTTGTATAACTGATGTTGCCGGGGCTGTCAGCACGAGCAGAAGAGCAGTGAGTTTCCATTGGTTTTCTTAAAACGTTTTCAAGTGTGTTTCAGCTTCTTACTCATATTTTTCTGTTGTACAGCTTAGAGCATCAAAAATACCTGAGAGTGAATTTACAATGCTCCCCAATGGTTTAAAGTTAGTATTACACTAACTGCCGCTTTGCCATTTCCTTTCTACTATGGAGATTGCTGTAAATATCTATTCTTCTTGCATGTGACTTCAGATTGTATAAGAGTGTAGATGAAACAACTCGTAGATACTCAATAGCTGTAAAAGCAGATCTCTATCTAATATCCTTACATTGTACAATCAGATATTTGTTGTTTTTATGACAATTTCAGGTCTGAATCCATAATACTATTTTTAGTAACCAATCCAGTATGTTCTGAATTTCTACTTTAACTTATGTGGAGGATTTTTGTTTTTTTTCATTGATAATGTCCTATAGGTATTATGACGTGAAGGTTGGAGGTGGCCCCGAGGCAGTGAAGGGATCTCGGGTTGCAGTACGGTTGTGACTCAGTTAAATGTTTATTTTTAATTTTTATTTTCAATGTTTGGTTTGTTATAAATAATTCCTCTTTGTATTACATTTCAGTTTATGAATAAGACCTATGAATAAATGGTGACACAAAGATTAGACAAACTTCTGGACATGTTTATTGTTTGAATCACAAATAGAAGAAATGTGCATGATAATTACATTTGTCAATGGGGATGGATCTTCCCTTGTAAGAAGTGAGAAGTGAGATAACTAATTTTGTGTTTCTTCATGGACATACAACTTTTTTTCCCTTTCATTTTCCAGTGGAGCAAATTGAAGGAATTGTTGACCATTTATTCTGCTGCTTACATGATTGGGAATGTTGTCTTATTGACCACACAAAATATCAGATGCCAACCATCTATAGCAGTTGATATATGTTGCTCTGAAAGACATACAGTAGTTAGGATAAAGACAAATATTCTGATCCTAGAGGTTTTGAGTTTACTGATTATTGACTCAGGTGTATCAATGGCCTATGTGTATTGGCAATTATACTCCATAAGATGTAACACAGTGGTCTAATAATAGGCAATATATCAAAATATGTAAACAGATTTCCTTGTAGATGCATATCTATTTCCTTTCTTTCTCTTATTGTAAGACCCCTGTCATATTTAACCTCTGAAACAGTGTTCTATGTGATCTTGTTATCCGTTCCCACTATGCAAAGCACAACATGTGATGTGCATTGAAATTTGATGTTTAAAAATTAACTTGTAGGGAGGAACGAAGCTAGTATAGAACACATAGAGTCACCTAATCCCATGTAATTCTATAGTATAATATATATATAAGCATTCCTCTTACATAAAGTTCTCAGTGCAACATTAATCGCTTTGGGTCAAGTATTTCAGCAGTTGGGTCACACGTTCGAGGCTTACTTAAAGCATGGTGGAGCTTATTTTACCTATATGCTAAAATAACTTTTGGTGTTTTGCTCCACTTATTATATAGTTTCTAGTTCGTGGGTTCTTGGCAAACATATAGCCATACACTATATGTATTTTTCCCTTTTCTTTTCTTACATGCCACAATCTTTCTTTTGATCCTTTATTATTAAATTTTGGAAGAAAAAAAGGAATTTGCTGCCATTTTTTCTTGTATTGTAAAATTGTATAAAGTTTCTTTTTCTTGTCGTTTTACTACCATATCATAAATTACCCCTTATTTAGATGATGGGTATATATATTTATATATTGATATTAAAATTGTCTCCATGAATACTTAGACCAACTAGCTCATTTTTAAAATAAGAAATCTTGACAATGATAATAGCATAATCATCAAGCATAATATTAAATACACAGTTTATTTATTATTGTTATTGTTATCTATATATGTGTATGTATGTATGGTTAATGGGATCCTATCGGTTTGTAACTATGACTTCATCCTAACTTGTAGGTGCACTATGTTGCTAAATGGAAGGGCATAACTTTTATGACTAGTAGGCAAGGATTGGGAGTTGGTGGTGGAACGGTAAGTTATAAGGCATGAATTTGGGATTCTCTGCTGGACAAGATGTGTAATTCTTGCAACTTCAGTTGGCTTAGAATAAAACTACTTGTAATCTTCTGTCTTAGCTTTAGTCAGGCAGGCAAGAGACAATTAATCAACCTGAGTGATCATTGCTAGAATCGGAAAAGGTGCTAATAACCCAGCCAAAAAAGAAAGAAGGAGAGAGGATACATTATTGACATATCAGAGAAATGGACAGTTAGATTCGCCAAAACATGCACTGATCTTTCTAGGATGCAGGATAGTTAAAATACCCTAGTTTTGAATATTAAAAGGATAACAACAATCTGCGAAACTGTTTACCAAAGATGGAGCAATATGGTTTCTTCTGTTCATCTGGGCTGCTGCCATTGCCAGCATGCATGTCCATTATGATCGGTTTCCACATTGCTGTATCTCCTTATCGGTGCTGCTAAGAGATTCTTAAATAATCAAGTCAATGAAGTGTGACATTTCCCATTGTTGGATTGCAGATTGACAGAGCTTATTTTCTTCCTTTTTTGTAGGTAATTTATAGTATTAAAAATACCATTCATCAAGTCACACCTGGCTCATCATGATGCAAATGTGAACATTCTCAGCTTGACCTTTTGATGCAATTGATACCTTCATCATGTATTAAACTGGAGTCCGGATCAGATGTTTACACATAATTGTATTTGTGTTTCCTATTCTTGAAGTTTATTGCATTGATCAATGACCATTCATGTCTGGTGTGTTCATATCCTGCAATACAATCTTTGTCTACCTCCTATGAAAAAGGTGTCTGTATGTTACTGTTCATTTTTATGCTTAAGAGAGTCCATAAATAAGAATATTAATATAACCTGATTTATTTCTCTTACATATTTGAGTGCGGATTTTCTATGTTGTTGCATGTTTCCTCGTTTCAGCCTTATGGTTTTGATGTGGGTCAATCAGAGAGAGGAACTGTGCTCAAAGGCCTGGACCTTGGTGTTCAAGGCATGCATGTAGGTGGCCAGGTATGATTATTTTATGGTATGTAGGTGTCAGTGTTTATTCAGCAGTCATGTATCTGCTCTTTGTTGGTGGTTTTTTGTTTGGATAGTAAATCACAGTATGAGATATGTAAGGTGGGATTATTTTCTGTAAAGAATAGATGCAGGAAGATTTCTTCATTCTGTTGTCCATCCTATTTCTAAATTTATGCACGTAAGCTTTATCTAGCGAAAGAGGCCATTCTCTTCCTAAAACTAAATTGTATGTTATCCTTTGCTATCCTGCAGAGGCTTCTGATAGTTCCTCCCGAGCTGGCATATGGAAGCAAAGGAGTTCAGGAGATCCCCCCTAATGCAACAATAGAGGTAAAGTGCTCCTTCTTTTTCAACTTTCAAATCCCAGTCTGTACTCGTGAGTGAATTTCTCATTATTTGATGCTATACACTGGTGAAAACTGTGGCATATGATGACTAGAATTCAACCATAGTCATCATGAATACAAACTAGAAAGCTATTCCAGCCTTGTGCAGCCAAATTCAGAAAATGTTCATTGCTATTTACAAAGATGCAACCGGTGATTCTTGTAAGGAATCACATAGCATCATTATGTTGTCACCACCATTACTTTTGTGATTATTAATTCCAAGTGCGACAGGATTCCAGTATACCTTTTCACCTGGGATTAGAATGGTAGCTATTACTCGCTGCTGTAATAGGTTTATGCGCTTGATAGATTCCATGCTTTTGTTCTTTTTTTTCATCTTTTTTGTTTCAAATCAATCCCTGGTATAGCTTTTCAGGTAACTTCCTCGGTTAATGTATCAGATGTTGAAACATAATCTGTTTGAGGCTGTGGCTTTATTACTTCTGGGTCAGATCTGGTGATAATTACAATTATGGGCGTCCATCATCCAATGACTTATATATACTAATTTCATTGCTTCCATTGTATGCCCTGTTGAAGTATCTATTGCTTCCATTGCTAACTTCCCTTTAAGTTCATACCAGCTATCTTATCCTTCCTTCCAATATATCTTCCATCATTTCTTTCCCCTTCATTGTAAAGGTATGGTGCTGGTCATTTTGAGAGAAATGAGATTCTGTCTTTTTTTTGCCTGGGGGTTAGCTAAAGATATGATACATGCCTTATGCATTAGGCAACCTGCAGCCTTCTCTGTTTGTGGGATATGTTATGCCATATAGCCGTTATAGTTCATTGATGAAGTGAACTAAAGTATGGTCATAATTGTATTTGCTAGCGCAGACTACGTTTGATGTGAGGGGATTTATTAATTGCAGCATTACTTAAAGAACCCGTTGCTACGCATTCATTCTTCACTATCATTTGTTGCCCTCTTTTCTTGGATATTCCAATGTTTATTTCACATGGGAAATCAGCTAATCATGATACTTTTTAGTCTCTCCATTTCACACGTGACAAAAAATATTTTTTCCCGTGTCAATATATCACTACACTGCCCAGTGGATTGGTTGAGGTATCCATGAAGCTGGACAAATTGGATGCAGTGGGATACGGCCTTTTCTTCTTCTTTTCTTCCCCCTTCCCTCCCTACCAAAATCAAAATTGTAGCAAGCTTTCCCTCTTGGCATTCACTTTCAGTGGTATAAATCTTTTTTCCTTGCTTGCCTGACCTACATTCTTTCTGTCATGATGTGCAGTTGGATGTTGAATTGCTGTCAATCAAACAGAGCCCATTTGGGTATGTGTCGTCGTATTAGATAGTCTTGTTATATTATGTATATATGATTAATTTTCTCGTGGGGCCATCTATAATATTAACTTGGACCTGCAGATCTCCTGTGAAGGTTGTGGAAGGATGATACTATCATTATCTCCTAGGAGTGGTAGTTGGATTTTTTCGTGTGCGGAGTAGCAAAAGAGAAGTTATCAATAAGTCATTCCTTTAACAAAATGGATATTTTGTGATGGTTGTGGCCTGCAAAATTGTGCTTCTGAAGGGTGAAAATTCACTGGTCCTATTGTAGTCAAGCAGTCTATCAGCTGTATATTTTTCATCGATCTTCATTTTTAAGTGTCATTTGTGTTCCTCCTTTGCTGTTGAATCACTCTTAGAATTATCCATAAAGAAATAAAATATAAATAATTGTTTGAGTCTACTTATCAAAAGTAGTTCTTTAGGACAATTACTTATTTTGAAAAAAATTTAAGTTAAAATGTTTATAAAATAAATAATTATTTTAGATAGCTACTTTTAATAAGTAGTTCTAAATAAGTATATAGTTATTTTAGATAATTATTTTTGATAAATAGTTTTAAATAAGATATAAATTAAAATGTCATATGTTATTAATTTCAGAGATAGAGAACTCGTTACATGATGCTAAAAGCTTGAAGTCTTCTACAGAAGAGCTATGACCAGCTGATCGTTCCCTCTTTTCTTGTCCTTTTTAAATGCATTTTCCTTTTTAAGTTTAATTTTTCATTCCGATTATCCTCATCATTAGATCCTTGCATTTGGCCACGATGAAGATGAGATGTTATACTGGCCATTACTATAAATTTGTGCTTCTATTAGCAACATGGATACCTAAGATAGGATTATAATTTGTTAGAACAATTAGAGTGTGAAGACGGCTAGATTAGTTGTAATTAGTCAGCCATAAAGGCTAAGGAAGTAAGAGAGCAGATAGTATTATGATGAAAGAAGCTGAGGTTTTATTGGAGTCACTTAATGCAGAGTAACATCCGTCTTTTAGGTTGACAACTAATCATCGTAACAAATATGTATCTGCTCTGACAACTTGTGTACTCCCTATTTGACACATTGCTACATTACACACACTTAAAAACTTCTGAGATCTCGCACACTATATGTATACACGTCTGCATACTATTATGCATACGTCCACCTAGAGAAATTATTTTCTGCTTTCTATTTGAGAAGGCTGTATAAGATCTACTCTCAACCTTGCCATCGATATTCATTCTTATTACCACCAAAGTTATCTGATGAGTTTGATTCTCTACTTTGAATTTCTTTCTTTACCATAAAGAAAATCGAATTTATTTTGCTTGACTTATAGCTTGATTAAAACTAAGTCAATAGTTCTTTGTGTTTAACCAACACACAAAAGTATTTAAAATCCCAAAGACTCATATTTAACGATCAACACGGTAACAATATTTATGTATTGTGCTAGTAGCTCTCTATGTTTAACGACCGTGTACTTAAAACTAACACAATGTGAGAACACAAAACACTTAGCACATAGTGTGTGAAGTTGACAAAGCTTAGTATTAAAACCTATTGTTTAGTGCCTTAAAACAATAGATTTAGTCTCAAAAGACCACTTAGGGTTTAATTGAGAAAAAACAACATAAAGTATTTGAGTCTAAAATAGCAAAATAAGGTTATATACCATTTTTAGAAGGGAGAAAATTACTATTCAATGTGAAAAGGATGAAAAATTAAAGTTTAGATAAAAGTTAATGGAAAATTACAAATTCAAAATCAAAGGTCAAGGTCATGATCAATAATCAATGTTTGACTTTTGCTATTTATGTATTCAACATGTTACCATTTTAAGGCTAATTTGTTCTTTTTATGTCTAATGATGATTAATCTTCCTATAACCCTACATTTGTCTGCTACAAAATTAGATGCTTATTAATGACATTTTTTTCTTTTTTGGGATTTAATGGCTCTTTAAAGTGCTAACAAATAAATCAATATCCCTTTCAAAAAGCATCAGTAAAGTAACTATTGAAATATGTTCCAATGATTTTTTTGTACACATGTTGTTAAATAAATCATCATTGTTTTATCACGTTATTAAGTGAATCGCCAAGACATAAACATATTCAGAATGACATTTATCGCTAAAATTATATCAAAACTTTACTACACCAAAACAATTTTATGAACACATAAATGTATCACTAAAATTAATATTTTTCAACATTAGAAAATGTCGCAAGATTGCACCAGTGGAGTTTTATCATCACAATAAAGTGACATTAAAATGAATATTCTTAGCGCTTGAAACTGCTGCTTTATTGCACCAAAAGAATTTTATCAATGCATAAAAGTGTCAGTAAAACTAATATTTTCAACATATGAATGTACCGCTTAATTGTTTTAGAATATCAACACAATAAATCATCAATAAAATTAATATTTTCAACCCTTGAACCAACCTCTTAATTGCACAAAAAGACTTTTATTAACATCATAAAGTACCGTAAAAAATTAATGCCATTTTTAAAATTGTCACCAATAATTATTTTTATTTTTATTTTTAAAATTTTAGAGCATCATTAATCTAAATATTGATGTCAATAGGTGATTTACACAATATATTTATTTTAAAGGTACTTCATATATAAAAACCGAGTACATACATTAAAATGTGTTTGATACATCAAAGCCTGCTTCATTTAGTTAAATAATTTAACCAACTTTAAAATTGAAAAAATCTAATTGCTCAATCCATTGTCCATAAGACTCTAAACAAGTTACTAAAATAGAAAATTGTTTTAATACAAATGTTCTCAAGATTAATGTACCAAATATAAAAAAGAGAATATAATTTGTTTTCATGGTATCCAATACATCCTTGCAAGAGAAAAATACAAAATAAGGATGATCAATGAAACTAGCTTTATTTGAATCATCCATCTTCAATTCCATGAGATAATAATATAAAATAATAAAAAATAAATAAAATTCAAACTAACCAAATATTAAGCACACTAAGTTAAATAAAAACATTGGCATCGCTCACTTAATATAAGGGAACTATCGTAATTACTAAAAATGCTTGCGAACCACAAAGGATAATGAATTAACATAGAGTAAAACATACTCTTACTTCAAGCAATTTTAGTCTCAACTCAAAAATTAACCTTAGGATGTAGGCGTTTCAACTCATAGTTCGGGGGAAATGAGTATTTTAACAACATTCTATAGTATAAAACTATTTAAGAAAAAAATCTAAAAACTCTAACCTAGGAATCATAATTATAGACATAGAGGTACCAATTTCACTATCAAACCAACATTCCATCATATTAGGGCAATGAGCTAAATGGAGCACAATATACATACCTAATATATTGTTGTGGTAATATGTGATATCAATTTCTTCTTCTTTCAGGTTCCTTAATTCTTTTTACCATAGTTGTTATATGTGCATGCAAAGCTTGAACTACTTCTTGATTTTTCTTTTTCTTTTTTTTGTTTATAATGCTTCTACAACTTCATTCATATTGCTAAGAGCAACTCTAAGGTCTGATTTATTATTGGTTGAGGCATAACTATAATAAGATTGGTATGCAACACCCTTAAGCATTGTTTGTGTTACTCCAAGGCCATAATTTATAACCCTTCCAAATATATTATCCATCCTACTCATTGAATGAATTTGTGCTTGAATGTTAATGAGTGCCTCGCCAATTGAAGTAGAATTGACGCTAATTTATACCATACTTACAACATCATTCTATAAATAATATGAATAAATAAATGAGAAATAACAATGAGAAATAAAACATCAATCCATAAGACTAAACAATGTAATATAAATCATTATTAACTCACTATTAATTTTTCAGACTGAGGACTTACATAAGTTTCATCACGACACTAATGAAAATGTTGGAAAGCCTCAACTTCCTTTATCATTCTTTTCTTTCTTGTTTCTTCCTATAACCTTGTCATAATAAACTAAAAGTTTTAGAAATGGTTATTTTTACCATAAAATTAAATAATCATTCCTTTATTTCTTACAATCTCATCCCTTAATCTTGTAAAACTCTTAGATACACTTGTATGCGGGTTGATTGTTAGTGCATTGTGACTTAGATAAATATCTTAAAAGGTTAAGCTGATGGACTGAGCAAAGCCTGAGGCTAGGGGGCCTTCTAATTTAGTGTTGGGACACTATAATTAAGCCTCAACCAAGCGTTGGGCACTTGAGGGTATGTTCGAGGGAAGTCTGGAGCCTGAGGCTCTAGTATGCGAACTCAACCAGTTTCATGTCTACTCCTACCAGATCTAAAAAGACATATAAAGCACTCTAGGGGGAGATATACTCCCTTAAGGTTAGCTCAGCGGATGGGGGCATGAGGCACCCCAAGGCTTGGACACAGTCTTTGACCTATACCTAAGGGCTTGATTGACCTACAGAAAATAGTGAGCACAATGCTAAGGGTGCACAATGGCCCAAGGACATAGAAGGCCCAATAAAGACTTACTAAGGACAGATCAAGTCCGGCATAAGGGTGCTGGCAAGACCTACAAAAAGGAGAGGGCACAATGGTTGGCTTTGGTGGGAAATGGCTTAGCGCATACCCTGGGATCCCATACGAAATTCAAAAGGGGAAGTTACCCTTAAGAAGGCTTAGTGGATGGACCAAGAGGCACTAAGGAGATCCACGAGTGGGCCAAACAAGAACCAAGGCACAGACCCTTCAAGAAGCAGTTGGTAACCGCCACTAGTATAAAGAGGCATGATCAAAAAGGAACAAATAGTCCCAAGAGATGCGATGGTTCAATAGACCCAAGTCCCTAAGGGCACTGGAGGCACATAAAGGCTTGACCCATGGACTTGAATGATTCCCAAAAGTGCCTAGTGGCCAAGATTCCCGATGGTTCAATGGAGAGACATGGTTATTGGCTTGGAGAGCTCTAGACACATAGGATTGGCAAGAAGTTCTAATAAAAGGGCATGGACCTTCAAAGAGACTTGACCTTAGCCCACAGGAGTGTCATGGTCTTCTATAAATACCCCCTATTAGAGCAAGCAAAGGCATTCAACCTTAATTATGAGTTTCTAACCATTTTCCAAGTACTTGTATTATATCGTAAATTAGGAATGAAGATCATATATAGAGCTTGAGTGATTCTTTCTTATTCAATCCACGAGTTCCATTATTTTGTATTGAGATCCCATTTGCACATCCAACACAATCAAGGCAGAAATTCTAGTTAGAAGAGAATTCTAACACCCTCACAGTGCAAGTCAAAAGAAAATTTTAACCCTCAAATTTATGCTGACATTTTGGAATCAGGGTTGATCCAGCCCTCTAGGGCTCCTTCTAATGCACCGGTTATTTTCCAGAGGAAGCAAGATGGTTTACTTCGTATGTGTATTAATTTTCAAGCCCTCAACAAAGTTATTATCAAGAATAAGTATCCAATTCCCCATGTTGATGATCTATTTGATCACTTATCCAAAGCCACCTATTTTACCAAGCTAGATCTTCGCTCAAGATATTAGCAGGCTCAAATTGCAGAAGGGGATGAGGGAAATGAATAATAATGTAATAAGATATGGTTCTTATGAGTTTCTTGTAATGACCTTTGGACTCATAAATGCTCTAAAAACCTTTTTTAATCTTTTGAATGACATATTTTATGAATATATCAATGAGTTTTTAGTTGTTTAATTGGATGATATTATGATATATAGTGAGTCTCTAGAGGAACAACTTGAGCATTTAAAGAAGGTGTTTAGTAGGATAAGACAACATTAGTTATACGTGAAGAAGGAGAAGTGTGAATTTACTTAAATAGAGATCAAATATGTGGGGTACAAGATATATAAATGTTCGGTTAATATGGATCAAGATAAGGTGCGTGCAATAATTGACTTGTCTGCACCAACAAAGGTCAGAGAACTTCGTCCATTCCTTGTCTTGGCTAACCACTACTAGAAATTCATGCATGGATACTCAAAGAAGATTATGGGATTGAAAAATTTTATCAAGAAGGAAAAGAAATGGGAATGGACCCCTCCATGTCAAACATCCTTTAAAGAACTTAAGAGATCAGTGGCTTTGAAGCCTATTATTCTATTGCTAAAATTTGACAAAACCTTTGAAGTTCACACTGATGCATTAGATCAAGCCATTGATGGAGTGTTTGTGCAAGAAGATCATCCAATTGCACTCGAAATTCGAAAACCGAATGATGCAGAACAAAGGTACTCTACACATGAAAAAGAAATGTTTGTTGTTGTTCATTATCTTAATCTTTAGCGTCATAATTTGTTGGGAACCCAATTCATTGTGAAAACAAATAATGTTGCTAATACATAATTCCAAACACAGAAGAAGTTGCCCCAAAATAGGCTCATTGGTAGGAATTTTTGCAGGAATACAATTTCACTTGGGAGCATGAACCCGAAAGACATAATTCTGTCCCTGATAGCTTAAGCCGAAGATGTGTCGCTATGTTTGTTACCCTCGTGCATATTGAGACTGATTTCGTGGCAAAGATGAAAGAAGAATCTCATAATAACAAGTGGTATTTGAAAATGATTCAATAAGTTAAAGATGAAATTGTTTGCAGGTTCTTGATAGAAGATGGAATCTTGTTCACTAAAGGCAGACGCATGTATGTCCTAGTAAGAAAGATCAGGCAGGAATTACTTCAATATGTGCATGATTCATAATTGGAAGGACATCCTAGAAGAGAAAGGACCCTTTCCCTCCTAAGCACAAGTTACTTTTGGCCAAAGACAGATCAAGATGTTGAAGTTTATGTGAGATCTTGCTTGGTTTGCCAACAAGATAAGTTAGAGAAACAAAAGGTTATAGGTTTGTTCCAACCATTACCAATCCCAAAACACCCTTGGAAGAGTGTATCAATAGATTTCATCTCTGGTTTTCCAAATGCAGACCATTGTCAATCAGTGATGGAAGTTGTTGATCGATTTTCAAAATATGCTACCTTTATGGCGGCCCCTCACATATGTCCAACTGAAGAAGCAGCCAAGTTATTTTACAAGCATGTAGTAAAGCATTTTGGGAACAATTGCTTATGTTATCTGATATCTGATGATCCAATACAATATTCGAATTGATCCAATCGAAAAAATCAAATAACCGATTCGATATTTTTTTAAAAAATAAAATATCCAATTCAATAAATAAAAGATCAAATAAATCGGATATCCAATCAAATAAATACAAACAATATCTGATCCGATAAATTATATATATATATATACACACACACACACACACTGATATACCTTATAAACACCATTTATTTTTCATAAAATTTTATTTTATATAATCATTTATATGTGTCTATGTGTATATAATTTGAAATAAGTGTTTGATGTAAGAAAATTTTTACTTTTTAATTATTATTTTGATTAAAAAATTAATTATTATCAAAATTTTGGAATTAATAATTGAATATAATGTTATTTAATAACCTAATCAAATCATTAGATCATATTTGTTTAAATTGGATCAATTTTTTTATTTTTTAACTGAATAATTTTTTATCCAATATTTCTCAATTGTGGCTTGCTCGAAAGTTTTAAACATCCGACGGACTATTTGTTATCTGATTTGAAACTTTAGATATCCAAAGTGTTAGTGACATAAGGGATATATATGTTATTTTCCTAAGTAAAAGTGTCATTTATTCCTCATTATTTTTATAAGATTTAATATTCTCTCGAGTTTTTCTCTTTTGAATAGATTTTGCAAGAAAAGATAAAAATGAAGAAATTCAAAAGAGAAATCAAAGGAAAGAGGAAATGAAGGAAAGAACACATCAAGAGATATTGAATCAATGGATGAAAAGATCAGAAATGAAGAATATATATCAAAAG